>OZ024871.1:54330725-55530725 GCA_964017185.1 Rugalucina vietnamica
CTCAGGTGAGCTAAAAAGGGAAATAACTCTCACAGAATGGGCCCCTAGCCCCTTGAATTTACCTGAAAGAAAAAATACGGGTCCTCTTAATTTTCATATACAAACTACATACCAAATTTCAAGATCCTAGCTCTAATGGTTCCTGACCGAGTGCTCACGCATCACAGACAGACAGACAGACTGACTGACTGACTGACTGCACGGACAGACCCAAACCAATATGCCCCCTCAACTTCTTCGAAGTTGGGGGCATAAAAACAAAAACAATCTACATATGCGAAAACAAAGACGCAGATCAGCTTCGCTGATCAGCGCCTTTGTTTTCGCTACACAGATAGTACAATTCCTCTACTTTCTAAATCCAAAATTTCCAGCTCTTAGCCATCTTCTGTGCTTGTACAGGCCGGTTTGTGTCGGACCTGTTCGGAAACCACATTGTTGGTTTTCCCACGAGGCGGCTCAAATGATAAAACTCCACCAATCACTCACCTGTCTGGCCTGATACTGCATGGTCACCATCCCTATGAAGATCTGATTACACTGACTCTGGAAACAGCTTGCGGCATCTTCCGTCGACATGATGCTCGATGTGTCAAACAATGAGTCAACACTGAATGACCTTTGCTGACCTTTTACAGAGGAATCACTGCCGATATCGACACCTTCATCTCTAAAAATAGAATTTATTTTATGTTTAATTTACAGTTTTTTTGATAGCCAGGGGAAAGTCTTGTTTGTTTGCATCAGGAAAACATGTCCATGCAATATATACCCCCTTAAACCCACTTCTATACAGAAAAACTGGGGTATGCAGGGGTATACATACGTTTCATATTTTTGCTCCAACGTGTACCCACAATCTATGTTTTGAGCAAAAATAAGAAAAATATCAAAAAAATTGTCCTAATGAAATTTTAGATTTTTTTACAACCAAAAAAATTCCTGTATATTGCATGGGCATGTTTTCCTAATGTTATTTTTATCCTACTTGCCCATCCTAGTACAGTATAGGGATCAAATTTGATTTTCCATTCATTAACATTCGCTAGGTCCCGGGGTTTTCAACACTCCCCGAGGGACCTAGCAAATGTTAATGAATGACAAAATCATTTTTGATCGCTATTATTGCATAAAGTCTGCAGAAACTAAAGAAATAATGTGCAGAAACAAAAGAAATATGGTGCACTATATTTTACCGCCTCATCACATTTTTATACGCGTAAAAGCTTTCGTTTTTATGCTCGTTTCGGGCGGACTTCAGTTTCTCATTACTAGCACGTGCTTTGCGTGGCGCCTGGTAACGAGCATAAGTAAAAGCCATGTATTAACAGCATGTGTGCGCATGAATTGCAATATTAATGCGTGGCTTTCTCTTCATTAATAAATGGCTGTTAATATCGTGTGACACAGTTATTCATGCAATAATCAGTAATAGAATGCAGCCATTGCATCTTGGGTATTTAACCCATTTTTGACAGACAGATTCTCCCATCATTATCATCTGGGCAAGTCCACTTTCATTATTAGGGGCATCAAGTGTGATTTCAAATTTTCATATAAATTTTTATGAAAATCCTTTTCGCAAACAGAATAGCCCCAGATGGGACGCCGCGTGCTGCGGCGTCACATCTGGGGCTATGCTGTTTGCCAATGTCCGATAAAAAGGACGCCAGGCTTAAATGAGTTAACCTGTACCATGTGTCTTGCTCAAATGAGTAATTAACCAGTAAATGTGTCTTGCTCAAATGAGTAATTAACAAGTAAATGTGTCTTGCTAAAATGAGTAATTAACAAGTAAATGTGTCTTGCTCAAATGAGTAATTTTAAACAAGTGAATGTGTCTTGCTCAATGACACAACACAGCAATAGACGGTTTCAAACTCCAACCTCTCACACTACTGTGTAATACTACCACTGAATAATCACACTCCCCTACTGGTGAAATCAGTGTAGATCCAAACCAGACTGCTCCTAGAGCAGTATTCTGATATGTTTACATTATCTGCTACATCATATTGCAAAGAATTAAAGAATTTTCACTGAGACTGCTTCATGAGAAAAAACCTACAGTAGTGCCCTATGTTTTTGTAGGGTCTGAAAATGCAATTTTGCAGATGTTTTGAAACTGTCTAAAGTGGCAAACATGAGCATAACTTCGTAGCAAAGTGCCCAACATTTTTTTTTAAATTGGTTGACAAAAAGTTCATGTGAGAATTCTTTATCAGAAATCTGACAGCTTTTTATACTATATTTTATAATTATGAAAATAGTCAAAACCACCCCATAATTGCACCTACATCAAATTGTTATCTGAAATCTCCTCTGGAGCGCTAAACAGCTGGTTATCTCCGGGCAGTTCTAGATACATGTCGGACAAACTGTGTGATACACATCGGGTAATAGGTCGATAGGAAAACGCCGAACAGTAGGAGCCTATACTCGTTCTGTGGTAAAAATCTGTGATCCTTTTTCTGAAAAGTAAACATGATATTTTAATTCAGAAGCTACAGCCATTTCTTTATCTTCCTCAGAGAGTTTTATTTCCCGTTGAGCAGACAAACCCTCCCCACCAAAAGGATACATAACTGTGTTTCTGAATGACAGGCCTTGGCAATGAGTTGTTGCTGTCTTCCTGTTTTACTTCCCTGAACCATGAAGCTTAAAGTCCCATCTGAAAGACTGAAGAAGCCCAAGCTAACAACCCATTGTTTTCAATGTGAGTGGTTTACCTCTTTATGGTCTGTCCAAGGAAATTGGACACCACATTTTACCCATGGGTGGCCAAATAAGGCCCTGATTTTTCAAAATTGTCTAATTCTCCCCTGGGATACCTGTCACTACCCAACTAAGGAAAAGTTCATAGGTGTATTATACAACATAAACAATTAAGTATGAGAGCCTGTGCATGAGAAAACCAACAATTTGGGTTCCGACCAGGTCCTACACAAACCGGGCTGTACAGCCACAGAAGATGGCTAGAGGCTGGAAATTTTGGATTTAGAAAGTAGAGGAATTGTACTATCCCTGTAGCGAAATCAAAGGCGCTGATCAGCTTCGCTGTTACTGCGAAGCTGATCTGCGCCTTTGTTTTCACCTATGCAGATTGTTGGTTTTCCCATGCGGCGACTCAACTACTTTTTTACCTATCATTCTCTGTGAGTTCTGTGAGATCTTCACCGTTCCAATAGTCACTGCAGCAACTCAATAAAATCTCTGCCGTACCCTGGGATAGTAGCTGACAGGATCCTGAAATTAATAGACATCATCAGGAAAACATGTCCTTGCAATATATACCCCCTTATACGCCACTTCTATACAGCAAAACTGGGGTATGTAGGGGTATACCTATTTTTCTTATTTTTGCTCCAAAACGTAGATTGTGGGTACTCAGTGAGGTGGTTCTAACGTGTACCCACAATCAATGTTTTGAGCAACAATATTAAAAATATCAATTTTTTCCCAATGAAATTTTCGATTTTTAACAGCTGAAAAAATCTATGGTATATTGCATAGGCAAGTTTTCCTAATGATCTGACATGATCCTGCAAAAATAACTAGAAAAAGTGCCTTGAGAGGCACGTATACCCCCGGCTGATAGCCACCAAGCCCCCTTCCCTACCCCCTACCTAAGCAACCCGGCACATGCTCACCCCTGACATTGAACCTCACATCACCAACAAAAAACAGTACCCTTATCAAGTACATTTTAGAAACCACCAAGCCCCCTTCTTTACCCCCTACCTAAACAACCCGGCACATGCTCACCCCTGACATTGAACCTCACATCACCAACGAAAGACAGCACCCTCATCAAGTACATTTTAGAAATAAGCAGTGTAAAGTACTTTACATACAAACATGGTGAAGTGTAGTTTTAGAATGACATATCTATTTTAGAGCGGTATACAGAGCTGACGTGTATACCCAATCTAGGACATAAGCGCGGACATTGTGGGTCAGGTCCTCAGTTCTAGATTGAAATGAAATTAGAATGTCATTCTTAAAAAAAAAAAAAATAAAAAAATAAAAAAAAATTAAGATGTCCTAGATTTTGACCTCTAGCCCCACCCCCAGCATGTACCCTAGTGTCTAATGTCATTAGAAACAAGGCAAACCTTATAGAGTACCTATGGGGCAAGTATGAATGATTTCTTAACATGATAGTAAAAAAAAGTACAGGAAATACAATTATTAAAGAAGTTCTAGATTTTGACCTCTAGCCCCACCCCCTGCACATAGACCCTAGAGTCTGAATCTTACATGGTACCTATGGTCTAAGTATGAATGCGTTATGGCAAGACTTAGTGGATGTCAAGAAAACAGACTTACAGAAAGTTTATCGTGGTATATATCATATAAAAATGTGTCCTAGATTTTGACCTCTAGCCCCACCCCTGGGGACGGTAACCAGGATTTGGTGACATTTAATATGAAAGCAAACCCTAAAGGGTATCTATGAACTATATAAGAATACATTCCTATGATTGTTTGTTCAGATATGAACTTAAGAGAAGAAACATTTACATTGTAAACAGCACATTTTAAAGGTGACCTAGATTTTGACCTCCAGCCCCACCCCCGGGCATGGACCCTGGGTTCCGAACTCATGGAAACAAAGCAAACCCTATAGGGTACCTATGGTCCAAATATGAATAGTTTCTGACCATCGGTTCATGAGATATACACCTCTAGAGAAACTTTAACCAAAACTTTGACATAAATTCTACGAACATTCCGGAATTACGAACGAAGAAACGAACTAACGAACTAATGAACGAACATACGAACGGAAAAGCGAAAACTATATACCCATCGGCATAAATGCCGGGGGTATAACACAAAACTATATACCCGTCGGCATAAATGCCGGGGGTATAATAATTATCAGGGAGCAGGTTTACTAAAATTTTCTTTTCATTTTCTAAAAAATCACAGTAAACAATGCAGTAAAATCTCTGCTGTACCCTGGGATAGTAGCTGACAGTATCCTGTAATTAATGAACATAATCTTTGGTTTTGTTCCTTATTATCCTAATCAACAGCTATCATGTCAGGGCATCATCTCCATTTTTGTAGGACTTCTGTCCCTCACAGGGATGAATAACAGCCCAATGTGTTGCACCAATGAGAAACACATGTAAATAACTAAGGCTTTTACACTTTTACATGGATGGTAGGACCTAACTACTTTTTCTGAAAGAAGCTTTTTCCGGTAAAGCCAACAAGTTGAAAATTAAATCTACCTTAGATGGACTATCAGAAAAGTTAAAGCTTGAAATTTAAAAAAAAAATCAATGGTGTTGAACACGCATTACAATGTAAAACAAAGGTATTAGAAGCCTGGTATAGGAATAACATCCTGTTACAACCGCGCAAATACCAGCTTACCGCGCAAATACCAGCTTAGCCATTCAAAAGTTTTGGACATCTCAAAAAATCAGTTGTCAAAGACAAGAAATTGACAGTCCACAACAATCATTCATGTGCAATTTAAATATAGTTAAAAAAGTTGTTCATTTCTTTAAGTCAAACAATCACATTGGTCTGCAGCCAGTGAAATGTTTGAAAAGGGAAATCAACATCTGTCAATTCCATCTTACTGTGACCAATCAGGGATATATGAGGTGATAATGTACATTTCAAGGTTGATACAAATATTGGACAGGAAATGTCAATGAAATGTCAATTTCATCATTTTGACAACTAGTTAAGAGATGCTTGAAACACCTGGATAGCTAAGCTGCTATTTGCATGGTTGTAAGACATTTTCACTTTATATGGCTACCAATGTGTCTATGATTTTTTTAGAATTACCTGAAATAGTTTCCCTGACAATCACTGAGACCATATTTGGCATAGGAATCTTGTTCTGTACAAATGATTTGGCTCTCTGAAGACGCTCTTTTGTAGTGGTTTCAGGAGACTGTAAAGTAAAGTGATGTCGTAAAGCTAACATGATTTTTGCTTTGTTATGAAGTTTAACATCCCAGTCAACAATTCTTCAGACGTCAGGATAGAGCCACTGCTTCCTGGGTTTTAACCAGTACACTAGGGAGTTAATGTTTTGTTCAAGGACCAACACAGTGCTGCCAATCGGGATCAAATCCAGGACATTTCGATTCAGAGTTTGATGCTCTACGACTACACCACCACGCTCCCCATGATTTAAATATGCAAATATTAAGTCACGTTCCAGCTGATCAGCACCACAAATTAGATAGAATAATCCCTCTTACTTGGTAATCCAAAATTTCAAGCCTCTGTCATCCTCTGTGAGTAATTTTTGTAACAGTTAACTGATGAATATGCTTATTTCCTCCAAAAATATTTTTTGAAAGACCTCATCACTGCAAAACAGCAGATGAAACAGGTAGGAAACAAAATGAGCCACATCATGAGAAAATCAACATTTTGCATATGGGAAAACAAAGGCGCAGATCAGCTGTGCAGCAACTGCACAGCTGATCAGCACCTTTGTTTTCGCTACACATAAAGTGCAATATCTCTTCTTTCTAAATCTGAAATTCTAAGCTTCTAGCCTTCTTCTTTGGCTGCACAGGCCAGTTTGTGTTTGACCTGGTCTGAAATCCCCATGCCAGTTTTTCTCGCTTCTCCTCTCAAATAATCTGCCAGGCCTTACCACTTGTCTGTACATTCCCAATGTTTTCTCCAGTTTGAATACTTCAACAGCTTTCTCTGAGAACCCAATCTGACGGGCCAGTGAACACAGACATCTGTAAATGTAACAGGGCCAAATATGATAGCCAACCTGGGGTCAATAGCCCCTGTCCCCTAATGGCAGTTCATTATATGGATTGCAGTGCTACATTAGATAGACACTGTAAGGGTACGTTTGTAAGGACACAGCTGAATTTGTAAAATGAGCCGCGTCATGAGAAAACTTGCTTTTCGCTTATGCGAAAACAAAGGCGCAGATCAGCTTCGCAGTAACTGCGAAGCTGATCAGCGCCTTTGTTTTTGCTACTGGGATAGTACAATTCCTCTTTTTTCTAAATCCAAAATTTTCTATCTGTACTCAACTTCTGTGCTTGTACAGCTGGGATTGTGTCGGACCTGGTCGGAAACCCCGAAGACCGGCTTTCTCATGATGCAGCTCAAATGTTGTTTTGTAAATGAATCTTTGTCACAAAAAGAGAAGCCTAACTGATGCCAAAATAAGCTTGTTCACAGTTGACAGTAAATGCTTTAATAATAAGAGATGCAAAATATGCTGCCTAGATGATGATTTTTAATTTTGTGATATTTATTTTATGCAGTCTCTCTGAATGGAATCAACTTTCACTAAACAGTGAAAAAATATACATGTATACACCTCAACATATGAGCCGCCTCATGAGAAAACCAACGATTTGCATAGGCGAAAACAAAGACGCAGATCAGCTTCGCGGTAACCGCTAAGCTGATCAGCGCCATTGTTTTTGCTACTTGGAAAGTACAATCCCTCCTCTTTTTAAATCCGAAATTTCAAGCTTCTGACCATTTTCTGTGACTGTACAGCTTGATTTATGTCAGACCTGTTCAAAAACCATGTTGTTGTTTTTCTCAAGAGATGGCTCATATCATACTTTTGGCCCTGTTTTTTTTTTTTTTTAAATAACTTCATGACCTGTAGCCACCGATGTCTTTCTTTATTTCTGTATACAAGATTATTTTTACAAGATATTCTATATTAAAATGAAAATGACAAGAAAAGAACAACAATGCTGAGAATTATAATAAGCATAAAGATTAAAACAATGTTTTGAAAGAGTAAATACATAGAACTCCAAATATAATACAATAACACAATGGGAAAAAACAGAATAAACAAAATGATTGATGCAACATTAATGGAAACTTGTATATATGAGCCGCGTCATGAGAAAACCAACAATGTGGTCTCCGACCAGGTCCGACACAAACCGAGCTACACAAGCACAGAAGATGGTTAGAGGCTGGAAATTTTGGATACAGAAAGTAGAGGAATTGTACTATCCTTGTAACAAAATCAAAGGTGCTGATCAGCTTCGCAGTTACTGCAAAGCTGATCTGCGCCTTTGTTTTCGCATATGCAGATTGTTGGTTTCCTCATGATGCGGCTCATATATATGTATATCATCCTGTACTTGACATAAATTGAAACAAAACATACAACTTTTTAAAATACGTAATCATTGATGGTCCTAAATTCTTGCATTGTTTTATTTTTGCACAGAAAGAGGTTATTTCATGCACATCATATGAGCCGGGCCAAGAGAAAACCAGATTTTTGCCTATGCGAAAACAAAGGTACAGATCAGCTTCACAGTAACTGCGAAGCTGATCAGCGCATTTGTTTTCTCTACAGAATAGTACAATCCTTCATCTTCCAAAATCCGAAATATCAAGCTTTTAATGCATCCACACTCCAGCAATTTAAGCACAGATATCTTGACTGGTCGGCCACTCAAGATCAAACCATACTATGAGGATAGAAGTCTCTTTCTTGAAGTCTTTGTAAACTGTAAATTGTGTATATTTGTCTGCATGTTGTATGTATGAAGACCTGGTATCTCGTGTCGTGGCTCATATGCAGCAATATGGAAAAAGCATACACTCTGATTATGACTACAAACATATGTATTTTGAAGATAACACCAGTGACCCAAAGTCTTAGGACAGACACAAGTACCTGTATTTCGGACCCATTAAGCTATTATATCACTGGCATGCTAATTCCTTGCTACTGTTTTGCCAATTAAGTCTCAAAACTGCCATGTATGACATTCGAACGAATGTCGCGTTAATTTTTATGTGCCGTGAACGAATGTTGCGTTAATTTTTATTAGCCGCGAACTAGTCGCCAAACGTTCGCGAAAGAAATTTGAAGTTTTCAGCATGTTTAAAATATTTATGCAAAGTTATTCGCCAAGATATTCACAAACTTGTGACAGTCGTACAACATTTGTGTGAGGGCTGAAATTTGCGAAATTGTCGTATAAATGTCCATTCAATGAGACTGCAATGTGAAAGTTGCGTTTATATCATTATTAATCTTTGACGCAAACTAGTCACGAACTAGTCTCCAGTTGTTGCATTACAGTGAGGTAGAGGCTTTACTCAATGGTAAAGCCTCATATTGTTTATAGTGCATTTACAGCTAGATACTATGCCTGGTTTTACTAGAATTAATTATGATAAGAATGAATATCCTCTACCAAGTAAAACTGGGACAGTTTAAACTTTAAAAACTTGTGTATTTATACTTACTTGCTGCAAAGACAAAAAGAATTGGATTTTAGTGTATTGCATGAACTTTGAGACATAAATGCCAGTTTTCTACAAACTTAAAGAAAATCTTTAAATGCCAAAAATGTTGTGAATTATTTATGAAGATATAGTAAATTCATCACAACAACATGTCTGTGTAATGTATACCACCTTATACCCCACTTTTATATAGCACAACTGGGGTATGCACGGGTATACCTATTTTTCTTATTTTTGCTCCAAAAATACTCGTGTGGGTACTCGTTAGAACAACTCGGCAAAGCGGTTCTAACGTGTACCCACAATCTATGTTTTGAGCAAAAATCAGAAAAATATGGGAAAAATATACAGAAAATTTTCAATTTTTACAACTTAAGAAAAATCTGTACATTACATGGGCGTGTTTTCGTACTGTAGGCTTAAGAGAGCAAGGAATAGGCCAACAAAAGTACTCCTGATTTTTTTTGGTTGTCCAGAAATTATATAAATGGCCTAATACATAATAGAAAATCTTTAAAATAGCAAATCAGGAAGGGTGAATTTCAGAGCATCATCCAAGCTTAAAGATAAATGAACCGCTGCATGAGAAAACCAACACTTTGGGTTTACGACCAGGTCAGACACAAACCAGCCAGTACGGTCACAGGAGCAGGCTATAAACTTGAAATTTCAGATTTAAGAAGAATAAAAATTGTACTATCTGTGTTGTGAAAATAAAGGCACTGATCAGCTGTGCATTTACTGCACAGCTGATCTGCGCCTTTGTTTTCGCATATGCAGATTGTTGGTTTTCTGATGCGACGGCTCAAATTTTAGAGCACACAATTACCTTTTATTGACAACAGCCACAGTTTCTTCATTTTCAAGTGCGGCACAGGCCACATGGTCAGTAAACTGGGAATACCACTGTACTGTTTTAGGATTACATGTGTTGGCTAGTATTGTCAGGCCCTGAAATGTGTTCAAACAGGTAAAGAGAATGATAGAGGGCCTCCAAATTTCCAAATACTGTAAGTTCGGAAATTTTCGTGTGACTTTTATTTCGCGAATTTTTTATTTCCAAATTATTAGTGAGTCTTTGAATTCGTGAACAAGTACTAGTGCAGTATATAAAGCTTATTGTAATTCTTTATTAGCGAGAACATTATTTTTGAGAGACAACAAATTTGCAAATATTAGCGAAAATTAAGTTCTCACGAACATTTCCGGATTTACAGAACCATATCTCTCTAATGTAATCAAGCCAAAAATGAAATAAACAGTTTACAAAAGTGTAATACCATTTAAAAATGCTGATGGCCCTACTACAAACACTGAACAGACTAGCCCTTCAAGGGAAGCCTGGTCTGGTTTTCTTAGTTTCCCAAGCTTGCCTATCAAAAACTTAAGATTTTTCAAATACAGTCCAATTTGGATAATTCGAATGCCGAATTTTCAAAACTACCAGATTTTTCAAAGACATCTGACGGTCCCGAAAATTTCGGCTATTGTTTATTGTTAAAATATTACCGATTTTTCTATTTTTGACTGTTTTCGACTGTTTTGCCGGTCCCGATCAAAGAAATTGCTATCAAAATACCTACTTGAGATTCGAAGCCACAAATTTCCAATCAAGGTCACGCACGGTGAGCATGGTTTCTATGTGAAGCGAGATCATTACACAGTCAAGTGATTTCACAGGTATATCCTGTTACGAATATGAAAATTCGTAACTAAGAAATGATACATAGCTTGAAAAAAATCCCACGTCCCAGATGGGATTCGAACCCGGACCGCCGGGGTAGAAATCCAATGCTCTAACCACTGAGCCAAAGAGTCGACTCCCTGACGCAGTATGTCAGAGATTGTATATATATGATACATTGTATCGAATAGCTGTGCTATTTATAGAAGCTACGCATCATAGATAATCTCGAATGAATGAGTGGTGCGATGGGACATAACAATCCGCTTCAAGTAACACCGTAACAGACATTGGATTAACGGTCACACTATAAGGTGATGATCTTTAATTGAGATCGATTGCAACAATTACCGTGTTTGATTAAAAATTAATTGAAAATAATTATTGACTTTAATTTGAATATTTCTCATCCTTTGATTTATTGTTAAATGTAAGTCTCCGTTTTCACATTTTATTTTGCGTTTGTTTTAATCAGTTGGTCGTAAACGGCATTATGATAAACCTCTTATAAACACATTTTCTTCATTCCACGGGCACAGATCCCCATGTATACCCTGCAATGATGTACTGAAGCTGCCAAGTCTGGCCATACATTTGTCTGAATGAAAATGACGGAACATATCCGATTTTTTTGTGATTCTCGCAAGTTCGAACTCTCGATCATTCGAAAGATTTTATGCGGTCCCTTGCATTTTGAATTATTGAAATGCGACTGTAGCTGAAGATTAAGTTTAAGCTTGGAGTCCCTTTTATGGGACATAGGCAAATAGAATAGCCCAAGATGTGACGCCGCAGAATGCGGCGTCCCATCTGGGGCTATTCTGTTTGCTTCGAGGAATTTCATCAAAAAATGGAATAAAATTATAAAATGACACCTGAAGCCCCTAAAAATTAGAGTGGACTCACCCAAATGATAATGATCGGTGAATCCATTCGTCATTAATGGGTTAATACTGTCAAGTTCAAAGAAATGAGCCGCCTCGTGGGAAAACCAACAATGTGGTTTTTGAACAGGTCCGACACAAACCGGCCTGCACAGTAACAGAAAAGAGCTAGAAGCTTGAAATTTCGGATTTAAGTAGAAGAGGAATTGTACTATCCGAGTAGCGAAAACAAAGGCGCTGATCAGCTTCGCGGTAACGCGAAGCTGATCTGCGTCTTTGTTTTTGCCTATGCAGATTGTTGGTTTTCCCATGAGGCGGCTCAAATGAAGTCAATAATCATTCTAAAGCATTATAGCCACATTTAAGAAAACACACCCTAGCAAATTTTGCTGGGCATCGGTTTAAAGCTGCTTGCTTCCCTTACTTAAAATGAACACAATTTTTGGCTTTGCTAAAGCTGGTCCAGGACTAAGCCAGGCACACTTTATACATCAGGAAAACATGTCCGTGAAAGGTATACCCCCTTGAACCCCACTTTTATGTAGAAAAAATGGGGTTTGCAGGGGTGTAAAAATTTTTACTTGCATTTGATCCAAAACATAGATTGTGGGTACTCGTTAGAGGCGGTTCTAATGTGTAACCACAATCAATGTTTTGGAGCAAAAATAAGAAAAATATCACAAATTTTCAACTAAAATTTTTCAATTTTTAAACCTGAAAACACCTCTATATATCGCATGGGCAAATTTTCATAATGTCACAGTTTTGGAATTATAACTTACCAAAGGTTTCAACGAACTTAGATACTGTTGCCAACCAGGATCATCAAAGTCAAGCCCAAATTGTTTCTGAAAAAGAAAATATTACATGTCCTAGTTTTCAAAAGTTTCTGAACTTTTTCAAATGCTGCTATAACTCTAAATAGATTTTAGGTTTGCAATTCGAGACCATTAATAAATGTAAAATAAGCTATTGATGATTTTTGACCTACCACCATGCCACCAAGATCACGTTGAAAAATCGACCTGTTTATATGTGTAGACTGTAGAACACTCATATTCAACCTTTTTTTTTCAAAAATGTCTTTTTACACACCCCATTGCAGAATCATACCTACCTTTGGATCATGAGTTAGGTCCAAAACTTCAACCATACTGTGATGTCTAGAACCTGTAAGAAAGAGGAACAACAAATCTTTGAAAGTGACTGAAAGGTTAAGCTAGTATCTCACTGGCATGCGAATTTCTCGCGACTGTTTTGCGAATTTTGTCGCAGACTTTCGTACGACATTCGTGCGAGTGTCGCGCAAGTGTTGTGAGAATTTTCTTGTGTCGCGAACTAGTCGCGAACTAGTCGCAAACTGGTCGCGAAGTTTTTCAACATGTTGAAAAATTTTATGCGAATTTTTTCTCCAAAATATTTCGCAAGACTGTCGCGCGACTGTCGTGCGACGGTCGCGTGACGTTCGTGCGAGTGTCGCGAACTTGTCGCCGCGAAATTTTGGCGAATTTACAATGCAAAATTTTTGCGACACTCGTACGAATGTCGCGCGAGTGTCGCACAACAGTCGCGCGATAGTCTTGCGAAAACCTCGCAACTATCTGGCGAGAAAATAAAATTCAGCGACATTCCTGTACGAATGTCGCGCGACACTCGCACGAATGTCGCGCGACTGTCATACGTATTTAAATGAAAATGGGTAACATTCGCGGGAATGTCGTGAGACACTCTCACGAATGTCGCGCGACTGTCGTGCGACTATCGCGCGACTGTCGTGCGACTATCGCGCGACAGTCACGCGATATATTTTCAAAATTAGACCGAAATTCGCGAATTTGTCGCATAAATATCTATTCAATGAGACTGCAACTTGAAAGTTGTCTTTATATCGTTTATCTTTGTCGCGAAATAGTCGCGAACTATTCGCGAACTAGTCTCCAGTTGTCGCATTCCAGTGAGATAGGGGCTTTAGGTAATAAACAATTCTATATAAGCCTTTGCATGAGAAAACCAACATTTTGGGTTCCAACCAGGTCCGACACAAACCGGGCTGTACAGTCACAGAAGAAGGCTAGAAGCTTGAAATTACAGATTTAAGAGGATGGATTGTACTATCCATGTAGCGAAAACAAAGGCGCTGATCAGCTGTGCAGTTACTGAACAGCTGATCTGCACCTTTGTTTTTGCCGATGCATGTTGTTGGTTTTCTTATGATGTGGCTCATATCAAAACATCCATGAAAACCTTTGTTTATGTCCTATTAAGTTGAATCTAATGACCAAAATTAAAAGTGTATTGCTGCTTTATACATGTAGTTCTCTACCTTTTTTTTTTCTTCAAGCACATTTTACCTGTTATGATATCCTAATGTTGAGTAAAAGTCCCATAAATGAAGGCAATGTCCCGACATGACCACAGCTGCTGACTGGGACGTTAAGCATCAGTTCCAACAAACAAACAAAAACTTTGGCAAATTAATGACTCCCTTACCATTGCTGCAAAAACAACATGTCTCTACTTTTATATCTAAAATTTCACAGTTTCTACATAGATGATGCAGTTGTATATGCCCTGTTGCGTCTTATCTGGTCAGAATTTGCATAAAACTTGAAGCTAAATCAAAATGTTTACCTGAATCTGTTTTCTTCCTCTTTTTCTCATATTTTTGTTTATGATGATGATGGTTGTGGTCTTTATCATTGGGTGAGTCTGAGTCAGTGTGTTCTGTGTGGTTCTCTTCTTCCGGAGGCTTTTGGAGGAAGAAGACTTTTTCAGGGGAAGGGTTGGGGTAGGACAGTATGCCTTTTTTGTCCACACAACAAAGAGACTGTAAGAACAATTATATAATTGACATGGACACATCTGACATAAAAAATCAAAATAATTGAAAACTGTAAATCTGGAAATTTTTGCATGACTTTTATTTTGCGAATTTTCTATTTCCGAATTATTAGCTAGTTCTTAAATTCGCGAGCATGTACTCCTTCAATCTATAAAGCTTTTAGTAAATCCTCATTGGTGAGAATTTAAAATTTGCCAAGAAACAAATCTGTGAATATTCGTGAATTTTAAGTTCTCGCAAATATTTCCGAACTTACAGTACCTTAAATAGTTTTATGTCACTCATCAGCCTACATTCCAAATGAAATAATTCACATAAAGCAAGAAGTTCTAAATGACTACCAAACATTCCAGTCAAGTTGCCCCTGATTATACTCTCATAAATAATGTTGATTGGGATGAGCAGTTAGGAAAAGGAAAATTTAGACAACTGCAGTTGTAGTTGTAGTTGCTCCCGAAGACAGTTGCAGTTACAATTTCAACAGGAGTTGCTATCCCATTTCTGCTAGCTAAAAGACTTTGCACAAAAGATAGTATTGTCATCAAAGCCATAAATACTGCAACAAAGAAAAATCAATAAACCCACTTACAGTGACAGAACCTAGAATGTGTACAATGTTTATTTTCTTGGTGACAGCAGGGGCTTTTCCCATGAGAATAACTTTGAACCAGTCGAGAATGCTAGTCCAATTCAGGTCAACCCGAGCCTCATCTGCAGATATAGAGCTGTCCGTGTCAAAACTGTTCTCACCTAGTGACTGAAACACAGTAGAAAAAGTCTAAATCAGTGTAAACCTATTGAAAACTTTCTTATATGTGTAGAATAGCTAACTGGTGACTGAATATCATTGAAAATGCTACATATAAACATGCAACCATAAACATGCTAAGTACACTTGAAAGCATCCAACCAAGCCAAAATTCAAGCAAAGGGAAGTAACAGTACTCTTTTATATTAGAAAGATTTATTTAACCTCTACATATAAACCAATGACCACAGTGCCCTTTCATAAATTGATACAGTATAACCTCATTATAACACTATCTTTGGGGTCCACAGAAGCAGACCATGTTATAAAGTGAAACCCTGTTACAATGAGGTTACTTACTATAGACATATAGCAAAATTATCAATTTGGGAGCCATGACATTGCCGTGTTATATTGAGTACAACATTATAATGAGGCGCATTATAATGAGGTTGAAGTGTAGCTTAATAGGGTTAGCTACAGAGACTTTTTAAATGAAAATCTAATCATCCTGCCGGTTTGCACCCTGCCCTTTCAAAAACTAAGCTTTACCACTTTCCCTTGAACCCTTACCATAGACCCTTTGGCAGCTTCAAAAGCCGCAAACACCCTGGCTTGTCCATACGAGTTGAGTACTAACCACATCAATGGCATTGCAACTGATATTAGAGGCAGAATAGTCTGAATCTGAAATCATAAAACAATATATGAGCCCAATATATGACCTGCCCAACCGAACCTAAGGTTGTTTTTTTTTCAAGCATTTACTAGCCAAATCCTAATCAGTCATAGAAGAGGCACACTGCTGACTGTTTATGGAAGCTAGCAGAGAAACCATTATTACCGTCAAACCTCTATAAGAGCGCCACCTTTGGGAGTAAGCTAAACTGGCTGTCATACAGAGGTGTCTGTCTTATCAAGGGTCAGTCAGAAAGGCCAGCATGGCAAAATAATATCACCATTTTCCAATATCTGAATGCATATTTTGTACCTGGGCATTTTTTTTTTTTTTTTTTTTGCAACGGCTTCATATTGGATGCTTTTTGCAGCAATTTTGTACCTGTGCATTTTTTTTTGATGACAGAAATTAACAAGGCCGAACACACTCCATATTTCACACTCCGATCGCGTAAAAAATGGGACAAGGTTCATATACAAGCATATTTCGCAGCGCAAAACTCACAAATCACACCAAAACCCCTAAATGTTCCATACGATCGCCACAAATCACTGATCAATTGAGTTTTCACAGACAAAAAAACAAAACTCCGACGCGATTTTCGCATCGCAGTGAGTTCGGCCCAGGATTCCGTATTCTAATAAAAAGTTGGAATTACATAGTTTGGAATCGATTGATAATCAGAGATCGCAAAATTACTTACCGATTTGATTTTTTGGCCCAAAAACGAGATGTGTCTTCAATGAATGAAACCAAAATAACAGAACTACACACGAGATTATGCGAGACTTCGTGTGAGTGTGTAGCCAAGGTGACAACAGGTTTTTCCCCAAGGTATTTTAAACACAATAACAATTTCACGCGTTTACGCACACGTGATTGGATTATTTTGTAAACTTTGTGGTTGATCAACGATTATGGATCATTATGGATAATTGGAGATTTGCTCGGGTAATAATGCGGCCGTCTTATGAAGAACAATTTGCTTTTTGGGAATGAAAAAACTGGCCTATGGCGATTATACCGAGGTGGCAATCTTATAAAGAGACATTTCATAGGGAAAGCAGTCGGGAATGTTTGAACTGGCGCTCTTACGAAGGTGGAGCTCTTACATGTATAAAGGTGGCCAATTCGGCGATTTTTACTGTATTAAAAAAAATGTCACAACCTTAACCCATATATGACGAATGGATTCGCCCATCAATATCAAATGGATGAGTCCACTTTAATTTTTAGGGGTGTTATGAGTGATTTTTATTTTTTATCTCGTTTTTCGATGAAATTTCTCTGTGCACACAGAATAGCCCCAGATGGGATGCCGTGTTCTGCGGCGTCACATCTGGGGCTATTTTGTTTGCCTATGTCCCATACTAGAGGACCATTGGTCCTGTAGCTCACCTGAGAGATTATCACATTGTAAGCTCATGAGATTTAAATTAATTGAGAATCGACCAATGAAAGTCTATGCATGGACACTATTGACCCCCGGGGCATGGCCAAATTTGACCCAGGGGCATGAATGGCACAATCTATAATGGGGACTACCAAACATTGCTGCATACAAAATATAGAAGCTCTGGGCCTTTTGGTTTCAGAGGAGAAGTTTTTTTTAGTTTTTCCCATTGTAAGTCTATGGAGACTATCTACCCCCGGGGCGTGGCCAAATTTGACCCCAGGGACATGGCTGGCACAATTTATGTAGAGGACCATTAGCCATTGCCACATACAAAATATCAAAGCTGTGGGCCTAGTGGTTTCAGAGAAGAAGATTTTTTTAGTTTTTCCTATTGTAGGTCTATGGAGACTATCGACCCCCGGGGCGTGGCCAAATTTGACCCCGGGGAGATGATTGGCACAATTTATGTAGAGGACCATTAGCCATTGCCACATACAAAATATCAAAGCTGTGTGCCCTGTGGTTTCAGAGAAGAAGATTTTTGAATTTTTTTCCCATAGCAAGTTTATTGAGACTATCAACCTCCGGGACCTGGCCAAATTTGACCCCAGGGGCATGAATGGCACAATTTATGTAGAGGACCATTAGCCATTACTACATACCAAATATCAAAGCTGTGGGCCTAGTGGTTTCAGAGAAGAAGATTTTTTTAGTTTTTCCTATTGTAGGTCTATGGAGACTATCGACCCCCGGGGCGTGGCCAAATTTGACCCCTGGGACATGATTGGCACAATTTATGTAGAGGATCATTAGCCATTGCCACATACAAAATATCAAAGCTGTGGGCCCTGTGGTTTCAGAGAAGAAGATTTTTGAATTTTTTTCCCATAGTAAGTCTATGGAGACTATCAACCCCCGGGGCGTGGTCAAATTTGACCCCAGGGGCATGAATGGCACAATTTATGTAGAGGACCATTAGCTATTGCTACATACCAAATATCAAAGCTGTTGGCCTAGTGGTTTCAGAGAAGAAGATTTTTTTATTTTTTTTTCCTATTGTAGGTCTATGGAGACTATCGACCCCCGGGGCATGGCCAAATTTGACCCCAGGGGCATGATTGGCACAATTTATGTAGAGGACCATTAGCCATTGCCACCTACAAAATATCAAAGCTGTGGGCCCTGTGGTTTCAGAGAAGAAGATTTTTTAATTTTTTTCCCATAGTAAGTCTATGGAGACTATCAACCCCCGGGGCGTGGCCAAATTTGACCCCAGGGGCATGAATGGCACAATTTATGTAGAGGACCATTAGCCATTGCTACATACCAAATATCAAAGCTGTGGGCCTAGTGGTTTCAGAGAAGAAGATTTTTTTAGTTTTTCCTATTGTAGGTCTATGGAGACTATCGACCCCCGGGGCGTGGCCAAATTTGACCCCAGGGACATGATTGGCACAATTTATGTAGAGGACCATTAGCCATTGCTACATACAAAATATAAAAGCTGTGGGCCCTGTGGTTTCAGAGAAGAAGATTTTTTAATTTTTTTCCCATAGTGAGTCTATGGAGACTATCAACCCCCGGGGCGTGGCCAAATTTGACCCCAGGGGCATGAATGGCACAATTTATGTAGAGGACCATTAGCCATTGCTACATACCAAATATCAAAGCTGTTGGCCTAGTGGTTTCAGAGAAGAAGATTTTTTTAGTTTTTTTCCTATTGTAGGTCTATGGAGACTATCGACCCCCGGGGCATGGCCAAATTTGACCCCAGGGGCATGATAGGCACAATTTATGTAGAGGACCATTAGCCATTGCCACCTACAAAATATCAAAGCTGTGGGCCCTGTGGTTTCAGAGAAGAAGATTTTTTAATTTTTTTCCCATAGTAAGTCTATGGAGACTATCAACCCCCGGGGCGTGGCCAAATTTGACCCCAGGGGCATGAATGGCACAATTTATGTAGAGGACCATTAGCCATTGCAACATACCAAATATCAAAGCTGTGGGCCTAGTGGTTTCAGAGAAGAAGATTTTTTTAGTTTTTCCCATTGTAAGTCTATGGGACCTATCTGTTGCCATGGAAACCACAATTTTGATACAATCTGCTCCAAAACCTAATGCCATCAATCCCCCAACCCAATTATGGTTCACATTAAATTTGATCAAGATCGGCCTACTAGCTTCAGAAATATTCTTCTTTGAAATTGTGGACGGACGACGGACGGACGACGGACGACGGATGCCTGCCTATCCTATAAGCTCACCTGTGAGCCTTCGGCTCAGGTGAGCTAAAAAGGGACACCAGGCTTAAATGAGTCAAGGATCATATACCTGTAACGTTATCAACATTTCTGTCCAGTGTCCAACATGACTCCTCAAATAAATATACCTCAATACATTGATAGCCATTGAAACTACCTGTAAATATGTGAAGAAAAAGCTACATCAGTACATGTAAAAAATTCAAAAAGCCAGTAAAGCCAATGATGGAATATAAAATGTTTTTCAGAATTCGCATTTGGCAGGTAATTTAAAGAGCTGGTCAGAAATTTGTTTTACAATTTAGATCATCTTACATCAATCAAAAATTTGCACATTACACAAATTCACATTTCATTACTCTTTTGTTTTTTGTGCTCTATGCTCAGGGTATGGTAGGACTGTTATTCAGCGAAATCACACTATTCCAAGTCAGACTTAGCCGAAAGTGATGAATGTTCTACTACTAAACAGTGGAAAACATTTCATCAATCTCAGAACAAAATGTTCAACCATCTAAACTCCTGACAGCTACAAGACTCAAAATTTGCCTACTGGGCTCAGGTTAAAGCGCATCAAGTACACTAACATACCAGTAAAATAGGAATGAGCCGTCTTTCTACCCACTTGTGAGCAATTGTATATGTTTCATGTTCTATGATACTGGCAGGTCTCCTTACATCTTGCAACAAATTTCTGAAAGAAAAACAGAAATCCATTTAGCCCTGCATAGCACAGAACAAATATCAGCCGGCAGTAGCACAAGTTTACCTGTCATGCAAAATCAGGTGTTCTCAGGTCACAGCTCATGAGGTGATGCTCATTGGGTAAATGGATGTCTCAAAGCTGAATAAAGACAGCATGGATGTCTCAAAGCTGAATAAAGACAGCATGAGACAAGATTTCTCAACAGACATTTGCAACCAACTGGATGCAATGAATCTCAGTTCAGAGGACCCCGAAGAAAACTGGACAGTTTTCCATAAAACAGTTCTTTCTTCAGCTGCAAGCACCTTAGGCCATCCATCTCGCAAACATCAAGACTGGTTTGATGAGAATGATGACGAAATTCAGAGGCTTCTTGAAGAAAAGCACCGATTGCACAAGGCACATCAAGATGATACTAGCTCAGTATCAAAGAAAGCAGCCTACAGCAACATTTGTAAGACAGTCCAGACCAAGCTTAGGGACATGCAAGATTCCTGGCTGAGGAAGAAAACAGAAGAAATTCAGTCTTTTGCGGATAGAAAGGACATGAAGAAATTTCATGATGCACTGAAAACCATTTATGGTCCAAAGAGTTCTGGAGCCACCACATTGCTCAGTGCAGATGGAAACAATCTTCTCACAGATAAAGAAGCTATCTTGGAAAGGTGGGCAGAACACTTCAATAGTGTGCTTAATCGACCATCAAGCATCAATCAGGATGCAATCGACAGACTTCCACAGATAGAGTGCAATGTTCTGTTAGATGAATTTCCTACCGTTACGGAAACAAGAAAAGCAGTTCAACAACTATCATCTGGCAAAGCCCCAGGTGCAGATGCAATTCCTGCCGAAGTTTACAAGGCTGGGGGGCTACCCATGGCAGAGAAACTGACAGAGTTGTTTCACTGTATGTGGAGGAAGGAGGCTATCCCACAAGAATTTAAGGATGCATCCATAATCCACCTTTACAAGCGGAAAGGAAATCCTCAAGTCTGTGACAATCACAGAGGCATCTCCCTCCTATCAATTGCTGGGAAGATACTTGCAAAAATTCTGTTAAATCGTCTGAATGCTCATCTTGATCAGACGGGACTTATCCCAGAAAGTCAATGTGGATTCAGAAAAGACAGAGGGACAATAGACATGATCTTCACAGCAAGACAGCTTCAGGAGAAATGCCAAGAACAGAATGTAGATCTATACATGACGTTTGTTGACCTCACCAAAGCTTTTGACACTGTTAGTCGTGATGGACTCTGGAAAATCATGGCCAGGTTTGGCTGTCCACCCAGATTCATAGCTATGGTGCGGCAGTTTCATGATGGCATGCAGGCACGTGTGCAAAATGATGGAGAGTTCTCTGAACCATTTGAAGTAACAAATGGGGTCAAACAAGGCTGTGTTCTGGCACCAACACTGTTCAGCATGATGTTTTCTGCCATGCTTATGGATGCTTTTCAGGACAGTGACACTGGTTTTCCAATCAGGTACCGTTTTGATGGCAACATATTCAACCTCAGAAGGTTGCAAGCCAAAACTAAGGTCCAGACTGATGTGCTAGATGAGCTCCTCTATGCAGATGATATGGATAAGAATGCCAACACAGAGGCAAAAATGCAAAGAGCCATGGATCAAGTCTCACAGTCATGTGATAACTATGATCTCACAATCAGCACAAAAAAGACAGAGGTTGTACACCAACCAGCCCCCGGAAAACCATATAATGAACCAACCGTCACTGTGAATGGGCAAAAACTGAAAGTTGTTGACAAGTTCACCTACCTGGGAAGCACTCTCTCCAGAGCAGTGCATATTGATGATGAGATCACTGCCAGAATTGCAAAAGCTAGTGTGGCATTCGGAAGACTCCGTGCAAATGTCTGGGAGCGAAATGGAATCAAGCTTGACACCAAGCTGAAAGTCTACAAGGCTGTGGTACTGCCAACCCTCTTGTATGCATGTGAGACCTGGACAGTATACCAACGCCATGCAAAGAGACTTAACCATTTCCACTTAACCTGTTTGAGAAAGTTGTTAAAAATCAAGTGGCAGGACAAGATTCCAGACACAGAGGTCCTGAGGAAAGCAGGGATGCAAAGCATGCATACAGTCTTAAAGCTAGCACAGCTAAGATGGACTGGCCATGTTATAAGAATGCCTGATGCGCGACTTCCAAAGAAAGTTTTCTATGGAGAACTACAGGAGGGAAAGCGCTCTCAAGGTGGCCAGAAGAAACGCTACAAAGACACCCTCAAAGCCTCTCTGAAGGATTTCGAAATACCAATGGGGTCCTGGGAACAGACTGCACAGGAGCGATCAAAGTGGCGAGGTCTCATCAACAAAGGAGCAGCTCTCTATGAAAAGAAGAGAATCTGTGAAGCTGAAAGAAAGCGAAGAGAGCGCAAAGCCAAAACAAATGTGCCACCAGCAGACTCTATGACATTGACTTGCTCTACTTGCAACCGACAGTTTAGAGCCAGAATTGGCCTAGTCAGCCATCAAAGAACTCACCAACACACATCAGCACAATTCAAGAAATAATGATGGTCTTTCTCATTAGTGAGAGACGAACTATCAAATGGAATAGAACACATTCTATGGGTACCGTACAAAAAATGAAACTAAATTCTATAGTATTTTACTGAATTATGCAAATAGTTCAAGTTCATTCTGCAATTTCTTGCTCAAACGTGACCTGTTATAAATATGTAACACAAGACTTAGTAGATTAAAAGTTTCATACCTCAAGCAACATATATATGGTGTTTCTAGAAGAACAAACTTTTTAGGCTTCATTGGTTGTCGTGCTCGAGGGCTGGTAGCTGCTTCCTTGTCAGGTTCCGGATCATATATATCACCGTCATTCAATATTTGTGCATCTGAGTCATCACTTCTGTCGGAAACCTGAAATATCATTGGTTTATTGGTTAGATTAGGTTTACATCCACGGTCATCAGTTAAGGTAGTATGGGGATGGTCAATTATCCTATCCACACTATTTGATCCACATCGTGAGAAAACCGGATTTTTGCCTAAGCAAAAACAAAGGTGCAGGTCAGCTTCGTAGTAACTGCGAAGCTGATCAACGCCTTTATTTTCGCTACACGGATAGTACAATCCCTCTTCTTCTTAAATCCAGAATTTCAATGTTCTAGCCTGCTTCTGCGACTGAACCGGCCGGTTCGTGTCGGACCTGGTCAGAAACCCCGAAAACCGGTTTTCACCTGTCACCGCTCATTTCTGGACAAGCCCCCTGGAGGCAGCTAACAAGTACCTAATGCATGTTGCTTTCATCTCTTTCTGACAAAGGTTCTTCTTGAATCAACTGAAAAGGTAGAATGGCTTTACATCCATTTCAATTTTTAAAGTCTGTTTTCCCTGCTGGAAAAAGATAAGGAACAATCCTTCTGTTGTATTATTATTATTATTATTATTATTATTATTATTATTAATATTATTATTATTATTTTTATTATTATTATTATTATTATTACTATTATTACATGTATATTGATGATCAATTAATCTTTTGATCATTTTTTTTCTTTGTTCTTAGTTTTAATTAAGATTCACCATATTACAATTTGAACCCTATTTTAGACAGTCTTCTTAAAATCTCACCATTTCTTTGCACTTCGCAGGAACAATCTGTCCGGGCCTGAGGTAGATTACGTCCCCTTTCACCAGTAGAATGTTTGGGAGGTGGACAATCTGTTTATCTCGGAGGGTCCACTGCAGAGACATTGAGGGGGACATTGGGGAGTCCAGGGGGGTAAAACATGAACTGCTCCAGGTATTGTAGTTAATGCAACCTGAAATACAAAGAATTTAACTGAGTACAATATAAGCACTAAATTTCCAGTCCCCCCAAAAATACAGCTTTAAAAGAACTATTAAGTTTAACCCTGAGCAAGCCATAAATTTTCTAAATTCCCTGTACCCATGTATAATATAAGAACTAGAAACTTAGCTCAAACAAAAACAGTGCATACTGCTAAGACAAATGGAACAGACTCACTGAGAGATGCAGTCTGATTTATTGTTTCATCACTTGGACCTAGTTACATATGTTCTTTGGACAAAAATATATATAAAATTATTTATATTTTTATTTCAGTACACATACAAAAACTAGAGGACCATTGGTCCTGTAGCTCACCTGAGAGATTATCACATTGTAAGCTCATGAGATTTAAATTAATTGAAAATCGACCAATGAAAGTCTATGCATGGACACTATTGACCCCCGGGGCATGGCAAAATTTGACCCAGGGGCATGACTGGCACAATTTATAATGGGGACTACCAAACATTGCTACATACAAAATATAGAAGCTCTGGGCCTTTTGGTTTCAGAGAAGAAGTAGTCCATGAGCCAGACAATTTTTTGTTACCAGTCAAGGGGACTAAATCTAATACTAATTTTCTATTAGTCTAGCATGTGTAGATAAAAATTTATTATGATAGCAATCACAGATCGGTAGCTTATGGCCCCCAAAACGCACTTTTCGTTAGTTACCTAATTTCGGAAAAAATGTATTATATTTTACTTTTGACAAGGAAATGTTATTATTTTCATGCAAAATCAAAAGCTAGCAGATTTCTTTTACATAAACTTACTATGACAATAGTCAACATTGAATCTCTCAGCATTTAAGAGAGCAATTACTCCCACCTTGGAGGTCACTGTAAGGTCAAAGGTCAAGTAAGTGCAAATGTGCGGTAAAATGATATATGTAAATATACTGTCTTCTTTTCTTTGTCACACTGTATTGAAATATGATTGGAAACACATACAAGTGGATAATAAATGATACAAAGCCTTGCTACATGTTCTAACTTGATAGTATGTTTAGAAAACATGAGGTCAAAGGTCAAGGTATTGCAATTATGCATTTTTGAATTCATAAAATTGGGCATACATGTACCGACAAAGTTGGTTACCAGTATATCTTGACTGCCACTGGATCGAATCGATCTCAAACTAGAGTTAAAGCAAATACTTCACATTCATTATATCATTTGCAAATCATCTTATTTGCATATTCATGAATATTCATAAAACATACCCCCTTAGTTTAAGTGATTTTTCTCCAATATATCCTATATAAAGGTGATTTATAAATTATAGTCTAAGCTACAAATGATATATCAGTTTTACCTGACAATATGCCATAAGAACAGTGTCTAAGCAATCACTTGACACTATTGTCAGCTCTCTAGGGTTATTAGCAATCGAGATACAAGAGATTTTATAAGTATACACCTTTACTTATTTTCGTGATTTTCCTCCAATTTATAAGGTTTTGATTAATATACTAGTTAGAAGTCAAGTTCGTTTGTCTGTTTGTTTGTTTATAGAAGCTAATATACTTTTGTACATTGCATTATCAATCTTCGTATACTTATATAAACTCCCTAGGGCAAAACGTAGTTGAGTTATAAATTGTTTTAGAAATATACCTCCGAAGTTGTTTTTCATGATTTTTCTTCAGTCTATAAGGTTTGTATTTATATTATTGGTTGTAGACATCAGATAAGCTAACACATGTCGCTAGTCCACTGTCTTAGCAATAATTTGACACTATTCTCAGCTCTCAAGGGCCATTAGCAGTTGAATTATAAGAGATTGGTAAGTATACCCCTTAGTTTGTTCGCGATTTTCCCTCATTTTATTAGGTTTCGATATTCGCTATATCTATTCGCTAGGTAGCAGGAATTCAGATTTGTTTCTATCAGCTTATTTATCATTAAAACATTTCAGAAGCAAACATTTGATACTATTCATAGCTCTCTAGGACCATCAACACACGAATTACAGGATATTCTAAAATACTACCCCTTTAGTTTTTTCGTGATTTCTGCTCCAATTTTTAAAGTTTTTACTCATATACTAGGTATTAGAAGTCAAATATGCTTATTATGCCAACATATCATTAGTAAATTGCATTAGCAACCATTTGCTACTATTCTTAGCTCTCTAGGGTCAATAGCAGTTGAGTTAGAAGCGATTTTGTAAGTATACCTCCTTAGTTTTTTCGCGAGTTTTCTCCAATTAATAAGGTTTTCATTAACATTCTGCGTAGTAGACGTCAGGTAAGTTATCACTAACCCACATATCATTGGCTCATTGTCTTTACAATAATTTGACACTATTCTCATCTTTCTATGGTTATAAGCAGTTGAGTTACAAGCAATTTGGTTAGTGCACCTCCTTAGTTTGTTCGCTATTTTCCCCATTTTATTAGGTTTTGATGCATATGCTAGGTAGCAGGAATCAGATATGTTAACACCAACCCATACACCTTTAGAACATTGCAACAGCAACCATTTGATACTATTCGTACCTCTCTAGGACCATTAACACACGAGTTACAGGAGATTTAGTAAGACTACCCCCTTAGTTTATTTGTGATTTCTTCTCCAATTTTATAGTTGTTATTCATATTCTGGGTATTAGAAGGTAGATATGTTTATTTAAGCATATATGTCATAAGTGCATTGCATCAGCAATCATTAGTACTAATCTTAGCAGCTCTCCATGGCCATTAGCAGTTGAGTTATAAGCAATTTTATAAGTATACCTCCTCAGGGTTTTTTCACGATTGTTCTCCATTTAATAAGGTTTTCTTTACTATTCTAGGTAGTAGACGTCAGATAAGTTATTTCTAGTTCATTAATCAGTAGTATACTGTCTTAGCAATCATTTGACAATATTCTCAGCACTCTGTGTTCATCAGATATTGAGTTACAGGCGTTTTTTTGTAAGTATACCCCTTAGTTTGGTAGCTTTTTTCACCAATCCATAAGATTTCGATTCATATGCTAAGTAGCAGGAGTCAGTCTATATAAACCAATCCATCATTAGTACAGTATATTAGCATGATTAGTACTATTCTTAGCACGCTATGACCATCAACAGTTGAGTTATGGGAGATTTTTTAAGTATAACCCTTAGTTTTTTTCGTTATTGTTTCTCCAATTTATGAGTTTTTTATTCATATACTAGGCAGTAGAAGTCATAGAGTCTGTATGTCATTAGTACATTGCATTAGTAATCAGTGTATACCACTTTTATCTCTATAGAGCCAAAAGCAATCAGATTACATGAAATGTTGTAAATACACCTCCAAATTTTAAATTTTCTCCAATTCAGATATGGTCACTTAATTTCCCACAAAACTCTTCCTTCAGTGGTCCAATGGTTTTGCATCAATTTAAAACGCCTATCATACTTATATTAAACCGCTTGACAACTAAGGTTTATTTGACTTGAACCACTTTTCCTAGGCAGGTTCGGACCTTTTGATCTGTAAGCTTGTAATTAGATGGTCAGTCAGTAGTTTATAAGCTTTGCATGGAAGCACAAGCAGCCCATTTATTTCTCATGCCCCCCCCCTTTGATGGGCCCAAATGAGAAATTATGAGATATGTGTCATTGAAATTTTATACTCTGGTGAAATTTATCAAATTGTATCACTCGTATTAAAATGCTGCAATGACGGTATGGACCTCAGTAGTTGTATCATTTTTATTAATATTCACGAATATACAAATTAGATTATTTGAATATGAAAATTAGATTATTTGAATATCTTACTGTTTGAAAATAGGGCTACATCATTAAGTTTGGTGGTATACGATAAGCTTCAGCAGGAATATGGTCTGTTTGTAGATCTGTATATCTCAATTCGCATTAACGGTTGCCATGGAAACCATACATGCTACATAGTGCAAATGAGGTTGTTATTATTATGGAAACCATTTTAGACATTTCGGAGATCAAATGAACTGCCTGGAACCTAAAATGTGTTGGTAAGGCTGCATCATGGCTCAAGGATTCATGACTTGTTCTCCAATATTTCTAATGTTTTTACAATATGCATGAATATTCAAATTTAATTATATATTGTTTTTATTTTTGACAATAATATATGAAATGCTAAATGTATACAGTGTATGAAACTTCAAATAAAAATTGGTTTTGGTCAATTAAAAATTCTGGTGAGGTGCTCAGTAAATTGAAGTGTAGAGGGTTCCGTGCGACAAGCTTGTCCACATATGATTTTTCGACTCTGTATACAACATTACCACATAATCTAATTAAAGAAAAACTTCTGGATTTGATAGAGTGGACCTTCAAAAGGGCATTAAAAAACTATGGTTCACTTTATTTGGCATGTAATGACAGAAAGGCTTTTTTCACTTCCTCTGACCAAAGTCGGTATACACTTTGGTCATGTCAGAATGTATGCGACGCCTTATCCTATCTCCTTGATAATATTTATATTAGATTTGGGACCAAGTTATACAGACAAATTGTTGGAATTCCGATGGGTACAAACTGCGCACCTCTCATAGCTGATTTATTTTTATACTGCTACGAAAGAGATTTCATGGATTCTCTTAACCATGATAATCAAGCTGATGTTATCGAGGCTTTTAATTCCACATCTAGGTACCTCGATGACCTATTGAACATTGACAACCCTTATTTTGAAGGTATGGTCAATCAAATTTATCCACCTGAACTTCAGTTGAACAAAGCCAATATCTCAGATACTGAAGCCCCCTTTTTAGATCTACATCTTTCTGTTGCAAATGGATTTGTTTCTTCTAAAATTTATGATAAGCGCGATGACTTTGATTTTGATATAGTAAATTTTCCTTTTTTGGATGGTGACGTTCCTCGTCGTGCTTCTTATGGTGTATACATTTCGCAACTTATTAGGTTTGCTAGAGTCTGCAATCATGTTACAGACTTCAACGCTCGAAACAAATGTTTAACGGCAAAACTTCTCCAACAGGGCTATCGGTATCATAAACTTCGAAAAACATTTTCTAAATTTTATCGTAGACACTATGAATTGATTTCCAAATATAATGTTGGGTTAAAGACGCTTTTAAGTGAGGGCCTTTCGGAACCTGAATTTTATGGTGACTTGGTTTACAAATTTAAGAAACTTAAAGGAATTAATGATTTTTCTTTTCAGTTCAGAAAAATCATAACACGTTACAAACGTATAGGTTATAACTTGAATGTCATGCGACAGTCTGCATGCTTAGTTTTTAACCCAATCATGGTTGATAACTATGCTGCCTTCTTTAATTGCACGCCGGTGGGTCGGGCGTCAGACTCTATGATGGCCCCGACATAAAGCTATTCATTTTAGTTGGTTGGGGCCGGAGCTTCTTGTCTGTTGCTTGGCCCACCGGGGTCGAACTGGTGTTTTTCTTTTGCTCCGGAGTTAGTAGGTTATTCGGCGCCCAGGGATCTCCATCGTCGGGCAGCTTACTCAGTCTGTGAGTCCTGGTTTTTGATTCATCAGGATGTTTATCATGATTTATTTGTTTGTTCTTGATGATTCATTGACTAGTTAGAGATTCACCACGAGGACCGAATAACTAACTAAATGTTATGAACCACTGCAGAAGCTGAGGGTGAGGTTATGGCCATGTAAAACCGGTTTAAGCCCGCCAGTAACTTTGTGTTACTGATCGTTCCAAGTCGATACTTCTGTGGTGGTTCTTTTTGTTTTATGTCTTGGTGTTTAAAATTTTTTGTGCTGTTGGCGCCTTATGTATGTTTTCATATTTTTAGTTAAGTTAAGGTAACTGAGTGGCCACCTATTGGGAAAATAGCTGCCCATTCGGCTTACGATTGTTTCATGGTGTAGGTACCTGATTGTTAGTTTGGTTTTTTCCCACCTCGGTTTTTGGAGTGGGAATCTTTTTCTGATTGCGCCTTTTCCTGATCTTTGCCTACTTGTACCTTTTCAAATATTATGATAATAGAGAGAAATATTTATTTTAACGTCTAAACGTGAAAGTTTGACATAAATATGAAGTTGGTATAATAATGGTTGTGGGTGGGGTAATCCAACCCTTGAGCATGCATTTTTATAGTTTTTCACAAATTATCATGTTCTAAATGCATGGCGATCATTTTAGAATCAACATTTACCTCTTATAAATGCTAAGGATGCTTTGTGCTGCTTAAAATGCAAATACATTTTACTTAAGGCATGTTTATATTATCCAGCCCAAAAACTTCTTGCTTCCAAGGTACCGATAAGACTGATCTTTTTCAGGTCTTAAGCTACCGATCTGAGATTGCTATCATGCTGAAATATTATCTATAGATATTGAACTTATCAAAAAGTGCCAAGAGATTTAGTCCCCTCGACTGGTAACAAATGGCAAAAAATCAGGGCCTAGCTCAATAACTAAAGATTTTTTTAGTTTTTCCCATTGTAAGTCTATGGAGACTATCTACCCCGGGGGCGTGGCCAAATTTGACCCCAGGGGCATGGCTGGCACAATTTATGTAGAGGACCATTAGCCATTGCCACATACAAAATATCAAAGCTGTGGGCCCTGTGGTTTCAGAGAAGAAGATTTTTGAATTTTTTTCCCATAGCAAGTCTATTGAGACTATCAACCTCCGGGGCCTGGCCAAATTTGACCCCAGGGGCATGAATGGCACAACTTATGTAGAGGACCATTAGCCATTGCTACATACCAAATATCAAAGCTGTTGGCCTAGTGGTTTCAGAGAAGAAGATTTTTTTAGTTTTTCCTATTGTAGGTCTATGGAAACTATCGACCCCCAGGCCTGGCCAAATTTGACCCCAGGGACATGATTGGCACAATTTATGTAGAGGACCATTAGCCATTGCCACATACAAAATATCAAAGCTGTGGGCCCTGTGGTTTCAGAGAAGATTTTTTAATTTTTTTCCCATAGTAAGTCTATGGAGACTATCAACCCCCGGGGCGTGGACAAATTTGACCCCAGGGGCATGAATGGCACAATTTATGTAGAGGACCATTAGCCATTGCTACATACCAAATATCAAAGCTGTTGGCCTAGTGGTTTCAGAGAAGAAGATTTTTTTAGTTTTTTTCCTACTGTAGGTCTATGGAGACTATCGACCCCCGGGGCGTGGCCAAATTTGACCCCAGGGGCATGATTGGCACAATTTATGTAGAGGACCATTAGCCATTGCCACATACAAAATATCAAAGCTGTGGGCCCTGTGGTTTCAGAGAAGAAGATTTTTTAATTTTTTTCCCATAGTAAGTCTATGGAGACTATCAACCCCCGGGGCATGGCCAAATTAGACCCCAGGGCCATGATTGGCACAATTTATAATGGGGACTACCAAACATTGCTACATACAAAATATTGTAGCTCTGGGCCTTGTGGTTTCAGAGAAGAAGATTTTTTTAGTTTTTCCAATTGTAAGTCTATGGAAACTATCCACCCCCGGGGCGTGGCCAAATTTGACCCCAGGGGCATGGCTGGCACAATTTATGTAGAGGACCATTAGCCATTGCCACATACCAAATATCAAAGCTGTGGGCCCTGTGGTTTCAGAGAAGATTTTTGATTTTTTTTCCCATAGTAAGTCTATGGAGACTATCGACCCCCGGGGCGTGACCAAATTTGACCCCAGGGGCATGAATGGCACAATTTATGTAGAGGACCATTAGCCATTGCTACATACCAAATATCAAAGCTGTGGGCCTAGTGGTTTCAGAGAAGAAGATTTTTTTAGTTTTTCCCATTGTAAGTCTATGGGACCTATCTGTTGCCATGGAAACCACAATTTTGATACAATCTCCAAAACCTAATGCCATCAATCCCCCAACCCAATTATGGTTCACATTAAATTTGATCAAGATCGGCCTACTAGCTTCAGAAATATTCTTCTTTGAAATTGTGGACGGACGACGGACGGACGACGGACGACGGGTGCCTGCCTATCCTATAAGCTCACCTGTGAGCCTTCGGCTCAGGTGAGCTAAAAAAACTGCCTGTCAAGACTTACATAACATAAAGAAATTGGCAGAAAACTTTCATTTTGGTATTTCAGAGTAGTAGGTAAAATTCATTTATCCTTACAACAACATCAAGTTCTGCTATACAGTACATACTTGCCAAGTCCTCCAGCACATGACTAACAAGTCGTTCTGTTTCATTTCTTTCTTGATACCAGATAACAATATTCAGACATATGTTGGCAACCAGTGACACAAACAGTATAACTGACTCTACTATCAACCAAGCATCACCCAGTGTCTCACTGAAAGGATAAATAGGCATTTCAAAATAGCAGTTAATTTCAGAATATATGGTAAACTTAATTGAATGTCAAATATTAAAATTAACATGCTGCTTTTTTGCCATATTGTGTTTATTTCACCAATTAGTTGCACTTTAAAATTAATGTATATGGATTCTGTAGATAAAATTCAAAGGATTTTTTCTTGTCTTTTGGCTACCAGAAAAAGGTAAAATCTCTGCATAAACTCAATTGACATCAAATGCTGTAGGTCACCTACCTAACATTTTCTTTCAATAATGCTGTAAAGGAAATCCATGTCCTCAACCAATTGCATTGATCAAGTAACAATTACTGAATTTTTATTGAAAATAACTTATTATATATATATATATATATATATATATATATATATATATATATATATATATATATATATATATATATATATATATATATATATATATATATATATATATATATATATATATATATGGAGATTTTATCATCAACAGTGCAAAATCCTATTTGTGCCTGAGCGCGCTTTCGCCTTTCGGCTTCTTCAGAGGCTTACTAAATACTACATAATAAGAGTGTGATATCTACATCTGCCTGTCATAGGCAGTCCAAAACTAGGAGACAAAATGTAATTTAAAAATTCTACATACTACTCATAACATTGTAAAACCTTATATAACTATATAAGAAATAAACACACCGCTACAAACTAGAAAAATGTAACTACAGCAAAATGGCTAAGGAATTTTGAAAATGAAGAAATTTGGAAAATTAAACAGAAATTTAACAAAATTATGATTTTTGTGGGCTAATACATCTTGGAGAGGTTGGAAACAGTGCTAGAACTGTCAAAGTTGAAAATAAAAAGTACTAAATGGCGTAAAATCGTATAACTGAAATTGAGAGAATTTCGTGACCGTTCACCTGTAGGATTATCGGAAATCTGAATAATCCTACAGGTGAACGGTCACGAAATTCTCTCAATTTCAGTTATACGATTTTACGCCATTTAGTACTTTTTATTATGTAGTATTTAGTAAGCCTCTGAAGAAGCCGAAAGGCGAAAGCGCGCTCAGGCACAAATAGGATTTTGCACTGTTGATGATAAAATCTCCATATATACTTACCGCATATCATTTTAGCATCCAAATTGGATCCAGTGCTACCGACAGGGTTTGATTGTTTGATGTATATTACCTAAATCTCATATTATATATATATATATATATATATATATATATATATATATATATATATATATATATATATATATATATATATATATATATATATATATATATATATATATATATATATATATATATATATATATATATATATATATTTTTTTTTTTTTTTTTACCAATAAGACATAAATGTACATGTATTTTTAAACACCTGACAGGAAAACATGTCGACAGTGTAATAAATACCCCCTTAAACCCCACTTTTATATATATAGTAAAACTGGGGTTTGCAGGGGTATACCTAATTTTTGATTCAAAACATACATTGTGGGTACTCACAATGTGTACCCACAATCCATGTTTTGAACAAAATTGATAAGACATCAAAAATTTTCAATGGAAATTTAATTTTTTACAGCCATAAAAAATCTCTGTATATTGCATGGGCAAGTTTTTGTAATGTTTTTTTCAAAATTTACAGTGGATACAAACCTATGTGTGCCTAATCCATTTACTACAAGCAGTAACACAGCTGACAAGAATGTCAGCACACAGGTAGTCCAGCGATACTGCGACCTCACATTTCCTAGATAAAATGCTGAAAAACATTTCTTCCACTGTTGGTTACATTTCATCCGCTTGTGGTGCCGTACTTCAGCCGATATCTCACTGTGTAACAGCTTCAGCGCTTTAGACATGGAGAATGGCTGCAAGCCATGTTTAGCCTCATGTCCATCCTGTTGAATAAAATAAGAGCAAAAATAAGAATTATAGACAGATGCACCCAATTACAACGATGCAAAAAAGTAATACCCTACACCAAATGAGCAAAAGGCAGGAAAAGTGGAAAAGTGCAAAAAATACTTCGATGTCAGAGTGATTTCCAGTGACCAATATTGATTTCTTCTTAGCCGATCAATCGATAGGTAAACTTAATTGTTAACTTAATCGCCTTATTAGCACTCCCACCGTGAAGTTAGCTAATACCTATAACATAGGTTGTCCGCACAACTGTCTTGCAGATAAAGCCTCTTATTGACGTCCTACTGCCCATTTCTTGCAAGACTTTCACTTAAAATGACATTTTAAAAGTTTTCCCCATTCAAATGCATTGACGACCTATGTTGAATATGTTGACCTTGCCATAAAATAGGTCAAGGTCACCACAGGGTCATGTTTTATATATACATTGTAGTACTTGAGTCACCCATACTTCATGCAAAGTTTCGTTGAAATCGGTTCACCGGTTCTGGAGAAGAAGATATTTTAAGGGTTTTTACCATATATGGGCATGGCGGCCATCTTGGTCATGTGACCTGGATTATTTATATACACATTGGTTCCCACTTCCTATAGATGCTTCATATAAAATTTGGCTTTGATTGGCCAAGTGGTTTCAGAGAAAAAAATCTTTGAAAAGTGTGTATGGACGACAGACCGGCCAAGGTCAAGAGATGACCTTGACCTAAATTAATCATATACCTTCATCTAATCCATTAGTTGTTTGCATCTACCACTTTTCAGATCTCAGGCTGCAATAGTTTTCAAAAAATAGCTAATTTCCACTTTTCCCATTATAAGTCTATGGAAACTTAAAGTTACCATAGCAACCAGAGTTCTTATCCGACTGGAATAAAAAACACAAATTATGTAGAGGCTACTGTCAGGAACATGTATACAAAGTACAGGATTCATCCACTTGACAGTTTTTGAGAAGAAGATTTTTGAATGTTTTTTTCAAAATTTTGCCCTTTATGGGGCCCCAGCAACCAATCAAAATAAAGGATTAGGACAAAACTCGCAAGAAACGTCAAACACTACTCAATAAACATTTCTGCAAAAACAAAATTCAAATCTCTGCAATTTTAGCGGAAAAATAGCCGATTTCCACTTTTCCCATTATAAGTCTATGGAAACTTTAAGTTGCCATAGCAACCAGAATTCTTATCCACCTGGAATAAAAAACACAAATTATGTAGAGGCCACTGTCAGGAACATGTATACAAAGTATAGGCTTCATCCCCTTGACAGTTTCTGAGAAGAAGATTTTTGAATGTTTTTCGAAATTTTGCCCTATATGGGGCCCCTGCAACCAATCAAAATGAAGGATTAGGACAAAAGTCACATGAAACGTAAAGGACTACTCAATAAACATTTCTGCAAAAACAAAATTCAAATATCTCCAACAAGACAGCAAAAACTGGCAATTTTCACTTTTTTCCATTATAAGTCTATGGGAAGCATAAGTTGCCATAGCAACCAGAGTCCTTATCCGATCAAAACAAAAAACACAATTATTATTTCCCCCTACCTGTAGATGGTGTATGTGTAATATGAGAACAATCGGCCCAGCGGTTTCAGAGAAGAAGATCTTTGAAATTGTGGACGACGGACGGACGCCGGAGCATGGGTATACTATAAGCTCACCTATGAGCCTTCGGCTCAGGTGAGCTAAAAAGTGGAAAACTATCACCATTGTACATTATATGCAAGATCTAATCTTTGTCTTAATGACATGTTTCATGCTAATCAATCAATTGCTATTAAATTAAAAGGTTGTTTATTGTTTTGGATTATCACATTTTTTATTAGTTTACCTTAGATAATTTCTTATTTACGCATTTGCATGGCTGATTTTTCACAGGTAAGTTCACAGGTAAGCCAATTTCAGCAAAATAATAATTGTATTAATTAAAAAGTAAAATTTCTTGCATGGGTAAATTCTATTTCAGTTTGAAACAAATGGATAATATATACCAACTTAAAATGTTACCAATTCTCTAAACATTTAACATTCACAAATCTATTTTCCTGTCGTGCGGATAACGCCGCTTATTCGCACGCGGTCGTGCCGATAAGCGGCATTATCGGCACGACCGTCGTGCGGATAGCCAGTGTCCTTATTGACACAACCATCATGCCGATAAGCAGTGTTATCAGGTTATCTGCAACACTGTCATTAAAAAAGCCTCAGTGATGGAAAGACCTCTAGAATTCAGATGACTATGTGTCAAAATTACATCTCTTTGGCGAAGTATTGTTATTTTGGCTAATTCAGTCACATTCTATTTCAGCTTTTTGGAAAAGCCAAACTTGTTTTTGCAAAACTAATAATGTACTCCATAAAGTGGTGTTTATTAAGTCTATCAACAGTGATTACCATTTGAAACGATTGGTTGTTTTCAAGGATTAGGAGGTTCCAGGCAAATGGAGGAGCATTTTTGTTAATTTCTGATTAATCACCGTTTTCTTCTTTTCTGAGTAATTTTTTGATGGGGGCTGCCATTTTTTCTATTCCCATTTCTGATTGGTCAACCAAGATATTGGACGTTTCGGACCATGTTTTACGGTAAAGGTCCATTCAAACACCCCACAATTGAATAACACACTCCCAAACTAAGCGTGTGTTCGGGGTTCTCCCAATGGTACCCATTGGTTGGTAACATTGGTAACATTGGTACCAGTGGCATTATCATTTTACCATTTGCACCAATTTCTTTACCAATGGTACCATTGGTAATTACATTGATTCAAATGGTAAAGATGTTACCAACCAATGGTACCATTGGAGAACCCCGAACACACGCTGAAATAATCTCAATTATGCTCTGTACGCATTTTTTTTTACTTTCTTCCATAAACATTTTCACATTCCTCAATATACATGTCAGTAATAATAATACCACACTCGGGAAAATCTCATATTCTTATTCTCCTTTACGAAGACTCCCCTAGTAAACGTCAAATAATAATAGGAATATACTTAAATGACCTACTTTGATGACTGCTCTTCATACATACATTTTTATATCTTAAAATGTTCTAGAATTAGTAAAAAAAAACTGTTTATAGAGGGATCTATGGTATCGGATGTAAAAGCAATGACGATTTCTGCTAGGGGATACTCTTAAATTTTGTGTATACATAGGCTCGGTCCCAGCATTAGCTTTGTACCCGAAAAAATGCCTGGTCTGATGCACACTGGTAAATGTAAAAGTACTGGAGCTGGTTGCAATGAACTGGTGCAGTCTAAATTACGCACTGGAGTAAGATTAAAATGGCGGAAAAGGTAAATAAATCGTATACCTCTTATGATTACCATTCCATTATAAACTTGTGTGCATTTTTATTTGTCATGTCACCTAGCGCAGAGAAGGGCGGAAGCCTTGCAGTTTATGATTTTATCACGCAATATTCGATTTGTTTCATGGGTTAGAAGCCAAATCCGTTACAGTTCTACCAGCATGACCGGTTGCATGTGTTTTCGAACAAAAAGTGAGGAGAAATGCATGTCTGAGCATTGTTTCTGTTAAATCATCATATATTAATGAACAAGCATTCAAGAAACACGATTTCCGATCGCCAATTTTTTTCTTGACATCGAAGCAAACGTTTTATAGTGGATTTTCTATTACAACGCACTGGTGGCATTTTTGAAGCATTGGTACAACGCACTGATAATTGCACAAACTTGCTTCAGGGTTGCTGATTTCACATAGGCAAACCATCTACACGGGGACCCAACTGTTAATCGTGATTATTGATGCGACGTGGAATGTTAATGCATGCTATTATGAAGTTTCGTATGCGTCGGCGAGATCGTTACGAATGCGATGTTCCACATCCTCTGGCCTCGGACGGTAAGTACCACATGTTTTGCTCTCGTGAAAATAAACAAAGCCGAGTTTACGAAATCGGCGTCCACTATGATCTTCAAAATTCTTCAATGTTCCAACTTGAAGTCCATTGGAATAATTACGACACATGACAACATGGAAAGTAATGCAAGAAAATGCGTCATAACATTATGTCCATGAACCTTTGACCCCATGTTATATAGCAAAACGGGTGGTACACGGGTAGACAGGTTTATTTCTTCTTATTTTTGCTCGACACATAGAGTGATACTCTAAGAATCGCCTCTAACGTATGACCACCATGTATGTTTTTAGCAAAAATAGAACAAAAATCAAATTTTCGTCTAGCAACTATCATTTTTACAGTCTTGTAAATCTTTGCATATATGATTACGTAATGATTGGGCGAGTTAGATGTTTTGCCTATGTGAAATCAGCAACCCTGAAGCAAGTTTGTGCAACCACCTGTGCGTTGTACAAATGCTTCAAAAAATGCTCCCAGTGCGTTGTAATAGGCAGCCATCCATTCATACATTTGAGGCTTATTTTCACTTTAAATGGCAAAATTGAGTAGAAGCAATTTGATGTTGTAAACATATTCATTGATGCATGCCTGAAGTCATAGGGGTGGATGCCAAGTCTAGAATTGCTTTTTAAGGTCAGAAACTAGGTCAAAGTTCAACGAGTGCAAAAATTAAGAAAACGTACCCTAGCTGAAAATACAAGTAAAATCAAGGCCAAAGAAAGTGGTTTGAATGATAAAATTTGGTTTATTAACAATTAGACAGTACATTGAGGGTTTGAATATGTCAGATAATCAAGCATGTTTGTCTGAACCAAAGTCCAGGAGGTCAAAAGGTCAGTAAGTGCAATTTAGGATTTTTTCAGTGTAATATGCCAATGTTTTATTAGAATTGTCAAAATCTTGGTTTAAAAGCCTTTCGTGGCTGAATTACTTTCCATTTATTAAAACAAGCATATAAGAGGCATCACTGAATAGATAGTTCAATTTTAAGACCTGCATTTTCAAATTACATACACCATTTACGTAATTACACATTTGCAAAAAAGTGAATTTCTTTAATACATTTCGGCATGAAGCCTATATGACTGTGTAATATCATCTACAGAATATATTTCCACAAACATAACAACATATGAATATCCTGATATAAAATCCTTGAGCAATTCAAGATGGCCACCAAATTCAAGATGACCGCCAAAATTCAAGGTGGCAACCTAAAGGGGTTTTGATAGAAATGCTTACATATACATAGGTATATATAAAGCCTTTCTCAAAAATGTATTCACTGCTCTTAAAGGATCTCAGTTTTAATTTTTATTTGATATTTCACCAATATGCAACAAGTGAAAATAAACAAAATCGAAATGGCTGCCAAAATCCTAGTTGGCTATCGAAAGTCAGGTAGATTTAGAGTATTCGAGTAAACAGTTGATGGCCGTCTACATTTGGATAGTAGAATTTATGTTTCATTTAGACTTTTACATCCATTACGTATTTACTGACCAATATCAATTTGCATTTAAGCATTGTCTATAAACACGATGCTGGAAATTCATATAACAGTTCCCTACATTTTTACGCCTAAATATTTCAAAGGTATGGATATACAGGTAGTATGAAGGCAGACATATGGTAGAATAGGGTGAGATGAGGTAGGGTAGGAACGGACAAGGTATGGGTTGCATGTGGTAAGGAAGTCACATGGTGGCGTTTCAAAACTGTTGGATTTGTGTAGATACTATAGTAGAGGTCGGTACAGTTGGATTAGATAGTGGTATAGTAGGGAGGGCAAACGGTAATAGTGTGGAAATGTTGTAGGTTCGGTTCAGTTTGGTCATGGCTTGATGTTCCAGTCAACACTTTTTTCAGTCACGTTGTCATAGAGGCAATATTTTCTGATTATAACCTAGGAATCTGAGGAGCTTAGTGTCTTGCTTGACACTACAATGAGAAGAAATGCTTTAAATCCAGGACCTGTTGCTCTACTACTACGCTACCACTTACCCCTGGAGTAGGTGGGTTGGGATAGTGTAATATGTTTGAAAGTGTTACTGGTGTTATCAACTTTTGCTCCGACTGATGCTTGAACCACGTCCTCTTGCCTGCTAAACCAACACTCTTCAACACTGCAAGGCAGTACAAGTGTGAATCTACTTAAAATGACTGTCATGGTGTTGAATATTTGTGTTGTATGCGCCTTATGTACGTTTTTATATTTTTAGTTAAATTGTGGCAACTGAGTGGCAACTGAGTGGCCACCTATTGGGAAAATAGCTGCTAATTTGGCTTAGGATATGTTTTCATTTCATAATTACCTGATTGTTATTTTAGTTTTCCCCACCTCGGTTTTTGGAGTGGGAATCTCTTTCTGATTGCGTCATTTCTTGATCATTGCCTACTTTTACCTTAACATAATACACTCCGCTTCTATTTAAGAATTGTCCAAGAATCGCTTTTTAAAATTCTACAAATCTGCTATCGACTTTGATGTGGTATTGCCAATTTGACGTTTCACCAGTAAGCTATTCTGTTTCTGATCAGATGGGGCATTTTATGTTGGACACCAAATCTATATTAAGGTGAAAAAATGCTAATACCTTTTATTTATGTGTACATTTAGAGAAAGGTGGGGTGGGAGGTTGAAGGTAAGATTTCCATCATCTGGTACCTGTGTACAAAAATGGGTGAGTTAGAAATGGGTTGCGGTCATAGGGTAACCTTCACAATTGAATTCGGACTTTTATCTTTCCTAACTTTACAAGAAATCATTAAAATACTAAAATGTTTCTTTGTGGCAATAAACGGAATCAGAATAGTTGGAATACCTACGAAATGCAAAAAAGACGATGCAGTCATGCATTACACAAGAGTAAATGTCAAAAGCCTAGTCCGTAGTGCTAAATATTGCATCATTCTTCTTCCCTTTCAATTGACAACACAACGGGGAAATCAGCATTGTTGCACATATTGGTTGACAAAGAAACGGTTAAAACAAAGAAATCCCCAGATTCTACGGATATCAACTTGTAGCAGCAACCAGTGGCTGTAGATGTGGACAGGCGGTTATCGTGGTATCTTCACATATAACTTTTTTTTGGCTTGCAGTCTTCTGTGGAATGTTTTCAGGACAGATCTGTTTAATTTGTGGCTATGTTCCCTAGTCAGCAGCTATGGTTATGTTGGACTTAAGCCCAGCATGGTCGTTCGTCTCTCACTAGTGAGAAATATCTATATTTCTTGATCATTAATGTGTGTCGATGAATTCTTTGATGGCTGACTAGGCCTATTTTAGCTCTAAACTGTCGGTTGCAATTAGAGCAAGGCAGTTGTGAAAAAAATGGTGATGATCCATTTACTCTGGCTTGGCGCTCAATTGCACTTTCTTTCAGCTTTACAGATTCGTTTTCTTCATGATGGATTGCTTCTTTACCCCTACATAAGGACGTCCATGATATCCAAAATGTGCTCGACAATATAACCATCCAAGTAAACGGCTTATATGAACTGATGGTTTGACTTGACTTGAAAACCTTTTCCTAGAAAGGCTCAGACCTTCTGAGCGGTTAACCAGTAATCAGATGATCAGTCAGTAGTGATACGCTTTGCCTATATGTACAAGAAATTCTTTAATTTTTCATGACCCCAATGGCCTAGAGCCCAACTTCACATGCGGTAACCCTTTGCAGTACTGTCCATCAATGCTGTACCACTGTTAGTTTGTACAACTTTTCCAGCGTTGATGTTGTTGGGTTGTGTGTAACTCCTGTACTGAAGTAGCGTATTCTACTTGGAGCCTCACCAAAATTTCTGATAGATTGATATTGACTTCAACGGGTGGGTGGGGGTGGGTGGGGGCTGCACATTAACCTTTGCAGAAATTTCCCGACTTAGTCTCAAACGTTGACATGGAGGTTATACAACAAACCAGACCAAACAAAAACAAATAGGAGGCGATGGATACACTGATCGCTGAACAAAACCTAATTTACAAATTTTGCCCTTCCTGTGCACTTAATGACCTTTAAATCTTGGCCTTGTATGACATAAAATATCACATTGCAATATTCTAAACCAATTATGAGCATATTTTAATGTTTTCACATCATTTGACAGCTTTTATATTATCACAAACTCAGCACTGATTTTACTTACATTTTCTTTAGAAATTTGCACTTACATGACCTTTAACCTTGCAAGGGCATATGCTTAGTGCTCTTTTCAATTATAATGGAAATGTCACATGTATAATAAGTCTATACTGGGTAGTTTCAGCAAACTTTAAAGGAAAATATAGGCCGGTTATTACACTGAATGGAGTTTTTGTACATTTTGTTGCTATTTTGCACCTAGTTGACCTTTGACCTAATTCCAAGACCCATGGTCATTTACAGACTTGGCATCCACCCCTATCTGTTATAGAATCTGTCTAGGAACATATTTAGCATGGATGCCAGCTTCTACCCCATTGCCATTTGAAGATTTTTTCATGGAATGGATAGCTGACTATAATAGAAAATCCTCAATAAAACAGCTGTTTCGATACCAAGAAAAATTGGCGATCGGAAATCGTGTTTCTTGAATGTTTATTCATAAATATATGGTTATATAACAAAAATTATTCTCAAACATGCATTTTCCTCTCAATTTGGCACGAAAACATATGCCATCGGTCATGCTGGTAGAACTGTAACGGATTTGGCTTCTAACCCATGAAACAAATCGAATATTGCGTGATAAAATCATAAACTGCAAGGCTTCCGCCCTTCTCTGCGCTAGGTGACATGACAAATAAAATGCACAGACGTTTATAATGGAATGGTAATCATAAGAGGTATACGATTTATTTACCTTTTCCGCTATTTTTATCTTACTCCAGTGCGTAATTTAGACTGCACCAATTCGTTGCAACCAGATCCAGTACTTTTACATTTACCAGTGTGCATCAGACCAGGCATTGTGATGGGCCACCCCCCAAAAAGTACCAGGTATTTCTAGTACACCCAAAATATGTGAAATTCTTGTAAAATGGAAAACAACGACTATTTTGTTGAGATAAATCCCATAAAAAATAGTTAAATCTATAATTGACCCCAATAAATATCCTCAAACATGCACTAGCCCAAATGAATAATCATATGCTGAAAACAATACTGAAATTCAAGTTTTGACACCCTCCCCCCATCCTAATATCAGCCCAGCCTATGTATCCAGAAAATTACAGAATACCTCTCCTGGAGAAGAGCTACACAAGATATAACGAATGATTCTTCCAGTGGCACCTGTTACACTTTTCAAAGATGTTTGTCTTGTTCATGTATTGTGAAAGAAAAACAAATGGCAGACGATCATTGATACAGTGAGAAGCAAACCACGATATTCCGTGGTTAAAGTAAAGAAGGATAAATTATAACCTCCGAACTACATGTATATATCTAGTTATATATCGATTTTCACATAACTTACATCACATAAAGTGTTCAAGTTTGATGAAATTGATTCAACACCAGAACAGATCAAAATGTGAGCTAGTGGTTTTTAATTTTTGAATGGTAAATTTTTGACACCAAAAAGCGATCGATAATCAGTTAAGCCAGCACCTGGTTTAATGATCGGAAAATGATCCATCTTTCCATACTGCAGCACCCTCTTTCGAGCATTATGAGTATTTGCGCTGTCAGTGCTAAGATAGCATGGCAGATAATCCTCGGTGATTGAGGGAGTGCCATTATTCCAAAGAAGATAGAAGATTAAACAGTGTGAAAGTGAGACTTGGTAAAAAAAGCATAGTGTTAGTGTCAGATGAAGAGGAGGTGATGCTGGCGTATTGAAATTAAGGTGATGAATGAGTGATCTTGCAGACTCCTTTCCTGAAGAAGTCAAGATCTTCCAGTAGGACAACTTCAGAAGGAAGTCTGTTCAAGAGAATGACTGACGCAGGGAAGAATGAGTTGTGATTAATACTTGACACCAGTATGAATCTGTCTAAAAGAAAGATTCCGTATAGTGAAGATAAGGTGAATGTTTCATCTCTCAGTTATGTCAGCCTTTATAGTCTAGCAAGAATCCTAACCTCGCCAATTTTGCATTATCTACTGGCTCTCAGCTTACTGAAATCAATATTGGAAATACAGGTAGCCAACAAAAAACCTTGGATTATTTCTTTCTTTTATCTGCCAAGTACTCCAAACACCAATATTGAGTATTACATGGAGTGCGTGCGCAAATGACGGACGGTTTAAAAAAAAAAAACAAAAAAAAACAAAAAACATAGGCATGATTAATAACTTTAAGTCCTTCAGTACAAGTTGATTTGAATGATGAATAGAATGGAATGATATATGCTTCATGGGAGTAATTTGATGGATGATGAGGATGATTAATGAATATGATAATGGATGAGACTGTAGGGATTATAGTAATTCAAGGAGCCCTCCCCGGAATGATCCGAGATCAGGGCTATTGCACAGGTCAGGTGGGAGGTTGTTCCAGAGCTTGGCAGTTCTTGGAAAGAATGAATGTTTGTTAGCATTTATTGTGGAACGTGGGAAGGTATATCTTGATCTCAGAGATGGGTGTATATTGTCTGGAAATTTGATATTTACTAAGTTGTGCTTTATTTTGTAAAACATGGTCAGGGATGAGATTTCTCTGTGTTTCTTATGTGTAGGAAGGTTAAGCTTTGACCTCATGTTGGTTACACTGCTTGATGAACTGTAGTCATTGAATATGTATCTTATGGCCCTGTGTTGAATCATTTCTATTTTCTCTATGTACTTATTTTGCCAAGGGTCCCATACAGAGGCCGCATATTCAACGAGGGGACGGACATAGGTCTTATATGCTGACTCTTTCAGTTTGGGGTTGTTAGTCTGGATATTGCGATTTATGAAGTTTAGAGAGTTGTTGGCCTTTGTAGTGATTTGGTTGATGTGCTTACTCCACGACAAGTCTTTGGCTATAGTAACTCCCAGATATTTAGCTGAGTCTGTTTCTTTGAGACTAATACCATGAAGTGTATACTTAAACAGTGTGGGCTTTTTTCTTATTAGTTATTCTGATAACCTCCATCAACCACTCACTTTCCCAGGTTTCAAGCTTGGTAAGGTCTGCCTGGAGAGCATTGCAGTCTGACTGGTTTGTAATGGTTAGGTACATTATAGTATCGTCGGCAAAGAGCCTGATATTACTACCTATCATGTCCGGCATGTCGTTAATGTATAAAAGAAACAGACATGGGCCGAGTACAGAGCCCTGAGGCACACCTGACATGACAGGACAGGAACCAGACTCTTCCCCTTCGAGGACTACCCGCTGAGTGCGACTTGATAAGAAAGAACCAATCCAACGAATGACTTCGGTATTTATTCCGAGACGACGGAGCTTCAGCAAGAGTCTACTGTGATCCACCTTATCAAAGGCCTTGCTGAAGTCCATGACAATGACGTCAGTTTGGCCTTTTTCATTGAGGGAGTCGGAGATGTCTTGGACAAACTGGATCGGTTGGGTTTCACAGCTAAGTTTGCTGCGGAAACCATGCTGATTTGGCTGTAGGTTTATGCTTGTCAAGATGTGACATGATGTTTGAAGTAATGACATGCTCCATGACCTTGCAACAGATGCATGTGAGTGATATGGGGCGGTAATTCTCTGCTTTGGTCTTGGGGCCTTTTTTGTACACCGGCGTGACACTAGCATTTCGCCAGTCATCAGGTACCTTACCCTCACATAGCGAAGTGTTGAAAATGTCAGTGAGCATGGGTGCTATTTCGTGGTGGAGTTCTTTCAAAATACGGGAGGACAGGTTATCAGGTCCAGCAGCTTTACCTGGGTTCAGCTTAGAAAGCTGTTTAGAGACACCATTAATAGTAATGCTGATGTTAGGCATAGTAGGTGATTTGAGCTTACGTGGAAGAACAAGTTCGGCTAGGTGCTTAAGCTTCAGGGGGACTAGTTTTGTAAAGACCGATTTGAACTGACTATTAAGAATGTTAGCCTTATCAGTAGCTTTCGTATAGGTAATGCCATCTGATTTGAGAGAGGTAATTTCCTTACTGTCAGATTTCTTTTTCTTGATAAGGGTCCAAAAGCGTTTATTGGGTCTGGCATGTTCTTCAGGATTTTCAGGTTGATCAGTTATGATTGAATGGAGATAGGCATTGTAGGCTAGCCGAATTTCTTTTTGGATTTTATGTTTCAGAGAGGTGAATTTAGTTTTAATGGTTTTATTTGATCTGTTGGATTTGAGTTTGGAGTAAAGTCTGTCCCGTTTTCGCATGAGCCGTTTAATAAAATTGTTTATCCAGGGATGTCCATCTTTAGGTCTACACAATTTGGTGGGAATAAATTATCTGTTAGGTTGTTTAGGGCTGCTTTGAACAAATTCCATTTACTATCTGCGGTCATATTTTCCGAGAGCTTAAAAAATTCTGTTTGGTATTCAGCCATTTCGGATCTAAAGCTGTTCCAGTCCGTTTTCTTATATAGCTTAACAGGCTTCTGCTTTTGCTTGCTCCTCCCTAGGTTAACCTTGAGCTCGTGGTGTACTATGTCATGATCACCTTGTCCGAGAGGTGGGAGGGTTTTTGTGCTTTGAATTAGGTTGGGATAATTTGTAAGGAAGAGATCGAGGATGTTGTTGTCCCTGGTGGGTTCTTTAACTATTTGCTCCAAACCAAAGTCAAAAATAATATCAAAGAACTTTTCATAAATAGGTTTGCAAGTGCAGCTGTCTTTGATTTGTGTCCTATCCCAGTCGATGTGGGGAATGTTAAAATCACCAAGAGCCCATATGATGCTGGACTGAGGGATTTTGTGAAGAGAAGAATTTAAGCCTACAAGACTGTTTTCATCGTTCTCATGTGGCTTATAATAAAAGCATACATATACATTTTTCAGACCAGGAATGTCAACTTTAGCCCAAATAATTTCAGCAGAACTGTCAAGTTCAGGCTGACAGACCGGATTTAGGGAATGTTTTATGGCCAGGAAGACTCCACCACCCCTTTTCTCTTTCCTATCTTTCCTGAAAATTGAGTATTGTTCAGTGTCAAAGATTTCACTATTAAAATGGTTATCTTTTAGCCATGACTCAGTACCTGCAATAATGTCTGGTTTGATTTGGTCCGTGAAATATTTCAATTCTACATGTTTGTCAACCACAGACCGACAATTCATGTTTACGATTGTAAGGCGTTTAGGGCTGCGTTTGGGATTACCTGTTTTCTGAGTAGGGTGTGATACTTTTGGTGATGAGGTTGCCTGTGGTTTACCGGGGTGTCAGGTGATTTTGAGGTGTTTGACTGTTCAGTGATGTCAAAAACATTGGTGCTTTCCATTGAATGGGAGAGTGCTGATGTGTCAAATAAGGTATCCAGTGATTCAAACAGGCCCTGGGTGTAATTTGGGAATTTACACAGGTTGCAATGCCATACAGCCTTTGACTGACTCAAGATATCGAATGTTGTATCACCGATCCCTTGGCAGTCTGCGTGAAACCATGCGTCACAGTTGTCACACATCAGCGACATAACATCGGACCAGGTAACTTCTTGATTACAGTGGCCGCAGGGGTATTTGGTACTATTTGATGATGTTTGGTTAATATCGATGTGGTCAGGTCCTATGTTTAATGCTACATCTGATGAGAGTGAAAGCAGTAGCATACTTAGGTACAACAATGTGGTGCGGTGTTTTGCATAAGCATTTTGACGTGGAAACTTTTTCAAGTTTGGGAGGATAAAGTAGAAGCTGTATATTGAAAATAGTTTACCAGAGGGTATCATGTATGCGCCCGGCATGTGGATATGCTGAGTGATATGATCAGTACCACCACCAGTATGACTGTTAGCATAACAATAAATGATGTTACCATTTTCTTTGCTAGACAGCGACGATTCTGTCTTTGAAACACATTCACACATGTCATCACACAGGGCAATGCACAGTCCCAGTACACATACTGACAAAATGGTCTGTATGAAATTCATGATGGTGCTGTTTGTACAGTGCCACTACAGAAGAGCTGGAATGGTGAAGACAAACACAACACAACACAGATTTGTTAGTTAGACAGGGGCCAGTTATCTTCGTCAAGGCGGCGACTACCGGAGCGGGTTAATACACAAAAATGAGCCCAAGTGCAAGTTATATGAAAAGTAAAGCATAAGACTGAGACTTACTGCGAGACAGATGAAATAAGTTGTTTAAAACTACCTGGAATTTTGTACAACAGCACCTGTTTTTTTTCTCGGGGGGGGGGGTGTTGGTTACCTGTATTTCCAATATTGATTTATCATTATGTGTAAATTGGGAACCAGTAGATAATACAAAAATGGTGAATGAAGAGGAAAACGAAGACGAACTAGTTTGGTGTGTTTCCACGGACCGGGCACCTGCAAATTGAACGAAACGTCTCGAAGTCGAAAATTGAAGCGCATAATTTGATGACGTACTACACAAAGTTCACCGTACCGAATAAACTACTTTCGATTGTTGTAATAAAATCTACGAAAAGTGATCATTTTGTCAAAACTATATTGGTTTCGAGCAGTAAGTAATCATTATCTACTAATGGGTATTATTTTCTGTCACATCCATTCACTGAAATCTGTACAATGTCCATTATTTCAGTGCTCATGCTCTGATTCATGATTTGCGAAATTGATTTTTTTTGTCTGTCATTTTTGTCTATGTCACGGTATCTGTTTTAAAGTTACTTTAACTTTCATGAGTGAGCCTTTATTTGTCTTCATAATGTAATGTTGTAATTTCAAGCTTCTGGCCTTCTGTGAGTACAGAGTACACACCAGTTTGTGTCAGACCTGAATACGTTTTCTTGTGTAGCGGCTCAGATCCAATAATAACAGGATAGGTAACTACAGTATCTATATAGGGCATGTTGGGATGACGTCATACAGGTAATTTTGTTCATTCGGCGGAGGTACATTACTCGGTGTTTATCGCTATGACTTACCAAATTTGGAGCACAAAATATGGAATCAAAATGAAATTTTTCCATCAAAGCATTGCATATTCCATTAGATTTCCGGATATAATTCATTCCAACGTAAGAAATGCATAATATTTTGGTCATATTATGGTTTTATTATTGTCTGTAAGTAGTTAACGCATAGCGATAATGACAGAGGTTACCACCTCTACCGAATGAAGAAAATAGCGGGAAAGGTGACCGATATTGATTTTCTTCCACGGAAGAGTACCTTGCCGACATGCCCTATGGTATCTATTGGAAATATGTTGTCTTGGCCAGATTGTCAAAGCTGATATTGACAAAGTTTGTATGCTGATAATTCAATTATTTTAGCTAATATCCAAAGGTTTATCTCATAAAGCTGTAAGAAGCCTCCGTGGTGCAGTGGTTATGACACTCGCCTTGTAAACCAGGGGTCGCAGGTTCGATCCCGGGCTTCTCCAGTCCGTCGGATGGGACTTTAAACCGAGGTCCCGTCTCCATATGACCTTAGCTGTTGGTGGGACGTTAAACATCAATCAATTAATCATAAACCTGTAGTAGGAGGAGAAATATAGACCTGTAAATAAAAACATCCAGCCAGCGCTTCTTCTTGCCGGGATCCTTCTGGAATGTTGAAGGCTCTGCAAGACTGCGAATTGTGAATGACACAGCAGTCCTTCAAATGACTATTTACAGTTAAAACGTCTTTAAAACTATGTACAGATGTTGTGGCCAATTTAGTGGTTGATAGTGTTTCCGCTGCTGTTACCGTGTGTGGTAGCCTGTTCCAGTCTCTAACTGTTCTGGGGAAGAAGGAGTTCCTGTAGACCTCACTGGTGATCATACATGTGATATCTTCTTTGGCCCAAATAGGGAGATTTGTGTCTTGAAATAGTGAGATTGGGTCTCAAATAGGGAGATTTTAGCGCGGTTAAACAGCGAAGATGTTTTGCCATTTTTTTTGCAAAAGATGCATTATATTTGCCTTATGATCCCTTATATCTTCAATGAATTTGCTAATGGGTGGTAATTTTATAACAAACTAATAATTCCATAATTAAATATAATCACAGCTGAGGAAATTTTAATTTCCAAATCGGTCTAGCTAAGTGATGACGTCATCAGGGACATACAACATGCATGTGAAAAGCGTATCTAAGAAGTCACGAAAACTAATGACATTTATTATTTCATACTTTATGTCCATTGTATCAACATCAACTCGAGAAAATTTAAAGATTTCAATGTATTGAAATAAAACAGACAAAGAAAAAAGCAGAAAAATGTACTAATTTATTTCCATTTTCCACAGAATTTTGTGTTTCAAGTTTTTGTAATTCCAATGTTTACTTTATTAGCTGGTACCCCGCATTTTTCTGGTTCGATAACGCAGTTGCTCCCCCTTATCATAACCGTTTCGTTCCCATAGTTTGTAGGTCGGACAATTTACCCGACTTTTTGCCTAACGTTCGATGCAAGCGGCATTTTCATGAAATACCCGTTCAATCTTATCTTTCGGAACTATATGGCGTTTGTTTTAAACTTAATCATTTCATGTCGCGCCGCCACCCAATTATCGCTGGTCACTATCTGTCTGAAGTTTAACATTAAATTTTAATTTTGGCTTCGAGCTCAAAATCAGAAAATTGTTACGCAGTGTTGAAATGACAGACGGACATTATTACAGCAAATTGCATAGAAGCTCCGCCCACGCATTAGTTAGAATGGGCCAATCAGCACGTGTTGCATAAATTACTGTGATGTTTACGCAGCGCATTAAAACGCAAGGTTACCAGTCCTCACGTTTCAGCAACTTTCACACTTTTCCGCGAAAATTGTTTTGATAACTAGGCAATTAACAGGGGCAATTATCATGTTGAATGACACGTGTGTAGTAGTGGTATATTGCGTCCTCTGAAACGTGTGAATATAAGGACCGATTGAACAAAAAAAATGGCAAACTTTTTTCAGGGAAATAATCGGAAAAAAATGTTTTTACTCGGACCGATAAAAATGCACAAAAAAATGAAAGATAAATCGGTCCCACGTGTTCAGAATGCCCGATAATCTTTATATTATCTTTAAAGGACAATCATGATTAATTGTCCTATTAATATTATAGGCAATGTTTAATCCAAGCCCTCCAAATTAAAGACGCATTAATCTTTCTAAAGATGAACTCTGATCAAATTAGCGGTTTACATTATATACACTGTACCTGTAAGACTGACAATTTGTCGCATCATTAATCCCTTCTCACTTCGCCAATTACCCAATAAAGTGACATGTCATCTATTCTGCATTGTCTCCTAAATTACTCCAAGGTATTTATTTATCGGGTCAATGATCAATAACACGTACCGTATATTACCGCAAAATTAAAAATGGAACATTGCCGAAAAATTGGGATGGGCAGATACTGTAATCGGGAGATTTGAGCTCTACTGGGCTTGTCAGGGGACAATCGGGTTAGGAAGCCCAAAATCGGGGAAACCCGACGAGATCGGGAGATATCACGTGTATGGGTGATTCGTTCTTGGTAGAACTTGTGGCTTCCACGGGTTCTACTGTCTCCACTCTGTAGGTATGTCTCCTTATTCACATCCACTAGTTGGTGGTCAATCTTGTATAGCATGGAGAGCCTGCTGTCGAGCCGCCTTTTTTGTAGAGTGTGCCATCCCAGATCTCCTTGCATGCGTGTCACACAGCCAGGTGTCCTTGTCATATAGTCGTTGGTCACGAACCTTGCTGCCCTCTTCTGTACTTGGTCCAGGATCTATAATGTTGTGGTCGGTGGTAGGATCCCAGATTGTTGAAGCATACTCTAGGACTGGTCGGACGAGGGTAGTGTAGCTGGCTGCCTTGACTGGTTTGGTGCATTCCCTCAGGTTACATTTGACGAAGCCTAGGGTTCTATTTCCTTTGGCTGCAACATTCTCCACATGCTTGTTCCAGGATAGGTTGCTGGTCAGCGTCACTCCTAGGTACTTGCTGGCTTCCTCGACCGCTAGAGTCTGACCATGGAGCATGTAGTTTGTCTCTGGTGTCACTGGCTTTTGGACAGATGCAGATAAGGCTGCATTTGCTGGCATTGAAGCTCATTAGCCATTCCTTCTCCCATTGCTCCAGGGCTTGAAGATCCAGTTGCAGTTGTTTGCAGTCTTCTGGCATTTGAATAACCCTGTAGAGCAGGCTGTCATCAGCTGGCCTCAATCCCGGATCACTGGGGTAGAAATCAGGCGTCATAACTTCGAGGCTAAAAGGTCCGGACCAGTTAGACTGGTCAATATTGCACCATATATACCTATTACAATGTACTTCGCAGCAGCACTACCACAAAGCAATTAACTTAATATGGGCCAAGATCTGACAAATGGGGTTTTATGGCCGGAAATTCAAAATCACGATATTTATAACATGTGAAAGACCAAGTGTTGCTGAGTGTTTCCTTAAAATTTGAAGAGATTATCTCCACAAAATAGCAAAGATATCAGCATTGAAATGTGTGTAGTTGGTAAAATCTTAACACAATGTTACCAAACTTGCTGATGAGGTTTCGACATTGATGACGTTATCGTCTTTTTATCACTGCAATGAAAAGAGGCTAGGACTAAAATTCTCCATTCTGTGCGTTTCTTGAAATACAACATTTATACCACTGTACCAACTATGCAATAGGCACAAATTCACACTGTCACCGTTTGATAAAACATGCATAACATGGTTTCTAAAGTGAGGATAGTCCTTATGGGCGCAACGGTTGCCATGGCAACATACATGATACATAAACATTATTCCATTTGAAATGTATGTGTCATGGATTGTGTTACAGTATGAAAGCTGTTTGACATGAATATCAGAGCATGACAAATATTTCAAATTCAGATGGTTTTTTACAATCCAGGTCTTGGACTGGGTCAGAAATTTTTATCTACCCCTGGTTGTCTGACCCTGTGTGCACGTTCCATTTTAACTTTGGTTGTATAGAACGTCATTTAACTTTGTCATTACAGTGATTTTTTAAATAATCATACAATAATATGCAAGAAACTTGCTCTATGGAAAATATGCCGTGTTTTGATTAGTAATACAAAATTTTACACACGCCATTTGACTCATACCCAAGTATGCCTAGCCCTTAGATATATTAAAGTGTCAGGTATGAAAGTTTTGCTCGGCACGGACTGCCGGAAATGTGAAACTGAAAATAATATATGGTTATAACTTACATAGTACATCTGTAATAGGAAATATAGATACACAATGAACAAAGTAAAAATGTTTAAATTAGCAATTATACCAATATAACTCCATTTTATACATCCGTATGACACAGTTAAAGCTTTCATACATAACCACATAAAGGTGTGTTTCAAAATGCATGTTATATTTTCCTTATCACATAAAGGTGCTAGTGTAATTATACCCTGTTTTTACTTTCAATGATCACTGAACTCTGAACAATATATGAGCCGCCTCGTGGGAAAACCAACAAACATGTTCGACACAAACCGGCCTGTACAAGTGCAGAAGACAGCTAGAAGCATGAAATTTCATATTTAGGAAGTAGAGGGGTTGTACTATCCATGTAGTGAAAACAAAGGCGCTGATCAGCTTCGCAGTTACTGCGAAGCTGATCTGTGCCTTTGTTTTCACCTATGCAAATTGTTGGTTTTCCCATGCGGCGGCTCATATATGTTTTCTCATTTTCTCAGATGGACTAACAGAGCCAGAAAGCTGCTTGCTGGTGTCATAACTAAATAATTTTTGAAGCACGGCATACATACACCTAGATTCTGTTTGTGGCTTCTCTAATATATAACAGATTATATATAATAAAAGGTATGTTTCTAAATGTATGCTATGTTGAGTTTCATTATCAAACAACTGGTACATCCAAAGAAAATAAAAGAAGATTCAGCAGTTTGATTTGTTCAATCAAAAAATGATACATGTACATATCATTATATTGTCTTGTAATTTTAGTTTTATGAATGTTTAAGGGAGGGCAGTGGCCTGGTGTTAGATGCTTACAGCTTCACTTTAAATTGAGTGTCCAGGGTTCAAACCCCACAGTTGCTGAGTTTGTGTCCTCGAAAAAGGAACATTTACTCCCCATACTACTGGTTAATAACCAGGAAGTGATTGTTCCATTCCAACAAAATTGTTGACTGCCAACACTGAACATGGGTAACCAAGGAAGTTAATTACCAAACAAGCAGCTGTCAAAGTCTAATGATTTTTGTATTCAATTTCTTGGGTCTGAATATATATTTAATTTCTTTTCAGGATATGGTTTAACATAGTGGCTGAAAATTCCTTTTCGCACAACAATTGTGAAGAAAATTATGATGGATGTCTAGTTGTTGTCTTGTCCTAAAAACCAGCAAAGATGAACAAGCATCCTTCCCAGTTTGTAACTGTGGAAGTTGGCGACTCTTCATTCACCATATTGAAGAGATACCAGAATCTCAGACCTATAGGGTCAGGAGCTCAGGGAATTGTTTGGTAAGTCCGCTAGAATTGTTCTTAAGTTTACCAGTTTAAAACTAGGATTAGTTATGCCAAACCCTGACCGGAGAGATAGATTTGTCTGTACCTTGCACTCATGAGAGATTTTCGTTTCTTGCTCACTTTAAGGAGCGAGGCCTGATTTTCATCAACTGTACCCTTGATTATGCCTTCTGTCATTTTAAAAATGAATGTTTTCGATGGCATCATTTTGATGTGTGCACTTTAAGACAAGGCTCAAATATGTATGGCGTTCTTGGTTTTAATTTCAGAATGAAAAAATTCCCATTTGTTGATATGTACTGTGGTTGCTCATTTGATATTAGAAACAACCGTTCTTAACTTGGTTCCTGTCTCTTTTCCAGTGCTGCATATGACAGTGTGACAGACACAAATGTAGCCATTAAGAAGCTCAGTCGACCATTCCAGAATGTAACACATGCCAAACGGGCATACAGGGAATTTGTTCTTATGAAATTAGTCAACCATAAAAATGTAAGTTGAACTTTTATGTTAAGAACTTATATTTTGAACCATACCACTGTAGAGTGTGTTCTGAGAAACTGATTTGGGCTAATCATATTTGTCCTAGTTTATCTGCTTTATCATTCTGATATGTAACAACACATTAAGTATTAAAAAGCGTTTCTCTGTGATTTTATCGCAATGAATTTCATCCAATACAATAAATTTATTTTAAGTGTATTAGGATGCAATATACAAATTGCATTGAATAAAGAATGCAGTAAAGTTGTCATTAATTTGTCATGTAATCATTATGTATTTATTTATGTCTTCAATGATATTTAGATGCATACCATTTTATGGGTCTATAAAGTTAAGTTTTATTTTAACATTATATGAGCCGCTTCATGAAAAAAAACAACAACAAATTTTTGCCTATGCAAAAACAAAGGTGCAGATCAGCTGTGCAGTAATTGCACAGCTGATCAGCACCTTTGTTTTCGCTACTCGTATAGTACAATTCCTTTTCTACTTAAATCCAAAATTTCAAGCCTATAGCCTGCATCTGTGACTACAGATCGATTTGTGCTGGCCTGGTCAGAATTCCAAATATTTAGTTTTCTCACGCAGCTTCTCATTATTATGTTATGTTTGACTGAATGAACAGGAAAATCTGTCTTCTACAATAGGGATGACACAAATCAGCTTGTTTGCATACAAAAGGTTGCTTTTCAACATTGCAAAAAAATTTGCTGTAATTACTTTAATACTACTGAAATGGTTTAAAGAGATTGTGATTCTTACAAAAAAAAAAAAAAAAAAAAAAAAAAAAGAAAGAAAGAAAGGAAAAAGACATGGGAATTGTGATTACCCTGATCAGACTGAAAAGCAGCCTGATCTAGATCTGCACTATGTGTTTAGAGAATCCTGTTGCTATGGCAACTCTGATGAGATCCATGGAAAATGGCATAGAGACTGAGTTAAAAACTTAGAATTTAATCCTAATTAAATTTCTCGTTTTTTTTTTTTCAGATTATAGGTCTGTTAAATGCTTTTACACCACAGAAGTCATTAGAAGAATTTCAAGATGTGTAAGTAAAGTCAAGCTTGTGGAAGTCCATGGGAAAAATCAAAACAACAGAGCAGGCCTGCCACAAGCAGATCAGCAATTCTAAATATACTTTTATTACCAAGGAGAAGAATAGTGGTTGAAATTATTTCTTTACCAAGAAAGAACAAACTTATTCATAACAATACTCATTCTTTTTTAGATACTTTTTCATGAAAAACTTGAGGGGACCATATTCATTCACGATCATTCATATTGTTATGGACTACAAGACTTAGCAAAAAAAAAAAAAAAGTGAAGCCTTTAAGTATTTGGTCATGTCATTATGAAATTCAGATGTAGTTGCTTAATCATAGGAAAAAAGGTCTCTATTTGATCAGGGTTCGTATGATTCTTATGTGAGCTTGCAAAAGCATTTGAAATGTTTCTTTTTCTTCCGTCTTCAGATATTTAGTAATGGAATTAATGGATGCCAACCTGTGCCAGGTGATACAGATGGATTTAGATCATGAAAGAATGTCCTATCTCCTCTACCAGATGTTGTGTGGTATCAAACATCTACACTCAGCCGGTATTATACACAGGGTAAGGGCATTATATAACTTCATTAGAGTCCAAAATTGTGCTTATTATGCATTTTTAGGCATAAAAAGGTGTCAAAGCTGGTATGATGCTGAGGACACTCATGCAAATGATCAACACCATGTCTAGTTCAAATTTCATGAAGACATGGTCATGACAAAATTTAAACAAACATACTTCGGCTGGCTCGAGAAGACCACTATTGTCAGTAAATGAGTCGTCACATGGGAAAACCAACAATCTACATATACGAAAACAAAGGCGCAGATCAGCTTCGCGGTAACCGCAAAGCTGATCAGCGCCTTTGTTTTCGCTACATGGATAGTACAATTCCTCTACTTAATAAATCCAAAATTTCAAGCTTCTAGCATGCTTCTGTGCGTGTAAAGCTCGGTTTGTGTTGGACCTGTTCGGAAACCACATTGTTGGTTTTCCCACGAGGCGGCTCAAATAGAGAGACTATGTACTGGTAATCTGCCTCGGGGAAAGCTTGGCCAGGAACAATGTAGCTTGGACTGTTTATCCAGTGACTTATTATGTGAAAAGTTTTGAAGACATGCATCGCTTCTCTACATGAATAAGCTGTTCATGCCTTACCTGGTAAAAAATCTTGGTTTCAGATTTTTCGCAAGGAAGATCATTAAATATCTGAAGTTTATATGTGTATTCGTGTCTTTCCAGGATCTTAAGCCCTCAAATATAGTAGTCAAGTCTGACTGTACATTAAAAATTCTCGACTTCGGTCTAGCAAGAACAGCTGGTACCGGTTTCATGATGACGCCATATGTGGTTACAAGGTATTACAGAGCTCCAGAAGTAATTCTAGGAATGGGGTATAAAGAAAATGGTGAGTATGAAATTAAGATGTGAAGACATAGTTTGAATACTATCATGGCTTTAGTTTGTAAGGAAGCTTATCAGCTACATGTACATTACCCAAGCGTTTGTTTGTTTGTTCGGGTTTAACGTCGCTTTCAACATTATCTGTCATATCATGACCGTGTCTGGTTGTGACAGGGAGCTCAATGCTCACTTTTATAGTGCTGCCTCACTGTGGTATCAGATCCCAGACACTAGCCAAATGATTTAGTGATGAAAGAATTATCTTTCACGCATGTCAGATCTGCCTTCTTGGAATAACTCCTGGCTGAATGCCAAAAAAAAAAAAAAAATCAGGACAGTCTTTCATAATTCCTGTTTTTCTTTGTCAGAAGTAGAGTGTGATTGCATCATATACTTGTACAATTATATGTTTGACTTTCCTTTAAATGACAGGGAATGATAAAAGCTTTAATTAAAATGTGTTGGTCATGATTTTGCCGCTAAGTAATTCATTTTTTCTCGTTCGATTTATTTTATAATTTTTACCCTTTCCATGTATTTCAGTGGATATCTGGTCAGTGGGGTGTATCATGGCTGAGTTGATACGAGGTGGTGTCATGTTTCCTGGAAGTGATCGTATCCTTAATAGGAACATGGGGGATAAGGGGAACACATTGCTCAGTGGCAGAATGGCAGACTCGCATCAAGGTTATATCTAGCATAATTTTATGTTACCCAGTTGTGTCCTCTAGCAAAACACTATCTCACCTGTAGCACTTTACCGAGGAAGTGGTTCTTATGTCTTGAGATGACTGAAAATTGATTGAATGACACATTTAACCTCAATTCATACAATTAAAACAATCACAAATGCAAGTGTTTTTTTTTTTTTATCTCAAGTCTTATTTCCACTCACAAATCTTGAATCTTAGCTAAGTCAAACAAAAAAGAAGTCATTATTCCTTAACTCTTATCTCAGATATTGACCAGTGGAATAAAATAATAGAACAACTCGGCACTCCGTCTGCAGATTTTATGAAGAGACTTCAACCTACAGTGCGAAATTATGTTGAAAATAGACCTAAATATGCTGGTTATAGTTACGAAAAACTTTACCCAGATGTTCTATTCCCTCCCGATAGTACGGAACATTCAGGTTTACGTTCTACGTTAGCGCGAGATCTGTTGTCCAAGATGTTAGTCGTAGACCCAGAACGGAGAATCTCAGTGGACGAAGCACTTATGCACCCGTATATAAATGTCTGGTACGATGAAGGAGAAGTGAATGGGGTAGGTTGTCTGATATGTTTTTGTGCATAGTAAATGTGTGGCATAGTTTGCTGTTGGACAAATGTTATTTCAATAAATAATATATTGTGCAAATTTCCATTAAATATTTTGGCTTCTGGTCTGACGGATGAAATCAAGTGATGATTGTAAGGTAAGTTTCTGTTCATTATCCATTAAGATATGTTGCAGGTCTTAAAATTGCCTTAAGAGGACACATGAACTCCCAAAATATGTTTTCTAATGGGTTATGATAAAAAAAATATCAATAGTGTTCCATATCTTCTTTCTACTGATTTAAATTTTCTGTTAATAATGAACAATCCAGATCTCAGTTTTAATTTTTATTCAGCATATTGTTGGCTCGTTTACAAAACCTCATAACTGCAAAAAAAAAAAAAAAAATTCAGGAGAAGCAAAACACTAAAACTTGTATATAAATAATATATAAATGTGCATCTATACAAATTGTCGTCTATACAAAACTTGATAAATGAAAGCTAGAAGCAGATTCTAATGATGAATTAAAGAATGCATTTATGAGAAATCATTCATATGCAACTTTTGCATATCTAAAAGATAAAGATTTTCTTGTATTTAAATTTTTTGAAATTGCATATACGAGGTTTTGTCACCTTTTTTTCAAGTCCGTTTACCATTAATTTTGTAGTTACGAGGTTTTGTAAGGTCATCGAAAAACTAACTTCCCATTGGACATAACCTACAAGGCTTTGTCACAAGCTGAATTTGAATGTTTTGAATCGCGCCATGTGAAAAAACGATTTTTTGAAAAAGTGCAGTTACGAGGTTTTGTAAACGAGCCAACGATATGCATAAATGTTTGTCATTTCTATACAAGATAAGAACCTCAAATTTACAGAAAATTTTAAAGAATCGAAGTATTGAAATTTATACTCATGTCAATTTCAGCCTACACCAGCTGCCTACAACCATGCAGTAGATGAACAAGAACACACTGTTGAACAGTGGAAAGGTAGTGTAGTATTGTCAGACATGAAAATTGGAATATTGGCTGTAACTATCCTATAAAGGTTTTGTGAAAATTTTTTACAAGATAACTATTTCAAAATCTTGCCGTATATATTCTGAAAATATCAAGAAGTTCAGCTAGATTATATTGATAGACAAATTTTACATCCAAAATGTAGACAGAAAGAAAATGTTATAAACCAAGATTCATTGCTTTTCTATTTGTAGTGTTTAAGTTTGTCAATATATTCATATCTTTTTAGCATGTTTGGATAACAATTAAATAGTAAAACTCAACTAATCATGATTTGTATTTTTGTTTTCAGAGTTAATATATAATGAAGTTATGGAATACGAAACAAGAGAAAAGAACGCAGCAGCTATGCAAAACCATACAGGTAGGACAGAAAATATTTAATCCTTGTCAAGAAAAAAAAACTGTTTAAATACTTTTAAATGGACACAAATTAAAAAAAAAAAGACTGAAAAAAAAAAGAGACATTATTTGGTGCATATGTTGGATAGTTGACATCTACTCCCCTTCCACCGTCATTTGGAAACCACCTTTTTGCCTTTTGCTTATTACAGTTTAAAAACAGTTGTCCTTAAATGTGATATTGTCACCCTTTTGTATTCCAAAAGTCCCGTAGAAATATCTTAAAACCTTGGATATTGGAGAATGAATAATTTCACTTAGTTTGCATTAGCAAGGAAGGTAATCCTGATGACTTGAATTTAGAATTTTAGAAAATTTGATGAATGCTTTAAATATGAACATACGTGTAGACTTGTACTAGGCTCAGACCTTCAGCTGTTGTTTACAATCTCCATGTATACACCTTAGCATTCCGAATGTGTCACACAGCCTCAGTGCCAAGCATGTACTAATCGAGAAAAAATGTTTTACTTTACACATCACATTTTCAAACACAAAATTCACTGTGAAAAACTAAATTCTGCTCACCCTGACTTCGCATACTGTTCATATAGATACATGTATTAAATTTTGTCTCCAGATGATGTTCCATAAGAAAAGTCTCTGATTTTCTGCTTTAAATCCATCATTTCTGTGAGATTTACACATTCAGCTAGCTCATTTGCGGTCACTTTTGGTCCGCAAATCTTAGCCAATCAGAAAGCGACTCTCCATGCTCAAGCGTCAAAGCATGTGCCTTGACGTCAAGGCACTCCCCGTTGAGTTTGGATGCACTCACACGGTGTCAACTTTTGTTCAATCGGAAATTGGGCTCATTTTGATCAAATAGAACCATCAAGGTCGGCAACGGAACGTAGTGAAGTGAGGTTTCGCAACAAGATGTGTGCATATGTAGATCGTGATTTCATTCTTCATATTTTCATAGGAAATGATGTTACACCAAACAACGATGCCACGGTAGACGGTGTAGCCACGGGAAACACTAGAGCACGATGAAACCAGCAAAAAATGTCTAGGACTGATTTTCAAATTTTCCACAATTCAGAGAACAGAGGTGGCAGACTTTTTTGTGATAATAGAGGGAAAATAATTTTGTGTTAAACCAATGAGCTTTGTCATTAGTCCTAGTGCTTTCTAACCATGTTTTACACAAAACAGACTGTACATCCAGAGTTGAGGGTGAGGAAAGATGAATTTTGAAAGTAGAGCGATAGCACTGAACCTTTCATTTGAGCCGTCTCGTGGGAAAACCAACAATGTGGTTTTTGAACAGGTCCGACAAACTGAGCTGCACAAGCACAGAAAAAAGCTAGATGCTTGAAATTTTGGATATACGTAGAAGAGGGAATGTACTATCCGAGTAGCGAAAACAAAGGCGCTGATCAGCTTCGCGGTTACCGCGAAGCTGATCTGCGCCTTTGTTTTTCGCCTATGCAGATTGTTTGTTTTCCCACGAGGTGGCTCATTTAACAAATGCAAAAACAAAAACAAACAAACAAACAGACTTTTGCATGATGCGCCTTGTACGAGAAAGATACATGTAGTTACTTTCTGTGCGGGAAAACATAAATTTTGTTAGCCATTTTAGAAACATGAATTAGGCAATGCTCATACATGAGTACTTATAGAAATTTCGTTGAGTACTTTAAAAAATATTATCCCTTGATTATCACAAAATAGCTAATCTGTTTCTTTGTCCATCATGCTTGAGTGTCCCAGGTTGAAGAGGGGTTGTTATTCCTTTCAACATGGACATTGAAGGGCTATATAAGCTTGCATGTTTGGGCACAAACAGGATGAGCTTAAGTGTTATGAGATATTGGATAAATTAGTGCTAAGATTTTACACAATGAATTGATCCAAGTATTGTTTCCATGTGTTAACAATGAAATAGGTAGAATTATGTGTCATATACTCAAAAATTGCTTCCTTAAGGCAGGGTTTAAAGCAGTGGAGCAGGTATGGTGTATGTTTTGTGGCATTTCAAAGTACAAAACAATGATTCAGAATTGAAGTTTTTGAAGGACTATTCTAGAAGAAAGTGTGGATTTTTAAAAAACTAAGGTCATAATATTGAAACCTCTTAAAATTAAGTTGTAATCAGAAAATACAAAAATTCATTTTTTAACAAGTATACACCATATTTGTTCTACTGTGTTCAAAGTTACAAATACATTTATAGCCATATTTTTGTGACTGGTTGAATTTTATGCTGTAAGTTATGCTATTGTTGAACGATTTTATCCTACACAATTTATCACAAAACAACGCACACATACTTGCTTTACATATTCCATTTCTTAGCCTTGGTATACTATTTCTGCTACTCCGACTGATATACCCATAGGGAATGAACAAAGTCTCTTTGCTGTTTGAAACCATGTATGAATATATCGGAAAAACCGGAATACATACATCTATGGTTAAAAATCAGAAAGCCAATCACATGTATTTACAATAATATGAGCCTGTGTATGAGAAAAACAGCAATTTTGGGTTCCGACCAGGTCTGACACAAACCAGGCTGTACAAGCACAGAAGCAGGCTAGAAGCTTGAAATTTTGGATTTATAAAGTAGAGGAATTGCACTATCCATGTAGCGAAAACAAAGGCGCTGATCAGCTTCGCAGTTACTGCGAAGCTGATCTGCGCCTTTGTTTTCACCAATCCAGATTGTTGGTTTTCCCATGTGGCGGCTCATATAATCTTTTATACCAACCAGCTAAGACACACAACAAGGGTTATAGGTAATATAGTGTTGGCAGTTGGCAAGAAAATGTGCAATTTACACTGGCTATCAGCCTTGAAGGCTTTGAAAAGATAAGGACACCATGCAAAATTATCTATGAGCCACCTCGTTGGAAACCAACAATGTGGTTTCCGACCAGGTCCGACATAAACCGACCTGTACAGTCACAGAAAAGAACTAGAAGCTTGAAATTTTGGAGTTAAGTAGAGGAGGAATTGTACTATCTGAGTAGTGAAAACAAAGGCGCTGATCAGCTTCGAGGTTACCACGAAGCTGATCTGCACCTTGGTTTTGGCCTATGTAGATTGTTGGTTTTCCCATGGGGCGGCTCCTATAATGAATTGAGCCCATGTTTTCTGTAGTAACTCTGTATTGTAAACATTTTAGAAAAGATAAAAATGTTTCATGTGAATGTAATGTTAGGAATCTTCAGATGTTTAGGAAACTATGTTCCCCAAGAGGGTTATAGTCATTAGATTGTTGAAAGCTTTAAAATCACTGTGCCTCTCATCTTTTTGAGCCGTGACGCGAGAAAACCGGTCTTCGGGGTTTTCAACCAGGTCAGACACAACTTGGCCTGTGCAACTACAGCAACAGGTTAAAAGCTTGAAATTTCAGATTTATGAAGAAGAGGGATTGTATTATCCGTGTAGTGAAAATAAAGGCGCTGATCAGCTTCGCAGTTACTGGGAAGTTGATCTGCACCTTTGTTTTTGCATAGGCAAAAATCCATTTTTCTCATGGCACGGCTCTTTTTGTATCATGTTTAGAAAAATCAATCATATCATGTATATAAAGCTAGCTACATGTAAATCATGAAAAACTTACTCTGCAAAAATGACATGGTTTTCTCGTTACATGGCTCAGTTGTCATTTACATACAACAATATTGCACTATATTAAATGCTACCTTCACCATGACGATAGTTCTAAGGCATAAATTGTCAGTGCATGCTTTGACCTGACTTCTCAGTTAAAACAAAACTGGTGTCACATTCAGGTTTAATATCTCCTCAACAGCCATGGTCATACAGAGGCAGCACCTTTCTTTTAGAATCACATCCAAAATACTGGAGAAGCTCGGAATTAAGCTCATACCTCCTGGTTGAGAAGGCAAATGGCTTAATCATTACATCAAAACAGCAATTATATCAAAATGAATTTCAACATATAAAGTAATTTTTGCACACAACGTCCTAATTAATTTTAAGAATGCTATGACTGTTTATGCTTGGAAAGTCTCAATTCTTCACTGTTGTTCTCATTATTTGTGTATTTTGATTAAAAATGCCAACAAATCAATAATTGTTAGTGATTTAAGTATATAGAGAGAAACAGTTGCTGATATATGTTTACAAATTCTTGTTCAGAACCGGAAAGAATCTTGATAGGCTCTTTTGACCAGATCCCGAGGTTATAAAACTTTTTTCATGCTCAACTCAGCTGAGACTAAAATTTATCCTGCTCATAAATGTTAAAATGCCAACAACTGTTGGCATTTTAACATTTATGAGCTGGATAAATTACTAGTTTTTGAGTTTCGAACCTGAATTTTCCACCAATTTTGACTATTTCAACATTTATGAGAAGTTGAAATTTCATGCTCAGCTGAGCTGAGCTTGAAAAAAGTTTTATAACCTCGGGGCCAGGTCCCACACAGACCTACCTGTACATTGACAGAAGAATGCTAGAAGCTTGATATTTCAGATTGGAGAAGAACAGGTATTGTCATTACGAAAACTTGCCCATGTAATATATGGAGAATTTTTTTCAGTAGCAAAAATTGAAAATTTCATCAGAAAATTATCGATATTTTTCTTATTTTTGCTCAAAACATAGATTGTGTGTACACGTTAGAACCGCCTCGCCGAGGCGGTTCTAACGAGTACCCACAATCTATGTTTTGAAGCAAAAATAAGAAAAATAGGTATACCCCTGCATACCCCAGTTTTACTATATAAAAATGGGGTTTAAGGGGGTATTCATTGCACGGACATGTTTTCCTGATGTACTGTCGGCAAAACAAAAACTTGCGTCTTTGTCTTCACATATCCATAAAGTTGAGTTCACCTGATACAGGGATTCCGAAGACTAATGAGTACTCGCATTAGAAAATTCTGTACAGGTATACGTATATGCAAAATTAACTCGGACTCACTGTTTGGTATGTACATTATCTGCACCACTGGTATTTTATATGGATATGGTTACTTCTTTTTTCTATCATACACATTGGCAGATCCAAAAGAACTTTGTTATGTGTTTTTGTGTTTTTAGATCATATGTGCAATTAATTACCGGTAAACGGCTGTATTAAGAACATATTTTACATGCTTTTATATAGGAGAAAATATAAATATCATGCTAATATATTGTGTACATGTTGGTTATTATATGCTGGTATTGACCGGCAGTGTAAGGCGGACAGAAATATTACACCTCTGATTTATGAAAATCAGATCATTCCAAATACTGAGACTGAGTCATAGCTATAGGGAAATGTAGAAGACCAGGCCCCAAGGTTATAAAACTTTTTTTTCAAGCTCAGCTCACCTGAGCATGAAATGTCAACTGCTCATAAATTTTAAAATTGTCAAAATTAGTGGAAAATTTTGATTCAAAACCCCAAAACTAGTAATTTATCCTGCTCATAATTGTTAAAATGCCATTGTTAAAATGCCAGTGGCATTTTAACATTTGTGAGCAGGATAAATTTAAGTCTCAGCTGAGTTGAGCATGAAAAATGTTTTATATACTCTGGCCCTGGAAAAAATGATATGGTTAAATGACTGACTTGGAAAACAAGGAGCCCTACCACCAAAGTTTGAACTTTTTCTCCATTCTTATTTTGCATTGATAATGAAAATCTCACAAAAATTAAAAAAAAGAAATGTGATGTAACTCAGTTTTGCATTTCCCTTGACTATGTCTCAGTTTGTTGTTGCTTTTATAGATACGTATTGTGATTTCTATTTATTGTTCTGCTAGTCCTGCTGAATAAATTGAGCCGTCTCATGAGAAAACCAACAATCTGCATATGCGAAAACAAAGACGCAGATCAGCTTCGCGGTAACCGCGAAGCTGATCAGCGCCTTTGTTTTCGCTACACGGATAGTACACTTCCTCTTCTTATTAAATCCGAAATTTCAAGCTTCTTGCATGCTTCTGTGCTTGTACAGGCCGGTTTGTGTCGGACCTGTTCGAAAACCACATTGTTGGTTTTCCCACGAGGCGGCTCAATTAATTTTTAAGATATGTAGAAAGCTGACAACCCAATAAAGCAAAATTCAGAAACTTGTATGAGAGTGGGTGGCCTCTTTGTAAGAAATACATTTGTATGACTCCAAACTGGGAGATCCTTAGTTCAAAGGCAACTACTGCAGGTTATGTCTCTGAGTAAGACACATTTATTGATACCACCCAGATTCCATTGGCTTTGTCCTGGCATGACCAAAAATTGTTGACTGTGACATCATGATCCATTCAAACAGTTGTGACACAATAAATCCTGTAATATCATGAAACACTCAAACATGTCTGAAAGTCATATTAAATAATTCTTTAACTAGCACCCATTGGCTGCCTTGTAGGAAATTAAGATATGCCTCATCGTGAGAAAATGTAATGATTAAGAGCTTTTCTTATATTTAAGACACAAAACATTTTCATAGTCATTTCTATCAAACAACAAAGATTATCTTTTTTGTTGTTTTGTAGGTGCATTGAATGAGAAATATTTTTTTCTCATGACCAGGCATATATGCTTCTAAATCTTGTACATACTGAACTTGAATATAAAAGCATATCTTGACGATGCAAGTTAGAATTCTTCTGATTTAAACTTGATCAGCCTTTGCATCCATGCAGTGATTGCAGTCTGGTCACTGTCTATGACTTTTATCAAATTTTGTTATATCCACGAAGGTTAATGGCCGGCATTAATGTTTTGGTGGTTTGAAGAGTGGTTGCTTCAAGATAGATACGCTGATAATGAGGTTCAAATGCTATTTATTGTAACAATTTGTTATGAGTAGAAGGAAAATTAGCCATGTCGTAACTATGTTCATTGCTCTACATAATTGATTTGTTTTGGAATGGCAATATGTATTATTGGGCATTTATCTTTAAACAAAAATTTATCCAGTGGAACATGTGCTGAGCCTGACAGGTTTTTGTCATGTTTTTAGGAGACGGCTAAACAAAATAATTTGAGCCTGTACGTGAGAAACCAACAATTTGGGTTCCGACCAGGTCTGACACAAACCGGCCTGTACAGTCACAGAAGATGGTTAGAGGCTGGAAATTTTGGATTTAGAAAGTAGAGGAATTGTACAATCCCTGTAGCGAAAACATACATGTAGGCGCTGATCAGCTTCGCAGTTACTGCGAAGCTGATCTGCGCCTTTGTTTTCGCCTATGCAGATTGTTGGCTTTCTCATGCGGCGGCTCATTTAATACATGCTTCAGGAGTCTGATCAGTTTGAGGGATCTTATTTCCTCCTGGGTGTTCACATGAATTTCCCCAATTTTGTTTTAATACACCTACAACTTTTAATATCAGCTGCATCATGCACATTACGAAAACACGCCCATGTAATATATAGATTTTTCTTAAATTGTAAAAATTTAAAATTTATAGCAGAAAATATTTGATATTTTTCTTATTTTTGCTCAAAACATAGATTGTGGGTACACGTTAGAACCGCCTCGGCGAGGCGGTTCTAACGAGTACCCACAATCTACGTTTTGGAGCAAAAATAAGAAAAAATAGGTATACCCCTGTATACCCCAGTTTTACTATATAACAGTGGGGTATAAGGGGGTATTTATTTCACGGACATGTTTTCCTGATGAAATTCAGCCTCTTTATGTGTGAACCAGACACAGAGAAGTTTACTTTAGTGTGAAACACTTAGCTAAATAAGTGTTTTTCTCTTCTTCCCAAATCTGAATTCATAGCCACTGACTGCCTCATGGGGTTGTACACCAACAGCTCAGGTGGTCTTCAAGCTGGTGAACAGATTTTCACACAAGACACACATATTTGAGCCAAAACATGTTCAATAATGTAGCTTTTGCATCCAGTGAAGAATAGATCAGGCATGTCTTGACATTGCGCATTCTGATCAGTTGCTATTTCAAACGCGGAGAAATGTGAATTCTCTATCATAATATTACCATACACTGTATAATGAGATGAGAATTTTGGCTGATTGGGCTCGACCCTCATGGCAAATTGTTGGTTTTATTATTGTGTAGCTTATTCAGTCGAACAAATGAAATGTTATCTGTTTAAATTTTGAGGAATTGCAAAACCAATGAGGAAGCAAATTTTTTCATTATACATTGTGCACTATTGAAAAAAGGAATTTATATAAAAATTTATAAAAGCCTGAATTAAGATGCTGAGCTTTCCTTATTTACATTACAAAGTTCACTCTTAGTTCTTTTATAGCCATCAGGAAAACATGTCCGTGCAATGAATACCCCCTTAAACCCCACTTTTATATAGTAAAACTGGGGTATGCAGGGGTGTACCTATTTTTCTTATTTTTGCTCAAAAACATAGATTGTGGGTACTCGTTAGAACTGCCTCGGCGAGGCGGTTCTAACGTGTACCCACAATCTATGTTTTGAGCAAAAATAAGAAAAATATCATATTTTTCAGACTAAAATTATCAACTTTTAAAATTCAAAAATTCTCTGTAAATTGCATGGGCAAGTTTTCGTAATGCATAGTTGGCCAGTTGCTGGATTGATTGGATATTACTCTGAGAAGTGAAAGACTGAACAAATAAAGTATAGAATTCCATGTTTCTGTATAAAGAAGTATGAGCCTTATTTTTGAGGCTAATGTTAATGTTTCGAGGAAAATAAAAGAAAGGGGGAAAGTTATACTAGTAAGTAAACAGGACGAACTGCAGTATTGTGCAAATCTTTTAAATGATTGCCATTCCGACATTTTAGTTATGTAGAGTTGTATTATAAACTAATGTATCATATACAATGCTTATAATTGCAAAGATTCAATTACCATTATTTCATTACGTTTTTGGGACTTAGCACATGTAAAACCAGATGTTTGCAATTCCATCTCAAATTTTCGAAATGATATCATTTTGTTCAATTTTTAGGGTGAGTTCAGCATTATTTTCATAGTCTGTTAATTTTTGCTAGAATGGCCCATTAATTGAGCTGCCACATGGGAAAACCAACAATCTGCATATGCGAAAACAAAGACGCAGATCAGCTTCGCGGTTTCCGCGAAGCTGATCAGTGCCTTTGTTTTCGCTACACGGATAGTACAATTCTTCTTATACTTGTATCCAAAGTTTCAAGCTTTTAGCTCTCTTCTGTGACTGTACAGGCTGATTTGTGTCGGACCTGTTCGTAAAGCACATTGTTGGTTTTCCCACGAGGTGGCTCAATTTTAGTAAAGCTAGTCACACTGGTTATCCAGGGACAATCAATAGGATTAAGAACAACCAATATGGATAACATAAATAAGCAACGATTGGGAGTATAAACATGTGCCTGTCTGGGAACAACTGCATTCTGGGGCCAGTTGTTCAAAATTAACAATGTCGTTAGTTAATGATTTGTTAAAATTTCGGATTCTCACATTTTTTCAACAAAAAATAACGGTGTATTTGGTTTTGAAGTCGATATATAGTTAACAAAATTGAGGGTTTAACGACAGCCTTAAGCTAACAAATGGGCCCTGATGTTTGGAGTTGTTTCCCTGCAGGTGTTTGCAACCTATAATCTTATATTGATCTCATCTGTGTTGGTTGTTCTCTGTCACTTTAGTTGAGCCCTGACGTGAAAACCGGATTTCGGGGTTTTCGACCAGGTCTGACACAAACTGACCTGTGCAAATACAGAATGTGGCTGGAAGCTTGAAATTTCAGATTTAGGAAGAAGAGAAATTGTATTATCGGAGTAGCGAAAACGAAGGCACTGATCAGCTTCGCAGTTACTGCGAAGCTGATCTGCGGCTTTGTTTTCGCATAGGCAAAAATCCAGTTTTCTCATGACGCAGCTCAGTTGTCTCTGGATAGCAAGTGTGATATTCACCTCACTCATTGTATGTGCTACATTGTATAATTGTTTCTGCTAACATGGCTAAATAATAAATTGTGAAATAATAAATTCATAATGCTGCATTACTGTAGTGGCTTGTTTGAATTCACCCTGCGTAACAGAAAATTCATGTGCACCCCTGGTAAAAGAATGGACACTGAATACTGGTTAACAACTACGGCATAGCCTGCCAATATAGCTCAACTTGTGTTTTGGATAAGTGCGCATGACCTCAGCTGTTTATCATGGCAAAAAAAAAAAAAAAAAAGATTAGAAATTAATCCAACCAAGCTACTTTTTAATGACAATGGCCATGATATTTCAACATCTTTATTGAGGGAAAGCAGTGTGAATTAGTAACAAGCAAAAAATTCTGAAATTGGCTGTAATCACAAAAGAGCTTTTTGAGAAAGTAATCAAGTTATTCCAAAGAGAATGGTTTGAATATGTTCATGAATGGCACTTAAATGTTCACCTAATTAGAGCACAAGATCCTGGGTATGAAATCATTGATCATAGCCAGACTGTTTTACATTATGGGTCTCGCCCATCTGGTGCTCTGAGAAACAGATTGGCTCCCTGAATCTAATGAATCAGCATATGCTGGATCCCAGCATTGAGTACTAGTCTCATAAAATGGAGGCAACATCTTTGCATGGCCATAGCTTTTGACTGGGACATTAAGCAGAAAATTAAACAGACATCATTACCTGTCTGTCTTGCCACTGCACTGGGGGTGAGACCACAAGTGCTTAATGGGGAAAAGAAAGATAGGATTTATGTATCCCCTTTTAAACTGGGTTTGTGGATCTACCTCAATGTAAGTTTGGAATGCTGGAGGTCTCTACACATTTTAGACCATTTGATTTTTTCTAATGTCACATTGAAGGAATATTGATAATCACAAAACACAGACTTAAAATAAGCGGCCCCTGTGGCTGAGCAGTTAAGAGTGCTGTTTCTTAATCACTCGATCATCTCACCACTGTGTCTGGTGTGGGTTCGAGCCCCGCACTGGCCACATGTGAGACAAGCCAAGTTCAGCTTGCGGGTGTGCCAGATGGTTTTTCTCCGGTTTCTCCCGTTTTCACCCACCTACTGATTGGCCCGTCTTATATGAGCTGAAATAATCTTGAAAGGGACATAAAACTGAATTTACAAATCACAGATCACGAGGATTTAAATTTGAATCTCACACATCAAGAGAACCACTGTGTCACATACCACGGATTTAAATTTTGCCAATTTTGGGCAATATCATGTTTTACTCCCCGCAACGGAATAAACTGCATCTAAAGTTGTTCCCCATTACAATTTAATGAGCAAATAATATGCAAATTAGGTTTATTCCGTGTTTAATATTTCATATCTATAAGTCTTGAGAAATCTGGAGGGTGGGTGGGTATGGTGGGAGGCGCGAGGAGTAAAACAGGATATTGCCCAATTTTGCCTTTTCGACAAAAAAGGGCCAATCATAAATCTCAGAAAAGGGTCCTGCCCCCCCCCCCCACCCCCTTCCCCCTCATTAAAATTTTTGTGGTCCTGTACCATTACTTCATCCGAGGATCTAGTGAGTTTGAACCTGCTGATGGTTGAACTGACTGATGGTTGTTCGGTAATTAGTTGTACCAGGTACGCCGTCCAAACCGGTAAACGGATTATCAGGAATTATCAAACAAGCACATCGTGTATGCAAGCAAAAACAATCGATCTTTGACAGATCTTTTCCGGACTAAAACATTGATTAGTCGCTTTAACTTAAGGTATTTAATGTATTTCTTTCGATTGGCTATACAGTCGTTAATATATTTGAGCAGTTTTGTCAGAGAAACAGGCAAAATCTGTTGTCATCTTTGGAGAAAATCATACCCGGAAGTAGCAATCAAAAACTTCAATGACAGTTTTTCAGCAGTCAAGATTCATACTGCACAGAGTAAAAATCAGTTATTATTCGCGTATTATGTGAAATTACACTTGCCAGCATCTAGTATGAGTATGTATTCCTGTTTATGAGGTGATGATCAGAAATTGATCGACTCAGTATCGAAAGAAAGAAAGCCATGTAGTCAACTAGTTAACTTGAATATATCCTATAGTACAGAGCCTATTGATTCGATCGGTGTCACGTCATAGGTCATTCGTATGAGGTGAATTCCTCAGTCTTTATCGCTGTAACCTTACTGAATTAAAATCAGAAAATATGGAAACAAAATAAAAATATTAATAAAAGCTTTGCATGTCTTTTTAATCTTCATTATTTATTTGACTCATGGTATGAACCCGTTATTATTCTGACAAATTATGATTTTATAAGCGTCTGAAAATGATAACATCACAGCGATATTGACCGAGTTATACCCTCGACCAAATGAGCGAAGAGGCGGGAAAGGTGCAGTTCCGGTAACCAATATTGATTTTTTCTAACGAAAGAGTAGCTTGCCAAACGTGGCAATGGAGACAAAACTGTGCTGCGGCTTGTGAGGTTATGATGAAAGGTCACTGAAAGTGTGGTATAATTTACAAAACACTGCACTTCATTCAAAGATCAGTTGATTATCTATGACAAGGTTGTTGCTTGCTGTGCCTGGAAGCTCGGTTGGTAGTATGTTTGGCTTCTTATTAGCTATATTAATTCCTTTGCTGTGGAGTCCCAAAGCCAATTAAAATCATGGATTATTGAGGGGAATATTGTTTTTGGTGCGCATCCCTTTGGCTTCGGCATTTGCATCCGCGTAACTTCTTTCTGCTGCGATATGTTTTGAACCAGTGGGTGGATTTTGACCACACTTTCACAGATACATGGTTAGGAGGGGGAACGAGTTCAAACGGGTCCTCTGGATCCGCCCATGAACAACATAAAATTCAAAGAAGCATGTTAGCCATACACACACCTACAAATCAATTGGAGTGTTTTGACATTTAGGGTAGGGATGTCTGATATCATATCATATGCCATTCATCTCTTGAAATAAGTACATTCTTACTTCTTAGGTATATAATTTGAGCCGTCCCATGGGAAAACCAACAATCTGCATAGGCGAAAACAAAGGCGCAGATCAGCTTCGCGGTAACCGTGAAGCTGATCAGCGCCTTTGTTTTCGCTACTCGGATAGTACAATTCCTCCTCTACTTAACTCCAAAATTTCAAGCTTCTAGCCTGCTTCTGTGACTGTACAACCTGATTTGTGTCCTACCTATTCGGAAACCACATTGTTGGTTTTCCCACGAGGCGGCTCATATGTTAACAGTTTTTAGCGCCTGGAAATTCACACAAATTATGGCACCATTTAACTTGTATTACTATTATAGTAGGAGCATGAGTCTCCCTCAAGGCTCAAAGCAGCACCAGCCTCACCTGAAATCAGGATGGCTGAGGAAGCAGGGTGGGGCCCTGAAGAGTTGGCAGAGACGTTGGTTTGTTCTGAACGGGGACTGCCTCTTCTACTTTGCCAAAGACGATGACCTGAGGCCACTTGGAAGCATTTTCTTGCCAGGAAATAAGGTTATACGACATGAATTTGATGCTCAAGATCCAGAGAAGTTTCTCTTTGAAGTTGTCTCAGGTATCTATATTTTATTCTCTTGATTCTCTATATTTTTATGTACATGTACATTATATATATAAAAACCATGAACAAGTTGTAACTAAATGTGAATTTATATTTGACGGCTTGAACTAAAACTTGAGCTTTGATTATGTTAACACTCAGACTGTTGTAGCATATACCGGGTATGTATATTGCATCTAGCAAAATGATGGCTAACATCTAAGCATGAAAAAATCATTTCAAATATATTTGAAATGATCTTTTCATGCTTAGATGTTAGCCATCATTAAATGCTAGATGGAATATATTAGATGCATATAATTGTATATATTGTGAATGTATGTAGTTTGATAGAGGACCTCAGGGAAGATTGGATTTGTCCAACTGAGTTATCCTCTTTAAATAAAGTTATTATTATTATTATTATTATTATTATTATTATTATTGGGAAAACTTTAACAATATAACATTCCAGTCATTCTGTCTATAGCTATTGACCAACTAGACAATGAATTAGAGTTTTGAATGGTGAAATTAAAAAGAATGTGGTACATAAATTAAATAACCCATTATTATTATCTTTACAGTATCTTAAATATAAAGAGGTTCATAGTGTATCGTCAAGTGGTTTACCTATTGTTTTATTACCTTTTTGCATTCAAGATTGAAGATGATCTTGTCTATCTGTAAATATGACTTGCACTCAAACATGTCAGATGTAAATGCAAATTTTGACAAGAAATTCTGCTGTCAAGCGTTTCAAGTGTTCGTAAATTACTTAAACTTAAATATTACATTGAATAATGATTGTTGGGTAAACAAAACTTAGAATTATTGCAGCATAAGAAACTTCAAAGGCAAAAATCATTTATGTCCTTCTACATTTGGTATTGAGAGTCAGTTAAAAATGCAGTATTCATTCTAAGTAGGGCACAGTGCACATAACGTTGACTAAAGAAGCCTCCATGGTGCAGTGGTTATATCACTCTCGTCAAAAATCAGAGGTCAGGTTCAATCCTGGGCTTCTCCAGTCTGTCGGATGTGACTATAAATCAAGGTCCTGTCTCCATATGACCTTAGCTGTTGGTGTGACATTAAACCTAAAATCAAACAAACAAAATGGACTAAAAGAGTAGAAAAATACTTCTTGATTAGTACACGTGAGAACTTCGTAGCAATGTTAATGTAGCTTTGTAAATTTGTATGATTTATAATAACTGAAAACAGAACAAACTGTGCACTTATTACAGTATGTGTGCTATTTGGAATTAATACACTTAGTGACTATGCTGTTTTTTTTTTCTGTACAGGTAATCACCCAGGCAAGCAGTCTAGTCAGGACTCACTGCTGTTATGTGCAACGTCAGATGAGGAGAGAGCAGACTGGATGAAAGCCATCAAGAAAGTCATGTTCTCCGCTCAAGGAGGAGGTATGGATTATGGAAGAATAAAATGGAAATAAGAACATCATCAGGAATACATGTCCATGAAAAGTATACCTCCTTGAACCCCACTTTTATACAGAAAAAACTGGGGTTTGCAGGGGTAAACCCCCATGATTTCTCTTATTTTTGCTCCAAGAGTGAAGACATAGATTGTGGGTACTCTTTAGAACCGCCTTTGCGAGGTGGTTCTGACATGTACCCACAATCTATGTTTTGAGCAAAAATAAGAAAAATAAAAATTTAAGGAAAATTTTAAATTTTTACAACTTAAAATTTTAATCTCTGTATATTGCATGGGCATGTTTGTGTAATGTGCTCCCTTTATACACAAACCTTGAGATTAAAATACATAAACTGCTTGCTAATTATTGGCCTTTGGGTCATGAAAATTTGGGTGTTAAATTATTTCTTTTTGGCAGATCTTCCTCTTTATTTGATTTAAAAAAGCAGTTTTCAGATAACGGAAAAAGAAATTGCACAAGTATCTGTCGCAAAATACATACACAGGAGCAGTTTGGCTAAGTTAATTGACAGTGCTGACATGGTTTATCAGGGATGTCAAGAATGAGATTTAACCAAAAAAATGTAAACATTCATTTCTTATGAAGTCAAATTTAATTCAAGAATGAAGTCTTATGCCTCATCTACACAGCACATCAAAGTCTTTTTAAATGATTTGAGCCACTGCATGGGAAAACCAACAATCTGCATAGGCGAAAACAAAGGCGCAGATCAGCTTCACAGTAACTGCGAAGCTGATCAGCGCCTTTGTTTTCGCTACAGGATAGTACAATTCCTCTACTTTCTAAATCCAAAATTTCATGCCTCTAATCATCTTCAGTGACTGTACAGCCCGGTTTGTGTCGGACCTGGTCGGAACCCAAATTGTTGGTTTTCTCACGCACAGGCTCATTTTTCAGCCATATTTGGTCAAAGGCTAGCAGAGACCATGGAATATGAAAGATCAAGAAGTGGTGGTAAAAGAAAGGTCCCATATATTGTGGAGGCCTGCATAGACTTCCTCAGGCAGTATGGTACAGAAATAGAGGGAATTTTCAGGTATAATCATAAATATTCTGTTTCTAAAAATTGCCTGGCATACTAGCTTTATAAAGTCTGGCTATGAACCTTTTTTTAAACATTTACACTTTGGTGAAAGCCTCATGGTTGGATCTTGGAAGGAACCAATTGTCCTATAAGGCACATTATTGTCTAGAAAAGCCTATTTAAAAAAAAGACTTACAAACTAGATAGGAGATGAAAATTTTAAAGGCTGCAAGAATTAAGATATAATGACAAAACAAAATGAATTTTGGCCAGCTTTAAGTTGTTACTTGAGGATGATCACATCTACGGTAAGGTTCCATGTCCACAAATTAAAACTCTAACATAATATCAAGACATTTTGTATGTTTACAGATTGCCAGGAAGAATGGTTCTTGTCCGAGAATTGAAGGATAAGTTTGACGAAGGTGAACAAGTTGTACTTGACATCAACAATATGGATGTTCATTCAGTTGCCTCCCTTTTGAAACAGTATTTACGAGAACTTCCCGAATGCCTGATCCCTTACCAACATTATCAGGAGTATATGAATATCGCCATGAGGTTTCAAGAGAAAAACAAACCTGAGGACAAAATGGAGCAAGTTGATTGCCTACGAGTGGCAATGTCTGGCTTGCCGCAGGATAATTATAATGTGTTGAAATATTTGTGTAAGTTTTTGAAAGAAGTAGCAAACAATACGCATATCAATAAAATGACAGCCTTAAATCTTGCCACTGTGTTCGGACCGAATATAATCAGGCATCCGAATATGGAAGATAATCCTGAAATATTTATGTTAACGACGGCTGATTTGTCGCAACAGTTGGCGTTCATGCTTATTGACCACAGTGATCAAATATTCACCATACATTTTGAGACTGATGGTAAATCAGTGCCAGTTGCCGTGGATGATTTGTTGAATTTTGGTGATGATGATTTAAACAGTGCTATGCCAACAATGCCTTTAAGTCAGCCACTAGAACCAAAGACATTTGACGATTTGTCCGACATAAGGTTTGATCAACGAGGTGACCGTCGTGCAAGGAGTATTCAAGCCTCAGAACTGGAGCTTCAACTATACAGTCCTGATTCAGAGACTAGCTCCATTCATTCTCATTCTGATGAGTCCCCACGGCAGTCGGCACCGACGACACCGACGACACCCCAATTTGACGATGATGGGAAACCTATTCCGCCAATCAGAAGAAAGTTTAAAAGAGGGACGTCAAAAAAGAATGATGTAAAAAGGGATGATAGTTTTGAGGATACTCATGATGCAAAGAGATCTAGTGATTCAAGTTTAGAGAAAAAGCTTGAGCAGATTAAACTTGATCAGTCAGAAGCTGAAATTGCAAAGTTGAAAGAAAGGGTGAAATATTTGGAGGATCTGTATGACCAGCTTAAGTATAAGTATGACGATTTGTACCAGAAAAAGTCAAGATGTGATGATAACATTAAAAATCTGAGCGCGGAAAATTCTAGGATTCAGAATCGATACGAGGAGCATATAAAGAATTTAGAAGCAAAGCATAAAGCTCAAGTGCAAGATTTATGTTCCAAACTAGACAAGGAAAGTTCAAGTCGAGCTGAATGTGTTGAAAAGATTGTAGAACTGAAATCTAAAATTCATACATATGAGCTACAACATGGCAGTATTAGTAATTCAGTGTCAAATATTTATAATATTCAGTAGAATGGGAAATGACTGTATAGGGTGTTACCTAATTTGTTTCGTCTTTAAGGAGAAAAATTTTGTAGTTGCGCATTAAAATTGCAGGCTGTTTAATGAGGACCGATAACATAAGTATGAATGGAAAACTGACAGTTTTTATCATGTAAGCTGAATGTACAACAGTTTACATGGTAAATGTATTTTATTTGATTAATATTGGAAATTGGATGCAGAATTCAAGGTGCTTGTTTTATTTCCAAAGAATGGTCTAATACAGTGTATTTTTTATGACATGATGTTAAATAATTGTTAAGATACACATAGCATTTTAGCATGGTGCTTTGAGTTGTAAAATTTTATGTTTAAAGATACATGTTCATTGTACATGTGTTAACAGGAAACAGTTCAGAATGAAATGCTCAGGAAGTTGCATACCAACATATTCAAAAATAGCATACTGGTGTCACTAGATTGGCCGCTATAAAATCAATTTCATGATCTCTAGTGATATATATGGCTCATCTCATTTCATGTGCTAAAATAAATTATTGTAAAAAGTAAATTTATATAAGCGTTTAGATATGCAAAAACAATGGTGCAGATTAATACTATGGTATTAGCCATGTAGCTAATTTGTACCCTTGTTTTTGCCATATATGAATATTAGTATGAACTGGCTCAAATGTTACTGTCTTACAACAATCATGAAATGGTCTGTCTCACAGCAATATTTACAATGACTGGCATTGACTGCGGAGTCTCTGACAATCAGTTTCAATGTAAACTAGACATTCTTGAATCATTTCTTGAATTTTATATTGCATTATCTTCATCAATTCATCTGTTCTTCATATAGAATATTCCTTATATATGCTCAATATTTTCATCTTCATATCATAGAGAACAAGATTTTTTTCTTGATCTCATGGTCGTAAGGTACTGTTCAAAAGTTCTTTATAATAGAGGCATTTAGTCTTTGTACTTGGCAAGTGATTTGAAATTTGTCTCAAATTCAATGTAATATTCAAAAACAACGTGGACTTAAAATAAAAATACATGTATGTCTTTCTTTATCGACAACTTTTCAATTTGTGAGGAATTTCTCACAAAGGATTTATTTTAACCAATGAAAGTTAAAGAAATCTTTTATTAAACCAAAAATTGGACTAACTACCAAAAGAAATAAACCAAAATTTCTGTATTATTAAACATTTTAGTTACTAAAAGCTTCCCAATCTGACATTTTGAATTTGACCTTGCTGTACAGAAATCTTTTAACCTGAAGTTGGACTAACTACCGAAAGAAATAAACCAAAACGTTCGCATGATTAAACATTTTTAGTTACTAAAAATTTCCCAATCTGACATTTTGAATTTGACCTTGCTGTACAGAAATCTTTTAGCCGGAAGTTGGATTAACTACCGAAAGAAATAAACCAAAACGTCCACATAATTAAACATTTTTAATTTCTAAAAATTTCCCAATCTGACATTTTGAATTTGACCTTGCTGTACAGAAATCTTTTGACCAGAAGTCGGACTAACTACGGAAAGAAATAAACCAAAATGTCCACATAATTAAACATTTATTTCCCAATCTGACATTTTGAATTTGACCTTGCTGTACAGAAATCTTTTATAAACCAGAAGTTGGACTAACTACAGAAAGAAATAAACCAAAATGTCCACATAATTAAACATTTATTTCCCAATCTGACATTTTGAATTTGACCTTGCTGTACAGAAATCTTTTAACCAGAAGTTGGACTAACTACAGAAAGAAATAAACCAAAATGTCCACATAATTAAACATTTATTTCCCAATCTGACATTTTGAATTTGACCTTGCTGTACAGAACTCTTTTAACCTGAAGTTGGACTAACTACCGAAAGAAATAAAACAAAACGTCCGCATAATTAAACATTTTTAGTTTCTAAAAATTTCCCAATCTGACATTTTGAATTTGACCTTGCTGTACAGAAATCTTTTGACCAGAAGTCGGTCTAACTACCGAAAGAAATAAACCAAAATGTCCACATAATTAAACGTTTATTTCCCAATCTGACATTTTGAATTTGACCTTGCTGTACAGAAATCTTTTAACCAGAAGTTGGACTAACTACAGAAAGAAATAAACCAAAATGTCCACATAATTAAACATTTATTTCCCAATCTGACATTTTGAATTTGACCTTGCTGTACAGAACTCTTTTAACCTGAATTTGGACTAACTACCGAAAGAAATAAACCAAAACGTTCGCATAATTAAACATTTTTAGTTACTAAAAATTTCCCAATCTGACATTTTGAATTTGACCTTGCTGTACAGAAATCTTTTAACCTGAAGTTGGACTAACTACTGAAAGAAATAAACCAAAACGTCCGCATAATTAAACATTTTTAGTTACTAAAAATTTCCCAATCTGACATTTTGAATTTGAAATCTTATAACTGGAAGTTGGACTTACTACTGAAAGCGCTGCAGGCATGCATGATACCCCGCCATGTAAATTTAATTTAGCAAAAATGTTTGTCAATAAATTCTCAAGATAAAGAGCAGAACAAAATTTTGTCATAAATGAAGGACCATAACTCTGTATACATTGATAAAATTTACCCATCTTCAATCCCAAACCACTACTTCCTGATTTGAACTTTCATACAAAGTTTGAAGAAAATTGGTTGATAAATGCACAAAACAGAGGCAGGAAACAAAATTTTAATGTAAATTATGGGCCATAACTCTGTACTTATTTAACAAAATTTATTCATTTTCAATCCCAAACCACTCCTTCCTTATATGAACTCCTATACAAAGTTTGAAGAAAATCGGTCAATAAATGCTCAAGATAGAGCCTGGAAACAAAATTTTGATGTAAATCAAGGGCCATAACTCTGTACTTATTTGACAAAATTTATCCATCTTCAATCCCAAATCACTCCTTCCTGGTATGAACTCCTATACAAAGTTTGAAGAAAATCGGTCAATAAATGCTCAAGATAGAGCCCGGAAACAAATTTACGTAAATCAAGGGCCATAACTCTGTACTTATTTGACGAAATTTACCATCTTCAATCCCAGACCACTCCTTCTTGGTATGAACTCCTATACAAAGTTTGAAGAAAATCGGTCAATAAATGCTCAAGATAGAGCCCGGAAACAAAATTTTAACGTAAATCAAGGGCCATAACTCTGTACATATTTGACGAAATTTATCCATCTTCAATCCCAGACCACTCCTTCCTTGTTATGAACTCCTATACAAAGTTTGAAGAAAATCGGTCAATAAATGCCCAAGATAGAGCCTGGAAACAAAATTTTAACGTAAATCAAGGGCCATAACTCTGTACTTATTTGACAAAATTTACCTATCTTCAATCCCAGACCACTCCTTCATTGTATGAACTCCTATACAAAGTTTGAAGAAAATCGGTCAATAAATACTCAAGATAGAGCCCGGAAACGAAATTTTAACATAAATCAAGGGCCATAACTCTATACTTATTTGACGAAATTTACCCATCTTCAATCCCAAACCACTCCTTCCTGTTATTAACTCCTATACAAAGTTTGAAGAAAATCGGTCAATAAAAGCTCAAGATAGAGCCCGGAAACGAAACGCTGACGGATGGACAGACAGACGGACGGACGGACGGACGGACACTCGAACGCAAATTTTTTTTTGAGGGTATAACATAATACCCCACACTTTTTTAAGTGGCGGGGTATAATAAACCAAAACATCCGCATAATTAAACATTTTTAGTTACTAAAAATTTCCCAATCTGACATTTTGAATTTGACTTTGCTGTACAGAACTTTGCTCAAACAAGTACTCTTAAACCCACATGAACAAAAATGCAATTCAATGATTCAGTGTTTTTCAGTAAAAGGCAAGCATAAGAATTTTTTACATTTTATTTTATAATTATTTTTCTCTCTTTTCTAATACTAGTTGATTTAAGTGTTCCTAGTGTCTCGTGATTTGTCATCCATATCAATACTCATTAACAATGCATTTTCATATTCAGTTCTATTCTTTCACAAACATTTGATGGTTTGAAATAAAAAAAATATTATAAAAACATAAACTGCATTTCGTCATTATTTTTGTAGAAAGCAAATAATATCATTTTCATGTCATCTTTTTTGTCATAGCACTTTGCTCAAGCGAGCCTATGTACTGAATGCAATGTTGCCAAAGTCTGTGTTTTTGCACTGAAGCATCTTATGAAAGTAGAAATAGGTTTTTACCAGAAATTAAATGCCAATGTCTCAGAAAATGTGCAACTCAAGAATGATATACATGTATGAATCTGTGTGCGAGAAAACCAACAATGTGGGTTCTGACAAGGTCTGACACAAACCAGCCTGTACAGTCACAGAAGCAGGCTAGAAGCTTGAAATTTCTGATTTAAGTAGAAGAAAGATTGTACTATCCGTGCAGCGAAAACAAAGGCGCTGATCAGCTTCGCGGTTACCGCGAAGCTGATCTGCGTCTTTGTTTTCGCATATGCAGATTGTTGGTTTTCTGATGCGGCGGCTCATGTAAGTTTCATTTATACATGTACTGTCAATCCGGAAATTTTCACGAGAACTTAATTTTCGCTAATATTCGCGAATTCGTTGCCTCGCGAAAATAAAATTCTCGCTAATAAAGAATTATAATAAGCTTTATAGACTGTACAAGTATCCGTTCGCGAATTCAAAACCTCGCCAATAATTCGGAAATAGAAAATTCGCGAAATAAAAGTCACGCGAAAATTTCGGAATTTACAGTATCTCATGACTTTGAAATCATTACTCAGTTGTAAACATGTTTTCTTAGATTTTTTTATCTAATTTATATGATTTTTTTTTTAATCTAAGGTATATGAACCAGTGTGCATAGTCTCTTCATAACAAACAAAAAAAAAAGCTTTATACATGTAAGATGTATTGAGCTTTGTTTCTCTGAGGCTGGTAATAAACTTGTGCAATGGTGGTAGAACTCATCAGGAAAACATGTCCGTGTAATGAATACCCCCTTATACCCCACTTTCATATAGTAAAACTGGGATATGCAGGGGTATACCTATTTTTCTTATTTTTGCTCCGAAACATAGATTGTGGGTACTCGTTAGAACCGCCTCTCGGAGGCGGTTCTAACGTGTACCCACAATCTATGTTTTGAGCAAAAATAAGAAAATTATCAAAAACTTTCCACTGACAATTTTCAATTTTTACAACAAGAAAATCCAGTTTATTACATGGGCATGTTTTCGTAATGTAAACTTGTGCAATGGTCGTAGCACTTATTACATTTTAACCAGCAGCAATGATGGCAAATAAATTTTACATTACAAAAACATGTCTATGCAATATACAGAGATTTTTTAAAGTTGTAAAAAATGAAACTTTTCAGTAGTAAAAATTTTGATATTTTTCTTATGTTTGCTCAAAACATAGATTGTGGGTACACGTTAGAAAAACGCAGAGGCGGTTCTAACGAGTACCAACAATCGATGTTTTGGAGCAAAAATAGGAAAAATAGGTATACCCCTTCATACCCCAGTTTTGCTATACATTATACATTACACGGACATGTTTTTGTGATGAAATTGGACAAAATATCGAGGAAAAGGCAAAAACAGACATGGAAATGTCCTAGTTAGGAAACAAGAGGGTATCTGTCATAGTATAATTGAATCAATGTTTCAGAGTAAGTTGAAAATGCATTGATACTCAAAATGGGCATTATGCTGGCTTGCTTGATCTTAACCTTGGCTTTAGCTTAAAAAATGTAACCACCAAATTATAGACTAGATCTTGATCTGGGGTTGGTAACTCAAAGCCTTCTTAAGCTTAAGATCAACTTACGGCCAACTTAAGTATCTCTTAAGGCTTATGGTAAATAACTGAAAAGGACCTTTTGTTACTAAGTGACACCTTTGATTTCAAAAAGTTATGATAGCTAAGAGTAACTGGAATAGCAAGGGCATACATTTTAATGTGGTCATCTTAAGACCATCGTAAGTATGTCGTAATTAGGGGAACTTAGGATGCCTTCGAGTTACTAACCACAGATCTGTTATATACAAGGTATAATATTTTAAGGGACAGTTATGTACTAATTTGCTGTTAAATATTTCATATACTGTGATTTTAGTTTGTAATGTTGGGATGTGAATTCAAAAGCAATGTTTATGTCCACATCTCATTATAACGACACAATCGTAAGGGTCTAGAGCAAGTTTTGGTTGCTTTGTGACACATATTGTGCAAATAAATGTATACCTTATTAATATGTTGTTAATATTCAAAAAAGATTTACATTATGGATGACAGAGCAGCCAAAAGTTGCCAAAGACCATTTGAGCCGTGACGTGAGAAAAATGGTCTTCAGGGTTTCCGACCTCTTCAGACACACTGACCTGTACAGTCTCAAATGATGGTTAGAAGCTTGAAATAGCAGATTTAGGAAGAATAGAAATTGTACTATCCGAGTGGCGAAAACAAAGGCGCCTTTGTTTTCGCATAGACTAAAATCCGGTTTTCTCATGATGCGACTCATTTTGGACATAAATATACAGATGATCATGGAAACTGCAAAGATCATGATCAGCTTGCTTTTCTAAGTCATACCAAGTTCTACTCCTTGTTTTATTGTTTTATGATATGGAAATGGAAATTGGTGGGCTGTGGTCACTTTTTAAATTGACATACATGTACTTGATTTATTTATGAAGCTGTCTTAATACATGTGTCCAGTCTTCCACATAGCAGCCTGTCATTCCATTGTATTATATAATTATAGCAGTTTTATGCAGTTTAGATAACAATATATTTTTTTTTTTTATTCAGTTTTACGTCCCTTTCAAGATTATTTCAGCTCATATGAGACGGGCCAATCAGTAGGTGGGGCGAAAACGGGAGAACTCCGAGAAAAACACACCCGCAAGCAGAACTTGGCTTGTCTCACATGTGGCCAGAGCGGGGCTCGAACCCACACCAGACACAGCGGTGAGATGATCGAGTGATTAAGAAACAACGCTCTTAACCGCTCGGCCACAGGCCGCTTTATGCAGTTTAGATAACAATAATTTTTAATATTTATGCCATAACAAAGTGTATGCCATATTTTGCCATTGTATTTTGGTCAGTGAAATATTTATATGTACTTGAAAGAAAAGTAAAAATGACTGGACTGAAACTCAAGACAAGCTCAACTCAGCTGAGCTTAAAATTTTAAGTGCTCATGATTACTAAAATAGCCCAAATAAATTGAAATTTCAGGGGTTTAGATCACCATATCCTGTAATTTATCCTGCTCATAAATGTTAAAATGCTGACAATTTTTAACATTTATGAGCAGGAAAAATTTGAGTCTCAGCTGAGCTGAGCATGAAAAATGTTTTATAACCTCGGGGCCAGGTTCTGAGGTTGTAAAATGTTTTTCATGCCCAGCCCATCCAGACATGAAAATATTATCCTCATATATGTGCCACCTCATGAGAAAACCAACAATGTGGTTTCCATTTAGGTCCGATACAAACCAGGTTGTACAGTCACGATGATGGTTAGAGACTGAAAATTTTGGATTTAGAAAGTAGAGGAATTTTACTATCCGGGTAGTGAAAACAAAGGCGATGATCAGCTTTGCATTTACTGCGGAGCTGATCTGCGCCTTTGGTTTCGCATATGCAGATTGTTGGTTTTCTCATGAGGCGGCTCAATTGCATGATGGGCCAGAGGAAGCATGATCCATTAGAGGCACTGGATTTGGGGTCCTGACTTAGAAGTATGTGACACAAGTTGATATTTCATTGTGGGGGCTTTGGGTGAATTAGGAAAAAATAATGGTATGTGCTTTTAGAAAGAATCCTTAGCCCTAACTAGTTAATTAAATTAGCCTTTGCATGAGAAAACCAACAATTTTGGGTTCCAACCAAGTCAGACTCGAACCAACCTCTACAGCCACAGAAGAATGCTAGAGACGTGAAATTTTGGACTTAAGTAGGAGAGAGATTGTACTACCTGCGTAGCGAAAACAAAGGCGATGATCAACTGTGCAGTTACTGCACAGCTGTTCTGCACCTTTGTTTTTGCCTATGCATGTTGTTGATTTTCTTACGCGAGGGCTAAAAAATTGTATGCTGTGATCTTGTAGATAACTTGTTAATTCTTATAGCCTTTATTTTTGAGGGAATACCCATGTACAATAAACTAAAGCTGCAATAAAAATCTTATAGAATCTGTGATCTTTAGTTCCTTTGATTCCTTCTCATGTTGTGAAGATAGCATACCCTGTAAACTACGTAGGAGCCATGTCATGATTGAAACTGATCTTTGAATGAGCAGACCTGGGATCATTACATTACAATTACTTTCAAAATCATTGAATTACATTGCAATTTTGATGATGTAATGGATTACATAACAATTACTTCCAAAAGTAATGCACTACATTACAATTACTAAGGTTGAGAACTTTTTTCACATAAAATGATTGTACATAATTTATTCCATGCATGAACAGCCTGAGCATAAACAAAAGACTGAAGCCACAGAAGATAGGTATAGGTAGAGGCTTCAATTTAGCAGTATACAGGGTCTGTCCCAGAAATACGTAGACATTTTTGATAAAACAAGAATATGTACGCAGAATTGCATGAAATTTAGATGATCTGTTTGCATACATCTATTAAACATTTCATACAAATATGGATGAATTCGTCCAGCACATAACTTATTTATATGCATGTATGCCAAGAAGGGTAGGTGTGTACGGCGCACGTCAAAAAACCCTGTTTTGAAATCAATGAAGATCAAATTCAACAGTTCCTGTAATTGCGAGTCGAGGTGATATTACCCATTACTGACTATCAGATGCATGAGTAACTATGTAAGATTAGCTTTTGAAAGTTTAAAGTTGAAAGTTCCACCATCAGCATTGATTTTTATAGAATTTTTCTTAAACCTACTGAAATTGTTTTATTTGAAAATAGGGATGCAATGTAAGTTTTATGGCGCAAAATTAGACCTTCCCAAACATTTTTTCCAGTTGGGTACATTTAACAAAATTAATTTATAAAATCAACCTTCTATTGTATCATTAATAATTCGGTGATGATTTTGTGTGCATTTTTCTTTAAATATTCTAAACGCTTGTTTCTTGTTGTCATTTAAACAAGTGACATCTTTTTTGTTCTATTTCAGTCCAAAGTAAAATTAGTTGTCCCTCATATAAAATGTAACTGATCATGCTATTTTTAGCTCACCTGAGCCGAAGGCTTATAGGATGGCCATGCTCCGGCGTCCGTTCGTCGTCCGTCGTCGTCCGTTCACATTTTCAAAGATCTTCTCCTCTGAAACCGCTGGGCCAATCAAAGCCAATCTTCATGTGGAGCATCCTTAGGAAGGGGGAACGAAAGTTTATATAAATGGTCCAGGTCACATGACCAAGATGGCTATAAATAGCAAAAACCTTTAAAAATCTTCTTCTCCAGAACCAGTGGGCCGATTTACACGAAACTTGGTATGTAGCATCGGAGACGCGGGCCCATCATAGTTAATATAAATCATGACCCTAGGATGACCTTGACCTATTTTACGGCAAGGTCAACTTACGTCGCCAATGCATTTGAATGGGAAAAAATGGTAAAATGCTATTTAATGGGTAAAACTTACTGGGAATAGGCAAATGGACAGAAGATTAATGTTAATGGAAAATTTTAGCTCCTGGGGGGTTGTCTGCCCCTGCCCTGGGGCTATATACATGTATATTTCCATAAGAATGAAACATCTTCTCCCCTGAAACCGCTTGGCCAATCAAAGCCAAACTTCATATGGAGCATCCTTCGGAAGGGGGAAAGAAAGTTTCTATAAATGGTCAAGATCACATGACCAAGATGGCCGACATGGCTATAAATAGAAAAAACCTTTAAAAATCTTCTTCTCCAGAACCAGAAGGCCAATGATTTTTAAACTTGGTGTGAAGCATCAGGCAATGAAGCTCTACAAAGTTTATATAAATCATGACCCTGGGATGACCTTGACCTTTTTTACGGCAAGGTCAACTTAGGTCACCCATGCATTTGAATGGGAAAAATAGGAAAATTTCATTTAATGGCAGAAAACTTGCTAGGAATGAGCAAATGGACAGAAAATTTATGTTTATGAAAATATTTTGGGCCCAGGGGCTGTCTGCCCCTGCCCCGGGGCTATACACATGTATATGACCATAATATTCAAACATCTTCTTCTCTGAAACCGCTTGGCCAATCAAAGCCAAACTTTATGTGGAGCATCCTTAGAAAGAGGGAATGAAAGTTTGTATAAATGGTCAAGGTCACATGACCAAGATGGCCGCCATGGCTATAAATAGCAAACACCTTTGAAAATCTTCTTCTCCAGAACCAGAAAGCCTATGATTTTGAAACTTTGCATGAAGCAGCAGGCAATGGAGCTCTACAAAGTTTGTATAAATCATGACCTTGACCTATTTTACGGTAAGGTCAACTTAGTTCACTAATGCATTCGAATAGGAAAAATAGTAAAATGGAATTAAATAGAGGAAACTTGCTGGGAGTATGCAAATGGACAGAAAATTTATGTTTATGGAAAAAAATAGACCCCAGGAGGTTGTCTGCCCCTGCCCTGGGGCTATATACATTTATATGACCATAATATTCAAACATCTACTTCTTCGAAACCGCTATACCAATAAAAGCCAAACTTTAAGTGGAGCATTATTAGGAAGAGGGAATGAAAATTTATATAAAAGGTCAAGGTCACATGACCAGGATGGCTGCCATGGCTATAAGTAGCAAAAACCTTTAAAAAATCTTTTTCTCCAGAACCAAAAGGCCTATGATTTTGAAACTTGGCATGAAACATCAGGCAATAGAGCTTTATAAAGTTTATATAAATCATGACCCTGGGATGACCTTGACCCATTTTATGGCAAGGTCAACTTAAGTCACATATCCCAGATCTCAGGTGAGCATTTATAGGACCATTGGTCCTCTGGTTTCTACTTATCATTTCTAAGTCAAATTATTTACTCTCATTTTAACTAAGAAGACTTGATCAATGCTTAGATGGCAATATTCACCCCCATTGGGCATAATAAAGAGACTGCATACAAAACATTCAACCACCCCTCCACAAGCAAAATGATTTTCAACGTGCTCTGTATAAACGCCGATACACCATCATGTAAATGTCTATAACTTTTGCAATTTGTAAGCCATTGAACCAATATTTTCACTGATTGCTCACCAGAAACTTAGTTTAAACCCATGAAACTATTTTTGAATTTCAACCAACCGTTCGCAAATTATTAGTCATGTTTATGATTTCCCGGGACGGACCTCGTAAATGTACATGGCTGCCTTATGTAGAGACCAGCAATGGCAATGATCAGTTCCCAAGTGAATGGGCAACTAATCTTAATTCATACCTTTGTTTTCACGTGAAAGAATGTACTATGGCACAGTTATGCATGTATGTCCAAAAAGATTTTCAAAATTGCAGAGATAATAGTTGTTTGTTCATCTCTATCATCTTTTCAGTCACATAGGGATGCAGCCACACGCCCTGCGTATTAACAAGTACAATGGGGAATGGTTGCATCTTGCACAAGGACACAACTTGGTGCCATTGGGGTCTGGAGCCAGGATCTCTTGGTTGGGAGTCCTTAGCTATAATACAATGTCATAGATTGCATTTATTCAAGGAAAACATTGTAAGCCCTAGTAAAGAGACCTCTAGAGGTCACTTCATCTTCGACAGTGAGTTGGTCTGGGCCGCATTGGTGAGCTGGATATAATTAATTTGCCTTTGATGCTTGGAAGATGCCTGTCTACATACCTTTTCTTCCTCTCTAAGACGCTCTGGCTTTGAATTAACATTCAAGTACCATTCATTTATTCTCCAGCCTTAAGTATGAATCTGAAGACAAAATGGACATACAACCGACATGGACAGATTGTGACCAGGCTAAGAACTGTTGTGTCTTAATGAGTCAAGTCCCAGGGACCTAGTTCTTTGATCTTACTTAGGGACATAAATTATCCACAAGCACAACTATAATGAATGGACAGTTGAAGAGAGGTTTGATAAATACACTGAAATAACATTTTACTTCTATGTTTATTTGAGCTATCATTTTCGAAGTACTGTGCAGAGGATACAATTGTGCAGCGAAGAGAAAATCAAGAAAATTAAACATAATTGCATTGAAAGTGCTATTAAAACAACTAAAACCAAATAAGGCAGAAACAAGCAAAAATGATTTGTTAGTATTATTTTGAGGTACTCTTAACCGACTATTGTTAAATATTAAAATAGCATTGCAAAAACATAAAATCAAATATCTTAAAATCATTCACACAAATCATCAACTAAGACCAGAGGACCAATGGTCCTGTAAACGCTCACCTGAGATCAGCTGCATATACCAATAAACATGTTTGAATATTATGGTATTTAACTCCAGTGCAGGGGCAGATAAGCCCTTGGGCCATTTTCTTTTTTCAGAATCTTCAATATTCTGTCCATTTGCCAATTTTCTGTTGGCTTTTTCCTTCAAATGACATTTTAACAGTTTTCCCAATTCAGATGCACAGGCAACCCATGTTGACCTTGCCATAAACTTGGTCAAGGTCATCACAGGGTCATGATTTATATATACATTGGAGTACTTTAGCCATCGATGCCTCACGCCAAGTTTCCTTGAAATCAGTCTATTGGTTTCAGAGAAGATGATTTTTGATGGGTTTTTACCATATATGGGCATGGCGGCCATCTTGGTCATGTGACCTAGATTATTTATATATACATTGATTCCCCCATTCTATAGATGCTTCACTTAAAATTTGGCTTTGTTTGGCCAAGCGGTTTCAGAGGAGAAGACGTTTGAATATTATGGAAATATACATGTATATTGCCCCGGGGTGGGGGCACATGAGCCCCTGGGGTCCAATTTTTTTCAGAATCATTAATATCCAGTCCAACTGCCCATTTCCTGCAAGACTTTCACTTTAAATGACATTTTAAAAGTTTTCCCTATTCAAATGCATTGGTGACCTATGTTGACCTTCCCGTAAAATAGGTCAAGGTCATCACAGGGTCATGATTTATATATACATTGTAGTGCTTGAGCCATCGATGCTTCGTGCCAAGTTTCGTTGAAATCGGTCAACCGGTTCTGGAGAAGAAGATTTTTGAACGGTTTTTACCATATATGGGCATGGCGGCCATCTTGGTCATGTGACCTGGATTTTTTATATACATATTTGTTACCCCTTCCTATTGATGCTTCACATAAAATTTCGCTTTGATTGGCCAAGCGGTTTCAGAGGAGAAGATGTTTGAATATTATGGAGATAAACATGTATATTGCCCCGGGGTGGGGGCGGATGAGCCCCTGGTGCCCAATTTTTTTCAGAATCATTAATATTCAGTCCTACTGCTCATTTTCTGCAAGATTTTTCCTTTAAATGACAATTTAACAATTTTTCCCATTCAAATGCATTCGCGACCTATGTTGACCTTGCCGTAAAATAGGTCAAGGTCATCATAGGGTCATGATTTATATACAAATTGTAGTGCTTGAGCCATTAATGCTTCATGCCAAGTTTGGTTGAAATCGGTCCAGTGGTTCCGGAGAAGAAGATTTTTGAAGGGTTTTTACCATATATGGGCATGGCGGCCATCTTGGTCATGTGACCTGGATTATTTATATACACATTGGTTCCCCCTTCCCATAGATGCTTCATGTAAAATTTGGCTTTGATTGGCCAAGCGGTTTCAGAGGAGAAGATCTTTGAAAATGGTGGACGACGGACGACGGACGGACGACGGACGGACGACGGACGACGGACGGACGACGGAGCATGGGTATACTATAAGCTCACCTTGTGAGCCTGACGGCTCAGGTGAGCTAAAAAATATTATTTTGAACAGAATAGTGAATGGAAACTTTGTACTGGGTTTGAAGGCGAATGCTTAAGAGTATTTTTTATAATCCTTCAAATTAGGCATCACTTATTATTAAACCACGATTGTTCTAATTTCCTAAATATTGGCCATCTAGCTGTCTTAATATCCCCTCTACCCAAATCCTGGTTCAAAACTTTTCCCCATTCAAATGCATTAGGGAGTGTGGTGGCCTAGTGGTTAAGTGTCTAGCCCTTGAGGTCAGGGATGGGGCAGCATCCAAACTATGTGGAATTGTTTCGAGCAAGATACATTAATTACCAAACACTAGTGGTTACTACCAAAGAAGCATAGGCTACATCTTGACATATCTGAACAATTGTTGGTTGGGATGTTTACAAACACATCCTATGGCAGAAAATATCAGATAGCACAGAGAAACAAGAAGTCTTTAAGTACAACAAAACAATCTGCTATCACTTTATAAATATTATTTATAACAAAAGCAACTATTCAACTTAGAAATGTCGTCTTCCTACTACATCTGGGCCCAGTTTTTCAAAATTAACCACATCATTAGTTAACGATTTGTTAAAATTTCAAACATGAATATTACAAATACACTTATTTTTTGTTGATAAAAGGATACTCACATTTTATCAATAAAAAATAACAGTGTATTTGTTTATGTAGTCAGCATTAACTTAACCAGTTGAGGTCTTCATGATGATGTTAAGCTAAAGTTTTGAACAACTGGACCCTGGATTTTCAAACATCTAGCTATCTTGTGGCTGTAACATAGACTATTTTTGCATTATCCACTGGCTTCCAGCATAGAAAAAAAATCAATATTGGGCATACAGGTAAACAGAACCATCCTGATCTTGAGGTCAGGGGTGGCTTTAGGTCAGGGTGGCTTTGGTTACCTGTATTTCCAATATTGATTTTCTGGAAGCTGGAAACCAGCCGATAATGCAAAAATGGTCAATGTAAAGTCTTGTATGAAACTCAATAACGGATTTTCGTACAACATGGTCAATAATTTATGCTAGGAATAAACAATACTGTATATTTGGATATGTTCATGAGAACTAAACTTTTATGCAAATATTCCCTAAAAAAGTTTCCTTGCAAATTCAAGGTTCTCACTATTAAGAATCTCTATAAGCTCATTCCCATACTGGAGCCCTCCTGAATAACTCCGCTAAAGAAAAGTTATACAAAAATTTCTGAATTTACAGTGCATAAAGCAATTCATTCATGATTCTATTGGAAATCATTCCAGCTGTTCTAAAGCATGCACGAGACAATGGTAAGGTGTCAGACTCTATACAGACAGGTTGTGGGTTTGAAACCCACCTCTGTCCTTAAGCAAATGATTTTAAGTTCCCCATAGTACTTGTTAAATACTCTGTAGGTGGCGGCTCCATCTCAACATGACTGAAATATTGTTGACTGGTGTGTTAAACAACAACACAAAAAAACATATTCATGTATATTAAATTCAGTTTTTGACACAAAGATGAAACGAGCCGCGTCATGAGAAAACCAGATTTTTGCCTATGTCAAAACAAAGGCGCAGATCAGCTGTGCAGTACCTGCACAGATGATCAGCACCTTTGTTTTTGCTACTCGGATAGTACAATTCATCTTCTTCCTAAATCCGAAATTTCAGGCTTCTAGCCATTTTCTATAGCTGCACAGACTTGTTTATGTCAGACCTGGTCGGAAACCCAAAGGCTGGTTTTCTCGCGTCGTGGCTCAAATAATGCCCAGCCACTTCATTGACAACTTCTTTTCTGAACTGTTCTTATAATTTGTGTTCAAAGCATCACTATAAAAAGTTCAATACCATTCATTACACCATCTACATTTACTTGAAAATTTGTCATGGCAAACTTTACACACACAATCTCATATCACAGGTGCATCAACAAATAGCAACACATCCACTAACTCAATTACTCAATATGATGATGATGATGGGCAAAGCATTATGCATGCAACAAAAATCAAACAAACAAGTTGGCACTGTTTTGTAATGGCATGCCAGAGTCTCCACAGGCTGCTTCTTTTTTTCGAACATGAAACTACTAAATCTACCTAGTTTAAATTTTGCATGAACTTTAACAAAGATTCTAAGGACTTTAATTGTGTTAAAAAGAAATGAAACATAAATAAATAAAAGAACTGTATTGCAATTCCCATCAGCCTAAATCTGCTATGTTAAATAATAGAATCACACTTACTTAACCATGTTGTTACATTAAGCTATTTCCTAGTTCTAAGAAATGTTTTCACTTCAAGCTAGAAAATGTAACATATCTGAACTATCATTCTATTGTGATATCATGTTTGTTGATGTGTTTTGCCTCAAGCTAGAAAACGTAACATATAACATTCTATTATGGCATCATAATGTTTCGTTTCCATGAAGAATGTTTTTTAAGTCAACCATTTTATGTACACGGAAAGCAAGCTTTTTTGTAGTCTTTTCTGTTATATAAACATACAGAGGCCCCTTTAACAGGGCTGGGTCTGATTACATTGCAATAAAATCGATTAAATTACAGATTATTTTGTCCAGATGTAATGGATTACAGCTGAATACTTCAAATTTTGAATGTAATTGATTACTTTGAAGACATATTCAGATTACTTTTGATTACTTTGGTAGGATGACAATTGACCAAATGCCACCTGTCACTCAAAATAAACACTGACCAGTAAATTTGTGGCAAAAACCTTGGACAAACAAATGCATGTATCTAATTGTGAATACATATTACAGTACATCGCATGCAAAATGAATGCAGCTTAACATTTGTTTGTCTTGAAAGGGGTAGGAACTCTTGCTTTGCAGACTAGATTTTCATTGTCTCCCTTGAGACTCAGCAGATGTTAAACATGTTAAATGTAAAATATAGTTAACCAAGTGTGATTATTTTTGCAAGATAATGATAAAACTATTCTATTTTGTAAACCTAGCAATTAAAATTAGTATAAGGAGCAGGATTTTTCTTTTAGTGCAGTTTGGTAATGCATTGTACAAGCTGTGTATTTTACCCCATTTTACTAGTAACATAATAATTACATGCAACAAAACTGAGCAAATTATTTAGAGAGCAAAAAAACAAAAAAACAAACAAACAAACTTTTTTGACATAAACAAGGAAACGAAAAAGAGACAAATGACCCTGTTACTCCACACCATTTGAACCACCCTTCTTACACATATACATGCATACTCAAACACATACTGTAAATATAAACACTCAAAACACAAGCAATTCAATTCAGTATTATTAAGTACACATACTCAGTATTTTACCATGTTTTAAATAACCAAAGATAACAATCCTAACTTTTTATATACATATTTTTATATGATTGCAAATGGCAGGCAGTGTAGACCATGAAGCCTAGTGGGCCAAGTTCGTAATTCTGCCTAAATATATCTTTTAAAGCAACTCATTATTAAGCTTCAATGCAGGAAATATTCACCTTGTCCAAAAATTGAGGAACAGTATGACATAAGTGCTTTAATACTTTCATAACAATTTATTGAGGTAGTCAAAATAACTGAGTAAATTGTTACAAAACCAACAAAAGGCATGGATCATGAGTAAAGACTTGAATCAACCTATGCATCAACTTGCTCTCCGATGACATCAGGAAAACATGTCTGTGCAATATTTACCCCCTAATAGCCCACTTTTATATAGTAAAACTGGGGTTTACAGGGGTATATCAATTTTTCTTATTTTTGATCCAAACATAGATTGTGGGTACTTGTTAGAACCGCCTCAGCAAGGCTGTTCTAATGTATACCCACAATCAATGTTTTGAGCAAAAATATTAAAAACATCAATTTTTTGCAATGAAGTTTTCAATTTTTAAAGCTGACAAAAATCTCTGTATATTGCATGGAAAAGTTTTCATAATGAGCCCTGGATGTGGTTTTTCTTTGTTGTGACTGCATACCATTTTGTTTATTTTGGCACCAAAATAAATGGCTCTATGGCTCTAAATGGTTCTATGGCTATACGAATCTCCAGTCTTGAAAAATGTTCATTTCAAAACAGGTCTAACTTAAAATGAGTATAAACACGAACAATTCTTAATCACCATTTGAAACACATCTAACAAAAAAAAAAAAAAAAAAAAAAAAAAAAAAATATGTGTGTGCTTTTTGATTTAGATAAACAAGAATTTGTAATCCAGCAAAGCATGTAGACTCGAATCAAACTGCTTCAGTTTGGTCTAAGTCTTCTTTTTTGGGACTGTCTGTTAATTAAAAATCATCACTAACATTTGTATGATATTCATTAAACCACCATGCACATAAAAGATACATGTATTACTTTTTCATTTTTATGCCCCCAACTTCGAAGAAGTTGAGGGGGCATGTTGGTTAGTCTGTGAAGTGCATGAGTTAAGCTTAGCATTCGGTCAGGAACTGTTAGAGCTAGGATCTTGAAATCTGGTATGTGGTTTGTATATGAAAATTAAGAGGACCCATATTTTTTGTCAGGTCATATTTTTTGTCAGGTAAATTCAAGGGACTAGGGGCCCATTCTGTGAGAGGTATTTCCCTTTTTAATTGTCAAAATGCAGAACCACTGCAGAAGCTGAGGGTGAGGTTATGGCCATGTAAAACCGGTTTAAGCCCGCCAGTAACTTTGTGTTACTGATCGTTCCAAGGCGATACTTCTGTGGTGGTTCTTTTTGTTTTATGTCTTGGAGTTTAAATTTTTTTGTGCTGTTGGTGCCTTATGTATGTTTTCATATTTTTAGTTAAGGTAACTGAGTGGCCAACTATTGGGAAAATAGCTGCTCATTCGGCTTACAATATGTTTCATGGTATAAGTACCTGATTGTTAGTTTGGTTTTTTCCCACCTCGGTTTTTGGAGTGGGAATCTTTTTCTGATTGCGCCTTTTCCTGATCTTTGCCTGCTTGTACCTTTTCTTGATCAAGTGAATAGATAGTAGGTACCTTGTGTGCGCAACTCCTCCTACAGTTTTATTCCGATTCTCTTGAAACTTTACAGACGTTGTGATCATGCTTTGAAGATATGCATGTGGTTTGGATATAATCCTCAGATTAATTTTTGTCACTTTTTTCGCAATTTGAACTTAGCCATTTTTCGGGCATTTTGACAATGAAAGTGAATGGACAGTGGGTACCTTATGTGCCTCCTACAGTTTCATGCCAATTGCTTTAAAACTTTACATGTGTTATGGGCATGTTCTGAAGATATGCATGTGGTTTGGATATAAAAAAATCATATAATCCTCAGATTATTTTTGTCATTTTTTTCACAATTTGAACTTGTCATTTTTTCGGGCATTTTAGTGAATGGATAGAGGGTACCTTGTGTGCGCAAGTCCTTCTACAGTTTAATACCGATACTTTTGAAACATTACAGACATTGTGACCATGCTTTGAAGATATGCATGTGGTTGGGATATACACCTCAGATTAATTTTTGTCATTTTTTTTTTACATTTTGAACAGTCATTTTTCGGAATTTTTCACATCTTGAAAGTGACTTACCAGTTGGGGGCATAGTGTTTCATAAACACATTTTCTAGTTCCAAATTCTTGTTCATCAAGAAGGATTCATCTAAAGAGCTTGTTTGGAACTGTTTACTGTTTACGCATAATTATACTTGTATACACGTATCTTTGACTGGTTGTAAAAAAACATTGAAAACAGGATTTACACACTAAAGTATATCAAATAAACAGTGTGAAAACTTTGTGCATCAGTGTCATGATAATATATCTCATTAATGAAATAAACAAAATCTTGAATATCTAGCGTTCACATGTGTTGTTGTGTGATGTATACAGTGCATGAGACAAAAATATGAGTCATCAAACATACTTTTTCTAAAATTCTTGTTCATTTTTGCAAAACATGATAATCAACAATTATGAAAATAAATATAACGGCAGTATAACCACCATCACTATCAATTTAAAACAGACAAATATCAAAATACAATAATTTGTGTCACTGAGTCTCTCAACTATGGGCTGTGGTGCCATTTGGTTCCTTGCCTGTGTGTGTTTCACCATTCTCGGTAACTGGATCATTCGTTGTGTAACAAGCATCAAGGAAAAGTCCACATATCTCTGAGACTAGGGACCGATCAGGGATAGACTGGGACATACCATAGATAGCACCCTATAAAAATGTTGATCTTTTAAAATACATTCTATTAAACTATAAAATACAGTAGTCCATGGACCTGGAAATATTATAGAAGACAATCCTCATATTTCCAGCCCATTCCAAATGCAGATTTTATGATAAAGTCTCAATGGATGTGCCCAAACAATAAAATATAGATGCCCATCAATAAAGAACAAAGAAAATTTATTGACTTATAACCACAAAATAACCTTTACATGCTCCTATGGTGATTCAAGAAAACTATTTGGCATCTAGTGTAAACCAATATTGTAACTTGAAATACAAACATTTATTTTACTGTATAAAGAATCTTGCATTTTGGTAAACATCTCTGTCCCCACCCCTACCAAATGCTTACCATTCCTCCAGTATGAGCATTAGGATCTGCCACAATTTCTCTCACATTGGCTTTGACATCAGCGATAAACTTATCAGCTACTCCTTCCTTGGTATGGAGTAGTGTGCAGCAAATGTGGATACTGAAAAGGTATGTATTTAGGAATGTGAGATGATGGATAATAATAATAAAACTGAGATCCTTTAAGGGTAGTGAACATATTGATAAGAAAGGGAATGGGTCATACCGCGGTTTCGGCTACTTAAGCCTCTTCAGTGACCCTATAAGTTTTAGCAATATGGAGCCAAAGAGATAACTGTAATTTTGCATCTTCCAACAGGGTAGTCAATACAAAGACTAATATAATCCAAATGGGGCCAAATATATTAATGGTAGGTTAGATATTGAATCTTAACCAACAATAATTTTCTGATTTCTCATAATACCCTCGCTGGAGTTTTTATTGAAGTTTCTAAAGCCCTCAGGCCTCATGTTCATTAAAATGTAATATTTTCGCAAGAAACATATTAATAAAATTCACACTTCTTTGATGTTCCAATTTACACAATGAATCAAATACATGCCTATTTTGATTCATCTCAATATTTTAATTAAGATCCTTTGAACTATAACAAGCTTTCAGGGAGCCCAAAGAAAAGAAATAAATGCACATATTTTCAGTATTTTAAAAAAGTTAATACAATGGTTGATGTCACACAGCATGTAGTCTATTTTACAGTATAATATTGATCATGAATACTACTGTTTTACCAACACCTGCTCCACCTGTTAAGAATGCATAGTTTGGTGCATCTTTACAGTTATTTTTCATTATGAAGAAAAAGAAGATGGGATCTCAATTTCTACAAACTTAGGCAAAAGCAATGAAAAATTTAAGATGAATCCTACTTTAACTATCAGTTTATTAGATTCTCTTTTTGATATACAGTCATACACACAAACATACACATGCAAATTATATCAAATCATTTTTAAAAGAAATATAAGCTCACCTTGCAGGGAATTGTAGTGGATTTAGACTCCAGCCAAGTTCAGCCAGAGCATCTGAGAGACGGAAAATGTTGAATTTCTTTGATCCGAATGCCACAACAGAGACCTGGGATTCACCCACTATGTCTATCTCAGGAATTTTCTGTAATCTGCAAATAACAGTTAAAATCTTACATGGTATCAAAGCTTTCCCCCTTCCAATCTTATCATATGCACTTAATTCATCTTAACATGCACATGAAGATGAAATTTGTGCAAACAATAGATAGCCTGTGCACACTGGAATCAAAACTGGTTATAGGGTAAACTGTAAAGCAGTGCCACATTTAAGTTTTATTATGAAGGATATTAATCAATCCAATATTTCACAGAATCTATTTAAAACAGATCAAACATAATGCAAACTAGTGAAACTACTAATTTTCATAATACCCAAATACAGAATTTAGCATGATAGTTTTTTTTAATTTACTGTAATCATAACTTCTTCATTGTGTCCAAAATTGGGCAAATCATGTTCATCACTTACTCATCCCTGATGTATCTTGTGACCCCTATAATTCTCTTTGTGGCGTCCACATAGCCACTCTCCCCAAAATGCATCATGGCTGCCCAACACGCAGCTATCACAGCTCCAGATCTACTGCCTGTAAGAAAAGATGTAAATCAGTCACAGAAATGTCTGTGTGGCATAACTATGACAATTTCAATTGAATGGCATACCTTGCTGTATTTTTCAACCGAATATCATACAGGACAAAACAGCATATCAGCAACAAAGGAAGGAAATGGCCAAAGTGTGTTATCAGCAAAAACTTATTTTGATGAAACTCTGTACATTCACATAAGAGCAGTCTAATACACTGTTTACAACTAACACTCAAAAGTCATGTTTTGTGAACCAATTTGTAATTCTGTATCAAATGAATTATGATAAGTAATAATGACGAATATTTATTGCATTACCTGCCATTGTGGGTGTAGCATATATACCACCTGGCCAGTCGGGCTGAACAAACCACTGGTATTTTCTGTACTCTTTATCACTATATAACAATACAGATGATCCTTTTGGGGCAAAACCATACTGAAACAGAAAGGCACTTTAATCATGATATGAGCCGCCTTATGGGAAAACCAACAATCTGCCTATGCGAAAACAAAGGCGCAGATCAGCTTCGCAGTAACTGTGAAGCTGATCAGCGCCTTTGTTTTCGCTACATGGATAGTACAATTCCTCTACTTTCTAAATCCAAAATTTCCAGTCTCTAACCATTTTCTGTGACTGTACAGCCTGATTTGTGTCGGACCTGTTCGGAAACCACATTGTTGGTTTTCTCACGAGACGGCTCATATGTTTTGGCATGGCATATTTCTGTAAGTACCTCATTTTCATTGACCTGAAAATTTTGTGACTCTTATATTTTATGATCATCAAATACATGTATAAACTTTCATTGTGATCCTCAAGATCATTTGCATGTTTTCATTGATACCCTAAGTCTGAACATCATAACCTGCCTTCTCCATGAGAGGAAAAATAACCCAGCCCCAAGCCCAGCACACTCCCTCTTCAGCTTTGATGCTGTAATCAACTTACTTTATGTGTATCAGCTGATATGCTGGTTATCCCTGGTACCCTGAAGTCTACTTTAGGAACATCATAACCCGCTTTCTCCATAAAGGGAACCAAGAAACCACCCAGACAGCAATCTGTGTGTACTGGAATGTTGTACTTTCTTCCAAGCTGAAATTTACAGAAATACATGTAGCAAAAGCTATCAAGCGGCTTTGTTAGGTTTATGATGAAAATAAGACGTTACATACTGGTAATGCATTCACCTTGAAACATAGAAGTTTGATTTCCTCAGATTTTTAAGGTTCTGCACTGTACAATGTCTTAAACACTTAGCACAAATTCATGTTTTAACCTTTATTATGCATAGGAGATGCAATCTATGCTTCCAAATCTACTATGAAAGCCTTTGTTTACTCATAAGAATTTAAACTTTATTTGTACATCTCCTTTAACATTTTATACATACATGTACACATTTTTAACACAAAGGTGAGTCCTACTTACAGCAGCTATTGCCTCTAAATCATCAATACAACCATGAGGAAATCCTGGTGCTGAACCAACAAGCTGAAAAATATGTCGTAATGTATTAAAATCAGTGAAAAATACAGCAAAACATGTATCAATTTGTAAAATACATTTCACAATGTAGATCTACCAATCAGTCATGGCAAAATCTATTTCATAATATGCTTTAAGGAAAATTACTTTTTAAATGGCAAAATCTACTTCAAAACGTGTTTTAAAGAAAGTTTGAATGGATCTATTTTGACAGTTGTGACAATGCACTCACTTTGACACTGAAATGAGCAGACCATTATTTGGTGCATTAATTGACAAAGACAACTGACAAGCTAAGCTTGTCTAGCCTCAAACTTGCTTCAAGCTGTGCTTCAAGATATAACAATAGATGATTGATAAAGAACTTGAAATACTACATCTTTCAATGACTTATAGGACAGAATATTTTAGTTAAATTATGAACCAGAGGACCAGTGGTCCTGTAAACGCTCACCTGAGACCTGAGATATATACCAATAAACTTGTTTGACTAGAATGGTATTATGTATATATCCCCAGGGCAGAGTCAGAGCAGCCTCTGGAGTCAATTTCTTTTTTAAATCATAAAGATTTAGTCCATTTGCCAATATACTGCAAGTTTTGCCCTTCAAATGACATTGTAACAATTTTCCCCATTCAAATGCGTGAACAACCTTAGTTGACCATGCCGTAAAAAGATCAAGGTCATCCCAAGGTCATGATTTATACAAACTTTGTAGAGCTTCATTGCCTGATGCTTCATGCCAAGTTTCAAAATCATAGGCCTTCTGGTTCTGGAGAAGAAGATTTTTAAAGATTTTTGCTATTTATAGCCATGGCGGCCATCTTAGTCATGTGACCTTGACCATATATACAAACTTTCATTCACTCTTCCTCAGAATGCTCCACATAAAGTTTGGCTTTGATTGGCCAAGAGGTTTCAAGAGAAGAAGATGTTTGAATATCATGGTAATACACAAGTATATAGCCCCGGGACAGGGGCAGACAACCCTCTGGGCCCAAAATATTTTCATAAACATGAATATTTTGTCCATTGGCTCATTCCTAGCAAGTTTTTTGCCATTAAATGACATTTTCCTGTTTTTTCCATTCAAATGCATGGGCGGCCTAAGTTGACCTTGCTGTAAAAAAGGTCAAGGTCATCCCAAGGTCATGATTTATACAAACTTTGTAAAGCTTCATTGCCTGATGCTTCATGCCAAGTATCAAAATCATAGGCCTTCTGGTTTTGGAGAAGAAGATTTTTAAAGGTTTTTGCTATTTATAGCCATGGCGGCCATCTTGGTCAAATGACCTTGACCATTTATAAAAACTTTCATTCACTCTTCCTCAGAATGCTCCACATAAAGTTTGGCTTTGATTGGCCAAGCGATTTCAGAAAAGAAGATGTTTGAATATTATGGTCATACACATGTATATAGCCCCGGAACAAGGGCAGACAACCCTCTAGGCCCAAAATATTTTCATAAACATGAATATTCTGTCCATTTGCTTATTCCTAGCAAGTTTTTGCCATTAAATGACATTTTCCAATTTTTTCCCATTCAAATGCATGGGCGGCCTACGTTGACCTTGCCGTAAAAAAGGTCAAGGTCATTGCATGGTCATGATTTATACAAACTTTGTAGAGCTTCATTGCCTGATGCTTCATGCCAAGTTTCAAAATCATAGGCCTTCTGGTTCTGGAGAAGAAGATTTTTAAAGGTTTTGGCTATTTATAGCCATGGCGGCCATCTTGGTCATGTGACCTGGACCATTTATACAAACTTTCGTTCCCCCTTCCTAAGGATGCTCCACACGAAGTTTGGCTTTGATTGGCCAAGTGGTTTCAGAGGAGAAGATCTTTGAAATTGTGAACGACGGACGACGGACGACGGACGACGACGGACGACGACGGACGCCGGAGCATGGGTATACTATAAGCTCCCCTGTGAGCCTTCGGCTCAGGTGAGCTAAAAATCTTGACCTGAGCCTCATGACCTTTCGGCGATTACGTTACTCTCCGTTTCTCTCCACCTCTTTCGACATTAGGAGAAATGGGTTCGTTTATCGAGACAATAAAAAATCTTACCAAGCAAGTATTTTTGTTGATGGCTCTCCTCATTTTACCCACATTAACTTTCTTTGTAACAGGGTCAACTGGTATGTGGGTGATTCTCATACGGAAATATTCTGCTGCCTAAAAGAAAGAACAGATTATAAACAATTCAGCAAATGTCTTTGAAAACGCAGATTGGTGTGCTTGAACACCAACTTCCCAGGTCTGACCAAATTATAAAGAAAAAAGAAAAGATACTGAGTCCCCACCTATGGGAAAATATCTGATCACTCAGCTTTTTGTATTAGCATGTGAATGTCAACTTGGTTTTTCCCCACCTTCGTTTCTAGGGTTGGATTGTGGTTGGTTTTGATTGCACAAGTTCCTGGTCATTTCTTACTGTTACCTTTTAAAATCTTGACAGATCTTTGCTGATTAGCTTTTGATTCTATCTTTCTCTCTTTTTTGGCTGTGCCATTGTGAATTAATTCACAGCAATACACCCTCCAACATCTACGCTTATCATGATCATTCACAGTTTAAGGCAAATTGCTTCTTTTTAAAAATTGTCTATGGCTAACCTTGTCAAAAGCAGCATGAACTGATATTGGAACAATCCTGAAATGACACAGAGAGTTGACAGTTTTGAAATATACAATATGTAATGGAAAAGGACATTACAAACTGATATACACCACATCTTTAGAACATTAGGGTCAATAGCAATATTCATTTTAGTAATCAAATCTGTGTTCTAACCTTTACATGAGTAAAGTGTATAGCTACATAGTCAAATGTTTAAGTCTCAAAATAGCAATTGGGGACTAGCAATTATTCTATATTGTGACAAAAACCAAGTTTAAAGATTTAACTTTGTATTTGATTTCCACACATGACCAAATCATTCTATTTATCATTCTAACATGAGGCTATCGTCTTTCCCATTGAACCTAACGGAAACGTCACCGTTTGAAAATTAACATTAATTCAACGCGCGTAAGGTGGCGTTTTTGTGAAATTGCACATAAACATTCATGTCCGCCGAGAATGAGTCCACTGGAAAAGATTTTAAAATGTAAGTATTTATTTATTAGTCGTGTTATAATCAAAATAATTTTACTTTACAATGAATTACCTTTAATTAACGTGTGATGTTGTCGGGCAGATGCGATATTTAATTCACTCCAACTGTGACGTCGTGAATTCATCGCAATCTGCCCTCCAACATCCTGCTTTAATCAAGATTTCACCGTAAGGTAAAATTATTTCTTAATTAGAACATTCAAAGCACTGAATCCAGAATGGTTAATGAGAGAAAATGTCAGTCTTTAAACGAGCATAAGCTTCAGAAAGCCTGTCATGGCTGCTACAAAAGATCTATTGGAGGGCTCCTTTTCTATGTCCCACTCAACTGCTAAGATCAAAGGAGACAGGTCCTTGGCTTATAGACTAATCCCATAGACTGGAAAAGCTGATCAAATCAATCCTGATTTACAAGGCAATATTATCAATCCACAAAATGAACTTACATTTCTGGAAATCTAATGCCTCTCTCCATGGCCATATTTCTGTACGCTCGACATGCCAGTAAAATAGATTCTGTTCCACCTGAGGTCACCTACAAAACACATACAGACACTTATTTTTTAAAAAGAACTGCAGAAAAAAAGGAACAAATTGAATTGCATCCACCTTAACAGCTAAGAGTATGACCAGACTGATGAGACTGTACCCTTCCAAGATATGTTATTTGTGTTTTGCTAAGCAGAGGCGAAATATTCCCAGTACTCTTGTATAATGTGCTCTTGTATAATACAGAATCTTTGCAAAGCCCAAAAATACAGTATTAGTGCAAGTACAAGCTTAGCAATTGGCACTTTGCTCAGTTTGCTGCTTTGAATGAAGGAGCTATTTTCCATGAGAGAAATGTTAGATACAAGGATCAATCTTAGTCCAGCTGACATGGTTGATGCTATAAATGTACCTAGCAAACTTTTTTCTTTATTTTTTTTATCATTAAAAACAGTCATTCTGAATACAAATGTGAACTATTCTATTCACTTACACTGCCACAAGTATTTTCACCACCATTAAACATGTTACAGCACATTCTCACAACTTCTGCTTCCATTTTCCGAATGTCAGGCCACAGGTCTGGATGCAGAGGATTGGTCCACGCAAATGTTGTGTATGTCTGTAAGGATGCAATTACAAAATCAGACAATTTAAAGGCAATTTGTTAGCATATGTGACTATTTTGCTTTTTACTACCCACACATTGCTTCTTAAACACCAGCAATTATTTCACTGCCACATTTTCAAAAACAAAATCAGACACAAACTGAATTAAAAATCATGCTTGAAGCTTTATGGCTAGTTAATACATTGATTAGTGTTTGTAAACTGTTGCTTAAAATCCCTGTCAACAATTTTTCAGCCATTTTGTCAAGTCATTGCTGGGAAATTTAATATGGAGCTTAAAGTGTTTTGATATGTATTATTTTACAATATTCTTGTACAGGCAAATTTTGCAATCTGTGAAAATAAATCGCTACAAAAATACTCATGGGTGTCACAATCCCAAAAGTAAGTAGCCGCAAAAATACATTGGTTTATAGCATGGTAGACTGGTTCCCTAATCCTCTTACCTCTGCAAGAATCTGTGTAAGTTCTGGTCCCCCATTGTAGACTGCTCCTGATACTAAACCCTTGGACCAGTCAATTTTCACTATAATAATAAAAGTGTACATGCTAGAATACATACAAATGTTACATCCGTGGTAAATGACTGAGGTATGTCTAAAATTTTAGTAGACTTGAAGAAACTCTTCAGAATAAACTTCTAGACTACCATGTGATTTAGCAGCATAAGCACCCATTTTTGCTAGACACTGACAACTTGCTCTCCTTGAATCACAACAAAAAGGGGAAGAAACCTTTCCATATAATGTACCATACAAAAGAAATTATCTGAACATCAAACTAAAACTTCTAGAAATACAATTAAATATAGGGGGAAGTGAAATAAATATGAGAAGAGGCACACACAGCTTAAAACCAGTAAAGATTTCAGACATAGATACATGTAGTATCAATTCTAATAAAAAGTACTAAAGTACAGAACTTAAGCTGTACATGTAATTGTTTCAGTTCTGAGCCCATGTGAGAGATTTTCATCACTAAATTTGCTAAACAAGGATCATATCTTTCATGCAAATGAATGACTGAACAAAGTGTTTTCACAATTACCTAATGACTGATATCTTTTGATTTCTTGTCTTATTTGGTCCTGGAAACAGAAACAATATAAAATGCACGAAATACATGAGAATGTTGATGAATATACAATTACTTCTAACATGACTACAAAAAAGCAAAGAAAACTAGACTCTTGCATACCTTGTATATTCTTTTTTGTACTCTTAGCAGAATCAAATTAATGAGAAGACAGGCATGGCCTAAGAGACTGTATAGCAAGGCCTGAAATTGATATTTACAATTAAATTTTTACATTTGTACTTGTACTTTGTAAGCACAAAGACAATTTCTCACCTTTTTAGTACTTACCCCTGTTAAACCTTTTGCTGGTAACTTGTGTACATATGCTAGCTTCCCAACTCCTTTGTTGAAGCCATCCTCTATACCTTTTGCATTCTTGTCAACTTCCTGTGCTATTTTACCCCGGATAATTGGTAGACTTTTCACAAATTTGAAGAAACTTTTAACAAATCGCTGTTTTAGTGCTGAAAATATAATACGAAAGATTAGGATTTTCTATTAAAATGTTAAAGTCCTACATAAATTGTTACGGAACTATATTAAAAATAAACATTTCAAATTTTAAAGATTTACATATCTTCTATTCAGTATAGATTTCCCCTGTCAATCTGTGGATTTTAAAGAAAATTGTTTAATCTAATTGGGGTCTGGACTGACTCCTTTATTTCAGAAGTACACCATTAAAATATTATCCAAAAAATGAAAACAATGGTAGCTTATGGAGCCATCCAATTTATTACATAATACAATGAAATAAACAACAAAAACTTACTCTTTTCCTCATCAAAGATGAAGTTATATAATGAGACTATGATCAGAGTTAATCCAACTGTGTAGAATATGATCTGCCAAGCCTCTAGCCCAGCACACTGACTGTTTACGTAGAGCCTGGCATCATTCAAATATGGCAAGACAGTTTCCACTGTTTCCTATACAACAATATACATAAACTCAGTTTTAATGGTTCCTGATGAACATGTGATCTATTAATTCTTATAGGAGACAGATGTCAGACTATGCTATTCAGCTAAGCTAAACAATTCTTTTTCTTAGATTCTGACTGTCTTGTGATTGGGGAAAGCTAGGAAAGTTCTCTGCATTTGGTTGTGAAATACCCGGTGAAACCACCATGCTAAGAAGGTAAGTCAAGCCATTGTTAAATATATAGGCAGGAACAATTTGAAAGTTTTTTCACTGAATAATTAATATGTTTACTGACATCACCAGTGGGATTCAAACCTCCATGGCAGAGGTATATAGCTTGTCAGTACTATAGCCAACACCTCTACACACTGAGCTATCAGGGCACCCCATGAGCTATACACCTAAGCTATCCGGGCACCTCTAAGCTATATGTAGATCGAAGGTCCAACAATGAGGACATTTATTTAATTATTTTAGACCAAATCACTATTAATACATCAACACATGTGAAATACTTTTCTTTTGGGTTGCAGATCAGGTAAGACATTATCATTGGCTGCCTGAGTTCAAGTAGAACCAGAGGCGCTAAGATGGCTATGGGGTTGATACACCCGATTCTGACAAATTTTTGGGGACAGGGTGGGGGCACCTTTCTCAATTTTAGCCCTATGCCTAGATCCCCTTCTGGATGCTTACCATGATTAGAAAGGTTAAGAGGAACAGAGAAATGTAACAATGAAACAATGATAAGGGCAAAACTTGGCTTGATTGGATGGACCAGTGAGGACATCTAAAACCTAGAGTTTTCACTGAGGCATCTGATTTTGAACATAAAGATGTAATTCACACATTTCCACGGTTTATTTAACATTCCATTTCCGGGTCCAAGGACCAAACTGTCAAACTGCTTTGTTGACATTGTTGTGTTTGTCCATTCGTGACAGTTGTTGACCTTACTTTTTGCCCTTATTTCGTTGTAATTTTCTGGGAGATACTGGCTTTTGATTTTTATTCTAAGTAAACAGACTATTTACGTTATTATTTAGAAACATGATTGAATATACTTCAAGCCAAAATAACCATTATTTTGTGTAAAATTCACCGAAATACCTTGACAACTTTTGTGATTTCCTCCATGTTTTCTGGTTCCCGTGACAGCTGTTATTCAATAAGTCTGGTTTCCTGTTTCTCTATCATATTACCCGTATTCAGGTCAAACGGTACACCGAAATCGGTCCGTTGAAACACCCAAAATATCAGAGTGAGCGCTCCTGCACATTTCAGAAAAAATATCAGCACACAAAAGATTAAAGATAGCACAAACCAGACACATACACGAAGACAACAAAGAAAACATCACAGCAGAAACATCACTTGACCATGTTGACTTGCGTTACTCGGACAGACCCGAGACACCTACTTTTGATTGTTTGGTGTCGGGGTAACGGGTGCGGTCAGATAACTTAACACAAAGGCGTAGAAGAAGGCGCTGCATGCTGTTTCGCGTGTTTTCGCTTCTTTGATATCAAAACTGGGTTGAAAGTTTTCGATCTATTAACGTTTTGGTATTTTCTTTACAGACCAGATTTTTCTGTGCAGGTTAAAGATCCCTACACAGGTTCTATCCTCATGCATGTAGGCTCATCCTGCAAACACACCGGAGTGTACAATGTACACCTCCCAAGTATAATCAGAAATTGATTGATGGGAGTAACAAGAAAACAAAAACAAAGCGGCTCCGTCGTGATCTTCTCTTTTTTCACTGATTTAATTTGTAGCTATATATGTACATGCAGACAATTTAGTATCGTGTGTATTGCCTCTCTGTTGTGTGTGTCATCTTTGTTTCCACAGATGCTAGCCGGATGGCCATCTTACTGGGAAACAGCTAGTCATTATCTTGCTCTTCACGTATATGAGCCTTTGCGTGGAAAAAACAACTAATTTGATTTCGGACCAAGTCCGACACAAACAGGCCTGTGCAGCTACAGAAGATGGTTAGAAGCTTGAAATTTCGCATTTCGGAAGAACGGGAATTGTACTATCCGTGTAGCGAAAACAAAAACGCTTTTCAGCTTTGCGTTCACGCGAAGCTGGTCTGCGCCTTTGTTTTCGCATATGCTAGTTGTTTGTTTTCTCAGTGATGCGGCGGCTCATATTTTTGAAATGTCTATTATAAAGAATGGGGCGTGGTATTTATAAATTTGGATACACGCATGTCGGATGAAGTTAAGAAGTCAATAGAAACAAATTACGTATATTTTTATAGAATAGTTAACCTTTTTGTCATACATGTATAGGCACTGAAACTGAGATAACGGCTTCGTCAATAGAAATTTCAGGGCTTGAGTGATTAGATACATGTATACAAACTATGCTTTATTTCGCGCTATTATAATATTTCACAATCTAATAATAAGATTATTCTAAATATTTCAAATGATGAAAGAATGACCTTACAATTTAATCATACCGGGTATCAATGACCAGGCCAAAGGTTCACAAAGTAAGTCCTGTCGAGTTAATACGTTTATGTGATAAATCAAAATTACGGGCCGCATGGGGTAGGGTAAAAGCTTAAGTCAACCGTTTTAAAGCATGCTAAAATGTTTGTAGAAAAGAAAAGAAGGGGGGAAAAAATGTTTACCTTGTTGTTGCATAAATGACGGAGACTTAGGATGGCGGATGTTAACCACTACCACTGTATGGGAAAACGTGTGTTATATAATAAATTGCAATTCCGTGATATAGGTCTACTCATAATATAAAATACACTAAGTGCGAAGCACAGAAACAGCGATGGAAAAAAAAAATGATCTGCCTGCATATATGCAGCCAGAGATATTTTTTTTTTTTTTTTTTTTTTTTTTTTTTCAGAGGAAAGAAAGAAAGAAAGAAAGTTGCAACAGGTCAGTAGGTTTAGTAGGGCTAAATATGGTATAATAAAATGTAAACCAAAGCAATCGGGTTAATCCGAAATTTTGAAAGTGTTTTAATAAAAAAGATTAATACTTTTATCAGACACATTTTGCTGTTGGTTCTCTAAACTATGAAGGCCCAGATAAGTCATGTCATTCAAAAATTCATTACGAAAACATGCCCATGCAATATACAGAAAAATGTTTTGGTTGTAAAAAAAATCTAGAATTTCATTAGAAATTTGTTGATATTTTTCTTATTTTTTTCGGCGAGGCGGTTCTAACGAGTACCCACAAAAGCAAAAATAAGAATAAAATAGGTAAACCCTTGCATACCCGATTTTTCTTCTGTATCAAAAGTGGGGTTTAAGGGGGTATATATTGCACGGACATGTTTTCCTGATGAATTCACCTAAACTGGCTTTTAAAGGTTTGGGTGGTGGTGACTGTTGGTTTGTGCCCCAATCAACATTTTTCCAGTAACACCATGACATCTTCCACCTGGTGCTTTTTGCTAAACCACTATTATGGAGAGTAAAATAACACATCGCGTCGGTAGAATGTGGAATGCCCCCTCCCCCACCCCCGATCCCTCGAATTCACATTAAGCCCATAAATCACTACACCACTCTAACACACACTTCATAACCAGTAGATACACTAAGATCCGATCGGATAGAACACCTTCCCACGTTCCGCGCAGTCTTCCGTCGCGAGTTTGATGTGAAGAACCGCTATGCCAGGTTTTCCTCTTCTTCAGATTCAAGAATAGCAGGCATCAGTCAACAATGGGATTGTCCGTTATTAGTGAGAGGATGTGCACTTTGTATTGGTAAACCGTTTCACGAAGCTTAGCCAAGGGACTACATTGCTATGATATGCTTTATGTTTCAAAGAGCCATAAAGCAAAAATTTATCTACAACGTTACGACAATAGCTTCGATGTTAGCATGCCGTTTGTTTTGTACCATAAGTGGAAGCAAAACAAAATCTCAATATATCACCTTTCTACTTAACATAATCTGGAAACTAATATTTGAGGGTCTGGATGGGGTATAATGATTAAAGAATAATGACCTAAAAATTTTAATGAGAGTGAATAAAGAGCCAAAAAATTAATGATTAGTGAATAAGTAGGTCCTAAAAAATAATGAATAAATGAAAAATTTTAATGAATAGCAGAATAATATAATGAATATAGGGATCAACCATGGTTTTCAGTGTTCAAACATTCGATGGATCACGAGGAAGGTGTTTGAACACAAGGCCGCAGGCCGCGTGTTCAAACACCTTCCGAGTGATCCAGCGAATGTTTGAACACTGAAACAAACCATGGTTGATCGCTATTCTTGCATTTTCACTCCAATCCACTTAAAATCTCATGAAAATAACATTAACAACGTAAAAACTGACCGAAAACTGCGGAGCTTTTTCAACGTCGGCCATTTTGTTTCTACGAAACACATGACGTCACGTCGCATTGACCAATGACGTCGGCCAAAACCCATGTTCAAACGGCACGTGAATTTCATGATTTGAACATGGGTTTTGCTGTTTGAACACAGCTTTCGACCAATCGAAAACGACTTCAAACAGCTATGCGCATAGATATCTATGCAAGAATAGTGAATAATAACATTTTGAAGAATAATGAATATGCTAAATTTGGCTATGGAATTGTCTTAGATGGCCTCCCTGACATTCCAGAATTTCATTTTTTTCGACCCCCACCCCAGACCCGATTTAGCTCAAATGTTATAGTCATATTTCTGAAATCTTGAATGTTTGGAAAGACATAGCATGTAGGGACTCACTTCATGAATCTTTTAAAAAATGTGTCATTATCTGAGCCAGATACTTTGTTTGCTTATATATATGTATTTTCTTTTTATTCTGTTACCCCACTTTGTCCCTATTATGTATGTTCCAATCCTATAATGATAATCTTTTCTGTGGACGGACATCACTTTGCTTTTTTATATGACAGAGCATAATTATGGTGACTTTTGCAATCAGAAACAAGCCAGTACTAAGAACGTTTCTATGCAAATCTAACTGGCAGTTAATATGGCGCTACATATTTTTTTCCTCGCTCGCTTCGCTCGCTCGGTATTTAAGACATTTATAAAATGTTTTGTACAATCAGGCACAAGCACAGAATCATACTTCACATAGTACTCCTATGCTTACTAGTTAACTAAATAAAAACAACAGCTTTTTATTATAACTTTTACCCCTGAATTTACAATTTTTCTTAAATTAACCTTTGATATGTATAACTGAAGAGAAAGATTCAGGGTGAAACTCAGGGCATTTTCAGTATACAGTTTGGAGGGGATTATATTCCCAACAGAGGATTTGCTAAAAAATCAGTTAACTATTTTGGAAAGTTTCTATGAGGCTTTGTGGTCTAGCAGATAATATATGCTTCTCTCAAGATGTTAAAATCAAGGTTGCACTCAGCAGTCTACAATTAAGTATCATAGAACTAGTCTTTGTGGCTTTAGATAAGGGATGCCTTAGGTGGGGAATACCTATATTTGCTATTAGAAATTAGCTGGGTGAAGAAGGCGGTTCTAGTAATTATCATATTTTAATGAATAATCGAGCTAATTTTAATGAATAAACCAAAATTTTAATGACAGTGAATAAATGGCTAAATTTTTAGTGATTAGTGAATACCAGGACCCCCCATCCAGACCCTCATATTTGTCTGAAGTTTAATGAACTTCTACATCATAAAACTTTCAATCATAAATTACATAAATAAGCCAGGTTTATCTGTTTGTAAACAAATGCTTTAGAATTAAGCTTTTGCTAATATTGTTTACTCTGCGAGATAGCTGATTTATTAAAGAAATTACCACTTCGAGTTTATACTATGACGAAAAAGAAACGCAATCACGCGTGTGACCCAAAGTTAACAAACAGATGCACAAAATAATCTAATAAAGCTTGTACCAATAAGCTTGGTCTTTGATTTCTGAGTTCATTTAGCTCGTTCTTACAGTTAGTCGATGCAACAGAGAGACTGATTCTTAAACTAAAGGAAGCATAAAGAGCAAATGTACACTGTGACGTGAATATGTTCTATTTAGGGAATTTACCCTTTCGAAGACAGAACACAAGAAGCGAAAAGTATAATTAAGTATAGCTATATACAGCTAGGAATTATACAGATGGTGACTTGTATCAGAAAATAGAAGAAAAAAATCTTTGTAGCTATGTTGTGAAATTCACACATTATTGAAGAAAATAAATATTGACATTACATTCGGCCCGGTTTCTTTGAAGAAAGCTCCAGTCATTTATAACAAGGTTCATTCTGACGTAAATATGGACAAACCTTGTAAATATTGTGGTCTTTTGTAAAAACATTGTCGCAAAACCCGGGTGCACTTTGTCTGCACCCAAAGACTCCAATATTTTTTTCTGAACAGGATATTTCCACTGCGATCCAGTTTGTCATACATTCTTGCATAGATATCTATGCGCATAGCTGTTTGAAGCAGTTTTCGATTGGTCGAAAGCCGTGTTCAAACAGCAAAACCCATGTTCAAATAATGAAATTCACGTGCCGTTTGAACATGGGTTTTGGCCGACGTCATTGGTCAATGTGACGTGACGTCATGTGTTTCGTTCTAAACAAAATGGCCGACGTTGAAGAAGCTCCGCGGTTTTCGGTGAGTTTTTACGTTGTTAATGTTATTTTCAAGATATTTTAAGTGAATTAGAGAGAAAATGCAAGAATAGCGATCAACCATGGTTTGTTTCCGTGTTCAAACATTCGCTGGATCACTCGGAAGGCGTTTGAACACGCGGCCTGCGGCCTTGTGTTCAAACGCCTTCCTCGTGATCCATCGAATGTTTGAACACTGTAAACCATGATTGATCCCTATATTTGAGCCGCCGCATCAGAAAACCAACAATCTGCCTATGCGAAATCACAGGCGCAGATCAGCTGTGCAGTAAGTGCACAGCTGATCAGTGCCTTTGTTTTCGCCACACGGATAGTGCTATTCCTCATCTACTTAATTCCAAAATTTCAGTCAAGCTTCTAGCCTGATTCTGTGACTGTACAGGCCGGTTTGTGTCGGACCCGGTCGAAAACCTGAAGTGTTGGTTTTCTCATGCGAAAGCTCATTTAAAAATATATATGAGCCACGTCTAAAGAACACTCGCTACTTAATTGTCATCTTCAGAGGACAGCATCCAATGCATCTGCTCACGTTGATCAGTATCTTCGTTGTGTGCTTCATTTGTGAGTGGTATAATGATATTTCCCAATCAAGACTTAATGTTACGTCTACACCGGACCACGTTCTCACTACGTCCTTACCACGTTCTAAAAATTCAAGAACGTGGCGACGGAGGACGGGGTCAAAATGAAACAATTTCGGATTTCTAAGTTCCCACTACGTCCTTACTACGTCCCCGCCACGTTCTTATTACGTCCGCACCACGTCCTTACTACGTCCTTCACGTTTCCACTACGTCCTCAATACGCGCTCACCAAGTTCATCCCGTTTCCACTACGTCCTTGCTACGTCCTCACAAAGACCAAGCAGTTCATACCACGCGCGAACTACGTTTCCAGTACGTTCTAACTGTAAATATTAATCAGTCGTGTATTAAGAGTCAGATAAGTTGCGAAACAGCTTGAAATTGCAGTAAGAAAATATTTCCGGTGGTATTCGCATGGAATTGAAGAATGCCTCTATCCTCAACTCCGCTAGTAGTCGGTCGTAATGCCCATACTGAAGCCTCCTTTCAGCTGATAGCCAAGGGCGCACCCAACAAGATCTTGCCCTTCTATTCCTCCTCCTGTGAAATAGCACAAGTGCAGCCTGTGCACCAAGTAAGGCATGATGTCCTTGAAGGAGAGCAAGTTACAAGAGTACTTCTCTGTTCATGTTTCGATTTCGATATGATTTAAATAAAAGCGAAAGCAATTGCTTGAGGGTACGGGACAATTAAAACAAAATTAATAAAACGTGGAGGACGTAGTTCGAACCTGGTGTGAACGTGATAAGAACCTACTAAGGACGTGTTAGGAACCGCTAGGACGTGATAAGAACGTAGTGCAGTCTTCTAGGACGCGGTAAGGACGTACAAGAAGCGTGGTATGGTCTTGTCGAGAACTTGATGGACGTAGCGAGGACGTAGCGAGGACGTAGTAGAAGCGTAGCGAGGTCTTGATGGTCTGCAACAAATTAGCATCGCGTCCACGAAGACCGCACTACGTTTGCGCCACGTTCTTTCTACGTCCTACAAGTTCCTACTACGTCCTTACCACGTCCTTACTACGTCCTTACTGCGTTCTAATTCCACCCCGTCCTCGCCACGTTTCTTTTGAGCATGTTCAAAATTTGACCAAGACCTCCGCGTCCATCAAGACCTCACTACGTCCTTACTACGTTCCTACCACGTCCTACAAGACCGTACCACGTCCTCACTACGTCCTTAATTTTTTTAGGACGTAGTAAGGACGTAGTGAGAACGTGGCCCAGTGTAGACGTAACATAAACTGAGATGAACATCATAGCGCGAACGGTCCTCCGTAGATCACTTCTGATTTAAGAGGTTTTCATAAGTCTCGAGACCTAAATTCACCTGTTAAGAACTATTCAAAGAGAAATCTGAACGAAGTGGCTTATAAATCTTTGCTCTTGAGAGATATTAAACATTTCGAAAAGGTAATATTATAAAAGCTATACTAATACTGATTATTGTTAAACAAGAAAAGGAATAAATTAATATTTTTGGCCAAATTTCAGATTAAGTAACTTTATACATTTACAATTAGGCTCTATAAAAATAATGCAAAAATCTGTAGCCATCTTTAAGAAGAACAACTATTTGTGGTAAGTGATCGCTTAATTTCGTTTGTTAGTTTTAAACCTTAAGGCTTTCAAGTGGAAGGGCCTCGGTCGGTATTGTCCCTGATATTAAAGTCAAGTATTTGTTGTGACATCTGCGCGATCTTCTTTTTTAAATACCATAATAGAAATCAAAGGTCTTTTAATAACAAATAAAAATTTAAACTGAGATCCTTTAAGAGCAGTGAACACATTTTTAATGATTTTAATTTGGAAAGAACTCAATATCCTTTCATTGACATTATTAGTCGAGTGAGTATATGCATTTTCAGCAAGCTTCACAATCTATAAGTCAAAATTCGTCATTTCTTTGTTTAGGGGTTTTGAATTCTAAATCATTAAAAAAAATCCCGAAATACAGCCCCTTTCACTCGATTTTGCCGTTTGAGCATGTGCATTACACAAGAAGATCATGTGTTCTCTTTTCATGTTGTCCACAAAGACATCTGGATTGACTGATTTGCTGATTTGAGTGACAGCTTCAAACTAAATGGCCTTTAAAACGGCAAACTCAAGTGAAATTTTTATCTTACTATGTGGAATTTTGGCCATGTAGATACCGATAGGTAACTGCTAAAATTGATTCTGTATTTGTCCCTATCCTATTTCAAATGTGTGTTCTTAATATGCATTGTATATGTTATGCAAAGAATTTGGAATAACAAGAGGACCAATGGTCCTGTAAACGCTCACCTGAGATCTGCTGTATATACGAATGATATAGAAAATAGTCCCAGTATAGGGGCAGATGAAGCCCTTGGGCCATTTTTTTTTTCTCAGAATAATCAATATACTGTCCATACAAGTTTTTCCCTTCAAATAACATTTTAACAGTTTACCCATTCAAACACATAGGCAAACCATGTTGACCTTGTCTTAAAATAAGTCAAGGTCATCACAGGGTCATGATTTATACAGACATTGTAGTACTTGAGTCATCGATGCTTCATGCCAAGTTTCTTCGTAATCGGTCCACCGGTTCCGGAGATGAATATTTTTGAAGGGTTTATACCATATATGGGCATAGCGGCCATCTTGGTCATGTGACCTGGATTATTTATATATACATTGATTCCCCCATTCTATAGATGCTTCATATGAAATTTGGGTTTGATTAGCCAAGCGGTTTCAGAGGAAAGGATGTTTGAATATTATGGTAATATACATGTATAAAGCCCAGGGGCTGGGGCAAATGAGTCTCTGGGGTCCAATTTTTTTCAGAATCATTAATATTCAGTCATACTGCCCATTTCCTGCAAGACTTTCACTTAAAATGACATTTTAAAAGTTTTCCCCATTCAAATGCATTGGCGACCTATGTTGACCTTGCCGTAAAATATGTCAAGGTCATCCAAAGGTCATGATTTATAAACACATTGTAGTACTCTAGTCCCCGATGCTTCATGCCAAGTTTCGTTGAAATCGGTTCAGTGGTTCCGGAGAAGAATAATTTTGAAGGGTTTTTACCATATAAGGGCATGGTGGCCATCTTGGACATGTGACCTGGATTATTAAGAAACAAATTGGTTCCCCCTTCCTATAGATGCTTCATATAAAATTTGGCTTTGATTGGCCAAGTGGTTTCAGAGAAGAAGATCTTTGAATATTTTTGTAATATACATGTATATTGCCCCAGGGTGGGGGCAGACCAACCCCTAGGGTCCAATTTTTTTTCAGAATTACCTACCTTCAGTCCATTTGCCCTTTTCCTGCAAGATTTGCCTTTCAAATGACATTTTAACAATTTTTCCCATTCAAATGCATGGGCGACCTATGTTGACCTTGCCGTAAAATAGGTCAAGGTCATCCAAAGGTCATAATTTATATACACATTGTAGTACTCTAGTCCCTGATGCTTCATGCCAAGTTTCGTTGAAATCGGTCCAAAGGTTCCTGAGAAGAAGAATTTTGAAGGGTTTTTACCATATAAGGGCATGGTGGCCATCATGGTCATGTGACCTGGATTATTAATAAACATATTGGTTCCCCCTTCCTATAGATGCTTCATATAAAATTTGGCTTTGATTGGCCAAGCGGTTTCAGAGAAGAAGATCTTTGAATATTTTTGTAATATACATGTATATTGCCCCAGAGTGGGGGCAGACCAACCCCTAGGGTCCAATTTTTTTCAGAATTACCTACCTTCAGTCCATTTGCCCATTTCCTGCAAGATTTGCCTTTCAAATGACATTTTAACAATTTTTCCCATTAAAATGCATGGGCGACCTATGTTGACCTTGCCGTAAAATAGGTCAAGGTCATCCAAAGGTCATAATTTATAAACTTATTGTAGTACTCTAGTCCCCGATGCTTCATGCCAAGTTTCGTTGAAATCGGTCCAGTGGTTCCGGAGATGAATTTTGAAGGGGTTTTAACATATATGGGCATGGCGGCCATCTTGGTCATGTGACCTGGAGTATTTATAAACACATTGATTCCCCCTTCCCATAGATGCTTCATATAAAATTTGGCTTTGATTGGCAAAGTGGTTTCAGAGAAGAAGATCTTTGAATATTTTTTAATATACATGTATATTGTCCCAGGGTGGGGGCAGACTCACCCCTAGGGTCCAATTTTTTTTCAGAATTACCTACCTTCAGTCCATTTGCCCATTTCCTGCAAGATTTGCCTTTCAAATGACATTTTAACAATTTTTCCCATTCAAATGCATGGGCGACCCATGTTGACCTTGCCATAAAATAGGTCAAGGTCATCCAAAGGTCATAATTTATAAACACATTGTAGTACTCTAGTCCCCGATGCTTCATGCCAAGTTTCGTTGAAATCGGTCCAGTGGTTCCGGAGAAGAAGAATTTTGAAGGGTTTTTACCATATATGGGCAAGGCGGCCATCTTGGTCATGTGACCTGGATTATTTATAAACACATTGGTTCCCCCTTCCCATAGATGCTTCATGTAAAATTTGGCTTTAATTGGCCAAGCGGTTTCAGAGAAGAAGAACTTTGAAAATGGTGGACGACGACGGACGACGGACGACGACGGACGCCGGATCATGGCCATCCTATAAGCTCACCTTGTGAGCCTAACGGCTCAGGTGAGCTAACAATATGCTTTAACCAAACAATTACAATGTTTTTATCAGGAGAGGTGACATCATTATCTAAAGATAAATGCTGAATAGATTTTAAGAACACCTGGCACCTGGAACACTGTTTCAGTTCTAAAATAGAATAAACAGTCACCGGAGTTACACACAAACTTGATTGACCTAAATGCTCAAACCAGAGGCGGATTTAGAGGGGGTTCGGGGGGTTCGCTTGAACCCCCCTCTGGGACCAAATTATTTCAATTTCATGGGGAAATTTATGAAAAATCAGGCAAAATGTTGAAACGAATCCCCTCTTAATGGATTTGAACCCCCTTCAAGAAATCCTGGATCCGCCCCTGCAAACGACAAACTCGAGTGAAAGGGGCTGTAACTGATTTCTGACCAATCAATGATTGGTAGTTCCTATATAGCTCTGTTTCTTCAATCTGTGAGCTATTGTATGGTTCGTCTGTGTGCCCATTATAAGCCACGAGCTTTGGCGATCGGTTATCGTCCGTATATATAGGGACGAACCATATGATATGATAACATGCTTGTTGCTTTGCAGCTCAATGCGCATCTCTGGCTATAATTTGCACTGAACACGTATAGGGTGCACTGAATAAAAATATTAGGCTTAGCCGATTTCAGTCAAGCTTTATGTTTATTCATCACTACGATCACGTATAGGGACAGTCAGACATGGTTGCAATTGAATTTCAATGCCGTGTTCCAGTCCCAAGTTGATTACGAAAAATTAACGAATTGCACCCTAAAATACAGGCATGCGTTTCGAATCCGTAAAATGGTTAAAGATGTTTACACTAAGGTGCGTGAAGTTCATCGTTTAATAGATTTTTCACACTTGAAAAGCAGTTTAATGAAAATAATATCTTAAAATTATATGTTGCACCTACTGTATGTATCTTAAAGATTTCCACTTTCAACCAATGTTTATTCTATCGCTTAAAAAGGATTTGCATAAATCAACTCAGACTGATAAGAAAGCACTATTTACAAAACTCATCCTCGCAAGTTAGTGTCTGGTCGTCCTTTCTCTTTAAGTAGGCTAGTTCTGCTCTCTTTGTGATTGAAAGTTCATTTCAAACAATGGGCTATTTAATCACAAAGGAACTCGGCATTATAAATGTTTAGAACCCATCTTTTATCCGTCAATAAGGAGTTATTAACACATTGTGATAGGTAAGATTTGTTTGTTTTTCGGCTCGGTTCGGACAGTGACATCTTTTTATGTGTTTTGTTGTTATGTGAAATTGCATGACGTGATGAAGAATCAATGCTTGACAGACATAACACCGCGCAACGTCAAATAAGGGCGGTCATTTCTCCGGAAACATAAACGCTTTTGAATAGAATCAGGATTCCTATTTATATGATGGTCGAGAACATTATCATATATGATGGTCGAGAACATGATTATATGGACTTTATAATAAAAAGGTTCTATTTATATGCAACCCATTTATATTTTAGCCAAGAAATCAATGAAAAATTTGTTTACATCAAAGGAAGCCCTTAAATTGTTTCAATTACAATTCAATCATTCGGGAATATATTGTACAATACAGTAAAAATATTGATAGTTCGACTTTTCATTGTGTTTGTCATGTTTTAGAATTCTGATATATTGTTAAAGCATCAAAGAGATCTATATAACACAGAGACCCGATATTGAAAGCTTTTAACTTTTCAATTACTTTTGTACTGGGACTCTGTGCAAATTCATAAACAGTTATCAACCCAATGGGGCTGACGTCACGGGTAATATCAATAGTAAACAGTGAAAATTGAATTTGGGAGACACGAGTCTGCCAGAAGAGGTATTAATTAATCTGTATAAATACTTAAATTCATTGTACTGTTGGACCATTTGGAAGATATAGTTGTAAACAGGATACAAATCAAGCTATAAAATCACAATTGGACTAATAAAATCATTAACAGCGACATTAAGGTAAGGCTGCAGACAGTTCGCAACAGAATAAACATGATAAAAATAATTGCAAACGTTATTTTTCAATTAATCTGCAAATAAAATGTTAGCAAATCAGCCACATTACATCGATTTTGCCTGAAAAAAAAAAAAGAAAAAAAAAAAAAAAAAAAAAAAAAAAAAAAAATGCTTAAACGATGAGCAGTTCAGAAAGGAATACAAGTAAATTTTTCTCAATTAAAAGTCCAATATTTTGTACTCAACAATTTGTTATATATTTTTCAGATTCCTAGGCATGGTATACCGCGAAGAAACGAGACTGCAAGTCACCAACTTGGTGGCACAACTTGAAAAGGGCGGTCACTCCTTTCCGGTTGAACCAGTTGCCAAAGCAGGGTCAGCCACCGGACGCATACCAGACACGTTTCAACAGACGCACGTTACTCCGGCACGACCAGATTCTTTGCCGCCGCCGAAAAAGACGCAGACGAGATCTTGCCTAGGAAACAGTTTATTTCACGCTGTCTACAAATGCCGCTACCAGAAGACAAAGTTTCTGTTGGAGAAAGGATTTGTTGCCACTTCAACAAATGACTACGGTTACAATATTTTATTTGCCGCCCTTCAGATTGAAAATATTCCTGGCAGACGTAGAATGTTTCGTCTGCTTCTGGATTATGATGTGGACCCTTTCGAGTTGGATCAGAAATATAAAAGGAACACACTGCACTGGGCATCTAAACTGGGGCGTGCACAAGAGATTAACATTCTTTTCGATTCCTATATGGGCGAGTTTGACTTTCACCAACGCGATAGTGAGGGAATGACGCCATTGCATCTTGCCACGTGCTCTGGTCACCCGGATGTTGTGAAAACTTTAGTGAAGGAAATGGTTCGTTACGGGACATCAGTTGACGTAACAGACCATCTAGGGTTGACCCCGTACCTCCACGCGAAGCGTATGGGATACGAAGACATCGCAGAAATACTGCGGAATGACGGCAAAGCCAGCGTGAGCAAAGGAGACGACTTCATGTTCAAGAAAGCAGACGAATGGAGAGAAATTGGTATGAAGGAAAGGAGCCGAAATATTTTGGAGAAACGTTTGTCAAACGCTGCTATTTATGGCCGAATGAAACTAGATTTCAACGATGCGGCCAGTGATACTACATCCGTAGCCTCGTGCAAGAAAGTTGCTTTTGTGCCAGAAAGCATAATCAAGAAGCAGCCGATGGATAACGATAAATGCTCCAAAAGTGTTGATTTCGCTATGCCGCCGTTGGAGGGTACCAGTTGGCGCCTAAGCAGGCTCCCAAGACACGTGTATTCAGACATAACGAAAACTGGCGCCTACCGACGTATAAGCCCAACCTGGGACTTGGAAAAGATGATGGACTCTTGGGAGCAACAACACACACGCTCGTTCAGAAGCCCTGTTGTTCCTAAGGTAACATTCCATGAGAAGATTGTAACGTGTGGAAAGAAACGTGCTAAAGAGTCGCGAAAAAACTGCAGAAAAGCTAAAGGCGATAAATGACCCTGAATATGGAACAGTTCTTTTTATAAGTGGGTTCGTGTCTTGGATACTAATACGAGGACGGCGTACATGTCGTACAGGGGAATTTAAAACTAAATGCAGGCTGTACTGGCTTGGATTATAACATTAAAAGGTAGTGGAAGCCTGCAGATTAGCCCACTTTAAAGCTGAATTCGATTTAATACAAAAAGTTTAAAACCAGTTTAGTGTAATCCATTTAAACATTAAATACTGCATGCCCTTTTCTCACTTCTTCATTTATATTGCATCTAGGTTTACATGCTTAAAAAGTGGTGCACACTGGCCAATGTAGTGACAAATGCGTTTATAATGAGTATTTAACCAAGACCATCAGTACATGTATTACTGGAGATTTAATCCTACAGACAGAATAAGAGCTGTCGCAGGACAGCGTGCTCGACTGCTTCTGACCTTTGTCAAACATAAGGCCAAACCCGACCAGTAACCCAAAGCATTATGCTCATACATCTTTTTGCCTTGATGCAATAAGGCAAAATCACTGAACCATGAAAGTTAACTATAACTACCTAAGATTTAAAGGTCTCACTCATATTGTGAAAGAAGTGTGTTCATATACCAACTGAGTGCCAAGACACAAGGCAAAATCACTGAACTGTGAAAAAAGGTCACACTGACCTATAAGTACAGCAGGCTCAAAGGTCTAGTGATACTTACTCATAATGTAAAAGAAAAATGATCATATACCCATTCAGTGTTGAGATATAAAGCAAAATCACTGAACCATGAAATTAGGTCATAGTGACCTATAAGTATGTTTGGGTTAAAGGTGTGGTCATACTCATTCATAATCAGAAAGAAGTATGAAAAAATACCAATTGAGTGTCGAGATATAAGGCAAAATCACTGAACCATGAAATTAGGTCACAGTGACCCAGGAATACTTTACGGTCAAAGGTCTTGTCATACTCATACATATCGTGAAAGAAGTATGTTCATATACCAATTGAGTGCTGAGATATAAAGGAAAATCACTGAACCGTGAAATTAGGTCATATTGACCTAGGACTACTTTAGGGTCAAAGGTCTTGTCATAAGCAAACATAGTGTGAAAGAAGTTTGTTCATAAACCACTTGAGTGCCGAGATATAAGGCAAAGTCACTGAACCGTGAAATTAGGTCATAGTGACCTATAAGTATATTGGGGTCAAAGGTCTGGTCATACTCACTCATAATCTGAAAAAAGTATGAAAATATACTAATTGAGTGTCAAGATATAAGGCAAAATCACTGAACCGTGAAATTAGGTCACAGTGACCTAGGACTACTTCAGGGTCAAAGGTCTTGTCATACGCAAACATACTTTGAAAGAAGTTTGTTCATAAACCATTTGAGTACCGAGATACAAGGCAAAAATCACTGAACCGTGAAATAAGGTCACAGTGACCTATAAGTATATTGGGGTCAAAGGTCTGGTCATACTCACTCATAATCTGAAAGAAGTAAGAAAATATACTAATTGAGTGTCAAGATATAAGGCAAAATCACTGAACCATGGAAAGTAGGTCAACCAACCCTTACCGTCATGACACACAAGTCAGTGTCACAAAGTCAAAGGATGAATGACCAACCATCCTCCTAAGTTGTTTCTATTAAGAAATAAAAAGAAAAAAAAATTCGGGGAGTTCTAGATTTTGACCTCTAGCCCCGCCCCCCTGACTCCGACCCAGAGGTTCGATGTCATGGAACGTAAAGTGTATGAAGTATGAATGCTTTATGATAAGTTGTTGTCAAGATATGCATCCTTGTAAAAGTTACACAGCAGTACATCTATTTTTTAGTGTTCTACTTTTTAACCTCCAGCCCCACCCCCAGGCATGGACCCAGGGGCCCGATGCCATGGAATGAAACTCAACCCTACAGGGTACCTATGGTCCGAGTATGAAAGCCCTCTGATAAAAAGTTTTCAAGATATAGACTTCTAGAATACTATATCACAGAAAAGCCATTATTATTAATGGTGTTCTAGATTTTAACCTCTAGCCCCACCCCCTGGCATGGACCCAGGGATCTGATGCCTTGGAATGAAAGCCGACCCTACAGGGTGTCAATGGCCCAAGTATCAATGCTTTCTGATGAGTGGTTGTCAAGATATGGACTTCTAGAAAACTTTAACACAAGAATTGCCATTTTTGAAGGTGTTCTAGATTTTAACCTCCAGCCCCACCCCCTGGCCTGGACCCAGGGGCCCGATGCCATGGAATGAAAGCTAACCCTACAGGGTATCTATGGTCCAAGTATGAATGCTTTCTGATGAGTGGTTGTCAAGATATGGACTTCTAGAAAACTTTTAACGCAAGTGTGACGCGCACGCGCACGCGCACACGCACGGGAACGGGAACGTGGACGACCGGGGTGACTGCAATAGCTCTATGCACTTCGTGGAGTCGAGCTTAAAAGTGGTGTAGACATAAAAGTATTAAAAACCAAAGTTGCCACTTGCCTATCCTGCACTACGATTTGTCATAGTCTTCTGTTCTATTTAAATACATGGCCCATAGTTCTTATGGCAGAATGCTTCAGTCATATGGTACTATCAAGTCATATGTTGGTTTTGATACAATGAATGTGGAACTTTATTGCCTTTCTTACTTTATTAAATACCCTTTCATCTGAAAGAGTTCTGCTTCAGGACAACCCATTAATACAGTCTAATTTATTTGCTGCAGAGAAATGCTTCTGAAATGTCAAATATGCAGACAGAACGGCCAACTGCAGATCCAGATAAAATGCTGCAGCCTGACCTGGGTCTACAATAGTTTGTCACTAACTTTCTGTCAAAATCAATGGTTTGTTTGAATTGGTGCTTTACGTTCTGGTCAACAGCTGTGATTATGTCAGGACTTTGCCTCCATTTTATGGTACTTTTATCCAAAACTAGGATGCCATGACACTCAAAAACTGCTTTAAAAAATACTCTCTAAGCAGCTGCTTTGCCTAAACCACTTTTCCTGGGCAGGCTCAGTCCTTCTTAGAGGTTAACCAGTAATCAGGTGGTCCGTTAGTAAATTATAAGCTTTGCCCGGAGACACAAGCAGCACATAAATTTCTCACGGGCTCCAATGGGTGGAACCCCATATTCCCACCCTGCCACCCTTAAAAATAATTGGAAAAAAGACATAATTGGAAAACAGCCATAAACCAACAGCAAAACATATTCTACTTTCTAATTTTATTTGTATGTGTGGCACATGATTAACAGTGAACAAAGCACAATGTAAACAAACACAATCAACAACTGTTAACTGATTTCTAACATATAAATGATGCATATAGCATTAATTGACAGCAAGTCAATGCAATAGAAATTCTGTTAAAACTAAACAATAACAAAATAGATAAAATATAATTTCTGACACAATGATTGACTTAGGTGAAATAATTAATGGCAGAGACATTTAAACTTGAAAGGAAAGTACATATGAATTAGTAGATGAAGCAACATATTAAATGAAAACTCATTTTGAAAATGGTGGAATTTTCTTTTAAACAGATACTGCCATGAAATTGAATTTCAATTAAAAGGAATAATGAAAGATAACAACCACCATAAATCTTGGGAAAAAAATCAATTTTGTATCTTTTTTTGTAAATGAGTTCAGACCTAAAACATTTAGTATTCATGGTCTATGACATGTCTTAAAAAATAGTAACAAGCTATCAATCCAAAGACGTATACTCATTTGGTTACAAAACACAAAATGTTATATGATCTATCTGCTGATCAGTCTACACAAATGTGAAGGCTGTTCTGCAATTCCAGTATTTTCAAATTCAAAGAAAAAATATGATATCTATGACAAGACAACTATAACATGACATGTGCACGGCCAAATTTCTGCATCACTACCTATAAGTACATTTATCTATCATGCAAGGGCAGCAACATAACCAATGTTAGTAGTCTATTTTCTTTTTCCTGTCACTTTTTCTTGCAATGCTGGTGCTCTGTGCTACATGAAATGGCCTTGATAATTCAGAATGTAGCAGTTGCGTTGCACTGTGTCAAACAGCTTAATATCACTAAAAGGGAGAAAAAGATGACCACTAAAATTGCATATGTTGTCTCCCTTGTTTATGGCACCATACAAAGATAAATGTCAGATTCAAGATGGGACAGTTTAACATATGAATACTACAGATACTGCAAATTTTAAGGTCAGCCAGATGACCAATTCAAATTACTCTTGCAAGGAAAATAACAACATGTACTGAGTTCCACAGCCAACACAACTTTATTTTCTTATCTCGTCTTTTAAATTGGCCATTTATTGAAAACCTTTGTGCCCAATCAGTATCAAAATGACTCGAAAATCTTTGTGTGTTATCAAATCCAAAATTTTAGTGTGCATGCGCGTGAACTTGCCTCAGGCTTCAGAAATGCATTTTCCGTGCCTTGCTCATGCAGGCTCGAAATATTTCAAAACAATTCTCGCAATTCAAATCTTTGAAGGTCATCCGATGAGTGTATGGCAATTTCAATGTTGTAACCTACGGCTCAACACCAGAGATCGCCACTGATTCTGAGTACCCCAAAATTGCTTGCTTTTATGCATTCAACGTCACTTGGTTATGTGGTCAACGTCACTGCAGATGCCAACCATATGCTTTATTTTGTGTTGGCAACCTAGCCTTATCGAATAAAGTGTATTGCAGTTAAGGGAAATTTGTTTTTCACTGTGTTTCACAGCTTAAGTATAGGGTGGTTTGCATAGTTTAGCAAGAAATTTGTCCAAATTGCTGATTTCATTTTTCAAACTGACCCCTTTGTCAGTTTTTACGCAATTGTAGGCGAACAAAAGATGTTTGACGCTTGACATTAACACGTCGTCTTTGAAAATGGTTGGGTTACATATATATGCGGAATTTCGGATGAATCAACTGAAATCACAAAAAGTTATTCAAATTTAATGACGAGTTGCGTTGGCTGTGCAACTCAGTATACATCCTATGACTACTAAATTAGTCAGTTAAATAGTGTCCTATTCAAAGATGGTGGTAGGATTCGAGCCACAGACCTCTTAATCCATTGTTCAATACACTAACACTGAGTCACCACACTTACCTCATGCTGTTCGTTTTACAATGAAATAAGAGCAAAATGCTAAAAAATAACCATCACAAGTTGACAGAATGACAATCAAGACCTTGATTAGACTACTACTGGAGGCAGTGTAATTTGGGTCTTCACTTCCAATCTGACAGGTAAGAAATTAGCCGCCTCATGGGAAAACCAACAATCTGCAAAGGAGAAAACAAAGACGCAGATCAGCTTCGCGGTAACCGCGAAGCTGATCAGCGACTTTGTTTTCGCTACTCGGACAGTACAATTCCTCTTCTACTTAAATCCGAAATTTCAAGCTTCTAGCTCTTTTCTGTGCTTGTACAGGTCGGTTTGTGTCGGACCTGTTCGGAAACCACATTGTTGGTTTTCCCACGAGGCGGCTCAAATTTTGAAATATTGTGGTGCATTCAGTAACTTAAGGTTCACACCGATTATCCAAAGACAACCAACGTGATGAAGAACAACCAACGCAAATGAAATGAATAGAAGGTTGTAGGCTGCAAATACCTGTCTGAGAACAACTTGCAATGGATCAGAGATCCCTATTCAATATTATAGGGATCAAATATGATTTTCCATTCATTAAAATTCGCTAGGTCCCGAGGGGAGTGTTGAAACATGAGAGCATAACCCAAGGTTTTCAACACTCCCCGAGGGACCTATCGAATGTTAATGAATGACGAAATCATTTTTGATCGCTATTATTGCATAAATTCTGCACAAACGAAAGAAATAATGGGGCTCCATATTTTACAGCCTCATCACATTTCCATACGCTTAAAAGTGTTCATTCTTATGCTTGTTCCGGGCGGACTTCAGTTACCCATTATTAGCATGTGTTTTGCGTGGTGCTCGGTAACAAGCATAAATAAAAGCCATGTATTAACAGCATGTGTGCACGAGAATTGCTATATTAATACACAGGTATTTATGCAATATTGTTGCTTAATGATTTCATTGGCTTTGGTTATTTTCAGCTGCCTTGGTTGTCTCTTGCTAACCAGTGTGAGGCTGAGCCTTTACATGAGAAAACCAACAATTTGGAACCCCAACCATGTGCGACGAAACCGGCCTGTACAGTCTTAGAAACAAGCTAGAAACTTGAAATTTCGGATTTAAGAAGAGAGATTGTGCTATCTGTGTAGTGAAAACAAAGGTGCTGATCTGCACCTTTGGTTTCGCATATGCCGATTGTTGGTTTTCTCATGCAAAGTCTCAGGTTGTAAAGACCAAATGACTGCTGCCACTTTGAATGCATTCCTGTTTGGCACACTTAAAAGGGATAACCCAGGCATGTGAAACCCATGTTGTCAACTTGAATGCACCAGATTGACAACAGTCCTTCCTACATCAGCCCTAGAGATTTCATGACCAATATAAATGGAAGAAGGTTTGTATTTCTTGGTTACTAGACTTTGGTCTGATATCTAAGGCGTCAGAAAAGCAATATGCGACTCATATGGAGTTTTACAGTAATTTTTATGGAATAGGTCCATACAATATGAGCCACGTCATGAGAAAACTGGTTTTGCTTATGCGAAAACAAAGGCGCATATCAGCTGTGCAGTAACTGCACAGCTGATCAGCGCCTTTGAACTGCACAGCTGATCAGCGCCTTTGTTTTTGCTACTTGGATAGTACATTTTCTCTTCCTCTTATATCCGAAACTTCAAGCTTCTAGCCTTCTTCTGTGACTGTATAGGTCGGTTTGTGTCAGACCTGGTCAGATACCCTGAAAACCAATTTTCTAACGATGCAGTTCATATAGTTATAAGGTTCTGCCTGAAAATGCTTTCAAATTCAGTCCGAGTATAAAGCACTATCATTTAAAAGATATGATTCATACAGTAACATATTGTGAAGTATAAAAACAGGACCTGATACATGCAGAAGTTGCCATTTAACAGTTGAACTTGATTAATAAAATATATTTATGTTAAAATAACGGAAACATAAATGTATGGTTTTGATTTGAATTTCTATAATAAACCAGTATTAATAAGATTTGATGAGTATTTTAAGGTAGTTTATGATTTAAAAGAAAACACCATGTCTATAGATCTATTAAGTGAGAAGACAAAACACTTTCATAAACAGAAATTCCAAGCACATTTTTTGTCATAAACATGGCCATGCAGATGACACTTGCTATTCACAAGCATTTATAATTTTTCACTATATTTTTGCTTTGCCGTTCTTTTTTGTTTGTTTTATCACTAGCACTTTTGCTTTTTCACCAGCATTTTTGTTTTTCACTGGTATTTTCATTAGAGCAAAGAATACCAAATTGAAAGGCTTACCTTACATTTCTAAGTATATAATTTCAGCATAGCCAATTCCAAGTTCTGAAAACCTGCACAGCAAAGGCAAATGCCGTGCACTGTACATGATAAACAGATAACAAATATTGTCAAACACGCATGAAAAGAAAAGATTTGGAGTGTCCAAAACAGATTTGAAATGCTAAATCATTTTCATTCACCATGGTGCCTTTACATGTGAGAAAAATTCTGAGAGGTTTGGTCTTAAATGTGCAAATCTTGTAAAAAGGCCATCTCCGGAATATTTTTATATTCCACAGAGCACAATGATGCACAGATTGCAATTGTATTGAACCAAATTTTTTCACATATACTCCATATAAAATGCATAAGGAATTTCTTTCTATGAAAATGTAATATGCCTACTCACTTTTAATGTCTTTTCAACACTTTAAGATTCACAAATGTGTCACTTCAGTTTGTTCATTGACGTGAATATGTAGAACCGGTTGCTTGTACACGGCAAAGTCTGTGAAACTTGGGCCCCTGAAAAGAAATATTAGTCAGCTACCAGAATTAACGCCATGCAAAAACTTAGTTAAAACATATTTGCATTATATCATGCCACTGCACATAACAAAAACAAGTCTATGTAATATTAACGGGGATTTTATTTTTGGCTGTAAACATAAAAAAAAATTCAGTTGAAAAAATTTGATATTTTTCTCTTTTTTTTTTGCTCAAAACATTGATTGTGGGAACACGTAAGAACCAACTTCCCCCTTCCCCACACAGCACAGCGATTCTAAGGTGTATCTACAATCTGTGTTTTGAAGCAAAGATATGAAATAATGTATACCCCAGTTTTACTATAGCATTTTTTTTATATAAAAGTTGGGCATGAGGGGTATCCAGTTTTTTACTATACCAGTTTTATTACAAAAAATTTGGGCATGAGGGGTATATGTTTCACAGACATGCTATCCTGATGAAAACTTACTATGAGTTACATATTTGAGCCTGTGCATGAGAAAACCAACAATTTGGGTTCCGACCAGGTCCGACACAAACTGGGCTGTACAGTCACAGAAGATGGTTAAAGGCTGGAAATTTTGGATTTAAAAAGTAGAGGAATTGTACTATTCGTGTAGCGAAAACAAAGCAGCTGATCTGCTTGGCAGTTCCTGCGAAGCTGATCTGCGCCTTTGTTTTCACCTATGCAGATTGTTGGTTTTCCCATGTGGTGGCTCATTTGCATTCTGTTATGCAACTGTATTTGGATTTCTTTATAACTAAAAAAGCTTTATTAATGAGCAAATGCTTTGTCTGAGCGAGAATAATAAAGTAAAGTAAATTAATCTGAAATGATCTATCACATATAACCTAGTTTTGATATGTTTCTAACTAATTTCAACTAAATGCGTTGAAGACAGAAATTATTCAAAAAAAAAAAAAAAAAAAAAAAAAGAAAAAAAAAAAAGAATTCTATTTTTTCTATGTTTAACTAAAAAATGGGCTTAACTGTTAAGATTTTAACAGTAATGTTGATAAATGAAAAAAGAAAAAAAAACAAAAAAAAGTAAAAAAAAAAACAAAAACTGCAAATATACCGCCAGTGCAAGCTTCACTAGAATTTGATATACATTGCGAAAACTTCTCTGCCAAAATTTATGCATTCTTATGAAAACTTGATATCATTACTTAGTGTTACTTAAAGGTGAATACAAGCAACAAACATTCAGTTGTGAACCTCTGCATGGAAAACTTGAATTTCCAGAAATCCTGAATTAAACTGACTACATCCGAGTTTGGGCTAGTCTGATCTTATCACCAAAGAGAATCAAACAATAATTCATGCTTTAGGAAAAGACTGGTACACAACTTGGCGTGGTCAAACTTGAATACCAGGACCCAGTTGTTCAAAGCATCGTTAGCTTAACGATACCGTTAAGACATAAATTTGTTAAGCAAATATCAGCTAAAGTAACAAATACACTGTTATTTTTTGTTGAAAAAATGTGAGAATCCTTTGCAGTGCAAAGGATTCTCACATTTTTTCAACAAAAAATAACAGTGTATTTGTAATATTAATGTTTGAAATTTTAACGAAACGTTAACTAACGACTTCGTTAGTTTTGAACAACTTGGCCCTGGTACTAACATTTTCATTCTTAAGTAATAAAAGCAATTCCATTTCCCCATGCAAAGCTTTACAACAGTAACAAAACAGGGTGTAGATATGTTCACTGCATGCGACATTGTTAATCGACAATAATTAATTTTTCAAATTTCTATGCATGCCACAATCACTTAGTCAGAAAACAAAAGGTATCATCAAACAAGATACAGAAGCTGATTCATTCATTTTTTGTTGCCATATGACTAAAATAGTTTTCATTCAGACATGGATAAAGTTTCACAAGGCATGCAAAGAAACCTCTTTTAATATGCTAAGCATCTTGGATGCAAGGCATTTATTTTGGAAATACATTAGCAGTGAATTAATGCACAACTTCAAAAATACAGAATGTGAATCAATGAAAAACATAATTGAAACAGGAAGAAAAACATACAAAGACATTGAAAACAAGGCAGAAATATCAAATATCTGTATAGTTACCCTTTCAGTAACATGTATATTAATGTTAACTGCAAAACAAACAATTTTATCCTGTTAACAATATTCATGAACATGTAAAAAGTAAAAAAAAAAATGGCTTAATAATGGTTCATACATGTTTATTTGAAGCCCCATAGCAACATTTAAAGCAGACAATAATTGATAAACATAATTACATGTATTAAGCAAGTATACTCTGCGTCAATGAAAAGTTACCACCAAGAAAGTTTCGATGTTTTGAAACATATAAACTTTCGTTCAAAAAATGTAGTTTCATTTATGATTCTAGACAACGGCAAATTGATTAAGAGACACTCAAGAGTTCCACTGACCTTGGAACTATGGTGCACATGTACCTCGTGCAATTTGTGATTTTCGAAATTTTTGAGAATTTTAACAAGTCGTCATGTCTTCTCATGCCTCTAACATCTTCAGTGAAAACGCCACCAAATTGGTTTCAATTGCTCCATCGACTGCCGAAATAGAGGACCTTACTTTTAGGTAGTACCCAAATGTTGCATTTCTCCATACATTTCAATGGAAGCTTCTACCATTTGCCACAGACTGCAATTAGCACATAATGGATGGCATTCTATGCCATGAAAATGAATGCTAAAGTATCGGTAGTTGTCTTTACAGAATGAACCAAATATTGTTGTGTGTTAATTGAATCTGATTTACTGGTAACTTTTCATTGACGCTGAGTATACATGCAATATGCAGAGGATGATATTTGAACTGTCATGGTAAAATCATGCAGCTGTTCAGCTTCTGTTTTTTCTTGATTTGTTGTTTTTTTGTGTTTAATGTCTAACTCATCAGCTAAGGCCATATGGAGACCTCAGCTTAAAGACTGGATCGAATCCATGGCCCATGGTTTAGAAGGCCGGTGGTTTAACCAATAGGCCAGGGAGGCTTCTGGGTATTTTTCTTCTGTAGCACAAATATCCTCACACAGTCTACTGTTGTTTTGGAGACATGAAAATTAATTGAACTTCACCACGAGGACCGAATAACTAACTAAATGTTATGAACCACTGCAGAAGCTGAGGGTGAGGTTATGGCAATGTAAAACCGGTTTAAGCCCGCCAGTAACTTTGTGTTACTGATCGTTCCAAGTCGATACTTCTGTGGTGGTTCTTTTTGTTTTATGTCTTGGTGTATAAAATTTTTTTGTGCTGTTGGCGCCTTATGTGTGTTTTCATATTTTTAGTTAAGTTAAGGTAACTGAGTGGCCACCTATTGGGAAAATAGCTGCTCATTCGGCTTACGATATGTTTCATGGTATAAGTACCTGATTGTTAGTTTGGTTTTTTCCCACCTCGGTTTTTGGAGTGGGAATCTTTTTCTGATTGCGCCTTTTCCTGATCTTTGCCTACTTGTACCTTTTCAAATTCATGTGGTTTACTCTGTTAAAGTTTTCTGTAGCACCAACACAAAATATCAATGAGACAAGAATGTAACATTTTGTAAGACAAAGAGACAATTTATCTGATCAGCTGATCTGGGTCTGTATGTTTGTCTTTCCCCTGCCCACAGCAACATGTCAAGACTATAAGAATCTTATATGGGGTTCTGTTCTAGATGGAAGTTTCCAACCCAAGGGATGACCATGCTGAGCGGAACCGAGGCTCCGCCGAGGTTCCGCTCAGCACGGTCATCCCGAGGGTTGGAAACTTCCTTCTAGAACAGAACACCATATTAGATTCTTTTTCTTGCACAACAACCCCCAAAATCTGGTTTATTTCAAGGTTTTGCGTATTTTTTTTTTGGCGCACTTAGCCTGGGTGAGAACACCTGGGTGAGATGCAATTTTATCACCCAGGCAAAAAAGGTGGCAATTTCAGTCTGGTGTGCAAGAAAGGCTTTGACCCTTAACCCCTGAATTCCCTTAGAAGTGAGACATTCCAATAACCAAACTGCATCAACTAACAAATGATTCATGAAACACAAATGATGAAATTATTATAGTTAACAGACTAGATAATATCAAATGATTGAACAAATGAAATACAAACAACTGGATATACGTCTAATAATATACTGTTGGTTGGATTTACATGTAATATACAATGTTATGCACTGGCAATGTTTATCACATTGGTACTAGATATTTGTAAAGCGAGGATATAAACATATGAATTGTTAAGTTTGAATAAATGAATGCTGAATCTACAATTCATACAAAATACATGTGACATAATATATATGGAAATATGGCTTTAGCTTTGGTGATCCACAGGACATTGACGTTAAATGTCTACAAGCAAAATATAAGGTCCAAAATGCTAAAAACCCTTTCTCTGGGTTGCTATGCTCAACGATTCAGAAATGGGGTTTCCAGGGGATTTGTAGCTTTTTATTTTGCGTCTACACACCAAACATCAATGTCCTGTGGGTGATCCCTCAGTTAAAGAACCAACTACTACCATTTTTGAGCATAAACTGTTTGAACAAAAAATGGCATTTGCCACAGATTACAGAGCTGTTTTTTTTTTCTATGGGACAGGTTTCCCTAAAACTGAGGGATCATGATAGCACATAATTAATCAGGAGACAATTCTAGTATGTTAAACCAGAAGGGTATACAGTATCAATTCATTATGATTTAAATCATTTGATTTCCACAGAAACCTTTTGCTACTCAATATCATGTCCTTGCAAAGGCAAGTCTTATTTATACAGAGTATGAAATGAATTATTTCTAAAGCAAAACTGTCAACCATGACATATATACCCTCCTTTCCTATTCTCAGACAAATCATTTTCTGTAGATATAATGTCTATATAAACCTCATGACATTGGCAAGCACTTTTAGGTACACTTATTTTGCTATATTAAATGAAATAAACGTAAAAATATACTTAAACACTGGCCGAACACTTGAATTCATTAAAATTCTTCTATTCATGAGGACTTCATGAGGAGACAACTTTATATAGAGACAACTGACCATCTCTTTACTATGATTTGAGCCGCGTGAGAAAACCGGTCTTCGGGGTTTTCGACCAGGTCTGACACAAACCGGCCTGTGCAGCTACATTAAATGGCTAGAAGTTTGAAATTTTGGATTTAGGAAGAAGAGGAATTATACTATCCGTGTAGCGAAAACAAAGGCTCTGATCAGCTAGCTGATCTGCGCCATTGTTTTCGCATAGGCAAATATCCAGTTTTCTCATGACGCTGCTCATTTACATGCATGAAAGAGACATATTGGTATATCAAGGAAGGGGGTCGGAGATGGTTGGTACAAAATTTGGGTGAAAAAGGTGGATTTTATATGATATTCTGAAAGACGTGGTGCTTAATAATACAAATTTAAAAACTGCACGACCTGGCTCCAAACGCTATATACTTTTTTAAACTGCTCATATTAAAATAGTCTAATGAAAGAAATTTTCAGGCTCTAATCCGTAAAGACACATATAGAGCTCACTCTTACATTCAATCTCAGCTTAGCAGAAAAAAGTTAAATAACCAAGTACCGAGGTTATAAAACTTTTTTTCATGCTCAGCTCAGCTGAGACTAAAATTTATCCTGCTCATAAATGTTTAAATGCCAACAATGTTAAAATGCCAACAATTGTTGGCATTTAAACATTTATTAGCAGGATAAAATTACTGGCTGTGATCAGTGTGATGATCTAAACTAAAAATTTCACTTAATTTGTACTATTTCAGTATTTATAACAATATATAACATATAATTAAAATTTCATGTTCAGCTGAGTTGAGCAGGAAGAAAGTTTTATAACCACAGGGCCAAGAAGCCAAGCATCAGTTCATAATTAGGTAGATGCAGGTGGATATTGGATCATAATTATGAAAAATTTGTAATATATGTCAAATGTATCCATAAAAACTGCCTCTGCAGAATTTTTAAGAAACGGTCATGAATACTCACACCATAATGGAAACATTATTCCTTTAACTGTCATCATATCCGTTATTTCTGATCAAATATCCACCAAAAGGTTTATGAATTTATGTTCGATCAGTGTAGGGCATGTTTTCATTGGTCTTAAAACCCATCGACTGTCAATAAAACACAAATGTTTTACATATGTTACTTAAACAGATCACAATCCCATTCTGAGTTCAAAACTTATGGTCGATTACCATAAATTTGGTGAAAACATGCTCTAAACTCTTCTATCAGATCTTTAACAAGAAATCAGATCTATAAATATTAAATTTAGCCCTGTTAACCATACACTATAGAGCAATGACATTTAAAGAAAATACTCATGTTTGCTTCATAGAAGCAAATACCATAACTAATAAACTCTGTTTTTACTTTAAATTTTAACCTCCTCAATATTAATAGTTTTCAAACGGAGCATATCATACTGTAAACCATTTTTACATAGCATTTTGTGTCATAATTTTGCACTCATAATTTATATGTAAATATCTCAGAACTTGAAATGCAAGACAAACATGGTGTATTTCTTTATGGCCAAATTTGTGATTTTTTAAATTTCTATTTCTTGGGAATATTGCAAAGTAAACTGCTCACATTGAATTACAGTGGCCGAACATTGTATAAAAATCTTTGCTATTTAAATGCTGCTTTACGAAAGCCAAATTTGACAAAGGCACTAGAATATCTGGCCTATTAGCACTTTTTGACACTAAAACACCTTAATAATGCCCCAATCCATAATCTTATTTATCAGTGCCACATCATAACAAAACATGCAAAAATGTGCAGCCCTGGCCTGTTTTCCACATATTTAATTGCCGACCCATCCCAGACATATTTTCTTATGTTGTGACTCAGTTCATGAAAGCTTCTGTAGTTAGAACACATTAAAACACTTTCTAGTTTCCAAAAGCACCAAAGTGACACAATTTAAGGTTGAATGATACACCTCAAAAAAGGCCTTCTCATGTGATTAAAAATGCCCAGTCAATTTTGTAGGTTCAAAAACCCAACTGGGCCAGATATAAAAGAGTTTACTGCTTCAATGTCTACAATTTCTTGTCTGTGTGTAAGTGCTGATCAAAAACCGACCATTTATAAGTACATGTACTAGAAATTGGATACACATCACTTTTATCCATTAATTAGTACCAACTAAAACTAGACTTTGTTTTCTCTGTGAAACCTTTCTATGTGCATGCCCAAAATATGCAAGCAAGAGTTATAGTTCTTGTGCATCACATATCCTGTCATTCTGTTTTATAAGTGTACCAAGTTTCATTGAAATATCTCTTACGGTTTTCAAGTTATAGAGCGGGCACGAAATTGTATGGAAAATAATCAAAGGGAAATAACTCCAAAGATATGAAAGCAAGAGTAATGATTCTTGTGCATGACACATCATCTCATCATGCTTTATAAGTGTACCATGTTTCATTGAAAAATCTCTAATGGTTTTTGAGTTATAGAGCAGACACAAAATTGTATGAAAAATAATCAAAGGGAAATAACTCCAAATATATGCAAGCAAGAGTTATGGTTCTTTAGCATGACACATCATCTCATCGTGCTTTATAAGTGTACCAAGTTTCATTGAAATATTTCTTATGGTTTTCAAGTTATAGAGCAGACATGAAATTGTATGGAAAAATAATCAAAGGGAAATAACTCCAAAGATATGAAAGCAAGAGTTATAATTCTTGTGCATGACACATCGTCTCATCGTGCTTTATAAGTGTACCAAGTTTCATTGAAATATCTCTTACGGTTTTCAAGTTATAGAGTGGACACGAAATTGTATGGAAAATAATCAAAGGGAAATAACTCATAAAATACTCAAGCCAGAGTTATGGTTCTTGTGCATGACACATTGTATGTGATCATGCTTAATAAGTGTACCAAGTTTTATTAAAAAATCGTAAACGGTTTTCAAGTTATAGAGTGGACACGAAATTGTATCGAAAATAATCAAAGGGAAATAACTCATAAAATACTCAAGCCAGAGTTATGGTTCTTGTGCATGACACATTGTATGATCATGCTTAATAAGTGTACCAAGTTTTATTGAAAAATCTTAAACGGTTTTCAAGTTATAGAGTGGACACGAAATTGTATCGAAAATAATCAAAGGAAAATAACTCCAAAAATGCTCAAGCTACAGTTATGGTTCTTGTGCATGACACATCGTCTCGTCGTGGTTAACAAGTGTACCAAGTTTCATTGAAAAATCTTTAACAGTTTTCAAGTTATAGAGCAGACACGATTTGTGACGGACGGACGGATAGACGGACGGACGGACGGACGGACAGACAGATCCACGGGGAAAAACAATATGTCCCCCGACCCTGTCGGGGGGAGACATAATGTGTACGAGGGGAAATTTGCAGTGTATTTTGCAGTACGCCGGAAACTAGAACTTCTGCTTTAAACATGGAAGAATTTTTATGGAGAAAACTTTTCTGAACTGTATCAAACCACCTTAATGTACTATGCCAATATCAAATGAGCTGCATCATGAGAAAACCAGATTTTTGCCTATGCGAAAACAAAGATGCAGATCAGCTGTGCAGTAACTGCACAGATGATCAGCACCTTTGTTTTCGCTACTCCAATAGTACAATTCCTCCTGTACCTCTACCCAAAATTTCAAGATTCTAACTTTCTTCTGTGCTTGTACAGCTCAGTTTGTGTCAGACCTGGTCGGAAACCCCGAAGACCGTTTTTCTCACGTCGCAGCTCAAATATATTCCAGATTAACCCTTTCACTTTGATAAATAGCTGCACGGTAACTGTACCTATCAGAAATGCTTCTCTGAACCGGGGATTTCTTCCGAGTGTCTAACGATTTAAGAGCTTGAGGGTATTCCTCGTTTTCTCCTATAGACGTTTCAACAAGTGTAGGTTTCAACTCTGGATGGGACTTCAATCTTGCCTGAATCAGGTTTATATAGGTTTGTAGTCTTTTTACCTGAAAGTTAAAATATTCTGAGAAATTTATCCAGATGCACTGTGAGTCTGTCAAAATTACAGCAAAAGAAGACATACTATTGCCAAAGTGTCTGAATGGTGTATTGTGCAGTTCTTAATCTTTAAATTGGTTAGGGTGGCCAAACTTATTCTTCCTACTTTTTCACAATTCAAATGAATTGCGAATTGCTCTGGTCAACCCTGAAGAGAATCAGCAAAAAGTGGCCAAATCTGCTGATTTCAACTGTGTACCAATCTAACTTGCTTTATAAATCAATCACCATATGAACATTGTTAGGAAGATTATTTTTATGTTGGAAAGTTGATTGGGCAATCACTATAGCTTTGCAAAGAAGTTAAATACATGTAGTCTATTAAACGAATTTGAATAGAATGTTTGTACATCTCTTAACAACATTAGAAAGACCTCAGGTGTTAAACTGGTCAAACTTAGACTTCCCCAGCTATAATAAGTTTACCAAGTTACAGCATTGTTACAAACATCAAGTTAGAAGTGATCAGCATTGCATTTTTGTTGCTTTCTGGCATGGCCTCCCACTTCATTAGTTTTGCAGGCGGCAATTGACAGCCTCAGTAAACATTGGGAGACCACAGTCACTGCATGGCCAAAATAAAGAATCTAAATCAAAACTTCAACCTTTGCATGAAGTAATAGCATAATTTTTTTCTATTCGGAAGCCAGCCACTTTAATTAATCATCAAACAGATTATTATTTCTCAGAACAGAAATAGTTCAGTACGAACCTCAAAATCAAGGTAGCTTTCTTTCTCGATATAATGCTGAATGAGACTAGATTTTGCCCCTTTTTCTGGTGGGTAAGACTGATGTTGTTTTAAATCATCTTCAGTTTGAGTTAGCCGCTCTTGGAGATTGGTTAATTGGTCTTGCTGTAAAACAGATATACATTGCTTCATTCTATAGCATAAGGTCTAACATATGAACCACGACGCGTGAAAACCGGTCTTCGGGGTTTCCGACCAGGTCCGACACAAACCGGCTTGTACAGTCACAGAAGAAAGCTAGACGCTTGAAATTTCGGATTTAAGAAGAAGAGAAATTGTACTATCAGTGTAGCAAAAACAAAGGCGCCTTTGTTTCTGCATAGGCAAAAATCCGGTTTTCTCACTATGCGGCTCACAATATAAGTTATATACAGCTGTGATAGATTGTATTTTTAGTAGTCAATATTGTGTCTTAGCTCACTTCACAGATATGTTCTCTTCATATTTTAACAATGTCTCAATATTTTTGCCTTTTGCTAGCTAGCTATTTTGTCTAAAATGGCCAGAAGCATTTACTGTAAGTCTGGAAATTTTTGCATGACATTTATTTTGGGAATTTACTATTTCCGATTTATTAGAGAGATCTTGAATTTGTGCGCGAGTGTCCATATATAAAGCTTATAGTGACTCTTTATTCGTGAGAACTTTGTATTCAAGAGGCAACCAATATTATCGAAAATTAAGATTGAGCAAATATTTCTGAATCTACCGACTAGGTATCCACACTCACCACTAAATCTAGAGTGCAACTTACCAAATTTAACTTCGTATATGAAACAGGCAACAACGGTCTTTGGAATTTTTTCTGTGACCCAACAGCACCGGGTAGCGGTGGTGCTGACAAACTTGCCGCCACAAAATTCACCGTATCTATCCAATCCTGTAACTCTTTACTATTAGAAGTCTGAAACAAGTATTCTGCCCAGTCGGCGGTCTGTAACCTAAACACATGCTGCTTTTTTGAATAGTCTGACGCTTTTGATGCTAAACAATGATGTGTGAGTATCACATTATGCGAGCCTTCGCCGAGTCCTTTCTTTTTCATCTCGTGTTCATCTTTGTGTAAATATAAAACCATGTCTCTTAGCACCGCGAAATACATTTTCCAAGACCGTCTTCCCATTGGTGCTGTAAAAATCAATAAAGATTAAATATCAATGGTACATGTTATATGAAAACTTGACAAAGAAAACTTGAAAATCCTGTGTCAAAATCACATCAGGAAAACATGTCCGTGCAATGAATACCCCCTCAAACCCCACTTTTATACAGAAAAATTGGGGTTTGCAGGGGCATACCTAATTTTCTTATTTTTGATCCAAAGCATACATTGTGGGTACTCGTTAGAACCGCCTCGACAAGGCGATTCTAACGAGTACCCACAATGTATGTTTTGAGCGAAAATATTAAAAAGCAGAAATTTTTCCAAAGAAATTTTGAATTTTTACAGCTGAAAAAAATTCTCTGTATATTGCATGGGCAAGTTTTCGTAATGATAAATCAAGCTAAAATTTGTAAATGAAACAGCTGTTAATAATCCATATTTTGAAGATTTTTTTTATTTCTATCAATTGAAAACTGAAAACATAAAATGCAAATTGTTTTTGGATTTTATGGACTGTCAACACATTCTACTTCATAGTGAGTGGTGACTTCAATGACAAGCCTCCTGGACACAAAATACCAGTAGTTAGTGCAGTTTCTTTCACCATAAACTAACAACTACACTTTTAGACTCAAAGAAAAAAATATATATGGCAAGAGAAATAATTTCATGAATGAGTCCTCAAATGCTATTACTGCATATGAGCCGCATCATGAAAAAAACTGATTTTTGCAAAGAATAGTACAATTTCTCCTCTACTTATACCAAAAATTTCAAGATTCTTTGTTCCGTGACTGTATAGGCAGATTTGTGTCTGACTTGGTCAGAAACCCTGGAGCCCCTTTTTCTTGAGTTGCGGCTCATACAGTGTGTTGTTAAAAGAAACTATCCCTACTTTTCCTGCCATCAGGCTCCAGACAGCACTTTCTCATTATATAACCTTTCTTGTATTCTGTGGTCTGGCTAGGGTCGGGAATCTGAAAGAACAATGAATTTTTCATAAGCCTAAATATGTTCTTTGTGAAATTTTTAACTGAATTGATCGTGTTTACCTATATGCACTTCAACAAAATTCTCAGTTGGCAAAATGACCAATTGTTTGTTTATTGTGTCTATTATGTTCTAGTCAACATTTTTTTAATTATGTCAGGATGGAGCCTTTGCTTCATGGGTATTAACAAGAGAACCAATGGTCCTGTAAATGCTCACCTGAGACCTGAGATATATACCAATAAACTGTTTGCCTAGAATGGTAACATATATGTATATAACCCCAGGGCCGGGTCAGAGCAACCCCTGGAGTCAATTTCTTTTTCAAATCATAAAACTTCAGTCCATTTGCCAATTTACTGCAAGTTTTGCCCTTCAAATGACATTTTAACAATTTCCCCCATTCCAATGCATGGGCGACCAGAGTTGACCTTGCCATAAAACAGGTTAAGGTCATCCAAGGGTCATGATTTATATAAATTTCGTAGAGCTCCATTGCCTGATGATTCATGCAAAGTTTCAAAATCATAGGCCTTCTGGTTCTGGAGAAGATGATTTTTAAAGGTTTTTGCTATTTATAGCCATGGCAGCCATCTTGGTCATGTGACCTTGACCATTTATACAAACTTTCATTGCCCCTTCTTAATTATCCTCCACATAAAGTTTAGCTTTGATTGGCCCAGCGGTTTCAGAGCAGATGATGTTTGTCTATTATGGTCATATACATGTATATAGCCCTGGGGCAAGGGCAGACAACCCCCTAGGGACAAAATTTTTTCTTAAACATAAATATTCTATTTGCCCATTTCCTGCAAGTTTTGCCCCTCAAATCACATTTTAACAAATTTTCCCATTCAAATGCATGGGCGACCTAAGTTGACCTTGCCTTAAAATAGGTCAAGGTCATCCAAGGGTCATGATTTATATAAATTTTGTAGAGCTCCATTGCCTGATGCTTCATGCCAAGTTTCAAAATCATAGCCCTTCTTGTTCTGGAGAAGAAGATTTTTGAAGGTTTTTGCTATTTATAGCCATGGCAGCCATCTTGGTCAAGTGACCATGACCATTTATACAACATTTCATTGCCCCTTCCTAACGATGCTCCATATAAAGTTTGGCTTTGATTGGCCCAGCTGTTACCAGAAACAAGATATTTGAATATTTTGGTCATATACATGTATAGAGCCCCGGGGCAGGGGCAAACAACCCCCTGGGGACAATTTTTTTTTCATAAACATAAATATTCTGTCCATCTGCCCATTTTCTGCAAGTTTTGCCCCTCAAATCATATTTCAACAATTTTCCCCATTCAAATGCATGGGCGACCTATATTGACCTTGCCGTAAAATAGGTCAAGGTCATCCCAGGGTCATGATTTATACAAACTTTGTAGAGCTCCATTGCCTGATGCTTCATGCCAAGTTTCAAAATCATAGGCCTTCTGGTTCTGGAGAAGATTTTTAAAGGTTTTTGCTATTTATAGCCATGGTGGCCATCTTGGTGACCTGGACCATTTATACAAACTTTCATTCCCCCTTCCTAAGGATGCTCCACATGAAGTTTGGCTTTGATTGGCCAAGTGGTTTCAGAGGAGAAGATCTTTGAAATTGTGGACGGACGACGGACGGACGGACAGACGACGACAGACGGACGCCGGAGCATGGTCATCCTATAAGCTCATCTTGTGAGCCTTCGGCTCAGGTAAGCTAACAAGTACCAGACCTGGGTTAATCTTAATCGTTAATCATGATTACATTTATTCGATTGAAATTTTTTTCAATCAAAAATTATTCTGTAATCGTAGATTTTTGCGATTAAAATTAATCTTATTCTTATTCGAATACTTTTCAAAAATGCCTGTAATCGTGATTGATTTTATGAATAAATTTCGATTAAATTCCAAGATGTGCTGAAATTTTTTTCTGAAAAAAAAAAAAAAAAAACATTTAAAGAAAGAAAGTAAATAAATTAATATCTAAGTTTATGCTCACAACAAGAATTCTGTGATTTTCAAGAATTTTTAATATATCAAATTGGAATTCTGATAAAGTTACAGATAAGACTGTGCAGGATGCCATTATTTTTGGCTTTAATCTCTAAATGTGAAAAAAAAAAAAAAAAAAAAACACAAACAAACAGCATTTTCTTTATGAAAATGACATGGGCAAATAATTTATAAAGTTACTCATGCATACTGGTCAGCAAATTTGACATCATTATATTTTTTCTTGTCCCCTCGGGTATTTTTTATCGAAATACTCTCTAGCATTTTCCATATCATTTCAGAAGTCTTAGAACACTCCTTTTTTGCTTATATTTCTTTGACCTCACCATGATTGACCTCATTCTAAATAGGTTTTGAAACCTATTGCAAAAACTTTTTGTTACCTGGTTGCTCACACCTTTACAGATTAACTAATAAACAGGTGTCATATGGTTTGTGTTGTCATAACCCTAGAACAAGTTTAATAGTGACAATAAACAAGGGATTAACAGAATCAATGTCACTCTGTCTATAGAGAGACCATGACAGAATCAGAGTCATATTACAAAATTGATGTCAAAATTACTGCAACATTCAAATCAAGTAACATTTCTTTTTGTTCAGTTGTTAGACAAATTATTAACACACACACACAAGGTATCATGAGACCTAAAATTATGTTTTTGATTCACTGTTTTGTAAAGACTAAAATCTGAAGATAAAGTGCCCAATTTACCAAGAGGATTCCTATATGCCAACATAATACTATATACAGTTAAATCATAACTGCATAATTCAAGACGGGCTACATTATTAATGCTAAACTAATCGATTGATTATTTGATTACTTTTGCAAATCAATTGTAATTGTAATCGATTACATTGTGGAAAAATTATTTTCAATTGTAATCGTTAATCGTAAGATTGAAAGTAATTGTAATCGTTAGTGATTAACTTTGAAAGTAATTGATAACAGGTCTGACAAGTACTAGGGGAGTTGAGGTGTCTTGCTCAAGGACAGATTGCGCCCAATGTGGGAAATGAACCCAGGACCTCTTGATTTGGAGTCCGATGCTCTTCCACCAGACAAACAAGCTCCCCTAAAAATTACCTTAAAAAGTCTTAAAGAAAAGTCCCAGACTGTCAAACCGATGCTGCAGGTTAGCACTTTGCTAATCAGACAAGCTACTGACCCAGCTCTGTTGCCTAGTCTCTTGCACATAGTCTTTAAAGCATTTGATAAGTCAATATTAGAAAGGACTTCATGAGCATTTGAACTTAAATTTTCTGTACAAGCAGTAACCAGTTTCTTACATCAAGGAAAGGGTTTCTACCAACAAACATGGAAGAATTAGCATTGGTCTGTTGAAGGTCTGACTGGTTGGGGACTTGATTGGTTTCTGTGAACTCTTCATCCCTGAAACAATCATAATTTCATGTACTGTAAAACTTGCAGTCTACCAGCGTTGCATGACCATTATTTAACTATTAACTGACGAAAAACATTGAAGAATCAACTTTGGTCTGTTGAAGGTTGGACTGGTTTGGGAATTGGTGATCTCTGTAAACTTTCATCCATGAAACCATCAAATTAATAGAGTATACAACTTGCAGTGCTATTAGCCACCTCCTGTGATATTTTTCTATAACTGAGATGATCAGTCCCTGCTGTTACCCAAAATTTCAAATTCCCTGCTCTTAATGGAGCCGCGTCACGAGAAAACTGGATTTTTGCCTATGCGAAAACAAAGGTGCAGATCAGCTTCGCAGTAACTGTGAAGCTGATCAGCGTCTTTGTTTTCGCTACTCGGATAGTACAAATCCTCTTCTTCCTTAATGCGAAATTTTAAGCTTCTAGCCATCTTCTTTTGCTGCACAGGCCGGTTTGTGTCGTACGAGGTCGGAACTCCGAAGACTGGTTTTCTTGCGTCGCGGCTCAATTGGTAAACAGTGAAATCAACTTACGGAGCCCATTCAATAGGTTCGGCTTTTATGGCATTATATATGGCTTTGAGGACATCCTTGTTGAAGTTTACCCCATCGTTCAACTCGGAGAGATTCTCGATGAATTCATTACAAGTCATCTTTCTACCCACAGCCTGTAAAAAACATGAAGTTACAAAAGAAATGACAAAAGCCCATTTGATGATAAAAGGTTTTCCTGAATGTACTTTTTCTCGTGCAAATAGTAACTGACCAATTTCATTTTGAGAAAACATGTAGCTTATGACAATACTGGTACTGGTATGCGAGAAAATAATGGATTTCAGAAGATGAAAAAAAAATCATTTCTCTTTGTTTGTCTTGACAATTGCTATGTCAAATGAACAAGGAAAAATATGCAGTTTTTAGCTATGCAACATTGTCATTTTCAGACCTGGTATTATATGAGCGGATAAGAAAAAAAAACTTGCTATCGGCAGTGCATTTTTACTGACTAGAGAGAAAATCACTTGGCGCTCAATCCAAAATTTCAATAAAGTTCATTAACCAGAGGACCAATGGTCCTGTAAACGCTCACCTGAGACCTGAGATATATACATGAACTTGTTAGACTAGAATGGTACAATGCATGTATATAACCCTAGGGCAGGGTCAGAATAACTCCTGGAGTCAATGTCTTTTTCAAATCATAAAAATTCAGTCCATTTGCCAATTAACTGCAAGTTTTGTCCTTCAAATGACATTTTAACAGTTTTCTCCATTCAAATGCATGGGCGATCTAAGTTGACCTTGCCGTGAAATAGGTCAAGGTCATCCCAGTGTCATGATTTATACAAATTTTGTAGACCTCCGTTCCTTAATGCTTCATGCCAAGTTTCAAAATCATAGGCCTTCTGGTTCTGAAGAAGAAGATTTTTTTTTTTTTTTTTTTTGCTATTTATAGCCATGGCGGCCATCTTGGTCATATGACCTTGACCATTTATATAAACTTTCATTTCCTCTTCCTAAGGATGCTCCACATAAAGTTTGGCTTTGATTGGCTAAGCAGTTTCTGAGAAAAAGCTGTTTGAATATTCTGGTCATCTATATGTATATAGCTCCAGGGCAGGGGCAGACAACCCCTGGGCCTAAAATATTCTCATAAGCATAAATCTTCTGCCCATTTACTCATTTCTAGCAAGTTTTCTGCCATTACATGACATTTTCCTATTTTTTCACATTCAAATGCATGGGCGACCTAAGTTGACCTTGCCATAAAATAGGTCAAGGTCATCCCAGGGTCATGATTTATATAAACTTTGTAGAGCTCCATTCCCAGATGCTTCATACCAAGTTTCAAAATCATAGGCCTTCTGGTTCTGAAGAAGAAGATTTTTAAACATATTTGCTATTTATAGCCATCGCGGCCATCTTGGTCATGCGGCCTTGACCATTTATACAAACTTTCATGCCCTCTATCTAAGGATGCTCCACAAAAAGTTTGGCTTTGATTGGCTTAGCGATTTCAGAGAAAGATGTTTCAATATTATGGTCATATACATGCATATAGCCCTGGAGCAGGGGCAGACAACCCCCTGGGCCCAAAATATTTTCTTAAACATAAATTTTCTGTCCATTTGCTCATTTCTAGCAAGTTTTCTGCTATTTAATTACATTTTCCTATTTTTTCCCATGCCAATGCATGGGAGACCTAAGTTGACCTTGCCGTAAAATAGGTCAAGGTCATCCCAGGGTCATGATTTATATAAATTTTGTAGAGCTCCATTCCCAGATGCTTCAAACCAAGTTTCAAAATCATAGGCCTTCTGGTTTTTAAACGTTTTTGCTATTTATAGCCCTGGCGGCCATCTTGGTCATGTGACCTTGACCATTTATATAAACTTTCATTCCCCCTTCTCAGGATGCTCCACATGAAGTTTGGCTTTGATTGGCCTAGCGGTTTCAGAGAAGAAGATGTTTGAATATTATGGTCATATACATGTATATAGCCCCGGGGCAGGGGCAGACAACCCCCCAGGGGCTAAAATTTTCCATTAACATTAATCTTCTGTCCATTTGCCTATTCCCAGTAAGTTTTACCCATTAAATAGCATTTTACCATTTTTCCCATTCAAATGCATTGGCGACCTAAGTTGACCTTGCCGTAAAATAGGTCAAGGTCATCCTAGGGTCATGATTTATATAAACTATGATGGGCCTGCGTCCCCAATGCTACATACCAAGTTTCGTGGAAATCGGCCCACTGGTTCTGGAGAAGAAGATTTTTAAAGGTTTTTGCTATTTATAGCCATGGCGGCCATCTTGGTCATGTGACCTGGACCATTTATATAAACTTTTGTTCCCCCTTCCTCAGGATGCTCCACATGAAGTTTGGCTTTGATTGGCCAAGCGGTTTCAGAGGAGAAGATCTTTGAAATTGTGAACGACGGACGGACGACGGATGGACGACGGACGGACGACGGAGCATGGGTATACTATAAGCTCACCCTTCGGCTCAGGTGAGCTAATGAACAGCAAACAATGCATCTAACCTGGTCCAAAGTCTAAGAACAAAAATTGAAGATTTTACTATCATGTGGACTGAATGCCACCATCTTACCTGTCCATGGAGATCTGTGTTCAGTAACATTATTGCACAAACTAGAGTATGACAGGCATCTGAAATGACATAATAAGGGCATACAATTAATGAGACAATCAACATTTCTATACTGAGCAAACAATGACGACTTTTATCAATGTGGGCAACATTTATTTTTATTTTTACCATGCCTGTATGAAGGTACAGGAAGAGCTATTGCACTCCCCTCAGACTGGAGAAGCCTAGGATCAAACTCATGACCCCTGCTTTACAAGGCAAGTGATTTTGATACATGTCCATGTACCACTTATACCACTACCCCATTGAGGCTAAATATTGTGATTAAATCAGATACACAACTGAAATCTTGTTTAAAGTGGAAATACTGGCTCCTATTTAGCCAGAATGGGATGTTAAAAATCCATTTCCTTGGCTTACTGTTCTATGTTTTGGTTTCAAGATGACTAATGTTCTGGCTAAACACATGAACCACATCAAAGAAAACCAACAATGTGGTTTTTGAACAGGTCCGACACAAACAGAGCTGTATATAAACACAAGCTTGAAATTTTGGATATAAGAAGAAGAGGAATTGTACTATCCATGTAGTGAAAACAGAGGGGTGATCAGCTTCTACCGCGAAGCTGATCTACGCCTTTGTTTTCGCATACGCAAAATGTTGGTTTTCTCATACTGTTTCTTAGGCTAATTTCAAAGCCTTCACTGAATACCAAACACTGTTTCAAAACTGCCAGAAATGCTCGGTATGACTGAAGTTATGAAGTGAGTACACTTTCATAACTGATTTTATTACAGAGAGGTGTACCATGAGAAAACTTGATTTTTGCACATGCATCAAAGGCGCCAATCAGCTGAGCAGTAACAGCACAGCTGATCATCACCTTTGTTTTTTGCCACACAGTTTAATCCCTCTTCTTGTTAAATCCGAACTTTCTAGCTTCTAGCCCTTTTTTGTGACTGTACAGCCCGGTTTGTGTCGGACCTGGTTGGAAACCCCGAGAACCACTTTTCTCGTGCCAAGGCTCAATTTATTACAGAAAGATGCTCACAGGTATGGATTTTCGATTAACAGATGCATTACAAAACCAAGTCCAGCCTTATCAATGAAAACACCTTGCCAGATGGCTTATCAGTTAAATGAAAACTTGTCTGAGAATCTAGAGTAAAACAGTTAACCCATATTTGACGAATGGATTCACCAATCATTATCATTTGGTGAGTCCATTTTCATTTTTAGGAGCTTCAGGAGTGATTTTAAAATTTTATTCAAATTTTCAATGAAATTCCTCTGAGCAAACAGAATAGCCCCAGATGGGACGCCGCATTCTGCGGCGTCACATCTGGGGCTATGATGTTTCCCTACGTCCCACAAAAGGGACACGAGGCTTAAATGAGTTAAATTTTGTCTAGGAATATAGAGCTTCAAGGCTGTATTTCTCATGGAAATAGACATGTTCAGACTACATTGATTTAAGAAGTAATGATTTCTAGTCATAATCAGAGGCAGTCTGATCAGGACTACTACCAGTAGTCGGATGAACATGCTCCTTTCAGAGTTACATATCCTTAGGTGAAGACTGAGCACAACTAAAAACATGTCCATGGCCTTTGGTTTAAACAATATTATTTTATCTCTAAATCAAATTACCGGTACATAATTTTTCAGATGACATACACAAAGTATCAGGATTGGAAAACAAGTCTTGCGGCTTATAGATATCCTTTCCTGTAGCCTTTAAGCTTTAAGTATCTTTAATTGAACGGATTTTCTTGCACACCAGATAGAGAAATCCAACGCTTTACCCCATGTGAGAAATTCTTATCTCACCCTCGTTATCTCACCCCGTCGCACGCTGCGTTCAAGTGTTCTTTTTTAACATTGGTTGTATAGGACGTCACGTAATTTCGTCGCTAAGCGCAAACGTCACGATGACGTCAAAACGTTTTAAATCAAAATGGCGGACGCAGCGATTTTATCACTTTTCTAGGTAAATGGTATAAAAATCAATCTTCGCTGCATTACAGTGAGCAAGAAAAAGAATCTTACATGAGTGTCAGGTATGGATAGACAAATCTGTCCCTCGGGTCACAATTTGGCATCACTCGGCGAGCCTCGTGATGCCAAAATGTGACCCTCGGGACAGATTTGTCTATCCATATCTGACACTCATGTAAGATTCTTATATGGTCCCCCTCCTACACCACAACTTCATTAGCATGATTAATATGCACAATTGTTTTTCTCTTGCTCATTCAAGAAAAGAAAATGTCAGTTACTAGTGGAAGATGAGCAATGAATACTGGTAAATTACCCTAAGGGGATATACTAATGGGACAGCTTGGTTGACCAACTGAACCTCCTTACATGACTCCAGTTATTAACCTGGGGCCGTTGTTCAAAATTAACAATGTCGTTAGTTAACGATTCATTAAAATTTCAAATGGCAATATTACAAATACACTGTTGTTTTTTGTTGAGCTTGCGGGTGTGCCATGTGGTTTTTCTCGGGGTTCTCCCGTTTTCGCCCCACCTATTGATTGGCCCGTCTCATATGAGCTGAAATAATATTGAAAGGGACGTTAAACTGAATTAAAAAGAAAAAAAAAATGTTGAAAAAAAAAACAAACAGTGTATTTGCTTTTGCAAACAAATTGAGGGCTTAATGAGTGTTAATCTAACAAAGTTTTGAATAACTGGTCCCCGGTGTAGTAAAGAATTTAAGTCGTTAACAGGAACATTTATGCATAGCCTGGCTTGATCATTCATACAAATCTTGGCAAGTATCTTCAAAACAAACAATATTAAATGAATCATAGCCGAACCTTCACAATTTATTGATGCAAAACCAATATAAATATGATTTTATGAAGTTAGCACATTGCTGCACTTGTGGTTAGATTGTAACATCTTTGTAATTATAAAGATTCGACATTTGATGTCTAAGAATTCATATTGCTGTGACTACCCTTTAAGTTGAAAAGTATTTTTTTATCAGAAAAGGTATGCGTGCCAGCCCGACAAACATGCATAGTGTAACCGTCTTGCAGACACTCATCAGATATGCACTCTGATGCAGATCTACACTGTAAACTCACTAAACTAACATCAATCAGTTCAGAATTTAAGGGAAAAATCAGTTCAGAATTTAAGGGAAAATGCATTTTTACTTCATTCATTGCATTTTGAAGAAGCATACATAGATATATCAAAATCATTTAGGTCATATTTGGCAAACCACATTTAAGCTCATGTGAAAATCAAAAGGTGCTGATCAGCCTATGCATCTATGCTCTCTGATTAAGACTTTCTATGTCAATTTAAAAATCAATCAGCATGTTTTTGTTGGAAACCAAGATGAACCTTTTCTTGAGAGACTCTAATAATGCCAGTGCTGAAAACTTATGTCAGGACCTCTAAATACCATCGTGACATAAAATCATTATTGCCTGTTGATAGCATCATTTCTTATCCAACTAAAAATCTATAACATTGCAAATTAACAAGCTTAAGAAAATGTCTCGGCTACTTCAGCTAAAAAAGGAAATAGGCCACTGTGAACAGCACTTATGTCAAGTCCTTCTAACAGACTGAATATTTTTGCCTTTCCTGATGAAGAAATTTTGCTGACTCTTTTTAACCCATATTTAAAATTGACGAATGGATTTTCCCATCATAATCACGAATGGATTTTCCCATCATAATCATTTGGGCCAGTGCACTTTCATTTTTAGGGGCGTCAGGAGTGATTTTTAGATTTTATTCAACTTTTTCGATGGGAATTTTCTAAGCAAACAGAATAGCCCCAGATGGGACGCCGCGTTCTGCGGCGTCACATCTGGGGCTATGCTGTTTGCCTATGTCCCATAAAAGGGAAGCCAGGCTTAAATGAGTTTATGGTATTGTTCAGGCAGTATTTTCTATAGAGATTGAGGTTCAACTTATTGTTGTACATCCCATTAAACAATTTTTGGTTATGTCGAGATGGAGCCAACACTTCCTGGGTGCTTAACTACAAAGTACTTTTCTTTTGAGATTAAGATTTCACTTTGCCTCGCTGATTGCGTTATATATGGTTTAACATCACAGTCAACAATTTATCATATGGACATTTGGAGAAGGAGCCAACACTTCCTGGGTGCTTAACTACAAAGCACTTTTCTTTTGAGATTAAGATTTCACTTTGCCTCGCTGATTGCGTTATATATGGTTTAACATCACAGTCAACAATTTATGGACATTTGGAGAAGGAGCCAACACTTCCTGGGTGCTTAACTACAAAGCACTTTCTCTTTTGAGATAACGATTTCACTTTGCCTTGCTGGTTGTGTTATGGTTTAACATCGCAGTCAACAATTTTTGGTCATAACGATATGGAGCCAACACTTCCTGGGTGTACACCCACACTTTTCTTTTGAGATTAAGCGTCCACTTTGCCTTGCTGGATGCGTTATGATTTAACATCCCAGTCAACAATATCTGGACTTGTCGAAATAGAAATAGACCCAACACTTCCCGGGTGCTTTACTACATGTAGTGCTATGGGGAGTAAATGTGTCCTGCTCAGACACAACAGGAGAGGCTTGTATCCCAGAACCTATCACTTTGGAATCTGACTATCTATCATCTACCATTAGACCACCATGCGACCATCTTTTCATACGAGCCGAATACGGGAAAACTGGTCCTCGGAGTTTTCCACCAGGTCTGACACAAATCGGCCTGTACAGTCACAGAAGATGGCTAGAAGCTTGAACATTCGGATTTACGAAGAAGAGGGATTGTACTATCCGAAAAGCAAAAACAAAGGTACTGATCAGCTTTGCAGTTACTGTAAAGCTGATCTGCACCTTTGTTTCCACATAGGCAAAATTCCGGTTTTCTCATGGCACGGCTCACATGATAGGTGGCCAGTTAGAGAGATATTTTGGCAGAGAGGCGTGTTTTCTCTTGGCGGCCCCCTTGGTCGAGGGGTTAAGAGCGCTGTTTCTTAATGATAATCACTCAATCATCTCACCGCTGTGTCTGGTGTGGGTTCGAGCCCCGCTCTAGCCACATGTGAGACAAGCCAAGTTCTGCTTGCCGGTGTGCCAGGTGTTTTTTCTCAGGGTTCTCCCATTTTTGCCCCACCTACTGATTGGCCCATCTCATATGAGCTGAAATAATCTTTACAGGGATGTAAAACAGAATCCAAATAAGAAAGAAAAAAATGTTTTCTCTTGGCAAAGATGTCATTTTTTATTATTTTATATTTAAAAGTTGCATAATATAGTACATGTATGTAAATAGATTCAGCAATATATCACATTCACAATGTGCCAAATAAGCACAGTATTTGAAAATAATTTCTTGATTAATATACACATTACTGTCCAGAAAATCAGCATTCGTGGATACCCAATAGATTTGCGCCACTGAGGCAATTCTAATGGATACCAACAAGGTATAAATTTATGGAGAACTGATGGATTCAATTCAGATAAACAAAACTTATCAGCAAAATGAAGTTTGAATTCATAATTCACACAGCAGCATGGGCTGATGCACAACCTATACGAGCCACAACATGGGAAAACCAACAATCTATATAGGCGAAAACAAAGGCGCAGATCAGCTTCGCAGTAACTGCGAAGCTGATCAGCGCCTTCGTTTTCGCTACTCGGATAGTACATTTCCTCTTCTACTTAAATCCGAAATTTCAAGCTTCTGGCTCTCTTCTGTGACGGTACAGGTTGGTTGGTGTCGGACCTGTTCGGAAACCACATTGTTGGTTTTCCCCAGAGGCGGCTCATACATCAATCAATCATACTGCATGTCTATAGAAATTGCTGAAAATATCTACCATATTGATATAAAATTTGGATACCCATTCAGTATAGCCACCTATTGGGTGGGATATAGTGCTTCTACTGGGAAATAGCGGCTTACTTGGCTTACAACAGGTGTTTTGGCATTTACACCTGGGCCCAGTTGTTCGAAACATTGTTAGCTAAAACGCTGTCGTTAAGCCCTCAATTTGTTACCTATATATAAACTTCAAAAGCAAATATACTGCAATGTAAAGGATTCTCACATTTTTTCAACAAAAAGTAACAGTGTATTAATTTTTGAAATTTTAACGAATCGTTAACTATCGACATGTTTTGAACAACTGGCCCCTGGTTGTCAATTTTTGGAATGGGACTTTCGTTCTGATTGCGCCACTTCCTGATCATTGCTTTCATTTACCCTTTAGAGTAAATAATGTGATGCAAAAGTCACTTGTAAACCCAGTCCCCAAGCCAAGTAGCAAGGTGAGGGATGGCATTGGAACTATGGTTATACTTTTGTGATCTATACATATCTGTTGGAAGGTAACCCATCATAAGTGACTCACAGTTTCATCCTTCTGTTTTCATCCTATTGTTGACTCTGTTGTTGATTATTATCCCAGCAAACTCAAACACAATAAAACTGTTGCATATCTAACCAATGACATGAACAATCTCATCAGACCTTAGCAACATAGCAGAAACACAATCAAAAGTAATGTTCATGAAATGTGACAGGCATCAGTCATAATGATCTGACAAAGTCAATTTTTGGTCCACTTGTAAATATATACTAAGGACACTGTATACTAACAACACTTTACAGATCAAGCTAACACAACCTCTTATGACCACAGACACTTGACAGCAAAAACTAACCACACACAACTAACATAACAAAAGAAGACTGATAATTGTTTCTGCACTCACTGAAGGACCATATGTAAGAATGGCATCCATGTTAAATTATCCTCCTAAAATCAGAAAATGAAATTGCTGCCTTAATATAGCCTGATAATCTGTTGCAAATTGCAATCAAAGCATGGTTAACTGCATCACACTTGAAATTGTTTTGTTAGAAACCATACTATCTATCATATTCATTATTTTTGTTTGAATTGATGCTTTACGTCCCAGTCAACAGCAAAGGTCATGTCGGGATGTATGGATGGTTTGACTAAAACACTTTTCCTGGGCAGGCTCAGACTTGAGTGGTTAACCAGTAATCCGATGGTATGTCAGTAGATTAGAAGCTTTGCCTGGAGGCACAAGCAGCCCATCTATTTCTCCTGGGCCCCAATGGGAGGAGGGGGGGGGAATATTCATTATTACCTTCTGAGACGAAAGTATTCGGGTTGTTGTGAAGATACTGGTGTGAAAAATGAGCTAGCACCCTCTCCCTCTCCTGGGTCTCCCCGATCAGTGAGAACTGTTTGAGAAACTTCCGTAGAGCCACGTCCAGCGTGTCCCCGGCAAAGTTGAACAGTTTAAGGTACTCCTCGGCGACTGTCGTGTTGAAGTCATTCCTACAAGAGATACAGAAAAAATGGTTACGTTTTGAATTAAGGTGGGCCTCTGTTTTCTTTTACATTGCCAAACTATGAAGTATAAGATGAGACTCAATACATGATCAACTGATAAGTATGATGCACAGTACCAATGTACATGAGACAAAATCATTAATCTTTTTGACACTTTTCAAATACAGTTTTTCAAGAATGTGCTTTATATAATACATATGAGCCTGTGCATGAGAAAACCAACAATTTGGGTTCCGACCAGGACTGACACAAACCGGGCTGTACAGTCACAGAAGCAGGCTAGAGGCTTGAAATTTTGGCTAGAAGTAGAAGAGGAATTGTACTATCTGAGTAGTGAAAACAAAGGCGCTGATCAGCTGTGCATTTACTGCACAGCTGATCTGTGCCTATGTTTTCGCCTAAGCAATGTGTTGGTTTTCTCATGCAGTGGCTCATATGGAAGTTTGTTTGCCTTTTGGAAAAGCCAAGCTTCTGAACTCTTCTATCTAAATCAGATCAACTATTGATCATTCAGTCATTTAATTATGCCTTCCCATCTTTATATTAATGAAAGGCATTATATGCTCTTCTAAAACCTACCTAATTTTTTTCTACATATTGATGCTTGAGCAAAAAGTATAAAACCTAAGCAAATAAGCAAAAAGCTGGGTCCAGTTGTTCAAAACTTTGTTAACTTAACGTCATCGTTAAGACCTCAACTCATTTTGCAAATGGCGACTACATTAACAAATACAGTTATTTTTTGATGATAAAATGTGATATTTGTAATATTCAGGTTTGAAATTTTAACAAATCGTTAACAATGCCGTTAATTTTGAACAACAGGGCCCTGAACGCTTTAAGCGTTCTGCCAAAATAATGTCCCACATTGCTTGCCAGTTGCCACTCTCTTCAAATCTGACAGCAGCAGTAATATTATATTCAATTTATGTATAAATATTAAAGTAATGTGATCAAAAACCTCCTTTTTATAAATGCGAAATACATATGTACATGTATAAAAGGTAACATCAGGTGAACTACTATGCAGTCTGGTCATTGTATTTCTGTCTTCTTTCTTTCAGTCTAGATAGATTTGTTTCACTTTTATAGTCCCAGTCATCATTATTTCATTCATGTCACAGTGGAACCTCAGCTCCCTGTGTGCTTAACCAGTGCTAAAGTATTATGGAATTTTGTTAAGGTCACAAAATGGCAGGAAAAGGTTTGGAACCCCCAAACCTTAAACTAAAGAGCACAGCCCTCTACCAAACAGTGACATCACTCCACTAGATAGTGAGAGTCTTTAGATACCACATTAGAGACTTCTGCCTCAAGTCAGTTTTAAGGGCTTCTGTAAAGGTGGATGGGTGTGTCACAGTGTGGTCAATAAGAGCTGTCGTAGGACAGCGTAGCTCGCCTGACTTGCGCTTTGCCACTAAATCTATTAAAATCTATGACCCATGACACTGACCTCAAGGTCACTCAAGTGGGTCATGATGGTACAGCATAAAACTTAGATCAATATCTACCAACCTGCAAAGTATCAACTTGATCCATCTACATATTGAAGAGATATAGACTTATAAAAACTTTAACCAAAATCTTTAACACCAAATTTCGAAGTCCGTGACCTTGACCTCAAGGTCACCCAGGTGTGTGATACAGCATAAAACTTCAGGCCAATATCTACCAACATGCAAAGTATCAACTTGATCCATTAACATGTTCAAGAGATATAAACTTAAAGCAAAATTTTTCACACAAACTTTCTAAGTCGGTGGCCTTGACCTAAAGGTCACCCAAGTGGGTCGTGATGATACAGCATAAAACTTCAGACCAATGTCTACCAACATGCAAAGTATCAAGTTGATCCAGCACCATATTCAAGAGATATAGACTTATAAAAATTTTAACAAATAACACTAAACTTATCAAAACTTTAACCAAAAATTTCTAAGGCCATGACCTTGACCTCAAGTTCACCCAGGGAGGGTCATAATGGTACAGCATAAAGCTTCAGACCAATATCTACCAACATGCAAAGTATCAACTTGATCCATCTACATGTTAAGGAGATATAGACTTCTAAAAACTTTAACTGAAAACTTTAACTTTGCCACTAAACTTATCAAAACTTTAACCAAAAATTTCTAAGGCCATGACCTTGACCTCAAGTTCACCCAGGGAGGGTCATAATGGTACAGCATAAAGCTTCAGACCAATATCTACCAACATGCAAAGTATCAACTTAATCCATCTACATGTTAAAGAGATATAGACTTCTAAAAACTTTAACCGAAAACTTTAACAAAAAAATTCTAAGTCTGTGACCTTGACCTCAAGGTCATACAGGGTGGTTCATAATGGTACAGCATAAAGCTTCAGACCAATATCTTACCAACATGCAAAGTATCAACTTGATCCATCAACATGTTCAAGAGATATAGACTTCTAAAAACTTTAATGAAAAAGTCACTAGAGCACAAAATATAGGTCAAGGTCACTAGATCAATGTGGGTGCAAAGTCAGGACATCGAGGAGAAGCCATATGCAAAGTTTGATGGTTGTAGGCTTTATAGTTGATGAGATATTAAGGGTTGGCTTAAAAAATGACAAAGTCACTAGAGCACGAAATATAGGTCAAGGTCACTAGGTGAATGTGGGTGCCGAGTCGGGACATCGAGGAGAAGTCATATGCAAGGTTTGATGGTTGTAGGCTTTATAGTTGATGAGACATTAAGAGTTGGCTTCAAAAATGACAAAGTCACTAGAGCACGAAATATAGGTCAAGGTCACTAGATCAATGTGGGTGCAAAGTCGGGACATCGAGGAGAAGCCATATGCAAGGTTTGATGGTTGTAGGCTTTATAGTTGATGAGATATTAAGGGTTGGCTTAAAAAATGACAAAGTCACTGGAGCATGAAATATAAGTCAAGGTCAGTAGGTCAATGTGGGTGCCGAGTCGGGACATCGAGGAGAAGCCTTATGTAAGGTTTGACAGTTCTAGGCTTTACAGTTGATGAGAAACTAACACAGCATCTGAGCATTGTACAAAGGTGATCTAGATATTGACCTCTAGCCCCGCCCCCAGGCATGACCCCACGGGTCCCTTCACACTAAATCACAGAGGACCCTCATATGCAGCAATGTTCCAAATATGAATGATTTCTGGTCAGTGACTATCAAGATATAACACAGAGATCTCGAGGACGCCAGATTCGGCGTCCTGGGACGAGAAAACTCGTGCTCGGACGCATAATTCTGCCAAGAGATGATTCCCGGGACGCAAGGTTTTTTCGCCGTGAGACGTCCCAAAATTCCCATCTTTATCTTGGCTTTGTTGTTTATTAGCTCCAAGAATCAATTATCTCCAATCAAGATAAGGATAACTCAAATTAACAGTGTTGTCCAAATGCAAATTAGACATGCTATAAAGTTTCATGCCTCCGGCGTCTGATCAATGTGACGGTCGCATTCAAAACACATGTTACGGTTGATCGGTCAGCTACAATGAAACAATTAAGTCTTAAACAGTCATAAAATCTTGTGAAACCATAGCGATTTTCATTTAAAGATCAATTGAATTACATAAACAATTAAATAAAGCTAAACTTTTATACTTTTGGACCGATTTTTGAAATGTCATTAGTTTTCGCGACTTTAGCATTAATGGAAAAATCGTGATTATTTGTTTGTTCTTGTTGCCTCTCAATCATAATTTGTTGGTAAAACTTTGTTTAAAGTGTTCAAAAGAGGTTTAGTGTCCATATTTTAGTAATGAAGAATGCAAGCCAATCTTATCATTCTTACCAAATTGACAGTAGGAAATCCAGCCTTTGAGGGGTCACCCCTCATTGACCCCAAACTCATTACTGAACAGGCGAAAGTAAATGATATACACCTAACATTATATGATAGACAGATGTCACAGAAAGGCTTTGTCTACAAAAGGAGCTAATTTTGGAGTGCATTACACACATTTCTTGGTCTTACCTAGTAGAGTAGACCCCTCCCCCATGTACCTAACCAGTAAAACCACACTACTAAGAATGTTTAATTTAACCAATTCTACAATTGATAGCATGTCATTTTATACCATCAGATGAGAGTAAGGTTTTGACAAATGCCGTGGTCAATATTATTGTCTTAAGAAATAGAAGCCCCAAACCCTGTTTATAAAGAGGTAAAATAATTATGATTTTTTTTGGTCGAAAAAATTAGGATTGTAATTGAGTTTCTATAGTGGGACTCCTAAATTTTGTCTGGGACTCCTACTTTTTCTTTTGGAGGAGTCCCGGACTCCTGTTTTCAAAATCCTAGTGAGATCCCTGTAACAATTTTAAAAACTTTAACCGAAAGTGTGACGCGGACGCGGATGGGGACGCGGACGTACACGTAAACGCGGACGACCGAGGTGACAACAATAGCTCTGTGCACTTTGTGCAGGCGAGCTAAAAACTGTTGTTTGGTGCGGAGGCTTATCATGAAAGTACATTATAATGTTCCTTCCTGTGTCTGGCCAGATGAGACAAACCAACATGATTTACATGTCAGCCTCATAATGAGAAAAGTTAAGAGAATGGAAAAACAAAGGCACAATTTAGCTGCTTGCAGATCATGCAGCTGATCAGCATCTTTGTTTTCTATGCTTAGATAGTACAAAACATCTTCTTAAAGCCAAAATTTCAAGCCTTTGGCAAGCTTCTACAACCAAGCTTCTACGCCAAGTTTGTATCTGACCAGAGAAGACAATAAAACAGGTTTCTCATGATCCAATTCATGTCAATTACACGCTATATCAATATTGAAACTGTCTGCCACGAAAAAAGAAAAACACTAAAAGATGAACAAAACAGCTAAAAAAGAAGAGATGATATTACAATTCAGGCTGTCTGGAGGACTGAAACTTGATTGTAAAATAATCCAAATACCATTACTTCCTTCATTTTTAGTAGAAAGGCCCCAACAGACAATTTATATATGTATTAAGAATAGAAAGATCAGATGGGGTTGTTACATTAAATTTAAAATCCCAATGTCCTAGACAATAGGCCAGAAACACTGGCAACTCAAGACTAGGGCCCAGTTGTTCAAAATCGACGACATCGGTAGTTAAAAAATTTGTTAAAATTTCAAACATGAATACTACAAATACGCTGTTGTTTTTTGTTGATAAAATGTGATAAAATGTATTTCAAAGGATTCTCACATTTTATCAACAAAAATAACATTGTATTTGCTTATGTAATAGGTATTTACATGTACTTAACAAGTTGAGGTCTTAATGATGACGTTAAGCTAACAAAGTTTTCAACAACTGGTCCCAGATAAATAGGACACAACTTAGCATAAGTGGGATTCAAACCCAGGAACTCTTTACTTGAAGTCCAATGGGAAATGTACCACTAGGCCACTGCAAACCTATGTTTTGAGACATAAGGAATACACACAGTTGATAAAATGTGATAAAATGTATTTCAAAGGATTCTCACATTTTATCAACAAAAATAACATTGTATTTGCTTATGTAATAGGTATTTACATGTACTTAACAAGTTGAGGTCTTAATGATGACATTAAGCTAACGAAGTTTTGAACAACTGGTCCCAGATAAATAGGACACAACTTAGCATAAGTGGGATTCAAACCCAGGCACTTTTGACTCTTGAAGTCCAACGGGAAATGTACCACTAGGCCACTGCAAACCTATGTTTTGAGACATAAGGAATATACACAGGGTACGGCTATTACTTAAGCATGCCCAGAAATTTAGGCTCTCCAAGAATACGATTATGATGTAACCACTACATGACAACTTACCATTTATACATGTACAGGTCAACCTCGTTATAATGCTATCTCTGGGGTTCATGGAAACAGACCTTGTTATAAGTGAAACGATATTATTATGAGACAGGTGGCAAGTGAGTACTAAAACACTAAAAGATGCCACCTGTATGAGGTTATTTACAATAGACATATAGCAAAATTATCATTTTGGAGGCCATGACTTGGCCTTGTTGTATTGAAAACCCACACTATAATGAGGTGCACTATAATGAGGTTGAACTGTACATACAATCAACCATACACATAACAAATGCTGAACAATTATAGAAAATGAAAGAATCAAAAGCATTACAACAATTGCAGCACATCTCATGAGAAAACTTAAGCAAATAATACAGGCACAGATCACCATCCTATTATCTATGATAGCTTAGTCACATGGGATTAAAGCTTTCAGCTACATAGCTGAGCAATCTAGTTCTAATCTTCCCTGCTTTGAACCCTCTAAAGACAATTTAACTCATAAACTGCTCATTTACAATAATAGCAATCTGTTTAATTATTCAAATACATTTGACTAAATCCACCCTGTAATATTTGAGCCGCATCATGAGAAAACCGGATTTTTGCCTATGTGAAAACAAAGGCGCATATCAGGTGTGCAGTAAATGCACAGCTGATCAGTGCCTTAGTTTTCGCTACCCGGACAGTACAACTCCCCTTCAACTTTAATTGAAAATTTCAAGCTTCTAGCCTGTTTCCTTAGATGTACAGGCCAGTTTGTGTCAGACCTGGTCGGAAACCCCTAAGACCACTTTTCTCGCGTCACAGCTCATTTTGAGACCAATAAAGTAATAGTCTATAAATGGCGCCATTCTGACAACAATAGAAACATGCCACACATGAATAGAAAACTATACAAAATCTAATATATCATAGCCTGGCGAATATAAAGCAAAAAGGCCCCAGAAAGAAAAGCCAGCATACATTGGCACCCAGCATCAATCTTTTAATTGTGTTTCACTCGAGCGATCTAATCAAATCTAAGAACGCAATTGGCGAATAAGGAAATAGCATGTTGGTTATTGACCGCCGATATTATTTGCCGCAGGGATATTTTACTAGTTGACACAGACTTCAATCACTTCCCCTAGGAGCTGAATTACTCACCGACTGTTGCTTAATACAACAGATAATTTCAGTAAATTGAGATGAGATTAGGAATTGGATGACAAAAACATGACAATACGAATAAAAGTATAACATGCAACTACATGTACATATTTTGGGAAATAAAAGGTTCATAATTGAGCCGCATCATGAGAAAAAGGGATTTTTGCCTATGCGAAAACAGTAACTGCTAAGTTGATCTTTGTTTTTGCTACACGGATAGTACAACTCCTACTCTACTTATACACAAATTTTCAAGATTCTAGCTTTCTTCTGTGACTGTACAGGTCGGTTTGTGTCTGGTCTCGTCGGAAACCCCGAAGACCGGTTTTCTCACATCGCGGCTCAATTAGAATACATCAATGATGATGTCACATGGAAAAGCTTCAATTACAGAAGCCATCTACATTAGGAAAACATGTCCATGCAATATATAGAGATTTTTCACCAGTAAAAATTGAAAATTTCATCAGAAAAAAAATTGATATTTTTCTTATTTTTTGCTCAAAACATAGATTGTGGGTACACGTTAGAACCGCCTCACCGAGGCGGTTCTAACGAGTACCCACAATCTATGTTTTTGAGCAAAAATAAGAAAAATAGGTATACCTCTGCATACCCCAGTTTTGCTATATAAAAGTGGGGTTCAAGGGGGTATACATTACACGGACATGTTTTCCTGATATATAAGCTTCCTGAAGTTTTCAATTTCAACTTAACAATCTTTTTTCCTTATATTGTAAGACATATACCGCGGGTTTGCTTTATATAGGCAAAAAGGGCCGTGAAATGAAAAGATAGCAGGCTGCGGGGGAAAACAGCAGTGGTTTGACCAATGAGCTGCCCCCCCACAGGGTGGGGCTTTTAGCGGGGATTTTAGCGGGGATTTGCTGGACCAAAAGTCAAAGTCCCCGCTATTTCCAAGGGGTGTGGGGTCCGTGGTTACAAATGACTAGTGCAGGAAAATAGCCTACAGGGCGATTAGGGAGAAATAGTCTCCCGAAATGAACAAACTTCCCCTTATTTTCAGCTAAGAGAGAGAGTGAAAATGTATAGAATATATAAGCAAACCAGAAATTTAGGTCCAAACTGCTCCTAAATTTTCTCAGGGAGATACAAAACTTCTTCCTAAATTTCTTGTCTAGTTTGAACCCTGTAGTGCTTTAATCTGCAATGTTTTCTGTGGTGTGTCCATAGGAATATGTGACGGGATAGCCTCCCTTGTAAATATGCAAATTTCAAACTCACGACTTTGTGAATCAAGTAAGTGTTGGGTATATAGCACAGTAAACCACCCTTGGTGGATGAGCATGCTTTTCCACCGACGGGGTTTGCTGTGGCTTGGCTCTGCTGTTCGTTACAAATTTGGTAGCAGCGGTGGGATGATGACAACTGCCAGAACGGAGTTGCCTTACCCATGTAATTCCCAGGCCAAGACTCGGAACGAGTCTTCTCGGAGGGGGGAGTAATGTGACGGGATAGCCCCCCTTGTAAATATGCAAATTTCAAACTCACGACTTTGTGAATCGAGTAAGTGTTGGGTATATAGCGCAGTAAACCACCCTTGGTGGATGAGCATGCTTTTCCACCGACGGGGTTTGCTGTGGCTTGGCTCTGCTGTTCGTTACAAATACAAGGGGTTAGTGCTTTGTGAAAGGCCAAGGTATTTTTGGGCTTTTGGGTATTTTTTCAAAAGTTGGGCTTTGAAGGATCAAAATTCTAAATTGTTGGTGTTCCTATCCTGTCCTGTTGGATGGTTGCTTGTCTGATTGCATGTTTTACATCCCATTTAACAGCTAAGGTCACATGGACATTGAACCTTGGTTTAGTCGTTCAAAAGGGTGGAGAAGCCCTGGCTTTAACCCATGACCCCTGGTTTACAAGGCCAGAGGCTTAATCACTACCCAACACAGACCTGACCCGTCACCGTTTTTAACCCATACATGACGAATGGATTCTTCCATCATTATCAATTGGATGAGTTCACTTTCATGTTTAGGGGCGTTAGGAGTGATTTGGAATTTTTATTCCATTTTTCGATGAAATTCCCTTAAGCAAACAGAATAGCCCCAGATGGGACGCCGCGTTCTGCGGTGTCACATCTGGTGCTATCCTGTTTGCCTATGTCCCACAAAAGGGACGCCAGGCTTAAATAAGTAAGCTGAAGCAAAGACACTCACTCACACAGATCAGTACTGGGTGGTTATCCAGACTCACACAGATCAGTACTGGGTCGTTATCCAGACTCACACAGATCAGTACTGGGTGGTTATCCAGACTCACACAGATCAGTACTGGGTGGTTATCCAGACTCGCACAGATCAGTACTGGGTGGTTATCCAGACTCACACAGATCAGTGCTGGGTGGTTATCCAGGCTGATCATGTTTGTTAGATAAATAGTGAAATAGCTTATTAACTTGACTTTTAACATCCCAATCAATACTATTTTGGTCATGTCAGAACGCAGCAATGTTTCCTGATTAGTAACAGTACTGTGTAGAGTTGATGTGTAGAGCTAAAAGACGCAAATGGCTTACACCCAGGAGTTCTAGATTCGGACTCCTACACTCTACCACTAGGATACCATTCTTTCTCATAATAAAACTTGATGTTTTTGTCACACACTACTCTTTCATCCTAAACTGTTTACTAATTACACAAGGTTGATATATGAAACTGACTGTCGTAGTTTACAGGGTCGTTTTCTATATCCTTAATTTGCTTAACAAATTATCACTTGTCATGCAAGGCACTATAATTATGAGCCTATGATCACTATTTCAGCCTTCACATGAGAGAACGAACAATATGGGTTCGGACCAGGTCTTGACACAAACCGACCTGTGCCGACCTACAGAAGATGGCTAGAAGGTTGAAATTTCAGATTCAAGAAGTAGAGGGATTGTACTATTCTGTGTAGCGAAAACAAAGGCGCTGATCAGCTTCGCAGTTACTGCGAAGCTGATCTGCACCTTTGTTTTCGCCTAAGCATTTAGTTGGTTTTCCTGTATCTTAAGGCTTCATGGATATGCTGGGTACAAATAGTTCCCTAAGACTCTAGTCTCTAGCAGCTTGCTACTACAGTAAAGGCATTTTTTTTTTATGTAATTCTTACTTCAGTTACTTGGTAGTAGGCACTACTCTTATATTTTGTATTTTACTACTCTTATATTTTGTATTTTACTACTCTTATATTTTGTATTTTACTACTCTTATATTTTGTGTTTTACTACTCTTATATTTTGTGTTTTACTACTCTTATATTTTGTGTTTTACTACTCTTATATTTTGTGTTTTACTACTCTTATATTTTGTATTTTTTTTTTGTATTTTCTATATCCTAGTCTGTTGGTTGTTATTCAAATGCCAGGAATTTTGAGCAATTGGGGAAGGAAGCTCATTTTACTTTCAAGTGATGTTTTCCAGTTAGCATTATAATATCCAACGAACAATAATTAAAGGAATAGGATCACAAACTTATTCTTGTATCTTATAAGAAAGACTTAAGGTAGCTGAGCATTATGCAAAAAAGTTCATGAAAATCCCACAAGTTGTGGTTTGAATCCAAATTGAGGCTGTGAGGGTATGATGTCACTCCCTCACAATAATAAAATTCAAGTATTAGCCATTTCTATGTAAATTAAAGAAAGTATGTGGATAGATTACTTTCCTTTCATTCAATGGAGCAAATTTCTTCTATTTTCAAGTGAAAAAAGTGAGCCATATGCTGTAAATTTGTATTTTTCATTTTGGTCATGTGACTAGTTAAACAAAATGGCCCCCGCCTGAGTCAGCCATCGTCAAATGTAAAAATGACCATATCTTTAGGTCATCCTATAAAGACTTAGAACTAGGCTGTAATCTGTACAGCTAGATAGAACCTGGTTTATTTTTTATTTACATCATATGTCACAAGACTATTGTGTCACAGGTGTCTTCTTGCAGTAAAAATGGCAACATAATTTTATTACAAGAATAGAAATGTCATAATGAATAATAAGCAATGTAACATAAAATGCAAGAGCAAAGCTTAGCTTGATAAATGACTGCATAAGGTCATGATAGTCTCTAACCTAAAAACTTCAGTTAAGACGGAGTATTAATAACTGTGTCTGCTTATTTATGCAAAAATCTATGTTTTCTTTCATATGACGTAATGCTTAATATGCAATTTTCCTTGTGAAATTCTTGAGTTCACTGCAAAATACCAATATGTATACATTTTGTCTATACATGTACACCATTTTTTTCATTGAAAACAAAAATAAAATGACATGAAGCTTATAAATTGTTCTAGTTTTTCACTTTTTTTTTCAACAAAAAATAGTGTCCTTGGTTGTATGTGGCATTTATTTGATGAGTTTATTTCATTCATAATGACCTAGTTATGCGAGCAATATTTCAATTGACAAATGGTGTAATTTTAAAGACTTTTCATGATAGTGTATGATAGATTCTAGCAAATTTGTTTGTTTTCTTTTGTTTGTTTGAAATGATGCTTAACGTCCCAGTCAACAGCTATGGTCAAGTCGGGATGTTTCCACCATTTTATGAGACTTCAAATCAAAATTAGGATGTCATGACGACCAAAAAGTGCCTCAAATATAACCAACCAACCAAGCCAATAAGCTAATATGTACATGTATGAATGTTTTTACTTGAACCACTGGTCCTGGGCAGGCTCAGACTTGAGCTGTTAACCAGTAATCAGATGGTCAATATCAATAGCTTAAAAGCTTTGCAAACTTTGCCTGGAGGCACAAGCAACCAACCTATTTTTAGGCCCCAGAGGGCGGGGGCCCTTTGTTTTCTTTCACCCTGCTCACAGACCTCCACTAGTTGATATAAAGTCCTTGATCATATTACTTCAAATAGACCATGCTATTCCAATAAGGTCAATTTGACATGACCACACACTTCATGTGACACTAGGAAAATATCTTCAGCGAGAAAATATTTACTAGATACCTCTCTGCCAATATACAATTGTTGCCCAAGGATAATGTCATGACGATTTGTTCACCGAGGCAAAAAAATATTACCTGAGGATGTAGCCCCTGAGGAAAATATTACCTGTTGATGGTGAACAAATTGTCGTTACCCTCATGCGAGGGCAACAATTGTTTTATTACACAGATTTTAAAATTTTGAAACACAAATTAGCCCAGGATTGTGTGTGTCTTTGATGCAGATCAAAGCTGAAAACGCCTATGCAATAAAATTATAATTTGATGTCATATACTGATAAATGACGTTACAGGGTAATATGATAGGGTGACATGACAGAATATTACCCTCCATGTGACTTTCTCTGAACCAATCAAAATCCACTCTCAGCCAATGAATATAAATGAGGTATAATAATAGTTATGAAGCAAGTGAGGTCAACTTGTAGGTTAAAAAAATTTACACAATACAAATTTGAAGAATGAGTACAGGTGTGGAATACAATAGACACATGTGATAAGATTATAATATGTGTACATGTACATAAAATTAATGCATAGGAGAAGCATGCATGAATACCTCTACAAAGGATATAAAATAATACATGTATTAAAATCATCTGTCATTTAAGCCTAGCAAAACAGTGACTGTATACTATGCATTGCAGCTGACAGTTGAAATGGTAACCACACCTTGTTATGGTGTCCTAGGAGTGTTCAAATGGCCAAACTAGTTGACCGATCGGTTCACCGATCCGTCCATGCCCATTTAAAAAGGGGCATATCTATTTTAGAGGTGGACCACAAAAAATGCAGCTGAACCCCTATTTTATTTTAGGGGTGCATGCCTTTTTAGCTCACCTGAGCCGTTTAATAGGCTAACAAGGTGAGCTAATAGGATGGCCATGATCCGGCGTCCGTCCGTCGTCGTCCACCATTTTCAAAGATCTTCTTCTCTGAAACCGCTTGGCCAATCAAAACCAAATTTTATATGAAGCATCTATAGGAAGGGGGAACCAACGTGTATATAAATAATCCATGTCACATGACCAAGATGGCCGCCATGGCCATATATAGTGAAAACCTTTAAAAATCTTCTTCTCCAGAACCCAAAAGACTAGGATCTTGAAACTTGGCACATAGCCTTTATATAAGTGACTCGAGGTCCACAATGTGTATATAAATAATGACCTTCGGATGACCTTGACCTATTTTACGGCAAGGTCAACATAGGTCGCCAATGCATTTGAATGGGGAAAACTTTAAAATGTCATTTAATGTGAAAGTCTTGCAGAAAATGGGCAGTAGGACTGAATATTAATGATTCTGAAAAAATTTGGACCCCAATGGCTCATGTGCCCCCAACCCGGGGCAATATACATGTACATGTATATCTCCATAATATTCAAACATTTTCTCCACTGAAACTGCTTGGCCAATCAAAGCCAAATTTTATGTGAAGCATCTATAGGATGGGGTAACCAATGTGTATATAAATAATCCAGGTCACATGACCAAGATGGCCGCCATGCCCATATATGGTAAAACCCCTTCAAAAATCTTCTTCACCGGAACCGGTTGACTGATTTCAACGAAACTTGGCATGAAGTATCGATGACTCAAGTACTACAATGTGTATATAAATCATGACCCTGTGATGACCTTGACCTATTTTACGGCAAGGTCAACATAGGTTGCCAATGCATTTGAATGGGGAAAACTTTCAAAATGTCATTTAGAGAGAAAGTCTTGCAGGAAATGCACAGTAGGACTGAATATTAATGATTCTGAAAAAGATTGGTCCCCAGGGGCTCATATGCCCCCAACCTTGGTGCAGTATACATGTATATTTCCATAATATTCAAACATCTTCTCCTCTGAAACCACTTGGCCAATCAAAGCCAAATTTTATGTGAAGCATCTATAGGATGGGGGAACCAATGTGTATATAAATAATCCAGGTCACATGACAAAGATGGCCGCCATGTCCATATATAATATGGTAAAAACCCTTCACAAATCTTCTTCTCCGGAACCGGTAGACCGATTTCAAAGAAACTTGGCATGAAGCATCGATGGCTAAATGTTTATATAAATCATGACCCTGTGGTGACCTTGACCTATTTGACGACAAGGTCAACATAGGTTGCCAATGCATTTGAATGGGAAAAACTGTTAACATGTCATTTGAAGGGAATAAATAAAATAGAAATTGGCAAATGGACAGAATATTGATTATTCTGAAAACAAATGGCCCCAGGGCTTCATCTGCCCCTGACTGGGGCTAAATACCATAATATTCAAACATGTTTATTGGCATATGTAGCAGATCTCAGGTGAACGTTTACAGGACCATTGGTCCTCTGGTTTATCAGTTAAGCTCTATTATGTGAGTGCACCCCTAACAATGTGGGTGCATGCCTAAAATAGGGGAACACCACTATTTAGGGGTTCACCTATATGAGGGGTGCACTCACATATTTGTAGGTGCATATCTAAATATAGAGGTGTACCCATAGTTTGAAAATGCAAGTGTATCCCTATATTTAGGGGTCCATGCCCAAATAGATGGGAACTCCTAAATATTGATGCAGGTGATCCAATAAAAATAGATGTTAACCCCTGATCAGTTGACCAGTTTGGCCATTTCGACCCTTCCAGTACACCATACATTGTACTGTTCGATTGGCCAGGTCATATCAGTACATTATATTGTACAATTCGGGGTTACCATTTCTATTCCAGCTTGCAGTCTGTGCATCAAGCAAATTTGCACAGCATTTTTGGTAGGCTTTAGAAAAAAATAAAAATACTTTAAAATAGGGTGAAGAATATTGGTATGCAACTATTGGGAATGCAAAAATGTATAGCAATATCTATAAATGACAGATGCCATAAAGATATGTTAAGAGAAACTCAATAAATGTCCAGCCACAAAGGTTAAACAGAAATAGGGTATAAAGTGAGAATAAACAATCATGATACACATTTAAAAGAAACAAATTCACTACAAAAAGTGTCTAAACTACTGTATATAATAGGACAAGCATAATTGTAGCTTTACATAATGTGCACGGTTTTGTTAGCCACTATTATCACAATGCTACAAGCGTACACCCCGAAGACAACATGCTGCTTACTTTTTGCTGAGGTGTCGAGCAACATCGGACTTCTGAAAGCCATCCAGATTGTAGAGACGCTTGGCAAGCCTTTGAGCTGATGGCTGATCAATTTGTTTTGCTGGTGGCTGGTAGAATAATCCATCGGGACCAAACTCTTTGGTAAGATAATCGTCACAAGTTTCAACAATTTCGTCTGAAAGTGCTGAGGTTTCAGATTTATCAGTGTCATGAGATTCATTTTTATTTTGTTCCTCTGAAAGCTCTGAAGGTTTAATTTCATAAGTTTCATGAGGTTCCTTTTCTTTTATAATTTTCTCTATAGAATTTACACTTAATCCGATATTATCATTAAGTTTTGTATCTGATGATTCTACAGTAGCACACTGGTCTAGATTATCACATATCGCTGAGTCATCCTTTTCAGTATAGCACTTATCAAAATTAGGAGTATCTATATTTGATTCTTCTAATGTTATATCACAGGGCTTTGGTTCAGTTTGTTCAGTTTCAGAAAATTCCTCTAGCTTTTCAGAAACATTTGCTTGATCAAATTTACTTTCATTATAATAAGCCTTTGTTTCCATACTTTCTTCAACAGAATGAGCAAGACGTTTTTCTAAATCAGCACTTATATCATCTGACTGTGTTTCATTTTTAACTGACTGGCGGATTTCGTCTTTTATCAATTCTTTGCTGTCTGTCTCATCATCAGTTTTTCCAAGTAAATCCTGATTTGAACTTTCTTGAGATATGGCACCAAATTTATCCTCAAAACTCTCATGTAATGTAGGAGTTGGGTTTTGTGGAATTTGATCGAGTGAATATGCTACATCATCTATATCAATAGCTATAAACTGAAAGTCTTGATTGTGTAAGTAATTTTCGTGACTCTTGCTAGCTCTAACTACATTTGCTTCTTTGCTAGATCTGTTAATACTGGAGACTTTTTCAATGCTTTTACTGGTTGGAAGAGATCTGGAAACTTCTTCAAAATGCACCGGAGACATTCCAGAATCTGACATGCTTCGTTCCAAGATGATATCTGGTGTTTGATTTCCAGAACTACAAGTGCTGTCGGAAAGGGAGTTCCCAAAGCTACATGAGACAGATGTTGAACTATCCTCGTCAATCAGAGGCTCAACCTCCTGTTGAAGTAAAGTACTCATTGACATATCTGAGAGAAAGTCTGCGGGACTAGAGACAGGGGAACCTGTGCTACTGACAGCTGATGAATAAGACTGAGTCATTATATCTTTAGCACCATCTGATTCAAAACCGCTAAGATCAGACACACTGCTTTCATCTTTTACTAGTTTTGTTTTCTTTTCTAAACTACCAGTGTTTGAAAGATTAGTTTGCTCCTCAAAACCAGATTCTGCTGATGATTTTCTATCCATTGATGATTCAAAATTGTTATCCAGTCTGTCTGTCAAGTAATCTATTTCTCTGATTTTATGGACAACTATCGTGTCTCTGGTGTCATGTGTATCCTCTGGTTCTAGATTTTCTGTTGAACTACATGTACCTTCGCTATCATATTTTTCCATTCTGGCTTTTCCTAACTCATGCTTATCAGCTTCTGTTTCTGAGTAATTTACTTGACCATTTGTAGTGTCAGACATTTTTTCTCTCATGATTTTTTCATCATCTTTTATATCTGAAGTATTTGAATTTGAAAATGATCTATCTAATCCCTCAATATCAGCTTTGTACAATTTACTAGCATCAACATGTTCATTATTGTTTATTACAACTTCATCTTCTGGAATATAAACTTTAGATGGATTTCCTGAATTCCCATTCAACAAAACCTCAGAGGAAAATGAATGATTGACATCAGTGTTTACTACGGAAAGATTGCTATGTGGCTGTTCTGTCATTGTATTTGATCATGTTAGATGAGGTTAATAACGTACAAGGGGAACATTTGTGGCTGAGTTAGAAGAGGTAATCAGTATAATACATTCTACCTTCTTGTTCTGTTTTCTGGCATCATGTCCTTGTGTTCCTGAAAGAAAAAGGAAACAAACAAACTCAAAAACACTGCTTGCAATATTTTTGTTTGTTTATTTGATTTATTGTTTTACATTCATCATCAATGGCTAAGGTCATGCAGGGAATAGGGATGGTCACTATTGGTCAGTTATCCTAGCTACGTTCCTTGACAAGCCTCACAGCGTCAGATTACCAATACCTCATGCACAGTTCTTTCACCATTTGTTACCGCGAAGCTGATCTGCGTCTTTGTTTTTGCATATGCAGATTGTTGGTTTTCTCACATGGCAGATTGTACCTATCTATACTAGAAAAAGTGCCTTGAGAGGCACGTATACCCCTGGCTGGTAGCCACCAAGCCCCCTTCCCTACCCCCTACCTAAACAACCCGGCACATGCTCACCCCTGACATTGAACCCCACATCACCAACGACAGACAGTGCCCTCATCAAGTGTAATTATGAAATAAACAGTGTAAAGTACTTTACATACAAACATGGGGAAGTGTAGTTTTAGAATGACATATCTATTTTAGAGCGGTATACAGAGCTGACGTGTATACCCAATCTAGGACATAAGCGCGGACATTTTGGGTCAGGTCCTCAGTCCTAGACTGAAATGAAAGTAGAATGTCATTCTTAAAAAAAAAAAAAAAAAAAAAAAAAAAAAAGTAAATAAGTCCTAGATCTTGACCTCAGGTCCCACCCCCCACCCCCATGCATGGACCCTTGGGTCTAGCCCTTATGTGGTACCTATGTTGTGTTGTAAGCATGAAAGCTTTCTAATACATGGTTGTCAAGATATAGACACACGGAATATTAATCTTGGTAACTATTGTATTTTATGTGTCCTAGATTTTGACCTCCAGCCCCACCCCTAGAGTTTGGTGCCATGGAATTTAATTCAACCCTAAAGGTATCTATGATCCAAACAGGAATACATTCCAGGGTTCGAAGTGCCCATCTCTTCCCGGGTTTACCCATGGGTTTTATCGGTGTAAACCCGGGTTGGGCTTTAAGCCTTATTTTGAAAAAGTGGGTACTTCTAGTGGGTCCTCACTATTTTTGATGTTCACATTAGTGTATTTTACAGTAATTTGACAGACAAAAAAATTTTTTTTTCTTTAAAAACATATACTTAAGTAAAATTTACTACTAATGTGTACTTTATATTACATCCACTAAAATTCCATGACACCATCAATTTTGAATAATGATAGTTTTAGAACTGTACTTCAATGAAAGCTAGCAATGAAAGTATGCCATCAATCATGTCTCTCACATTTAATAGACAATTGCTTTAATCCTTTGTTTGTGTTTTCACCTAATTATTGCTCTAGGAAGTGTTGATAACACTTTTATAACAATACCCCATATGACACCTATTTAGGCACTGCTAAAATGAGGTGTTAACCAATTGTTTGGTATGTTTGTTCTAAATTTATGTCACTTAGTTGACTGCCTTGTATGTCTAGCTGTAATGACATCTGGCATGGTAGTTAAATGATGAATTATAGGTAAAATGTGACTTAGCTAGATTTATCTGATTATTTTTATGGCAGCAGAAATATCTTTCACCATTCTCTTATCATAAGTCTGTCACAGACCAAGTCTTTCTTCTGTGCATGTGGATCAGCCATTTAGTAACAACAACAAAAAACCTCAACGAGAAGTTAAAACCTTTGTATCTTTTCAATTCTGTCTAATCGTCAAACACCCCTAATGCAATCTTGCCAGCTTGGTTAGATAGCTGATTTGGGATTGCTTCACACAAACTAAATAGGGTATTCAAATGAGATAAATTCAAATGTCTTGTTACTTGTACATTCGTTTCTAAAATGCCTTAATACCTTGCTCAATACTCGAGTATCATCATTAGATATAAAGATCATAAAATTTCTAATACTGGTCACTACCCGCTACCCAGTGGGTATACGGGTTTACCCGCAGAAACCCACTGGGTTGGGTTTTATGGTTTAATACCCGGGTTTTTCGAACCCTGATACATTCCTATAAGTATTTGTTATGATATGAACTTAGAGATAAAGATCATAAAATTTCTAATACTGGTCACTACCCGCTACCCAGTGGGTATACGGGTTTACCCGCAGAAACCCACTGGGTTGGGTTTTATGGTTTAATACCCAGGTTTTTCGAACCCTGATACATTCCTATAAGTATTTGTTATGATATGAACTTAGAGATGAAAAAACACTATGTAAATAGCACATTTTCAAGGTGACCTAGATTTTGACCTCTAGCCCCACCCCCCGGCATGGACCCAGGGTCCGAACTGACAGAAAAAAAGCTAACCCTATAGGGTACCTATGGTTAAAATATGAATGGTTTCTGATCATTGGTTCATGAGATATACACCACTAGAGAAACTTAAACCAAAACTTTGACCCAAAGTAACGGTGACCTAGATTTTGACCTCTAGCCCCACCCCCGGGCATGGACCCAGGGTCCAATCTCACAGAAACAAAGCAAACCCTATAGGGTACCTATGGTTAAAATATGAATGGTTTCTGATCATTAGTTCATGAGATATACACCACCAGAGAAACTTTAACAAAAACTTTGACATAAATTCCACGAACGTTCCGGAATAACGAACGAACTAACAAACGAACGAACATACGAACGGACGAACGGAAAAGCGAAAACTATATACCCGTCGGCATAAATGCCGGGGGTATAAAAATGACAGATACCTGGATTTTTTATCACAATTTTCACATGAAGAAGGTGATTGCATATCCAGAGTAATGCCACTAGTCATTTGTAACCACGGCCCACCAGCCCCGGGGAACAGCGGGGACTTTGACTTTTGGTCCAGCAAATCCCCGCTAAAAACCCGACCCTGCGGGGACTGCTCGTTGGTAAAACCGTTGCTGTTTTCCCCCGCAGCCTGCTATTTTTCATTTCACTGCCCTTTTTGTCTATATAAAGCAAACCCCGGATATTTCCCCCGCACTGCCGCGGCAAAACTTTGGTCAAAGCACCGCTCATTTCCACGGCTATCCCCGGCACTCCCCTGGGGGGGGGGGGGGGGGGGGGGGGGGGCGTGGTTACAAATGACTAGTGCATAACAGCAAAATATGACTGTTGGACTCCAGCAGAAAATGCACTAATCTAGGCACTTCTGATCTTCACTAAACGGTAGGTTCCATTGAAAATTTATGATTTCAACATGTATCTCAATAAGGGCTGCGCGGTAAAACCGGTGCACCGATAGACCGCGTTTTTTTATATGCCAGTACGTACCGCTCATTCTACGGTACGTACCAGTACTTTCGGCTGATTGGCGAAGTCGCTATTTTTAGACAAGTACTTACGGTAATTCAGTAGTCTGAGTAACTGTTTAATCCGTTATCGATTACTGACGCCTAAACTGTGATTGTCAAATTATTCCGCATCATTAATCCATGATTAATCATCATTGTTGTGTAACAAAGTTTACAACATCTTCTTGTGACTATGTTTTGAATTGTAAATTACTGATGACACACCAAAATAATAAAACTTTGCTGCGTGTAGGATTGAAGAGGCAAGTATGTTCGTGGTCGAAACACGCCGCACAATGCTGGAGGAACAATTGATTGATGGTAGAGATGGTAGAGATGAATGCGGGATAGAGCCTGTGAAAAAGCAGATGGATGGAGAACCATCCGTACGGAATAGAAATGTCATTTCTCTGACGGTGTTACGCACAGGAAGGTGTGTATGACACTTGGTGTAATGAAGCTGTCAATGACTTGTTAAGTTTGCGGTATACCGTGGTACGTACCGTGGTACAGGTGTACGTACCGTGGTACAGGTGACTTCCGGTGTCGTTTTAAAACGCTCAATCTGTATCTGCCAAGTACTCAAAACACCTCTATTGAGTATTACATGGAGTGCGTGCGCAAATGACGGACAGTTTAAAAAAAAAAAAATCATAGGCATGATTAATAACTTTAAGTCCTTCAGTACAAGTTAATTTAAATGATGAATAGAATGGAATGATTTATGCTTCATGGGAGTAATTTAATGGGTGATGAGGATGATTAATGAATATGATAATGGATGAGACTGTAGGGATTATAGTAATTTAAGGAACCCTCCTCGGAACGATCCGAGATCAGGGCTATTGCATAGGTCAGGTGGGAGGTTGTTCCAGAGCTTGGCAGTTCTGTTTAATCCGTTATCGATTACTGACGCCTAAACTGTGATTGTCAAATTATTCCGCATCATTAATCCATGATTAATCATCATTGTTGTGTAACAAAGTTTACAACATCTTCTTGTGACTATGTTTTGAATTGTAAATTACTGATGACACACCAAAATAATAAAACTTTGCTGCGTGTAGGATTGAAGAGGCAAGTATGTTCGTGGTCGAAACACGCCGCACAATGCTGGAGGAACAATTGATTGATGGTAGAGATGGTAGAGATGAATGCGGGATAGAGCCTGTGAAAAAGCAGATGGATGGAGAACCATCCGTACGGAATAGAAATGTCATTTCTCTGACGGTGTTACGCACAGGAAGGTGTGTATGACACTTGGTGTAATGAAGCTGTCAATGACTTGTTAAGTTTGCGGTATACCGTGGTACGTACCGTGGTACAGGTGTACGTACCGTGGTACAGGTGACTTCCGGTGTCGTTTTAAAACGCTCAATCTGTATCTGCCAAGTACTCAAAACACCTCTATTGAGTATTACATGGAGTGCGTGCGCAAATGACGGACAGTTTAAAAAAAAAAAAATCATAGGCATGATTAATAACTTTAAGTCCTTCAGTACAAGTTAATTTAAATGATGAATAGAATGGAATGATTTATGCTTCATGGGAGTAATTTAATGGGTGATGAGGATGATTAATGAATATGATAATGGATGAGACTGTAGGGATTATAGTAATTTAAGGAACCCTCCTCGGAACGATCCGAGATCAGGGCTATTGCATAGGTCAGGTGGGAGGTTGTTCCAGAGCTTGGCAGTTCTTGGAAAGAATGACTGTTTGTGAGCATTTATTGTGGAACGTGGGAAGGTATATCTTGATCTCAGAGATGGGTGTATATTGTCTGGAAATTTGATATTTACTAAGTTGTGCTTTATTTTGTAAAACATGGTCAGGGATGAGATTTCTCTGCGTTTCTTAAGTGTAGGAAGGTTAAGTTTCAACCTCATGTTGGTTACACTGCTTGATGAACTGTAGTCATTGAATATGTATCTTATGGCCCTGTGTTGAATCATTTCTATTTTCTCTATGTACTTATTTTGCCAAGGGTCCCATACAGAGGCCGCATATTCAACGAGGGGACGGACATAGGTCTTATATGCTGACTCTTTCAGTTTGGGGTTGTTAGTCTGGATATTGCGCTTTATAAAGTTTAGAGAGTTGTTGGCCTTTGTAGTGATTTGGTTGATGTGCTTACTGACTCCACGACAAGTCTTTGGTTATAGTAACTCCCAGATATTTAGCTGAGTCTATTTCTTTGTGACTAATACCATGAAGTGTATACTTAAACAGTGTGGGCCAGGCTCAGGACAAATCAAAATTTAGCTACAGAGGTTGATTTAGCTATAGTAGCTAAAAGGAGCTTTAAAATTGTGTATATTCCATATATATATCATAATAAAAAGACTCATTGAAAAATTTGCAAGTAAATGATTAATAAAAAATGTTAACTACTTTGTATGGGTTGTGTAAACATCAAATTTGAGAAAATCCAGCCAAGATTTTTTTGCACAAAGTTAATTTTATAATTGTAGGAAATGAGATGTTATAAAATACCTCATTGTGGCAGTCACTGCAAAAAAAATGGAATGCCAAACACAGAACACAATTTATGCAGCAGAAAAAAATATGATAGCATATCTAAACTGTTGATCAGGGTTTTATGAATTCTCATTTTCTGAAATAAACAAAAATGGTGTTTTTGCAGAAATTTCTTCTCTGGATTTTCCCAAAAATGTTGTTTACACAAAATATTTAAAGTTGTTCACAATTTTAATCGAGTATTTGCCTGCAATTTTTTCATAATGTTTATGTTTAATAAAATATATATGAAATATACACAATTTGTAAAGCTCCTTTTAGCTACTATAGCTAAATCGAGCTCTGTAGCTAAATTTTGATTTGTCCTGAGCTTGTGGGCTTTTTCTTATTAGTTATCCTAGTGTAAGCAATAATCACGCACATAACACTTCCCGGCTCATTTAAAATACAAGCATAGACCAAGCAATTAATTTATCTTTATTCTTACATTCATTCATCTAAGTCCTTGCTCCATGTCCGGTGCCAAATTTAAAAAGCACCTTTTTACATGATATATCTGACTTTGAAAAATCCCAAATAAATATGGCGGCTTGCTGTGTACGTCATCAAAAATCACTCACTTCAAAAATAATTGAATTTATGGGCAGACAAACACACAACAAGTCTAAACTATATTGCAATTTAAAACCTAGTATTTTGGCTATACATCAACCAAATTGAAAGTTTGCAACTGCTAAATCTTCTAAGTAACTGGTAATTCAACACAGACATAGTAACTACACAAAGAGAAACCAAGGCTGAGACTCGTGAAAATAAATGACTGCTCATTCCATCATTACCGTGAAGTATCTATCTGACTAAAATAAAATAATTTGGCGTCAATCGAAAATTAGACTTTACAGGAAACTTACCAGCCTGATTTTTATTGATCACGCCTGTTCCTTGGTAAAAATTAGTTGTGATGAACTCGCTGACAGTGGTCAATGAAAATTATCATTATTTGATTGATTTTATATAAGAAATAAGGTAAGTTTGGATGCCTATACATTCTTAAGTAGGGTGAGTAATCATAAAATGTTGACATGATTTGGTAGCCTGGATGTTAACAAACACAGCAGACCAACTGTCAAAATTTTAGGGTAATTGAAAAAAATATTATTGGCTTGAGTTGAGTTTCAAAATTTTGGGTATAAGAAAAACATACCGAAAATGACACTGGGTACATGATTTGAACATGAACTTATCAAAACATTTATTAATTTCCACATAATAACCCTGAGCGAAAGTAGAGAACATGTGGTTTCTAAAAATAAATGTGTCATATCATCACTTTTTGTATAAACAGCAGGAGAGGCTCGAGAACAAAGGTGCGTGATTATAGGGCATGTTGGGATGACGTCATACAGGTAAGTTTGTTCATTCGGCGGAGGTACATGACTCGGTGTTTATCGCTATGCCATACCAAATTTGGAGCGCAAAATATGGAATCAAAATGAAATTTTTCCATCAAAGCATTGCATATTCTATTAGATTTCCGGATATAATTTATTCCAATGTAAGGAATGCGTAATATTTTGGTCAAATTATGGTTTTATTAGCGTGTGAAAGTAGTAAACGCATAGCGATAATGACCGAGGTTACCACCTCCACCGAATGAAGAAAATAGCGGGAAAGGTGACCGATATTGATTTTATTTCACGGAAGAGTACCTTGCCGACATGCCCTATTGTGTAGCGTGAAAAAGCATACTCGTAGGATACTCTGATAACCTCACACTTATCATCTCAATAAGATGACTTGGGCTAATTTTCATTTCTTTCAACATCTTGTGTTAATTGTGATAGTTCACCATTAAAGTAAAACTGTTTCTTAAATAACACAACCCCCTCCCAGTCATTACTCATTTTTTTTTTATTTATTTCCTTGTGCAGATATGTTTTTTGCAGTGTTTGGCTAAATGACAATGGTTATAATTTTAAAACATTGTACAAACCGAAATTTCATTGGAAACGCCTCCTTTTCACAATCTACAATCAAAATAAGCGCAGAAATTCAAATTAAAAATAATCTGAGGTGTTTCAATTGACATTTTCTTCCATCTTGGTTAAAATTGTCCTTGACCTTACGAGTGCTACGGGTTACCGAAAGAGAGACAGTTCTCACCACAGGGTCCGTTGAAATGGGTTAGTCTAAAGTGCGAAAAAGACTGTCAAAGAAAAAGGTTTTTAAAACTGCTGATATCCCGTGTTTGATTGGTTCATTAAGTTATTTACATGAAGTTTAACAGTCTATGTAGATTTTTTTTGAAAATGCATATAGATCTACTTCTGGAATGAATATCATGTGATCATGAATAAAAGTGTGCCATCGTGGTTTAAAGTGTTTTGGTACCCTAAATGAAAGTGTTCTTAAAATTGAAGATCTTAGTAAACCAAGCATTTTGATATAATTTTGACGAAAATCGGTGGTCTAATGAGGAAGCTATGGGTAATTAAGTATGAAACATGGACGGCCGCCATTTTGTTTACTAGTTGAAATTAAAAATTTAGGATAAAATCAAAATTTAAAGATTCCTTTATCATAGAATGTGTGTCAATTCTATCAACAATATTGCCTGTTTCTAGAAATAAACATCTGTGAAAAGTTTGATACAAAAATATCTTTAGAAAATCATTTAATTTGATTTTAAAAATTTTGATTTAGACTCCATGCATTACCAAAAGTAGACTCCTGGCAGCCATTTTGAATATTTTCAAACTGCTGTTATTGCTCTATTTCTTGGACGATTTCGAAAATTCTTTCTCCAGAATGTATAACCAGCTGGTCCCAATGCTTGAAGAACTTATTAAGTGTTTATTCTTATTCGGTCAAGTGTTTATTTTGATTTTAATAAAAATATGAAAATTAACAAAGTAAACAAAATGGCGGCGCCCATATAGTCATTTGTTTGCTTGTTAAATTGCCTATAACTCACTTATTTTTCATCCGATCTTTATCATCTTTATATCAAAATTCATGGTTTTGAAAGGCCTTTCATTTGAAGCACATATCAATTAAGGGTACCAAAACACTTTAAACCTTATGTACGTTTTCATAGTTTTAGTTAAGTTCGGGTAATTCAGTAGCCGCCTATTAAGAAATAGCTCTGCTCACTCGGCTTACGATATGTTCTCTAAGTATAAGTACCTAATTGTCAATTTAGTTTTTTCCACCTCGGTTTTTGGAATGGGAATTTCTTTCTGAAGGCGCCTTTTCTTGATTATTGCCTACTTGTAACTTTTTCTGAATCTGAATCTGAATCTGAATAGTTTACTGGTGACACGCCAAATGACATTATTTCACCAGGGGGTTCGGATGGCAGAGAGATTAGTCCCTTGAACGCACGAGTGAAGCGAACTTGGACACACAGTCATCAGACATTTCAGCAGAGGAGATAAGTGAATCAGGGAGGTCATTCCAGTCCCTGATAGTCTGTGGAAAGAAATTACTTTTGTATGCTTCTTTGCTAGCTGAAGGTATCTGAAAAGCCAAAGAGTGTTGATTTCTACAACGCCTATTCTTTGGGATAAGGTCATCTGTGGGTATTCTGGCTTTACCCTTTAGACCTTTGTATAGCAATATTAGTCTACTATCCTTCCTCCTTTTCTTAAGAGATTCCCATTTCAGTTGACCTAAAATGCCAGTCATGCTCCCAGTTTCGAAGACATAATTTCCCGTCACAAACCTTGCCGCACGATTTTGGACCTTTTCCAGTTCTTCCTGGAGGCCATGAGTGTGAGGGTCCCAAACTGAGCTTCCATATTCCAAGACCGGCCGCACCAGTCCTTTATAAGCTGCTTCTTTCACATCTGGGGGACAAGAATACAAATTTCTCCTCAAGAATCCGAGAGTTCTGTTAGCCTTTGTACAAACATTGGAAATATGAGTATTCCATTTCAAATCATTTGTGATAGTTACACCCAGGTATTTTAAGCTTTCAACGTTTTCCAGTACAGTGCCCTCAAGGGTGTAGTTAGCCTGTATCTTACTAGACCGTTTATTTGTCAGCTGCATCATGTTGCATTTGACGGGTTGAAATCTCATTCCCCATTTCCTAGCCCAACTGCCTAAACGATCAATGTCTCTCTGAAGTTTCAATGTATCCTCTTCATTCTTGATTTCACGATAGCAAACACAGTCATCAGCAAAGAGTCTTATTTCAGACTCAATGTCTGCTGAGATGTCATTTATATACAAGGAAAACAGCAAGGGGCCGAGAACGGTGCCCTGAGGGACACCCGACACAACTGGAGCCCAATCCGATTTAATACCATTAACCACTACCCTTTGTTGTCTGAAACAAAGGAAAGCATTTATCCAATTCAGTGTTGTTCCACCTATTCCATAGCTAAACAATTTGCTTTTAAGGAGTTCATGGGGAGGAGTATCGAAAGCCTTTTCAAAATCGAGTATAAAAGTGTCGACCTGGCCTTTTTGTCTAAGATTTTGGCCCAGTCATCTATCACTGTAGTCAACTGAGTTTCACAGCTATGCCATTTCCTAAATGCGTGTTGCCTGTCTGACAAGAGTTCATGTTCATCAAGATGGGCCATAATATTTGAGCATACAATATGTTCAAGAAGCTTACAAGGAATGCATGTCAAAGAAACAGGGCGGTAATTGCGGGCAAGTGACCTGTCGCCCTTCTTAAACAGGGGGCAAATATTAGCAAGAGACCATTCTTTAGGAATTTCACCTGTATCAATTGACTGCTGGAAGAGATGGGCGAATACCGGCCCTAATTCCACAGCCAGTTCCTTTAGGACTCTGGGATGAAGCTCATCAGGCCCTAAGGCTTTAGACGGGTTTAGACCTTTGAGAAGTTTGGTCACCCCTTCCTTTTCGACCACAATATCATGCATGAATGGGGCAGATCTATCCATAAGAGGGACCTGTTTGTATTCACTTTTAGTGAAAACATCCGAGAACTGACCATTAAATTCTTCCGCCTTCTCAAATTCGGATTGTGCAATTCCACTTCCATTTCTCTTTTTCAACGGGGGAATACCTTGGGTATCTTTTTTCTGACTGTTTATGTACCTGTAAAAATCTCTAGGATTAGCCTAGCTTAACATCTCCTACCAAGTTGTTCACGTAAAGATCATGCTGCTTCCTGATTACAGCTTTGATCTCTTTCCGTAAAGATTCAAATTTAGATCTAAATTTTGCACTACCAGTCTTTTTAGCTTTTGCATGAGTTGCATTTTTTCTGCGAATCTTCCTTCTAATTAGAAGAATCACAAATTAGCCAAACTCTGGAAAATGTATACAAACCAATGGTAGCCGATTTTCTTTTTGTGTGTTATCCTCCTGTAACAGGTGAAAAAGATGCAAATCACCTTTTCGCCCCGGCCGAGGATCGAACCAGGGTCTCCTACGTGCTAATCCAACACTCTATTGCGTCGCTGTAAAAGCCGGCTTGTACCGCAAGGCGATACAAGTGTGTATTATACCTAGCACTACTATATATTCCCCCTCCATTTTAGATTCGTCCCCGAATCTCAATTAGACATTCACGAACCTAAATTCGACATGGATGTGCACCGAGCCATTGGGTATGGGTCATTTTACGTTGGGCGCCAAATGTAACGGGTGAAAAAGATGCAAATCACCTTTTCGCCCCGGCCGAGGATCGAACCAGGGTCTCCTGCGTGCTAATCCAACACTCTATTGCGTCGCTGTAAAAGCCGGATTGTACCGCAAGGCGATACAAGTGTGTATTATACCTAGCACTACTATACTCCGACCGCTGGAAACACTCACGTTATGTGTGTGGTATATATGTCTGAATCTGCCAGATGCTCCAAACACCTCATAAATAGGGTATTACATGCAGTGCTGTGGAAATGGCGTAAAATAGATAAAAAACAACAACAGAGTATACATGTCAAATGTCTCTGAGTATCTGAGTATCCATCAGGAAAACATGTCCGTGTAATGTATATCCCATTGAACCCCACTTTTATATAGAAAAACATGAGGTTGCAGGGGTATACCTATTTTTCTTATTTTTGCGGCTACTCGTTAAAACCGCCTCGGTGAGGCGGTTCTAACGTGTACCCATAATCTATGCTTTTAGCAAAAATAAGAAAGATAATCAAAATTTTTCAGCTGAAAATTTTCAACTTTTAAAGCTCAAAAATTATCTGTTTATTGTATGGGCAAGTTAAGGAATACCCTACATCATCAGAATATGTACATACATGCAGCATTGACATTTATTAATGTAAGTGGCAGTTATATTTTAAAGTATCTCTTAAATCTTCACTCCTCATTTAATTTCTTAAGTCTTACACCGAGAAGATAACAGGAGAAAACGTCTGTGTTGGATATCAAATGCCAAGTTTTCTAATGACAGAGCTCCTTAAAATATACGCAAGCAAAGTCCGGGCGGTAGAAAATATAATTGTTCGTTTTGTTATAATTTTTTATTACCTTTATTTTATTGGAAAAGGTCCCTCAGGACCTTTTCCACAGTGTTTACTTTGAATATGAAGAAAATTGTACCCATGATCGACTGCTCTCTCTCAATTACGCGTTTTGTCACATAAAGCGATTAATAAATCCTAGTGAACCCGTCTCTGTTGACTAGACAGTTCACCACAAACAATTTAATTTATCCATTGTTGACACTCCCCGCCAAATAGCGGTAAATATCTCGTAAGTAGTCTCCATCGTGGCAACTTCTTAGCATAGCGCATCTAGGTTTAGATCGTAGATACCCTGATGAGGGGTACAGTAACTATAGGAACTCTATATGGCTGACTTTTAGTCCATCACATAGGACTCATGGGTATGTTTCTGGTAGTGTGGCTGCAGGTCAAAATTCAGAACTCTGTCCCAAATTGACTGCACTGCAGAATGGTTTTCTACACTGTGACATATCGACATATTGATTGTAATCGTGCTCGCATTAGAACTGGCTTTGATTCCGCAACATCAGAAATTTGGTCAATGCCTTGAGTGACAGATACACACACTTGTCAAGCGTTCATTACAAGAAACGACATTTATACGAAACTGAAACGTATGGTCAAATCGAAATTAATATCGAACCAGAGAATCAACAACACTGAAATCTGGAGCAAAAGGAAGCTCTTATAGCAAACTGCTGCTGACCTTTTCATTGGTTTCTTTTTCAAGAAGCCAACTTGTTTCCAACATCGCCCAAGCTGCTCGGCTATACTGAGTAAAGATTCCACACAATGTTATAGAATGTTACCGGGTGTATATAAATTGATATTGTCATTTTCACATGCTCGCTTGCATTCAAATTAGTATACGGCTTGCAAAGCAACGGTACTACAGGATGCCGTCTATTCTGCGCCTTGGGTATCGTCTTATTTTAACGCATTTTTGCAAACTTATTGTCAAACTGATGAAAAGTTTACGAAAACATATGCATACAAAAGACGCGCAAAAGTATTGGTAACACAAACGTGCTGCACGCGGTCGCCATCTACTGCATAGAGTACAAAATAACATTTTCTGGCGAAAAACTAGTTGAACATGCTCCCGGTGTCAAAGTACGCATGTTACGCACACGCAAACGGAGAAGCCATCGATGTCTGATTGCATCACATTTTACACATATTTTCAGGATAAAAACTAGAAGACCATATTAAATATTGCCCACTTATCTTGGATAAAAATAGTACACGGTACCTGCTAAGGTAAAGAACATGAAATAAATAAGACCAATATGGAAGTCAGTTAGGATGCGCAAAATTTAAATATCATCTATAAGTGTGTCAAAATTATCAACTAACAACAATACACAGGATAATGTTTGCTATCGTGCGTGATCGTTCCCTGGATGAAGTGTGAGCTATCACAAAAGGTATTATTTACGAAACCGAATAATCAAATAATCAAATTAACAAAGATTACCAATTTTAATAATAATAATAATAATAATAATAATAATAATAATAATCATACTATAATTTGAGCAACGTTTGTCTGTTTGTTTGTTTGTTTGTTTGTTTGTTCCCCAACTCCTCCCAGGTCCTTGGGCCGATCTTCACCAAACTTGGAGGGAAGGTGGAGGGCGGCCACGGATATTAGCTTGAGGGGTTCATTTTTTGTAAGGTCATCGAGGTCAAAGGTCAAATTAAAGTGTTTTTTTTTTTTTTGTTCCCCTACTTCTCCCAGGTCCTTGGGCCGATCTTCACCAAACTTGATGGGAAGGTTGAGGGCTGCCCCGGATATCAGCTCGAGGGGTTCATTTTTAAATGTCAAGGTCATCAGGGTCAAAGGTCAAATTTCTGTATCTCCCAGGTCCTTGGACCGATCTTCACCAAACTTGGAGGGAAGGTGGAGGGCGGCCCCGGATATTAGCTTGAGGGGTTCATTTTTTGAAAGGTCAAGGTCATCGAGGTCAAAGGTCAAATTTATGCTTTTTTAAGTTTTTTCCTGTTTGTTCCCCTACTTCTCCCAGGTCCTTGGGCCGATCTTCACCAAACTTGGAGGGAAGGTGGAGGGTGGCCCCGGATATTAGCTTGAGGGGTTCATTTTTTAAAGGTCAAGGTCAAAGGTCAAATTTCTGTATCTCGGCAGTCCTTGGTCTGATTTGCATGAAACTTGGTGAGTGTATACAGGTTGATCCCTGATTAAGATTTATGGGTCTAATTGGGTCAAAGGTCATCGAGGTCAAAGGTCAAATTTATGTTTTTTCTGTTGGTCATGCTTTTTTTCTGTTTGTTCCCTACTTCTCCCAGGTCCTTGGGCCGATCTTAAAGGTCAAGGTCATCGAGGTCAAAGGTCAAATTTCTGTATCTTGGCAGTCCTTGGTCAGATTTGTATGAAACTTGGTTAGTGTATACTGATTAAGATTTATGGGTCCAATTGGGTCAAAGGTCAAATTTATGTTTTTTTTTTCTGTTGGTCATGTTATGTCTTATTTGAGATTGTGTGTGTGTGTGTGTTTGTTTGTTTGTGTGTGTGTGTGTGTGTGTGTGTGTGTGTGTGTGTGTGTCTTATTTGTCTTCATCGCCGCAAACATCTTACTGCTACGTGGAGACGGGTAAAATTTACTAGTAATAATGATAATAATAATAATAATAATAATAATAATAATAATAATAAGAAGAAGAAGAAGAAGAAGAAGAAGAAGAAGTTAATTCGAGATTCCAAAAGGGCATTAGGCCCATGAGGATACAATCTTTACAAAACAATGGCAATGACAGTGCAGTAAGACGTAAGATTATGACACAAACAACGATAATAATCAAAGTGAAAATATGTGAAACTGACTGTGACAAAAGTAAATCATGTTCAAAAAGAATTGTAAATATGTAATTGACATGACTATGACACAAGGAAATGAAACTCATGATATGCACACATAAACATGTATTACATGTAATTGGCATGACTGGCATGACAAAATCGTGAACAGGTAATTGTATCTTGACTACGAAGAAACTTGTAACTGTGGAGAAAGGGTACACAGGCTTTCGATTATATACATTGATTGGTATCAAATACCGCACTCAGCAGACTCAAATGCAGAAACAGTTTATTAAAGACTTGTGCATCGTTACAGCTCATCGTTTAAAGTTTAAACACAATATAGCAACATGGGTTAAGACAAAATAAACATGCGAATATAAGCGTATTTTTAATGTTTTGAATACAGTTCACAGTTGCCTTCATAACCCGTAAGTAAGAACAGAAGGCACACATGCCTAAAAATGTTCGAGGCATTAATTAAGTATATATTTTTTTTCTATAATCACACACACACACACACACACACACACACACACACACACACACACATTTTTCTATAATCCTATAATCACAGAGAGAGAGAGAGAGAGAGAGAGAGAGAGAGAGAGAGAGAGAGAGAGAGCATTTTCACTGGTCTTCATTGAAGACCAATCATTGTTTCCAAAGCAGGTCGACTTTCTTTAACTAGGTTTTCTCTCATGGATAATGTTTATATTAGATTTGGATCAAGTTCTTTACTTGTAGTGGATCATACATGCATGCATGTCAGTCTGTCGCAAACAAGACGTAAAATGAAGTTTCTCTCCAGTATGGGTCATTCTCTATGGGGTGTTTTTAAAATCAAGTGATATAAAACATTCATATTTTATTTCATGCAAAACACACAATGAGAGCTTGAATGTACATTTGTTTTATTTTCTCGGTATGCCGGGGGATTGTTTAGTTGGTTTAAACATATTTTATTCAAGATCTCACTGCATGCAAATAAATAAGTAAATGGCGAAAAGGACTAGAACGGAAGCAGCGCTTAAAAAAAAAAAAAAAAAAAAAAAAAAGTTCTTCTCCAGCATATGTGTACATATTTATCTCGTATTGGGTTAGGATTTTCTCCAATATGGCCAATTTATTATTATGATGTGTAATAGCTTTATCTTGAACCATAACACTCGGCTTGACAGGCTCTTTTAACAACCTCATCATAACACTGACGAGTAATTGTTCGCATGATAATACATCCTCCCGATTTTGATAGATTTATACAGTATGATAATGAAAGTGGGAGAAAACGTAGGTTTCTCGCCAGTATGGGCTTACTTACAAGTCCCTTTTAATTATCTGAAAGTTTGGTCAGTATTCATGATTTTGTGCATGAATTGACGTGTGCTAATGCAGGTCTCTCCGATTCTTGTCGCGTACTTATTGGGTGCTAAAAGCCTTCTTATCTGGGAACACCTCAGGCACACATTGAGGATGTGTTATCATTTATGATTATATCTAAAATGGATAAATCTATTATAAACAATTTGCTTTTGGCTATTTATCCTTACTTAAACTGTAAAATAAACAGTCAATTGTCAAGCGATACGTGTTAAATCGAACTAAAAAAGCAAAACTTTTTCCGAAAATCTTTAAACCAATCACGACATAACACGCGAAAATCCGCGTTCTAGCGAAAGTGTTGACTGCGCAGGCGCACAAGGAAGTGTCCTTTGCCACGTTGAAACGTCAGCAGTGAAGACAACAGAATTTAGAAGCACCATGAAGGCCTTAGCAGTGATTTTATTTGTTGGTTTCGCGATTTGTTCTGCAAAAGAATTTAAAGAAGACAAAAATGTCCTTGTGTTAGGCGATGCGGACATCGATGACGCCATAAAAGAGCACGAATATCTTCTCGTTGAATTCTGTAAGTTCTGTCAAATTTAGTGGGTGGGGTTATTAGCCGGTTTGACATTTCTTTTGTTCTTAAGTCTATGTTTTAAATACAAAACAGACTTTTCTGAACGCTTAATAGAACATCACAAAGAGTACTTGGAATCACATTTTTTGCTTTAAGTGGTAATATCTTGGATGGAAAATGATTTAAAATTGGCTTCAGTTTTTAAACCATATGGTCATTGGTCTTAGAAAATCTGCACATAGAAAAGAGCATTAATGTTTTATGTGATGTATTCATATTTAACAGTACCTGGTCACAAATGCTGCACTATCACAGATTTAAGCTAAAGCATATAAAACATGTTCCTGAGACAAAGAATGATTTACTGGAAATCCACAGGTCATCTGAATTACCAGAGATTCCAAACACCTCAGTCTAAAGGCATATGGTAAAACATGGTATGGTATGATAGTACGGTATGATGGTATAGTATGAATTTCATACCATACCATCATACCATACCATCATACCATACCAATATAATTATTAACCCGTACTTCCAGGGTATGGTCATAATTTATATCACTTTTCTGTTAGTAGGAACTTGTTATGCTGCTTAATTTTGGTATCAAAAGTTGCATGAAGTATCCATTTCTGTATCATCTAAGAAGCAGCATGTGAAAAATAGTGACATTTTGATTATTGAAGACATATGAGCCACCTCATGAGAAAACCAACAATGTGGTTTTCGAACACGTCCCACACAATCTGGTATGTACCGTTACAAAAATGGCTAGAAGTTTGATTTTTTTTATTTAAAAAGTAGAGAAGTTTTACAATCCGTATAGCGAAAACAAAGGCGCTGATCAGCTTTGCGGTCCACGAAGCTGATTTGTTTCTTGTTTTCCCATGTGCAGATTGTTTGTTTTCTCATGATGCCGCTCATACATTGATATGAGTATGAAATACTCCAGACGTTTAGCTCTCCTATAGAAACAATAAATCAAGTTTTCAAGTACTTTGAAAAAATGTTTCTATACTTATGGAAAAAAGATATGCAACTATTGATTTTCATTCAGTTTTACAATCCCTAAACAAGAATCACGCCGTAGGAGACGGGCAAAATGAGTAGCCAAGGTGAAAACTAGATTACCCACAGACTAAGCACCTGGTACACCAGCAAGGGGTTCGGAGCCACACTGGACACAGTGGTGGGATGATTGAATGATTAAGAGCTATTATGAAATCAGCATCCATAACCAATCTGCTACAGTGCCACCTATGTCATTTTTACGGTGTTTTGACTGCTTTTAAAGTGTTCGGAAATCTGCCATTTATATGCCATATGCCATATATCGGACCAATGGGCCAGTGACATTACATGTGTTATTATTCCCCGCCACTTCAAAAAGTGCGGGGTATTGTGTTATACCCTCCGCAAAAAATTTGCGCTCGAGTGTCCGTCCGTCCGTCAGCGCTTCGTTTCCGTGCTCTAACTTGAGCATTTTTTGACCATTTTTCTTCAAACTTTGTATAGGAGTTTATATCAGGAAGGAGTGGTTTGGGAAATTTACCCATCTTCAATCCCAAACCACTCCTTCTTAATATTAGCTCCTATACAAAGTTTGAAGAAAATTGGTCAATAAATGGGCAAATTTCGTCAAATAAGTACAGAGTTATAGCCCTTGATTTACTTTAAAATTTCGTTTCCGTGCTCTATCTTGAGCATCTATTGATCAATTTTCTTCAAACTTTGTATAGGAGTTCATATTAAGAAGGAGTGATTATAGATGGGTAAATTTCGTCAAATAAGTACAGAGTTATGGCCCTTGATTTACGTTAAAATTTCGTTTCCGGGCTCTATCTTGAGCATTTATTGACCAATTTTCTTCAAACTTTGTATAGGAGCTAATATTAAGAAGGAGTGGTTTGGGATTGAAGATGGGTAAATTTTGTTGAATGCGTACAGAGTTATGGCCCTTGACTTATATTAAAATTTCGTTTCCGGCCTATATCTTGGGCATTTATAGACCAATTTTCTTCAAACTTTGTATAGGAGTTCATATTAGGAAGGAGTGGTTTGGGATTGAAGATGGGAAAATTTCGTCAAATAAGTACAGAGTTTTTGCCCTTAATTTACGTTAAAATTTCATTTTCGGCCTCTATCTGGAGCATTTATTGACCAATTTTCTTCAAATTTTGTATAGGAGTTCATATCAGAAAGGAGTGGTTTGGGATTGAAGATGGGTAATTTTCGTCAAATAAATACAGAGTAATGGCCCTTGATTTATGTTACAATATTGTCTTGAGCATCTGTAGACCAATTTACTTCAGACTTTGTTAAGGAGTTCATATCTGGAACATGTGGTTTGGTATTGTAGATTGATGTCGTCAAGATATTATGTGCATTTGTACTAAATTAAATTTGCGTGGCGGGGTATCATGCATGCCTGCAGCGCTTTTATGCAACAATGATATCATATTGACCATCCCATCGAATTGTGTCAAAATGTTTTAACAGATAAAGCAAAGCATTTTGCAAAAGAAAATAATGTAGAATAATTGCTTGAAGTTTACGCTCAACTATCTGGTAACCAACAATTAGGCAACCGATTATTCTCTCATCAGAGAAATACGTCAACTTAGTCTAACATGCAAGATACATAATTTTGACATGGATATGGGTGTTTAATTGAATACCGACTGTCCATATTCTTTCAAAAATTACCCAAATTACCCACCTACAACCCACGGAGATTGAATTAAACTCTATTATGCAATGTTCAATATTGAAGCTAATGCCATTAAACATTCAAAATCACAAATTAAGGTTACATGTACCAACTGATGGTTGTCTTTGATATGCAATAAATTGCAAGAATTCGGTAAACAATAATTTTGGTCGTGGTAAAATTTTTCTTTAAATGACCATGTTTCAAGCAGCGGCTCATGCCTCAAATGTTTGTTTAAAATGATGGCTACAAACTGATTTCCTGGAATGAGATGCTATACACCTCAAATTTATTTTTTTTAATTCAGTTTAACGTCCCTTTCAAGATTATTTCAGCTCATATGAGACGGGCCAACCAGTAGGTGGGCGAAAACGGGAGAACCCCGAGAAAAACCACCTGACACACCCGCAAGCAGAATTTGGCTGGTCTTACATGTTGCCAGAGCAGGGCTCGAACCCACACTAGACACAGCTGTACCTCAAATTTAGATTACATTGTAGGCTTACAAATATTGAGTGGTTGTTGCATTTCTTAATTTCATCAGTATACATTAAGCTTCTTTGCATGCCTGATATCACTTGTAAACTTACCATTTGGCTTAATTATAAAACTAATTATCTTAACAGGCCCTTATTATCAAAGGTGTATGGTATCTGGTTAATGTAAAAGTTGGTTTACAGACTATGCACAATATCAAATTGCTCGACAATCGAACTAAAAGACAGTCCTGGAGAAAAATAAGCAATGTCATATTTATGGCGGTAGACATGTGAAATAAGTATATAAAAAGAGAGAATAATTAATTCTCATACCAGGATTGCAGCTATAATGGACAGCAGGGATACTGTGGTAAGAAGTGCAGTTTACCATTATTGTCATCATTAACTAGTACCTAAGACTATCATTACCACAAAATGTCGCCCTGTATGATGATGATGGTGCTGTATGGTCATATTCCACAAGAACACGCACATCAAACTAGCTTTGGAAAACTATGCGGTGTCCAAATACTACAAAATGAACTTACAAAGAAATGTCCCAAAAAGCGCAATAGAAAATAATAGGCTTATGTGCTTAGGTCGTAGCAGGGTAGACAAAGAGTAGACATAGCATGGCCTTGAAACCCATGTCGAAGTGGAAGCACAGTAGAAGCAATTTTGGACTCTCAATGTGCCATAAGAGCGTAGTGACAGTGCAACATGGTCGTGGCCAGCGTAGCGACATACTAGTGGCATAGTGAAACCGTGGAAGTTCCAAAATTTTGCATCAGTCGGTGTTTCCACGGAGATTCAGAGAATTCTGAAAAATGGCCATGCGCATAGAGGAATCGCCACCAAGTGGAATAGGGGTATATATACTGAAGTGTATTAAATGGTTAAATGTTTTCGGAAAATTGACATCTACAAGTAGCGTACATGACATACCGACATGTAAAGCTAATGCCAAACAAGCTTTAAACCCACATGCACGTCAGGAAATGGAAATGCTGTGCAATTTCAATACATTCTTTTTCAACCTGAACACTAGGCCTCAAATGTTACATGTGACTGTTCAAACAAAGTTGACTGTTTAAACCATGCTTACTGTCAAATTAAGAAAATTTCTTAACCAATAGCATTATATTATCTGGAATGGTTCAAAACAGTGCTTGATAAACATGATCAACAGGTGTTGACATCTGTAATAGGTAAACTATGCATAAGCAACAAATACAGCTCTTCTTTATCCTGCTCCTGTCATCAGAATTTAACATCTGATATGCATCTACATCACGTGATAAACATGTCTGGGACATAACATTTTCAAAGTGTTAAGATGTTTATATTTCCGGCACAAGCCTGATTTACGCTAAAGTGTGGCTGCTTATTATTATGCTCCCAACTTCGGAAGAAGTTGAGGGGGCATATTGGTTTGGGTCTGTCCATGCAGTCAGTCTGTGAGTCTGTGAAGTGCGTGAGTAACGCTTAGCACTCAGTCAGGAACCGTTAGAGCTAGGATCTTGAAATTTGGTATGTAGTTCGTATATGAAAATTAAGAGGACCCGTATTTTTTTCTTGCAGGTAAATTCAAGGGGCTAGGGGCCCATTCTGTGAGAGTTATTTCCCTTTTTAATTCTTGATAAAGTTGATTAGATAGTGGGTACCTTGTGTGCGCAACTCCTCCTACAGTTTCATACCGATTCTCTTGAAACTTTACAGACATTGTGACCCTACATTGAAGATATGCATGTGGTTTGGATATAATCCTCAGATTAATTTTTGTCACTTTTTTTGCAATTCAAACTTAGGCATTTTTCGGGCATTTTGACAATGAAAGTGAATGGACAGTGGGTACCTTGTGTGCGCAACTCCTCCTACAGTTTAATACAGATACTTTTGAAACTTTACAGACATTGTGAGCATGCTTTGAAGATATGCATGTGGTTGGGATATACTCCTCAGAATAACTTTTGTCACTTTTTGAGCAATTTGAACTTAGTCATAGTTCGGACATTTTTACATCCTGAAAGTGAGTTACCAGTTGGGGGCATAGTGTTTTATAAACACATTTTCTAGTTACAGTTTAAAAAGCAAAATATTTTTATTTGTCCAAATTTGTCAGTGTGTAGAGATTTTTCAAATACCAGGCACACGCTTGACTCAGATTCATAGGGAGTGCGGTGGCGTAGTGGTAGAGCGTCGGACACCGAATCGAGAGGTCCTTGGTTCGATCCCCACAGGCGTCACCATGTAGTGTCCTTTAGCAATACATATTAACTCCTTACAGTACTGGTTAAACCTAGGAAGTGTTGACTCCGTCCCGACAGGATTGAAAAATTGTTGACTGGGACATTAAGCCTTAATACACACAAACAAACAGATGCCAACGTGTGGCAAGCTTGTGCAACGTCCATAACATATTTAACGTGCCTGTAATTAATTGTATAGAATATTTCCTTGTCCGATCACACACCTGTGTACTGTGACGTTCAGCAATTTACACCAAGTTCATGTAACAAGTTTCTTCCCTGTCTCTGCAGACTTGCTTAAGAAAACAATCGATCATCGATTCCACAAAGGAAGCCACAATCACTATTTTTAAAGAAATACTTGTTGATTTATTAGGGTAATAACCTTAATGGTTCCAGAAGAAGAAAAAGCTGAGCAATTCCAAATGCAATTTTGAAACTGGAGTGGTAACAATTCATACAATTTTGACCATAAAACAATGCTTATTGCCAATTAATTAAGGGCATTTGATAGATCAAGACCATAAGTGTTTCTGGAATATTTAACAACAGCGCATGATAACCATGATATGTGTTGACATCAGTTTCTGGCAAACTAAGCATAAACAATGATATGATATTTCTTTATTGTTCTCTTGTCATCAAAGGCTTCTGTGGCAATTAAACAAACAATTGTAGGCAATGCCTGTAACGGCAAAATACCTTCATATAACTTAGTTAAAACTATAGTAGCCTATATTCTATGTTACTTGACAAAGAAAATATCCATTTCTAATCCGTTGATGGTTTAACGGGAAAATAAGCAAAACTTAGCTTGAATGCAGACTTTTCGTATGGTACAATGGATGTTTTACCATCCGCTTTCTTTTTTGTTTTCACTATTAACTGAGCCGCGAAGCGAGAAAACTGGTCTTCAGGGTTTCTGGCCAGGTCTAACACAAATCAGCATGAACAGCTTGAGAAAAAGGCTAGAAGCTTGAAATTTCAGATATATGTAGAAGAGGAATTATACTATCCAAGCAGCGAAAACAAAGGCGCTGATCAGCTATGAAGTTACTGCACAGCTGATCTGCGCCTTTGTTTCCGCATAGGCGAAAATCCACTTTTCTCATGACGCGGCCCAATTAATGCTTGTTTTCTTGTTCCTTGATACTGCCTCGAAAAATATTTATCCAAGATACTGCTGTAGTCTTGAACTGTTGATTACCAGAGGACAAATGTTCCTGTAAACGCTCACCTGAAAAAAAAGTTTTCATGTATTTCATAATAAACCTTTGACAGATAATGATGCCCCCGGGGCGTGACCTGTATGGACCCCAGGGGCACGGTTGGCAGGATTCATGAAAAGGAAAACTATACAACTATACACACAAAATATGAAAGCTCTTGGCCTTGTGGTTTCAGCGAAGAAGATGTTTTAATGTTTCCCCATTGTAAGGCTATGGAAGCTAATGGTCCCCGGGGAGGGTACATTTTTTTACCCTTGGGTCATGATTGGCAGGATTCATGTAAAGCTCCGCATAACAATGCTGCATACTGAATACAAAAGCTTTGGGTCTTGTGGTTTCAGAGATTTTTTTTCATGTATTTCCCTTTATAAGCCTATGGCAAATAATGACGCCCCCGGGATGTGACCTGTATGGAACCTTGGGGCCAGTTGGTAAAGAGGACCGCTATACTTTGCTACACACAAAATATGAAAGCTCTGGGCCTTGTGGTTTCGAAGAAGATTTTTTTTGTTTTTTCCCATTGTAAGTATTTCGGATCTATCTGTTGCCATGGAAACGACAAGTTTAACATAATCTGCTTCAAACCCTAATGCAGTCAATATCCCTACCCAGTGATGGTTCACATAAAATTTGATCAAGGTTGGCCCACTGGCTTCAGAAATATTCTTCATTGAAATTGTGAACGGACGCCGCCGACGGACGCCGGGTGCCTGCATGTCCTATAGGCTCACCGTTGAGCCGAACGCCAGGCGCCTACCTGGTGTAGGTTCGAGCCCCACACTGGCCACATCTGAGCCAAGTCAAGTTTTGCTTGTGGGGGTGCCAGGTGTTTTTTCTCGGGGTTCTCCCATTTTCGCCCCACCTACTGATTGGCCCGTCTCATAAGCTCACCTCTGAGCCGAAGGCTCAGGTGAGCTAATAATATCTGTGTTCAGTCAAATTATATATGGCTGTTAATTAATGTCTAACTGACAGATAAGGTTGTCCTTTCATTTCTTATGATGATCTCTTGATTTAAAGGTTTGGTGAAAGCAGGCAAAATACAACTGATCAATTCTAAGTACGGGTTAATAATTATTTTGGTATGGTATGATGGTATGGTATGTAGTATGGTATGTGATTTTATACCATACTTAGATACCATACCATCGTACCATACCATGTTATACCATATGCCCAGTCTAAACTCATCATTTAGCTGGTGTTTACTGATAATCTCTATTTCACTTTTGAACATCTCACAGGAGTTAGAATAGATTACAGTCTCAATGCATGTAAAGTTGCAGATCATATGATGAGATGGCAGGATGTACCTTACCCTCTTTGGTTGTGATTGCATGCCTTCTAAATTTATACCACATGTATCATATCTTATTCTTCATGTTCTTTGGCTGAAATTCATCTGGCTCATGAGCAGATTAGCAGAAGCTATTCACAGAAACAATGCTGGCTGGAAGTTAACACCCATCTTTTGAACAGCTTAGTCTTAGGCAAACTCATGGAATCTATATCGGGCTCAGAGGCGTTCTCATCCAAGCGTGTAGAGAGTTTCCTGGCATTCGATGGTGTACAAAGTGCTTCTGTATTTGTTGATTACATAATAAGTTGCCCAGTGCTGGTCTGCTGGACTCGTTCGGGAACTTGATGACAGAAAGTTCTGCCAAGGATAGTGGATCTATCTAGATGATTATGGCTGCTCTATCCATATGGCTGTAAGGTGCTTGATAATCAAATTTTCAAGCTTTGGATATTAATGGAATTGCTTTAGATTTATTATGTCGTCTGTATTCCTATCATGTTTGGTGAAAACTTTACGACTGAATTTTGAAATTGAGAGTACACAGTGGGAGCACACTGGCTTAAATTAATTGTCTTAGTTTTATACTCCTTATCTATAGGCATGTATAAAAAGGTTTGCAAATTTGGGGGTACATGTCCTCGATAGAGGGTGAATGGGAACCCTGATAAGGGTAAACAGTAAATGGCATTATTCTGTGAGTAATTTTTAAATGTTAATGAAAAATTGCCTAAACAGTATGACAACTGGTGATTCACTTCAGTAGAATAGCAGTAATAAGCTTACTCCTGACACCTCAGAATGAAAGATACACATGTAAATGAACTTCCAACATCTCAGCTGAGCATTACCGATCCAGACAGTTGAAAGGACTGAGGCAAACTTTGGGTGTTCTGAATCTGAATGGTTTACTGGTGATACGCTAAATTGACAATAAGCAAATTTAATTTATAGGCAAAAATTAACTGTGTTGCATTTTGGAGAAACTAAGAATATAATTTGATAGGTGCAAAAATCAACAAAAAAAAAAAATCAGAAAAATGTTTGCAGTACGGCAATGAGGTTATTTTTGGTTGTGGGCTAAATTTGGTGGGTGAGAGGAAGCAACATTTTTGTTTCATTTTATGTTCTTTTTATGTCAGGGCAATGACATTCTCAGTTCAGTGTCCTGAAGTGTTATAACTAAGTTTTCACTTGAAATTTGAAGTGACATACATAACAGTTTTATGTCACCCAGTGTATTAGCCTGTACACATGTACAACCCAATCCCACTGGCCACATAAAGACTTGTTTTAAGAATCGCTATGTGTCAGTTGCCTATGAATACATGCTAAACAGAAGTATGAATTATTATACTATGATAGAGTCAGCAGATGTTTGACTTTTTGACAGCTGTCACATTGACTAAGTCATGAGAAAACATACTTTTTTTCAAATGAAAAATCAGTCTCAGGTAAAACAGGCTGATCACTGTTGTTTTGTGGATGTCTGTCTTTGTCTGATACTGCATATTTTGTTGAAAGTTTTGAAATCCAGTTTAGTGCATTTATTAGGTTTTCTAATGAGGTAGCTGAATTCTGCCTGTCCACATTGAGATTTTTTTCAGCTGCAACTCGCAATTGATTATTTAAACTTACTGAATGTGCCTAATATGGTGCCTTCAGGCTCAGCATAGTAACATGTGGATGTGCCTTAATACACCTGTTCAACAAAAATGTTTTCGAAAACATGTATTTTGGCTTTTCAGAGTGTGTAAAATTTCCAATTCTGTACTATAAATACTCAAAACATTCAAAGACAGTCCCCCTTTTTTTTTTTTTTTTTGCTATACCTTGGCATGTTTATAGTCACGTCAGCAGGCTGTTATTCCCAGATCATTCAGGAACTATAGTCAGAGTCAATAAAATAAATGCTCTTCATAAACCCTTAAAAAGTCGTAAAATGTGTGTAACTTATTAATGAAGCTTTATAAATGAGCCACATTGTGAGAAAACCAGATTTTTGCCTATGCAAAAATAAAGGTGCAGATCAGCTTGGCAGTAATTGCGAAGCTGATCAGCGCCTTTGTTTTCGCTACACTGGTAGTACAATGATCTCTCTTCTTCTTAAATCTGAAATTTCAAGCTTCTAGTCTGCTTCTGTGACTGTACAGGTTGGTTTGTGTCAGACCTGGTCAGAAACCCTGAAGTCCGGTTTTCTCGCGTCACGGCTCAAATGTGCTAGAAGGATGCAGTAAAACTAAAGCAACATAGGAGAATTGGTTCATATATTTTTAATATGATGCTAGTCTGGTTTTCACCTTTGAAGTACTTCATGATAGTTCAGTCTGATTTCATGCAGAATCCAATTGCCTTCAATCATATTCTGTAACGGTTTCGCTGGATATCACTGTGATTTAGAAATTAGTGTTCTTGAGCAAGTACTTTTTTGTACCCAAAAGTGCTCGAGAATATATAACATTTTTCATGCTCATCTCAGCTGAGAATGAAATTTCAATGGCTCATAAATACTGAATGAAGAAAAAGTTGGTAAATTAGATCACCAAAGCCAGTAATTTATCATGCTAATAAATGTAAAAATACCAACAGTTGTTGGCATATTAACATTTATGAGCAGGATAAATTTTAGTCGCAGCTGAGTTGAGCATGAAGAAAAGTTTTATAACTTTTGGCCTGATTGAGTAAGTTGGAGGCTTCATCCTGAAATAGTAGAAATTGTTGACTGGGAATTGAAGAACAAGCCAAACCAAAAATAATGGTTATTGTTTCCTTGCCTTCTAGATGCACCATGGTGCGGTCACTGCAAAGCTCTGGCACCGGAGTACGAGAAGGCTGCCAAGGCTTTGATGGACGAGGGCTCCAACATCCGACTGGCCAAGGTCGACGCCACTGTGGAGACGAAGTGTGCAGAGACGTACAAGGTTCAGGGTTACCCCACCCTCAAGTTCTTCAAGAATGGTAGCCCTGTGGAATATGGTGGTAAGTTAGCCGTAGAAGAAAATTGTCAGACTGAACATTTGCACTTCTATTTATTCTAAATGGTGGGTTGTACCATAATAATTGGTTGAAAAGTTTAGTCAGAATGAGGCTTTCTGCCAATTTTCACTTTTGTACACACAGCCTTTTCACTAACTTTTGAAGTAACAGGCTGAAAACTTCAAGTAGAAGGCAAAAATAGGGTCATTTAAAAGAAATACACTGTGAATATATGAAAAGTAGGAGGCTGAACATTCACAATAGAAGGCAATTTAGCCTCCTGCCGCCTGCTAATGAGAAGGCTGACACAACAAAGCAGCTTATGAAGTTGGATAAAAAGGTACAAGCAGGCAAAGATCAGGAAAAGGCGCAATCAGAAAAAGATTCCCACTCCAAAAACCGAGGTGGGAAAAAACCAACAATCGGGTACTTATACCATGAAACATATCATAAGCCGAATGAGCAGCTGTTTTCCCAATAGGTGGCCCTCGGGTTCCTTAACTAAAAATATGAAAACATACATAAGGCGCCAACAGCACAAAAAATTTAAACACCAAGACAAAAAACAAAAAGAACCACCACAGAAGTATCGCCTTGGAACGATCAGTAACACAAAGTTACTGGCGGGCTTAAACAGGTTTTACATGGCCATAACCTCATCCTCAGCTTCTGCAGTGGTTCATAACATTTAGTTAGTTCTTCGGTCCTCGTGGTGAATCTCTAACTAGTCAATGAATCATCAAGAACAAACAAATAAATCATGATAAACATCCTGATGAATCAAAATCCAGGACTCACAGATTGAGTAAGCTGTCCGACGATGGAGATCCTTGGGCGCCGAGATGCTGTAATTCTTGATATCAAAGGATTAAATTCCTTTCCAAAACCTGTTGTTTTCTCATGGAATTTAGTAGGGCTGAGTATCGCCCACTAAAACCGCATCGCGATATATCGCGGTACGGGAAATGCATATAGCAATGCGTATTGAATATATCGTACAAACAGGAAAGTCAATTTTCAATTTCTTACCGAAGCCAAAATTTGTTGCACTAGAATGGGAATCAATTTTACAACATTTGTAGTACATCTATGACTGATATTATTGTAAACAACATGCAAAATTTTTATGCGACGTCAGGTTGTTTTAAAGTGCCGAAATAGATGTATGTTCCAAAAATAACCACATGATTGACAGCTCAACAGGGGAGGCAAATACGCACATGTATTGGACTGGTTTCACGCTAATTACCTGTAAAAATTCGATAGCGGGACCGATTGTAAATACACAGTCTGTGGTTGTACTCGTTTGGATTATTTTGGGTGTTAGTATAAAACCCGGACTGTGTTACGATATACCGGAATCCTTGTATGGGCGTACCGGTATACCGTACCGCGAGCACCGTACCTCAGTATACCGATATATCGGTATATCGTTACACCCCTAGAATTTAGTTTTATAACTAAACATATCCCATTTGTATTAAGTATAGCAAGAATTGCTTGACACACATGCTCCAACTACATCTGTGCCACTGCATCAGAAAGCCAACAATTTACACATGCAAAAAAGGCGCAGACCAGCTTCGCGGTAAGGGCGAAGCTGATCAGTGCCTTTGTTTTCGCAACACAGATAGTACAATCACTCTTCTCCTAAGACTCAAATCCAAAATCTCAAGCTTCTAGCCTGGTTCTGTGACACTACAGACCGGTTTGTGTCGGACCTGGTCGGAAACCCAAATTGTTGGTTTTTTCATGCAAAGCTCATCTTTCAAGCCTCTTGTAAGCATTGGCTGATGTGTCTTCAATGATATTTTTTTTACAGCTGGTCGTCAGAGTGCTGACATTGTCAACTGGCTGAAGAAGAAGACCGGCCCCGCTGCTGTGAAGTTGGATGATGTGAGTGCCGCCAACAAGATGATCGAGAAAGACGAAGTTGTCGTCATCGGTTACTTCAAGGTAGGCATGTCTCTCACTGATACATTGAGGTCACTGGTAGGCTTAAAATGATGGAAATCATGAAAGGTTTGAAGATTGGATTTATCCATCTCTGCAGGTCATGTTGATTACCTAAAGGTGATGGCTATATCACACCGTGACCCTGTGCCCTTGACCTATATTTCTCAGCCCTGTGATGCAAAGGTATTGTCTTCCATAACATGCTTTTCATCAGGCCATGAGACACAACAACCTTTTTTTCGTAGTTCATAGAATGACCACAAATGTCCCCTAAAATAATTACCATGGGAGCGCGGCGGTATAGTGGTAGAGTGTCGGGCTCAGAATTGAGAGGTACTGGGTTTGATCCACACAGGCGGCACCATGTTGTGTCCTTGAGCAAGACACATTAACTCCCTGCAGTACTGGTTAAACCTAGGAAGGGTTGGCTCCATCCCGACATGACTGAAAAATTGCTGACAGGGACGTTAAGCCTCAATACAAAAACATTGAAACAAATAAAATAATTACCAGTGGACTCTGTGTCCTCTGTAAAGAAACCTCTAAATAAGTTGAGAAGCAAACCAATATTACCAGTGTAAACTAAAGATTTCTCTTTTTATGATAGGACCCAGAATGCAAAGAAGCCAAGGAATTTCTAAAGGTTGCTGATGGTATTGACGACATTCCATTCGGTATCACATCCAACACGGACTGCTTCAAGGAACATGAAATGGAGAAAGACGGTGTCATGCTATTCAAAAAGGTAAAGAGATTTTCATTATTTTGTTACTCCAAATAGTGCTTTTAATTACATTCATGGTACACTGTACATGTATGATGTATTAATATTTCCAAACATTTTAATTGGCAAGTGAAATTAATATCAAGCTTAAAAAAAAAACAAAAAAAAAACAAACAAAAAAAAAACAAAACAAAAAAACTTATGATGTATGGAATAGACCATGGCAATGGAAACACATTGCAAAGTGGAAACACATTGCAAAGGGGCAAAAAATGCTATTATCATCTCTATTGACTGTCACTAAGATTCCTTTTGGTGAACATGTGATGTCACTTGCTCAGTGTTCCCTTGATTTCAAATTAACAAGGAAAACAAGCCTCGTTTTTCCTTTTTACAGTGTAGTACATGGAGGAAACTGCATGTTCTATCACAAACTTGTTCCCAATTTTTAGTTTGACGAAGGCAAGGTCCGACACGATGGAGAACTGAATGCAGCCAGTATTAAACAGTTTATCTCCGGTAACAGCCTACCACTCGTCATTGAATTTACACAGGAAGTGAGTAAAACTTTTGATATTGGAATTGAAGTTCTTAATTTGTAAGATTTGAACATTTTTAATGCTATAAAACAATTTTGTGACGGCTGAACTAGTGGCTCAGTTTAGTCAGTAGTGCCTTAAACTTTTTATAGACAAGTCACAAAAGCTGTATCATTCGTCACCAAAATGCAAAGTTTACACAAGAAAAAAATGAGTAATAGCATATTTTTGCTGCAAATTTTTCAACAAATCGAATTCGACAAAAAAAAAAATAAAATAAATAAATTGCTTAGTGAATAATCAAAACAGCCCCATCGAATATATGTACCCTCTTTCTATTACACTAATATTTCTGTTTATATTTAGAGTGCCCAGAAAATATTTGGTGGTGATGTGAAGACCCACATTCTGTTTTTCACAAATGTTGACAAAGACAATATTGACGAGAATGAAAATATGGTAGCATACAAGAAAGCTGCTGCTGGATTTAAAGGAAAAGTATGTCGGTTTTTAATTTCTTAGACTGAATTTTTGAACTTATGTGAAAACATATTACATGTAAAACTTTAAATATTTTTCTGGCCCACGCCCATTGGGACCCAGGAGAAATAGATGGGCTGCTTGTGCCTCTAGGCAAAGCTAAACTACTGACCGACCATATGATTACTGGTTAACCGCTCAAGCCTGAGCCTGCCCAGGAAAATTGGTCTAGTCAAACCATCCATATATATATAAGCCTTATTGGTTTGCATTGGTGGTTATATTTATGAAGCACATTTTGAGTGTCATGACATCCTAATCATAAATGTTGGGTAAAAGTCCCATAAAATGGAGGCAACATCCTGACATGACCATTGCTGTTGACTGGGACGTAAAGGATCAGTTCAAACAAATTCAAACAAAAATATCTTTCAACATGTTTTTTGTTTAAAAATGCCACTAATATGCATTCCTACATGCTTGTAAACTTTTTATGAACTTAGCATATTTGTGTTGTTTAAAACAATACTCGTGCCTTCCTACAAACTAGCAAACATGATAATTGTTTGGGAATGAAGCAAACAGTTATGTTCAGACCAAAGACCAAATATGCATTTTCCTGCATAGGATCAAGGTGTTAACAGTATGTTTACTTTTCAAAGAAATTGAAATAGAATGGAAAAAGGTTCTTTAAAACCCAAAATGTGATCTAAGGATTAAAATCTTTGAGCTGCCGCATCAGAAAACCAACAATCTGCATATGCAAAAACTAAGGCGCAGATCAGATCAGCACCTTTATTTTTGCTACAGGGATAGTACAATTCCTCTTCTTTCAATATCTAAAATTTCCAGACTCTAGCCATCTACTGTGCTTGTATAGCTCAGTTTGTGTCGGACCTGTTCTGAAACCACATTGTTTTCTCATGAGTTGACGCAGCTCTGATTATTTTTGATGAATCAATTTTCAGGTTTTGTTCATCTACATCAACATTGGAGATGAAGAGAATGAGAGAATCCTGGAATTCTTTGGCCTGAAGAAGGAAGAGTGCCCTGCCGTCCGTCTCATTCAGCTCGAGGAAGATATGACCAAGTTTAAGCCCGAAACTGCTGATCTCACTGAAGAGGCCCTGACAAGTTTCGTCAGTGGTGTTTTGGAGGGAAAAATCAGAGTGAGTATATATATTATCCAGTCAAACTGGGTCATTATGGGCCTAGTGTGTTGTTGAGAAACCTTGCTATGTTTAAAACTTTTATTTCATCGGTTGATGGGCAGAAAAGGAGATATGGTTATAGATTGTAGGGCTCCAATGCGAAAGATTAGGAGTTCAAATCCAACCTCTACTACTTGTCATTGAGCAAGGTGCATCAATTTTCCATAGTTACTGTTTTGCTCCGTCCTGGTATGTTGACTTGGACTTCCAACCAAAACTGAACCAAACAACAGGACGACACAGCTGGCACTGATTTTACACAGGAAGTAGCAAGGGGTGTTTACTGATTCGTTAAAAAGTGGCCAAAACTTCCGAATAATTCGCAATTTCAACTTTTACCTTTCAGCCTCATTTAATGACAGAAGAAGTACCAGAGGACTGGGATTCCAAGCCTGTCAAAGTCCTTGTAGGAAAGAACTTCAATGAAGTTGCCAAAAATAAGGATAAAGATGTTTTAGTAGAATTCTGTAAGTAAACAGTACCAGGGGATTTATATATACACCTGGACCTCTTTATAACACACTTCGTTACAACACGGTTTTGGATATAACACTGATCACTGTTGGACTCTAGTTGGTCATTTTAGACTATTTTAGCTATATATATACATTTTACTCTCATTGTAACATGGATTGAACAGATAACATGGAAATTGGCTAGGACCACAACAATAGTGTTATAAAGAGGTTCTGGTGTAGTTCTCATAGAAGCTTTATAGAATTTCATGTTCTGCTGTCTTTAGCGTAAGTTTTATGGCTAGGTCAGGTTTTGACGCAAATCACCTTGTGTAACCACAAAGACCAAAGAAAGTGAGAGACATAATAAATGGAGGCATAGTGCTTTAACCAAACTAGCTGTGTGTTCTATCTCTAAACAAGGTCTATCTCCATATAACCTTAGCTGGTATATTAGACTTGTAAAGCCAACATAATACCATTAAGACCAACAAGAGCATTGTCATGACTACAATTTCTGCAAATGCTCAAGCTGCACATGCATTGATAGCTCACTCATGACCATGCATTAACCATTTCATTTTGACTCCACCCTTAGATGCACCATGGTGCGGCCACTGTAAACAATTGGCACCAATCTGGGACCAGTTAGGTGAAAAATTTGCTGACAATGAAAATGTCGTGATAGCCAAGATGGACGCCACAGCCAATGAAGTTGAAGACGTCAAAGTCCAGAGCTTCCCAACCATAAAATGTTGGCCAAAAGGTTCAGATAAGGTTGGAAAAAATGTGTTTATTGTGGTTTCTGAACAGTTAAATCGACTTTTTACATAAAACATTTTAAAAGCAGTAAACAATCATGAGATGGAGTGACCATTACACTACTTTGGATAAACTAGTGGTCTTGTTTAATTCTGGACTTCTCCAGACCCGCGGCTGCGACTTAACTGAGGTCGACATCTGTTGATGGGTTGTTAAACCCCAAATCAACTAGTCAGCTATTTTGGATACTGAATCTTATTAAAGAAAAAACAACAACAAAAAAAAAAAAACAACAAATTCTATTTTGCAAGCTAGAAATTTAAATTGAAATTTCAGATAAAAAGAAAATACAAAATAGAATAATTGAAATTTTTGTTTTCTGATTATGAAATTTTTCTTTTCTGATTATCCAGGCTATAGATTACAATGGCGAGAGAACATTAGACGCATTTACAGCATTCACTGAAAAAGGCTGTGATCCAGCCATGGCTGGTGCTCAAACAGAGGAGGTAAGTCTGTTATTAGTGAAATAATGTGCATTGCAAACTGGTAAATCGCTTAAGATACTGTTGATCTTTATGAGGTGGTAAGATGATCAAGACGGTGTCTGTTGTCCCTTTTCTCCTGATATATAATAATTTTCAGTCGACTATAAGATGGCGAAAAAATAGCTTTGAATTTTGGTAAATTGCCTGTAGCGCAGCTATTACAATTCTACAAAAGAAGGCAAAGGCTGGATTTGATCAAATACTCCATTTTCCTGCCATATTGAAAGAGCAGTTATTGATTACTTGTGAAAGAATGTGCACTGCATACTGGTATATTGCTTAAGAGTACATTCAATTGCAATTCTTGTATTGCACGAACTTAACATGGTTATGGAGTTTGAAAAAAATGATTTTTCCATCATTATTGATGGTGAGAAAGTGGTGTGCAGTGCATAGGGAGACTACGATATTGCGCAAAACACAATACAGCTTGTGTTTCTGCTTCACATTTCAAAATGTCCTCTTCATCTTCAGGAGGAAGAAGAGGAGGAAGAAGAAATGGAAGAGGGCGAAGAGGGTCACACCCACGACGAGTTCTAAACCACCATCATCTCACAACAATAATACTTCATTCCTAGACTAAACATCCATCTTTATAACACCAGACTGGCGATTCTTTGTTGTCAGTACAATTAAGACTGGTGTTTTTTTGTAATTGCCAATACATGTACTATTAGGAGCTGCAGGTTCAGGATTTTGTGAAATTGCTTTTGGTTTGGCAAATTAGAGATGCCAACAATATGAACACAGTATTATTGAAATGCATGCTTCTTTGGCTGGATGGTGGTTTGCCCTACTAGGATTGATCTAAACGAGCAGCTCTGACTGTGTTCTATTAGACCCAAGATCTTCAACAATTTTCATGAAATATTCATTTGATTGTTGACATAACTCAGAATACAGATATTTGTTGGATCACTGATTTGTGTATGTGATTTGTTACCTGAAGAATAGATCATGTGGCTACTACATTTTTAGTTCTCCATAAAAACATGGTGTGATTACTCAATAGAAATCTCAGAATTGTGCAACTAACGAGTACTCCCCATTTGATTTTTATGGAGAAAAAATCATAGTATATTTTAGTATTGAGAAAACACTCATTACCTTTTCTTCAGATTACAAATCATACAAGAAAATGAATGTACAATCTTACCATTCTTATCAAAACGGATGGAGTATGAGTTTGTTTTTTGTTTTTTTTTTTGCATGAATATGCCACTGATGACTAACATTGCTATGATTGTCCAGAGAAACATGTATGTTTAGTAATAATTTTTGTGTTTAGCTACATTTAAAACTGATTAAGTCAAACTGTATTTTCTCTTGGCAGACATAGTATTTGTTAGAAAGGAAAGCTGGCCTGAATCCTATTTATAGTGCTATAGATTCATTTTTCTTCTGCTTCCAAATTTTCTTTTCTTGCCTTATGATACTGCAGTACTGTCAGTTTTTAGATTTAATTTTAAGTAAATGCCTGGGTGCAGGAAAATCTACATTTACATATGACCTATAATGCAGGCCCTGATCCGCTGGCAAGTTGGTCCACAAGTGACCCATTGACACAAATTAGCAATTATGGATTTGTCATGTGACTAATCTGTGTCTCATTTTGGCATATATAATTTATAGATTTTTCTGTGTCGTGGTATAATGATTACCAAGGCAACTGTTGGTGCTGTGTCTCTTGTCGTGATGTTAATTGTTGATTTGTTGGTTATACACGGTATAATTGCCAAAATAGTGTTTTGAAAGTGTTCATGTTAAACTTTTTTGCCGTGGCTACGGAAAGATTTTACAGGATTCCCACATATTCATAGCCGATTCTCTTTTTTTCTTAATGAGTAGAAGATAATGCGACTGCTAAGTGATATTGAGGTGTGATTTTGCTTGCAACTCAATGAATTGAAAGATATTCATTGCTTGTGAAAGTGCTTGTCCTATACATGTATGTCACTTGAAAACCTTTAACTTTCTTTGCCATGGAGAGAAGGCAAAAGCACAATGTTCATAAATTATGCCTCTGATGCCTCTGATGATCATAAATGGCCATGCATACACCAATCATGATTAAAAACTTACACCAGTTTAGAGCTTTAAGTTGTCCATTGTTTGTCAAAGTTGAACTGTGCCATTTTAGCTACTTTTTTATTGTCCACTAATTATGATAACCTAGACATAATACTCAAAACCTCGGCTCTTTATGCAGCAGATATGATCTCTCTTATAGTGGAGACCTCTTAGATACCCATTCCAACATAACTTGCAACACTGCTCAACTTTATTTATAGACTAGAACTTTTCAATGCCTAATTGTACATTAATTTCTTGGTGGCAGTTTTCAAATTCTTTTGAGGGGGGCAATTTGTTTTAGGATGATTAAAAGTCATGAATATAGACTTGAACAAGAAGAATTAGTAACAATGTCAGAGATACACGATTTGTACTCGGAAATGTATTGAAATGCAGCAAAATAGAAATTTGGCAGTACAGTACAAATTGACCGATTATTACTATTTCCTCCAGATCAAAGTCTGATAATGTTACTAACTGTTTATAAACTACAGTTTATAATAAACTGCAGAGATTTTAAATGGAAAAATTGAAACATTTTTTTTTTTAATTATTTATATACATGATGTATGGCTATTAATAATTGATAATATTAGAATACCATATGAGCCGCATCGTGAGAAAACCGGATTTTTGCCTAGGCGAAAACAAAGGCGCAGATCAGCTTCGCGGTAACCGCGAAGCTGATCAGCGCCTTTGTTTTCGCTGCACGGATAGTACAATTTCTCTTCTTCTTAAATCCGAAATTTCAAGCTTCTAGCCTGCTTCTGTAACTGTACAGGCCGATTTATGTCGGACCTGGTCGGAAACCCCGAAGACCGGTTTTCTCGCGTCGCGGCTCATATAGTTTCTTTACAATTTTGGAATGGGGCTAAAAGAAAGTGTGTTAGTGGTATGAGAAATTGAGATCATTATATATTCATGTTAAAGCAATATGTTTTTGTCCTTAATGTGATGTAAATATGTATTAGAATTTTTGAAAATATATTTGAGGTGTTGTGGGAAAGAAATGGCTTTTGTCCGTACTCTTTTGCATCAATACCTTAGATATTTTTCCAAGTCATCTTATTTCATGGGTATGGTTTTATACTGTTACTGCATTTGACGCTTGCACTTTTGGTATGACAGAAAGCATTTTCAGCTGGCCGTCCATTCTTAGTGACTTAAGAAATTTAGCTCAGACTCTTCATTTAAAGACTTACTTAATGATTTGAATATTTTCCTAGCCCATTTCACATTTGAAATGAAACCTTTTGCAAAATTCTTAAAGCAAAATTTGAGCAGCTTGTTAGGGATACTTGTTCAATTTCTTTATTTTCTAATCATATCATTTTCTTTCATTCAATCATTTTGTTATTTTATTACGGTGTGAATCTGTATCGCATACTTTCAAAGGTGGAAGGGGAAACTCAGTAGATAGGTTATACTAGTTGATTTCCATGTCAGAAAAAATGCTTAATCGTGGACAATACATTCTGTAAAATTAGAAATTCATTTTCATCTTGTTTCTTCGTCTGCATAGCATTACATCAGGATGTTTGTTTCATGGTTTTCCATTTTTTCTGACTTTGCCAAGTATTTTTCTTTCTTCTTTTTGTCTTGTATTTATTTATTTGAATGCCTTATGGTATCAAAACATAATACAGAATTTGAACTTTGTGATTTCAACATTTGAGATTACAATATTTAAATAATTGCTATCATTAGAAAACTCTTGCTGTTTGTATCAGTTAAAAGGCTGAGCCTTGCGTTTGACTTGCATAAGATGGAATAGAAACACAGCTTGACTAGCATGACATTTTACATCAGCATTGCAATATTTGAATAACCTTACATATGAAGTACGAGATGCTGCGATATGTCATGATCTCGTTCTACATGTGTAAGGTAATTTATATATTCAATTATTGTTCAATAGTTTAAGAAATGATTGTTCAATAGTTTAAGATCTTTTTTGTTCTAGAAGAATTATGATATATGAAAGATATTACTGTATGTTTGAACCATTTATAGAAATAACAGTAAACAAATTACCCGTGTTGTATCTTTCTTTCTTTCCACAATGTAAATACAGTGCAGGATAGCTTGAAGAATAGTGTAATTCTTATTGAAGCAGACAGACCCTAATTTCTCACCCATCAGACAAGCATATCCCATCGTGTGCCTGTCTATTTCTGTCTCAGTACTAATAGATTTCAGCTGTCTCGAAATGCCAATCATTTCTGTATTTAGCCAAAAGAAATGTACATCTTTGTTTACTTCCATATAAGGAAATGACAAGCTAGGTGTCAACTGTCAGTGATATAAATAAACTTATAGATGTTAATTTCAGGAAGTTTACAGGGGTAATTGTAGTCTGTTGCTTTGATAAAACCAGAGGACCAATGGTCCTGTAAAGGGTCGGAGCAACCTCTGGAGTCAATTTCTCTTTTTAAATCATAAAGATTCAGTCCATTTGCCAATTTTCTGCAAGTTTTGCCTGTCAAATGACATTGTATCAATTCTCCCCATTCAAATGCGTGGGCAACCTAAGCTGACCTTGCCATAAAAAAAGGTCAAGGTCATCCCAGGGTCCTGATTTATACAAACTTTGTAGAGCTCCATTGCCTGATGCTTCATGCCAAGTTTCAAAATCATAGGCCTTCTGGTTCTGGAGAAGAAGATTTTTAAAGGTTTTTGCTATTTATAGCCATGGCGGCCATCTTGGTCATGTGACCTTGACCATTTATACAAACGTTTTTTCACTCTTCCTAAGAATGCTCCACATAAAGTTTGGCTTTGATTGGCCAAGCGGTTTCAGAGAAGATGTTTGAATAGTATGGTCATACACATGTATATAGCCCTGGGGCAGGGGCAGACAACCCTCTGGGCCCAAAATATTTTCATAAACATGAATATTCTGTCCGTTTGCTCATTCTTAGCAAGTTTTTTTGCCATTAAATGACATTTTCCTCTTTTTTTTCCCATTTAAATGCATGGGCGGCCTAAGTTGACCTTGCTGTAAAAAAGGTCAAGGTCATCCCAGGGTCATGATTTATATAAACTTTGTAGAGCTCCATTGCCTGATGCTTCATGCCAAGTTTCAAAATCATAGGCCTTCTAGTTCTGGGGAAGAAGATTTTTAAAGGTTTTTGTTATTTATAGCCATGGCGGCCATCTGGGTCATGTGACCTGGAGGACCATTTATACAAACTTTCTTTCACTCTTCCTAAGAATGCTCCACATAAAGTTTGGCTTTGATTGGCCAAGCGGTTTCAGAGAAGATGTTTGAATATTATGGTCATACACATGTATATAGCCCCGGGGCAGGGGCAGACAACCCTCTGGGCCCAAAATATTTTCATAAACATGAATATTCTGTCCGTTTGCTCATTCCTAGCAAGTTTTTTGCCATTATGAATAAATGACTTTTTCCTATTTTTTCCCATTCAAATGCATGGGCAGCCTAGGTTGACCTTGCCGTAAAAAAGGTCAAGGTCATCCCAGGGTCATGATTTATACAAACTTTGTAGAGCTCCATTGCCTGATGCTTCATGCCAAGTTTCAAAATCATAGGCCTTCTGGTTCTGGAGAAGACTGGTTCTGGAGAAGAAGATTTTTAAAGGTTTTTGCTATTTATAGCCATGGCGGCCATCTTGGTCATGTGACCTGGACCATTTATACAAACTTTCGTTCCCCTTTCCTAAGGATGCTCCATATGAAGTTTGGCTTTGATTGGCCTAGCGGTTTCAGAGGAGAAGATCTTTGAAATTGTGGACGGACGCCGGAGCATGGGTATACTATAAGCTCACCTGTGAGCCTTCGGCTCAGGTTAGCTAAAAACTCCAAATTATGTCATCATTTTTCCATGTGCGTCTGTCCCTCCCTCCATCCGTCACAAATCGTGTCTGTGATGCATAAGAACTATAACTCTGGCTCGTTTTCAGATTATTCGAGTCTCATCCTCGGCAGAGCCTCAGATGAGGCTTGAATAATCTGAAAACTTGCCCGAGATTTCCTCGTCTCGACCTCAACTCCATCATAGATTCTTTTATTCTTGCACACCTTCAAGTCACCTTACGAGAAAATATCAGTATATTCAGGTCTTGGACCGGGTCAGAAATCCTTACCTACCCCTGGTTGTCTGACCCTGCTTGCACATGTTCTATTTTAACTTCTGTTGTATAGGACATGATATAACTATGTCATTAAGTGCACGTCGCGATGTCAGGAACATTCTATTTCAAAATGGTGGACACGATTGCAGTATTTTTCAACGTAAATGTGAAAAGCGTCTCCACATTAAGGCGTGCAAGTAAATAATCTATCATGCATGCAAAGTACGGATAGACAAATCTGTCCCTTGGGTCAGTTTGGCATCTCTCAGCAAGCTTCATGATGCCAAAGTGATCCTCAGGACAGATTTGTCTCTCCATCCCTGACACTTGTGTAAGATTCTTAGTCCAGCACTCTCTTTGTGAAGATTTGGTCATGAAAATATTTCTACAGCTATTTTTTCGGTCAGATTCAGGAAGAGCAGATGTCGGTAAATGGCAATAGAAAGTACAATATAATTAATTTGGCCTCGGCAAAACGTAGCTCTGAGATAACTGAACGTCTCTACAGTTGTTAATTACAAATGCATATTAAGGACAAAGTTGACCTTGCAGTAAAATAGGTCAGTGTCATTCCAGGGTCATGATTGTATTCTGAAGATAAAGTCCCTATAAAAGCTGTGTGCCAAGTTTCATGATCATAAGTTTTTGGTAAAGAATGAGTTATAAAGTCACCATGGATACAAGTTTATGGCCTCGTAAGTTGTTGGTCCCCATGATGAAAGCAGAAATATAGGTCAAGCAGGAATATAGGTCAAGGATGCAAGGTGCCATGTATGCAGATATTAAGGCTGAAGAAAGTTGCTCCAATATCTTGCATAAGAAGTTGATTGTCAAGGTCATGGAATGTAGTTTCAAGATGTGGGCTTGAAAAGGAGATATCAATGACAATTTTTCCTTTAAGCTATGTACTCTTTGCTCTGATCTGCTTTACAACTGACCTCTAAACTATGAATTACTATTTCTCAATAATCATTGCCAGAACTGAACTTGAATTTATATTAAAATAATTCCAACTTTACTAATTTCCTACATTCTGATTGGTTGTTTGGAAGACTTTATACTTGGATAAAAGCAATGCGTAAGAATACTCAGTTTTCACCTTAAAAACGGCGCGACGTTACGTGATAACGTGACGTTTCTTCTCAAAAACGTTGACGTCATCAAATCTAAATGTCATAAAAACAATGGATGAACGCGTTTTGAAGGCGTCGAAATGAATATTTTGAATTTTTATTAACATGGACGCATTTTCTTTTAACAGAACATAGTACGGTAAGTGTGTTAATTTTCCTGTTGTGTGTTGGAATTCTAATATTCCGAGCCCCCAGTTCAAAATCGACATGTCTTTCTATCGGTCAAGACGGCGATATTTTCTCCCAAAAGCACAATTTTTAATGAAGGGGGGACGTTTTAAAGCTCCCGCTTTGACAGCCTGCTTATAGCAAGCCAGTTATAGCTTCTATTTATTGCGAGAAGTGAGTTTTATGCTTTGGAAATTTTCAAGATGGCTGCCTCATGAAGATCCGTTTTGCTCTATTTTCCTTCCGCTGGCTATAAAAATTTAAATCAATGTAGACAAATGCAGTGTAATGAGACAAAGTTGGAATTATAAGGAATGAATTATTATTTTTGTTGATTTTATCGATGTGTAAACTCAGGCGAATCACAAACTTTTTCATAAAGCCCTTCAGGCTTTATTTAGTTTGTGAGTGATTCGCTTGAGTTTACACATCGATAAAATCAACAAAAATAAAATTCATTTCTATAATAAAGGTATTAAAATTCCTTTTTACAATAGCTGAAAAAAGAAGGGAATGCATGGAAGAACATATAAACTGTTATTTTTTTTTATTCTGCATACTAATATGTTTGATAAAAGTATAAAATAAAAAAGATTTAACAGGAATCTAAAACATACATAAAATTAAACAAAAATACACATGTACATGTAATTGGTTTCATGTTGTGCACTCAGGAGCCGCGACGCAAGAAAACCGGTCTTCGGGGTTTCCGACCAGGTCCGACACAAACAGGCCTGTACAGTCACAGAAGCAGGCTAGAAGCTTGAAATTTCGGATATAAGAAGAAGAGGAAATGTACTATCCGTGTAGCGAAAACAAAGGCGCTGATCAGCTTCGCGGTTACCGCGAAGCTGATCTGCGCCTTTGTTTTCGCATAGGCAAAAATCCGGTTTTCTCACGATGCGGCTCACATATGACTGGGTACAATAAACAAAAGGTAGTATGTCCGATTCGTAATAGAGTAAACCCATGGTTTTTGTTCATATTTCTATCAAGATTATGCTGTGAAAATATATCTATGGCCATTCTTTCTCTTCTGCCAAGTCAAGAAAAACATTTGGCCAGTTAATAGTGCTGAAAGAAATGTGCACTGGTAACCTGCCTGTGGGAAGTTTGCAAAAAGGATGAAATTGAAATTCATGTGACAAAAAGCATGTCTGACCCAGCCAGCATGTTATATGAAATCCAGAATTTGGGAATGTCACGAATACAAAAGTCATTTTCTTGAAAAGCTATACAAAAAGAAATATTTTCAATTTCATAAGACTTAGATCACAAAATTAAAACAAGCCCAAAACTACATATGTAACATAACCAACAAAGGAATATTATCACAACTTTCTTTAGAAATGTCCTAGTCATTGGATGTAGCATGTGCCTTTTTGGTTCTTGATAAAACTTAAATCTGAAAATTCAGCGTGTCATCCTGACTGTTGGTTTTTTCGCCAGGCCAATATTATATCACAGAGGTAGAAAATTAATTTTTATGTGTAGAAAACAATTATACAACATATCCAGTAATGTATCTTCATAATTATTATATATTAGGTTTTTAGTTAATGAGATTATATGTTATCTCTTGAAGTCTGACAGTTACATAGTACATTAAATGTTAAGTTGCAGAATGTTGGATAGATTATGTTTGCAGCAGAAGACTACTCACAATAAAATGTCAGGTCAGTTTAACTGCTACTGTAACATGTAATCAGTACTACCTGTTGTCATGCGGTGCAGATGGGGCTCGTTAGCCTTGGAAGGCAACTCCATGTATCTTCATAATTATTATATATTAGGTTTTTAGTTAATGAGATTATATGTTATCTCTTGAAGTCTGACAGTTACATAGTACATTAAATGTTAAGTTGCAGAATGTTGGATAGATTATGTTTGCAGCAGAAGACTACTCACAATAAAATGTCAGGTCAGTTTAACTGCTACTGTAACATGTAATCAGTACTACCTGTTGTCATGCGGTGCAGATGGGGCTCGTTAGCCTTGGAAGGCAACTCATCTAGGAGTTAAGCTAGTTCTCTACACAAAAATCTAGCTGGGCAGGGGGAACTCATTAGTCTTGGTTGACAGCCCTCCTAGGAGTTTACAGGTCTCTAAACAAAACCTAAGAAAGGGTAGATGGAGCTCTTCAGCTGTGGCCAGCAATTCATCTAGGAGAAGGAAACTCCAAAATCAAACCTGTGTGTCTGGATATGCCTAGTCCAGATATGCAAAGACTGTTTCGGTAGATGGAGCGGAAGAAATCATCTGATTCAACGGTTCAGAAAGCGATACAGCAACATGTTGTGGAACATGCAGAGCGTGACAAGGCACTAAAGATGTTACGGTCATCCACTGCATCCAAACCCAACTCCAGACGTCTTGACCTGTGTCTTGCCTCTGGGCGCAGCTGGGCGAGGACTAGAGAGTGAGGTTGACGTTGCGCACCTCTTCCTCACTATAATCCAATTTCATAGCGCATGTCATCTTATTTCTCAACACACAAGCACTTGCATACACAACAATTTCATCACACTTGCACCCACATACCTACAAAGTCCTGTGGCGATGGGCGAGTGGCGAAGCAGCAGGTGTAGGACACACTGGGAGCTGTAGTTGCAGACCTGCACACAGGCGGCTCAGTTCTAATGGTCGCTTTCTGTGAGGAGAAGCAGTAAGCAGAATTCGGCAGTCGGCTGAGTGACTGAGCAGACCTATTTAGGACCGCACTGCTCACCCCCGTAGCATGGGGAAGGGGCTAGAAAAGGTGCCCTAAACAATTGCCTGCTTCAAACCCCCTGGCTGGTTAACCGCGATCAGCGGGGATCCCCTTAAGCGGTCGAAATACAAAGAAAAAAGCTAGAGTAATCCCCTTACGGATTGGCGCATGGAATGTGCGCACTTTGATGGATAGTGCTGGGTCAGATAGACCACAGCGTAGAACGGCCCTTGTGGGCAGAGAACTTGGGAGGTATGATATACAGATAGCTGCATTGAGTGAGACTCGTTTCGCAGATGTTGGGGAGATCAAAGAAGTTGGTGCTGGATACACCTTCTTCTGGAGTGGACGCAAAAGTGAAGAGAGGCGTGAAGCAGGAGTTGGCTTTGCCATCAAAACAGAACTTGTTGGTAAGCTGTCAGGATTGCCAAAAGGCATTAATGACCGTCTAATGACATTGAGACTTCCTCTGTCAGGCAATAAACATGCAACTATTGTCAGTGCTTATGCACCCACAATGACCAATCCAGATGAGGTCAAGGACAAGTTCTATGATGACCTAGACAATGTTATTTCTGCAACACCCCGCACAGACAAGCTTATCCTTCTTGGCGACTTTAATGCCAGAGTGGGTACAGACCACCAGACCTGGGAAGGAGTTATAGGTCCAGAAGGGGTCGGAAAGTGCAACAGCAATGGTCTCTTGCTTCTCAGGAAGTGTGCTGAACATGATCTTCTAATCACCAACACAGTCTTCCGTCTACCTAATAGGAACAAAACATCCTGGATGCATCCCCGTTCCAAACACTGGCATCTCATAGACTATGTCATAGTGCGGAGAACAGACAGGCAGGATGTTAAAGTGACAAAGACTATGTGTGGTGCAGACTGCTGGACAGATCATAGACTGGTTGTCAGCAAACTCAACCTAAGAATACAGCCTGCAAGGCGACCTCAAGGCAAGAAAGCTCCTAAGAGACTGGATGTCTCAAAGCTGAATAAAGACAGCATGAGACAAGATTTCTCAGCAGACATTTGCAACCAACTGGATGCAATGAATCTCAGTTCAGAGGACCCCGAAGAAAACTGGACAGTTTTCCATAAAACAGTTCTTTCTTCAGCTGCAAGCACCTTAGGCCATCCATCTCGCAAACATCAAGACTGGTTTGATGAGAATGATGACGAAATTCAGAGGCTTCTTGAAGAAAAGCACCGATTGCACAAGGCACATCAAGATGATACTAGCTCAGTATCAAAGAAAGCAGCCTACAGCAACATTTGTAAGACAGTCCAGACCAAGCTTAGGGACATGCAAGATTCCTGGCTGAGGAAGAAAACAGAAGAAATTCAGTCTTTTGCGGATAGAAAGGACATGAAGAAATTTCATGATGCACTGAAAACCATTTATGGTCCAAAGAGTTCTGGAGCCACCACATTGCTCAGTGCAGATGGAAACACTCTTCTCACAGATAAAGAAGCTATCTTGGAAAGGTGGGCAGAACACTTCAATAGTGTGCTTAATCGACCATCAAGCATCAATCAGGATGCAATCGACAGACTTCCACAGATAGAGTGCAATGTTCTGTTAGATGAATTTCCTACCGTTACGGAAACAAGAAAAGCAGTTCAACAACTATCATCTGGCAAAGCCCCAGGTGCAGATGCAGTTCCTGCCGAAGTTTACAAGGCTGGGGGGCTACCCATGGCAGAGAAACTGACAGAGTTGTTTCACTGTATGTGGAGGAAGGAGGCTATCCCACAAGAATTTAAGGATGCATCCATAATCCACCTTTACAAGCGGAAAGGAAATCCTCAAGTCTGTGACAATCACAGAGGCATCTCCCTCCTATCAATTGCTGGGAAGATACTTGCAAAAATTCTGTTAAATCGTCTGAATGCTCATCTTGATCAGACGGGACTTATCCCAGAAAGTCAATGTGGATTCAGAAAAGACAGAGGGACAATAGACATGATCTTCACAGCAAGACAGCTTCAGGAGAAATGCCAAGAACAGAATGTAGATCTATACATGACGTTTGTTGACCTCACCAAAGCTTTTGACACTGTTAGTCGTGATGGACTCTGGAAAATCATGGCCAAGTTTGGCTGTCCACCCAGATTCATAGCTATGGTGCGGCAGTTTCATGATGGCATGCAGGCACGTGTGCAAAATGATGGAGAGTTCTCTGAACCATTTGAAGTAACAAATGGGGTCAAACAAGGCTGTGTTCTGGCACCAACACTGTTCAGCATGATGTTTTCTGCCATGCTTATGGATGCTTTTCAGGACAGTGACACTGGTTTTCCAATCAGGTACCGTTTTGATGGCAACATATTCAACCTCAGAAGGTTGCAAGCCAAAACTAAGGTCCAGACTGATGTGCTAGATGAGCTCCTCTATGCAGATGATATGGATAAGAATGCCAACACAGAGGCAAAAATGCAAAGAGCCATGGATCAAGTCTCACAGTCATGTGATAACTATGATCTCACAATCAGCACAAAAAAGACAGAGGTTGTACACCAACCAGCCCCCGGAAAACCATATAATGAACCAACCATCACTGTGAATGGGCAAAAACTGAAAGTTGTTGACAAGTTCACCTACCTGGGAAGCACTCTCTCCAGAGCAGTGCATATTGATGATGAGATCACTGCCAGAATTGCAAAAGCTAGTGTGGCATTCGGAAGACTCCGTGCAAATGTCTGGGAGCGAAATGGAATCAAGCTTGACACCAAGCTGAAAGTCTACAAGGCTGTGGTACTGCCAACCCTCTTGTATGCATGTGAGACCTGGACAGTATACCAACGCCATGCAAAGAGACTTAACCATTTCCACTTAAGCTGTTTGAGAAAGTTGTTAAAAATCAAGTGGCAGGACAAGATTCCAGACACAGAGGTCCTGAGGAAAGCAGGGATGCAAAGCATGCATACAGTCTTAAAGCTAGCACAGCTAAGATGGACTGGCCATGTTATAAGAATGCCTGATGCGCGACTTCCAAAGAAAGTTTTCTATGGAGAACTACAGGAAGGAAAGCGCTCTCAAGGTGGCCAGAAGAAACGCTACAAAGACACCCTCAAAGCCTCTCTGAAGGATTTCGAAATACCAATGGGGTCCTGGGAACAGACTGCACAGGAGCGATCAAAGTGGCGAGGTCTCATCAACAAAGGAGCAGCTCTCTATGAAAAGAAGAGAATCTGTGAAGCTGAAAGAAAGCGAAGAGAGCGCAAAGCCAAAACAAATGTGCCACCAGCAGACTCTATGACATTGACTTGCTCTACTTGCAACCGACAGTTTAGAGCCAGAATTGGCCTAGTCAGCCATCAAAGAACTCACCAACACACATCAGCACAATTCAAGAAATAATGATGGTCTTTCTCATTAGTGAGAGACGAACTATCACTCACAATAAGTAGCACAGAGGAGTGGCTGTGCCATGGATGCGATTTAATAACTGATGGTTTCTGCTCTAATTTTATCTTCATGCTTTCTTTTTATTCTGCCTGCCTCTCTGTTATTCTAAATAGTTGAACACCATTGTCCTATGTATGACTTGTGTCTTGCTTACCTAAAGGCTACTTTTGTAAATAAATCATTTGTCAAGATCTCACTGCCATGTAAACAATGGAATGAATAAAACGTTAAACTGAACTAATCAGGAAAACATGTCCTTGAAATGTATACCCCCTTACACCCATTTTCTTTTATAGAAAAACTGGGGTTTGCAGGGATATACTTAAATTTCTTATTTTTGATCCAAAAATACATTGTGGATACTTGTTAGAACTGCCTTGGCGAGGTGGTTCTAACATGTACCCACAATGTATGTTTTGAGCAAAAATGTTAAAAAATCTAAAATTTTCCAATGATATTTTTTTTTTTTCGTCTGAAAAAAAATATATATCTGTACATTACATGGTCAAGTTTCAGAGCCTAACACTCCAAACACTTCAAATGAGCCGCCTCGTGGGAAAACCAACAATGTGGTTTCTGAACAGGTCCGACACAAACCGGCTTGTACAGGCACAGAAAAGAGCTAGAAGCTTGAAATTTCGGATTTAAGTAGAAGAGGAATTATACTATCCGAGTGGCGAAAACAAAGGCGCTGATCAGCTTCGCGGTTACCGCGAAGCTGATCTGCGTCTTTGTTTTCGCCTATGCAGATTGTTGGTTTTCCCATGGGGCGGCTCAAATGTCACTCTTCCTCATTTGCTGATTGAGGAAGACTTTCCCTTCTGGTTTTTGCACTTATCAAGCCTTTTGTTATAGCAACATAAAGTTCAATGCCAGAACTTCCTAAATCCTGTGTTTCAAGTTAAGCCAGCCACTGTGGCAGTATAGCCTCGTTTTATTGAAGCTTATCTCACAACAAGGCTCTAACACATTTGAGCCGTGTCATGAGAAAACCGGAGTTTTGCCTATGCAAAAACAAAGGCGCAGATCAGCTTCGCAGTAACTGCAAAGCTGATCTGTGCCTTTGTTTTCGCTACACTGATAGTACAGTCCCTCCTCTACTTTAATCTAAAATTTCAAGATTCTAGCTTTCTTCTGATAATGTACAGGCCTGTTTGTGTCAGACCGGGTCGACAACCTAAAGACCTGTTTCTTATGTCACGGCTCATTTTATGACCTGCGTGACAAGAAAACCTGATTTTTGCACATACGAAAACAGTAACTGCACAGCTGATCAGCTAGTACAATCCCTCTTCTTCCTCAATTTGAATTTTCAAGCTTCTAGCTTTCTTCTGTGACTGTAGAGGCTGGTTTGTGTTGAACTCGGTCAGAACCAAGACCAGTTTTATTGCATTATGGCTCATGTTTTACCAGACTCGGCGTATCAACTTGTCTTGTTATTTTCTTGTTTTAAAAGTGTTACATTCTATAGTTAATATATCCACAACTCTCAGCCTTAGCGTCACTATCTCTGCTGGTCGGATTGTATGTAAACTGGTAAGAAGACCTGCCAGGACCCAGTTGTTCAAAGCATCGTTAGCTTAACGATATCGTTAACACATAAATTTGTTAAGCAAATATCAGCTAAAGTAACAAATACACTGTTATTTTTTGTTGAAAAAATGTGAGAATCCTTTGCATTGCAAAGGATTCTCACACTTTCTCAACAAAAAATAACAGTGTGTCTGCATTTACTTAACAAGCTGAGGTCTTAACGATGATGTTAAGCTAATGAAGTTTTGAACAACTGACACCTGAAGATACATTCTCTAACAATATTGCTCTGCTTCACTAGACAGGAGTTCCTTCAGATGCTTCCTTATTTGCTCCTTTATCTGATTCTTCAACAGTCTGACTATCCTGCATGGATCCATGTGTTGATTGTGAACTATCATGTAGGGAACCGTTTGTCGTCTGCAAACTGTCCGGCACAGAATCATTGCTATATTCTTGGGTATCACTAACATCAGCTGGGTCAAATTCTGGCACAGAAGGCATTTGAAGTAATTCACACTCTACTTCTGAAATCATACAAAACAAGCAAATTCAAAGAATTTATGTCCCCCGCCTTGATAGTTTAGTTACACAAATATAATCTTAGAATAACAAATATCCAAACCGCATGCATTTTCTTAGTGTAAATGCCTGAAAAACGTCTCAAGTTCAAATTTCGAAAAAGTAATAAAACTTAAAGTAAGGATTATATCCAAACCACATGTGTATCTTTAAAGCATGGTCAAGACATCTGTAAAGTTTCAAAAGAATCGGAATATAATGGTAGGAGGAGTTGCATGCACAATGTACCCACTGTCCATTCACTGTCCGAAAAAATGACTAAGTTCAAATTGCAAAAAAGTGTCAAAAAATAATCTGAGGATTATATCCAAATCACATGCATATCTTCAAAGCATGATTAAAATATCTGTAAAGTTACAAAAGAATCGGAATATAACTGTAGGAAGAGTTGTTTGCACAAGGTACCCACCGTCCATTCACTTTCATTGTCAAAATGTCCGAAAAAATGACTATGTTCAAATTGCAAAAAAAGTGTCAAAAATTAATCTGAAGATTATATCCAAATCATATGCATATCTTCAAAGCATGATTAAAACATCTGTAAAGTTACAAAAGAATCAGAATAAAACTGTAGGAGGAGTTGCTTGCACAAGGTACCCACCATCCATTCACTTTCATTGTCAAAATGTCTGAAAAAATGACTATAAAGTTCAAATTGCGAAAAAAGTGTCAAAAATTAATCTGAGGATTATATCAAAATCACATGCACATCTTCAAAGCATGGTCAAGATATCTGTAAAGTTTAAAAAGAATCGGAATAAAACAGGAGGAGTTGCTTGCACAAGGTACATACTTCTATAGGGGGACGGAAGGACGGACGGAATGACGGAAAGCCAAAAACTATGTCCCTCCGCTTTTCTTCGAAAAGGCGGGGGACAATAAAAATACATGATTAATGCATCTGTTCTCTGCATGTTCATCTGAAATTTCTCAGACAGAGACTCGTAACTATATTCTTGGGTGTTGCTTACATAAGGGGGGGTGGGGGTCAAAGTCGGGCACAGAAAGCATTTGAATAAATTCACACCCTAGTTCTGAAATACAGTATAAAACCTCAATCAGCTGACCTCAATGTACACTTGTACCTGAAAATAAAACTATTTTTTTTTTACCATTTTTAACAAAACTGATCTTATTAAACTGTATGAGATAAAATAACCTTTTGGACGATAAAATCCTAACCTACATGTTTTTTTTTATAACAAACATTGATTAAGATGAACAATGTGTAACCAGGTCTCTAAAAACTTGTGCCAAATTGAAAATGGCTGAAATAAGTGCAGAATACTTCAAAGCAAAACTGGTTAGTTCTTGTTGGCAACTTTTGGATTTAAGTAGAAGAGGAGAGGAATTGTACTATTCCTGTAGCGAAAACAAAGGTGCAGATCAGCTGTGCAGTTACTGCACAGCTGATCTGTGTCTTTGTTTTCACACAGGCAAAATCTGGTTCAATGTCATGACGATATCATGTGAAAGCTAATTACCTGCTTCCTTTTGTTCAATGTCACTGGTTTCGTGGGTAAGAGCATACAGAACTTTGCCAGCTTTTTCTAATCTGTCTCTGTATTCCAAGTCCTGAAGAAGTAAGTGTTGCACAAAAAGGGGCCTAAAGTCTATTTGCTGTTGTATCACTGCTATGCTGCATGATTTTAAGGCAGGAGCTGGCCATAGAAACCGTATGTAGATTGCAGACAGATATGCATGCATCTATCATAGTGATCAAATTGCAACACAATGTTTGTAAAATTGTACCATTTCACACACGACTTTCTAATATGTTCATGAACATCTGAAAGACTGTAACAAAATAAAGAAAGGTGTTGTATGTGACCATACTGCAATCACGTGGCTCTGGGGAAGAAAGAAATTTTGCAGCGTTCTGTAACAGCTTTGCATTAACAAGAACGCCGCGGAGGTCAATATCGCACCTGCATTGGGCAAAATAACTAAAAACGTGAAATATAGGTCGAGGGCACCAGGTCAAGGTGTGTTCTGAAAGTGTATGTCTAGGACATTTACTATGCAAGGTTTCACACTCGCAGCTATCACAGGTGCAGAGAAAACCAAACTTCGACATAAAAATTAACAAACTCAATGGACCATGAAATATAGGTCAAGGTCAGCGGGTCAATGTGCATGCTTGAAGGGTATGTCAAGGACAATTACTATGCAAGATTTCACACTCGCAGCTATCACTGATGCAGAGAAAATCTAACTTCGACGTAAAAATTAACAAAGTCAATGGACCGTAAATATAGGTCAAGGTCAGCGGGTCAAGGTGTGTGCTTGAAGGGTATGTCAAGAACAATTACTATGCAAGGTTTCACAATCGCAGCTATCACTGATGCACAGAAAATCAAACTTCGACGTAAAAATTATTCTAACACACCTCGCCTACATAGCCAATGGTAAAAAACGTGTTATATTGTGCAACAATTTCACTGGGCGAATAAGCGTGACGTTACTTTGCGGCATTTGTGATGTCAGCTATCCCACAAACAGGGTGCCCGGTGACTTATGGTGTCAAAAATATAGGTCAGGTTAAAAAAATATAGGTTTTTCGAGGTCAGAAATATAGGATAAAATAGGATGTATATAGAATGAAGAAAACAAGCTAAATTAATGTTTATCAGCCATCAGTCACATGATACATCTGTAAAGCCAACCAGATATATTCCTCTTTCCAAATAGAAAGAAAGATTGAACAAAGAAGAAATTCTTGATAGCCAGAATTCTTGACCTGAAATTTCAAATCGAGAGGTTTATATAATATTACTTGGAAATTCTGAAACTCCAAAAGGGGAGATTTTTCAAAAGTAAGGAGATCCTCCAAAAGAAAAGAAATATCACATGCTGTTTATCAATGATGCAAGAAAGAGAAATGAGTAAATAAGAAGTATGTTATGATTTGGGTAAAAGCTTTCATGCTTTCAGAATTTTAGTGTTCTTGAATTTCTGTAAACTTACGATTCTTGTAATGTTGTGAATAGTAAAACACTATCATTGTCACTATAAATACCTTTGAAGGAAATTATAAATCATATTTCAGAGCCTGTTGTTATTATGTTCAGAATCAGTATTTTATGCTATGTGTATACAATCTACCTCAAGTTATAATCTTCTCATTATGGTAAAATGATATGTTGAAAATTTGAGAGGAACACATCATACCGTTCTTCAGCTTTATAATCATCACAAGTCTTAGCCAAAAGGTAGCAAAGTTTGTTTTTTATCATACTAACCTATCAGATTTGGACATTTAAAGGTCTCTCCTCTATCTTTTATGGCACTAAACCTTAAATTCTTAAGACCAGATTTGAATGCCCATGCACAAACAACTTTCAAAGCAGAAATTAAATATGCCTTTGCCTTTAATGTCAAAGACAATTTATTACTTCTTTGAAATTGTACCACCACTAATGAAACAGCTGTTTTTTCACTTGCTGCACATTCCTGTCTCAGTCCAGAATGACAACAATTAGAATTCTATTCCATTTTTCTTTCTCTCTATATACACAAAGGTTTAATTAAGGTTAGTATGTGATCTTATTAATATGTGATCCAGGGTGTAATTAAAAAGTGTTTTTGTTTATTGTATACAAAAAGTTAAAATCATTATAGTCATTTACAGTATTTTAACTAATAAAGTCAACTTGAAAGGAATATTATTAATTCCTACAGACTAAATTCAAATTGAATTACATGCAGTTAGGCAGCTCCACTTATATCACATCAGGGCTGGGGTAATCGTTATTTGTAATCGTAATCAGCTGTAATCGATTACAGATTTTGAAGTAATCAGGTGTAATCAGTAATCAGCCATTTTTCTGATTACAAGTAATTTAATTTAATCAATTACAATTGAAAAATGGCTTGTAATCATGATTACATTCTGATTACATCTGATTACAATTAGATAGATTTTGACTGTTTTATGCTTAATGTTCGTGTGCATCAATGGTATACATGAATATAGGCAAAATCCAAACCCCACTCCCCCCCCCAAAAGAAAATAATTCACGAAATATGTCTTTCTTGTCTGCAATGGCATATGGGCAAAGGATGTTTTGTAAATGCCATGAACATCACAAACTTGTTTGATATACATTTTGATGCCTTTTGAAAATAAAAATTGTTTGATATGGAAACTGCATATTCACTGAAAATTTTACATCTAACATCCTAAGCTACAAATCATTTTAATACAGCAGTCACAGGCAGTTACATTCGAGCATCTCAACAGCTTACAACTTAAAGATTCTTCTAAAGCTCAGTCTGATGCACCAATTAGGTTTATACAGCTGTGTCACTTTAATTGGCTTGTTGGTCTGTTGAACACAAAGGTTGTTCAGGGTGTGAACAATTTCTTTTGTTGTATGCTGATGAATTAATTTGATTATGCATTTGAGCCAAACAAATGGGAGATTTACCTGTGACCACACCTGTACAAACTGTTAACAATCAAGGTATGCATTAGTAGACAACTATATTTTCTTTACAAATGGGACATGTTAAGTTAACCAAAGATCACTAAGTTAGTGAAGTTAACCAAAGTTTTAGTTTCTTGCAGTTATGTTTACAAGGATAAGGGCTTGTTCATAATTTTGTCCCTTATTGTTTTACTCATGAAATGCCTCCTTTCTGACTGTGTTTTAGAAACAAAAATATGCATTAAATGCAGATTTATATTTCTCAGGACTTTTATGAATATGAATTTATCATCCTTGCCTACTTGATAGAATTCAGCATTCAATGAATGACAAAACTTAACAATTCATTGAACTGTATATGTGGTGGTTTATCTACAATATTACAGGTCAACCTCATTATAACGCTATCTTTGGGGTCCATGAAAACAGACCGTGTTATAAGTGAACCGTGTTATAATGAGGTTGTTTACAATAGACATACATGGCAAAATAATTAATTTGGGAGCCATGATATGGCCGCGTTATATTGAAAACCGCACTATAGTGAGGCGCGTTATAATGAGGTTGAACTGTACTAAGGTCATGTAGGTGGGACCTTGGTTTAAAATCTGGAACTGTGTCTGGTTTGCCGAATCATGTCTGGTTCGGCTTCTAGGAAAATAATATGACAATTCTAAATTAATAGTATTGAGTTCAAATGATACTTTTAGTGAGTTGCTATTGTTTCCATCTAAAATACCAGTGAGAAGCAAACACTTGCAATAAAGAAACCAATTTAGAAGAGATGTTAATTGTCATCTTACCAAAGTAATCGAAAGTAATCTGATTACTTTGTCAAAGTAATTGTAATTTAATCGATTACATTCAAAATCCAAAGTAATCAGTTGTAATCGATTACATTTTTTGGACAATGTAATCTGTAATTTAATCGATTACATTGCAATGTAATCGACCCCAGCCCTGTATCACATTCAATCTTTTAGTTTCTTGTGTATCCAAAATCCAAAAATATAGGTTTTTATAGGTATTTTGGAAAAATATAGGATAATATAGGGTTTTATAGGTAAACCGCAAAAATATAGGATAATATAGGGTTTTATAGGTTACCGGGCGCCCTGCACAAAGCAGCGTTAGATGGTGAAATGTTGTTTTAGCGCACAACAAACGTAATAAGTGTGTGTAAATACCAGCATTACAGTCAAATATTTGGCGGGATATCTGCAATGCCATGGCGGAAAGCTGAACGATATCGACGGTTTCAGCAACATTTATTCCGTTTATTGTGTGTTAGAATCGAAATAGATCAGCTTAAGTGCGTGAATTGTTGAGTAATAATTCACTGTTTGTCGGTCAGTTGTAAGAAGATAAATCACTCGCGCTACGCGCTCGTGATTTGATCTTCTTTACAACTGACCGACAAACAGTGAATTATTACTCAACAATTCACTGCTAGAGCTGATCTATTTCTTTAACAAAGTCAATGGACCGCGAAATATAGGTCAAGGGCACTCTGTCAAGGTGTGTGCTTGAAGGGTATGTCAAGGACAATTACTATGCAAAGTTTCACACTCACAGCTATCACTGATGCAGAGAAAACCAAACTTCGACTTAAAAATTAACATAGTCAATGGACCGTGAAATATAGGTCAAGGGCACCGAGTCAAGGTGCGTGCTTTAAGGGTATGTCAAGAACAATTATTATGCAAGGTTTCACGCTCCTAGCTCTCACTGATGTAGAGAAAACCAAACTTCGACGTAAATGTTGACGGACGGACAGACGGACGGACAGAAATTTGGACTCCTATATCGCACCGTGTTATAAGCAGGTGCGATAAAAAGCACCATGATTTAACACAGGTGTCTTACATCCCTTAGATAACTGACATTTTGGCAAAACTTCAAAACTTTAATCAACTCACCTTATAATTACAGTCCGGCACTCCTTTGTAACCATACATAGCACCATAACAGGCTGCTGCAATCACCCCAGTACTATCACTGTCTCCGGAGTGGAACATCGACCTAGTAGGAAGAAAACATGTCACTTTTATTTGACTATTGAATATCTACAATCGTGGGCCAATGATAAACCTTTAGCAATCGGAGAAATGAGCCGCCTCGTGGGAAACCAACAATGTGGTTTCCGAACGGGTCTGACACAAATCAGGCTGTACAATCACAGAAGCAGGCTAGAAGCTTGAGAGTTAAGTAGAGGAGGAATTGTACTATCTGAGTAGCGAAAACAAAGGCGCTGATCAGCTTCGCGGTTACCCCGAAGCTGATCTGCGCCTTTGTTTTCGCCTATGCAGATTGTTGGTTTTCCCATGGGGTGGCTCAAATATTGTGATTCAGAGAATGGTAGTTCCTAATTTTATTTAAAATAGCTAATTTTCAATGTCTACAAGCAAAAAACATCAACTCAGCTTGTAAATAAACAAAATCTGATATGCACATTTTAACATGCAGGGGCAGATCCAGGATTTCTGAAGAGGGGGTTCGTTCGCCTAATTTTACACAAAATCTCCCGAACTTTCGCATGAAAATGACATGATTTGGGTCAAGAGGTGGGTTAGAGCGAATCCCTTGAACCCCCTCTAAATCTGCCATTGACATGTAGTTTCTGTGTCCCACAGCCTATACTACCCCAAACTTGTGTAGGTTTGTAATGTTTGTCTGCACATACTTTGAAAGGTTCAGTGAAATAGTCAATATTATGATTAAGCTACAATCACAGTTGAAGTGAATTGAACCTGTGCATGAGAAAACCAATAATTTTGGTTTCCCACCAGGTTTGACACAAACCAGACTGTACAGTCAAAGCATAAAGCTAGAAGCTTGAAACTTTGGATATATGTAGAAGAGGAATAGTACTATTCATGTGGCGAAAACAGCTGTGCAGTTACTGTATAGCTGATCTGCATCTTTGTTTTCACATATACATGTACAAGTCATTGTGTTTTCTCATGCGAAGGCTCAAAGTTTTCAACACTATACCTGCTGCATAGCTCTTTCCAGTTGTCTTTGGCTCCCAATAATGCATCATATCTGTCAAAAGGAACATGATTTTTTGTGTTATAACGTGCCACGTCATGGGAAAACTGGATTTTTGCCTATGCGAAAACAAAGGCGCAGATCAGCTATGCAGTAACTGCACAGCTGATCATCGCCTTTGTTTTCGCTACACGGATAGCACCATTCCTCTTCCTCCTAAATCTGAAATTTCAAGTGTCTATCCATCTTCTGTAGGCGTACAGGACGGTTTGTATCAGACCTGGTCAGAAACCCCGAAGACCGTTTTTCTCGCATCACAGCTCACATTTAACAGGTTTAGTTAACTGAATCTTTATTATTTTAACTTTCTTTCGTTTAAAAACCAAAATCTCAGGAAGATAGCAAAAGTTTAATCTACATTTAATGGTTAGAAGAAATGCAAATCAATTTTTGGCATGACTTGAAAGTGACAAGAGTGGAGCAAATAAAAATGTCAGATTTACAATTTTTTTTTACTTATGTACAGAAAGCCTTGCATCTTTTGATTTACGCTTCTCTTTGGCAAAACCTTTTTGTTCGATGCTAGATCAAAATTATAACATTCATGTATAAAAAAAATTGAATAAAGCAAAAAAAAAAAAAAAAACAACAGAAAACTAGCAAATTATGCCACCTACGCTATCATGGGAGCATCATGTCCACTGGCCCCGCCCCAACCAGAGAAGCTAACAGACTTGTAGAATGCATCTCGTTCTTTCACACCATACTTTTCAGGGAAAACTGGATCATTCGTTCCCTCTAGGATACGTCTTTGTTTCAAATAATCTGTCCATTTGTCCTCAAAATAGCTCCTGAAAGAGATACATGTAGATCAAAATATTTTGCATTTTACAGGTTATTTGTTTTTGCTAAAAGAAAGCAACACAGATTCAGTTGTGCAACTGCACTGTCTGATCAGAATCAGAATACATATAGTTTATTGATGGGTTACAAAATTACTTAATCTACAGAACTCTGGCGATGGAAAGACCAACATTTTTTACTGTCTTGATGGTGTACTATCTTTGATTTACACTTGAAAAATTTCTAGATTCGGTAGAATTTGTAGCTGTATAGGTTGGTCTGAGTCTAAAATGCTCAAAAGCCTCAAAGAAATGCATCCAAGCTAATTGTTTTCTTTTTTTCATGTGATTGTTTCTTGTATACTATCTTAACTACTTTCAAACTGAATGAGTATTGCTGCACAAAAATGTCATACCATGCTCCGACATTTTCCTTGGCATATTCTCCTCTTGTCTTGATATACTTCAAGGCCTCAGGAAGGACACTCATTAAACCTTGGCCCCAACTTTGTACAGGCTTTCCTTAAGAAATACAATATACATAATAATGAGCCGTCTTGTGGGAAAACCAACAATGTGGTTTCCGAACAGGTCTGACACAAACCGGCCTGTACAAGCACAGAAAAGAGCTAGAAGCTTGAAATTTCGGATTTAAGTACAAGAGGGATTGTACAATCCGTGTAGCGAAAACAAAGGCGCTGATCAGCTTCGCAGTTACCGCGAAGCTGCTTCGCGGTTACCGCGAAGCTGATCTGCGTCTTTGATTTCGCATATGCAGGTTGTTGGTTTTCCCATGAAGCGGCTCATATAATGAATACGAAAGAATCATGTGGATATAATTTAATTTAAAAAAAAAAACACAATAAACAGAATAAAAGTCTCTGAAACCATTGATATCGTTCAGCTTTCCTCCATTGCACTGTAGAAATCCTGCCAAATGTTAACTCTAATGTGGCTATTTAAACGTTTGTTATATCCTGAAACAGCATTCTTGCACACCAGATAGAGAAATCCTACATTTTACCCCATGTGAGAAATTCTTATCTCACCCTTGTTATCTCACCCCAGGCTCATTCTGCGTTCAAGTGTTCATTTTTAACATTGGTTGTATAGGACGTCACGTAATTTCGTCGTTAAACGCACACGTCACAATGACGTCAAAACGTTTTAAATCAAAATGGCGGACGCAGCGATTGTAGCGTTTTTCTCGGTAAATAGTATGAAAATCAAGCTTCGCCGCATTAAAGCGTGCAAGAAAAAGAATCCATCATTCGTGTAAGGTATGGATAGACAAATCTGTCCCTCGGGTCACAATTTGGCATCACTCGGCGAGCCTCATGATGCCAAAATGTGACCCTTGGGACAGATTTGTCTATCCATACCTGACACTCATGTAAGATTCTTATAAGATCATGTAAGATTCTTATAATACGCCATCTAATGACAAGATTACAATGCTTGACGGTATAGCCAAAGTCAAAATGGCATCAAAATGGCACAAAATTTAGTGATGCCCAGTGAATTGTTGTATGATATAACATGTTTTCTTGGCTATAGTTAGAATTTAGAGTAATTACACAAAATCTTGGCAAAATCATTAAAGTTATGGTAAATGTACCTTGAACAGAGTATGAAACAAACAGGGCCGCGGCCAGAGAACCTAGATATCCTGTGGGATGATGGTGGGTCATTCTGCCTGATTCTATGCTCACCGCTATGAGGTTGCCAAGATCTTCAGGCCTAGCAAAGATAAACAGACATGTAAGTTAATAATAAATTTCAATGAAAAAGTGCATTGATAGGAACTAATTTTAAAAATACAAACATTTGACATCCACACTCATTTATAAACACTATCATACAGTTATTACAGTACAATACATATACTCGCATAAAACAACCCGAGGACCAATGGTCCTGTAAACGCTCACCTGAGATCTGCTTTATATATCAATAAAAATGTTTGAATATTATGGTGTTTAACCCCAGTGCAGGGGCAGATGAAGCCCTCGGGGCATTTTCTTTTTTCAAAATAATCAATATTCTGTCTATTTCCTGCTGGCTTTTCCCTTCAAATGACATTTTAACAGTTTTTCCCATTCAAATGCATGGGCAACCCATGTTGACCTTGCCATAAACTGGGTCAAGGTAATCACAGGGTCATGATTTATATATACATTGTAGTACTTTAGCCATCGATGCTTCATGCAAAGTTTCATTGAAATCGGTCCATTGGTTTCAGAGAAGAAGATTTTTGCAGGGTTTTTACTTTATAAGGGCATGGCGGCCATCTTGGTCATGTGATCTAGATTATTAATATACACATTGGTTCCCCGATCCTATAGATGCTTCACATAAAATTTGGCTTTATTTGGCCAAGCGGTTTCAGAGGAGAAGATGTTTGAATATTATGGTAATATACATGTATATTGCCCCAGGGTGGAGGCACATGAGCCCTTGGATCCATTTTTTTTTTCAGAATCATTAATATTCAGTCCTACTACCCATTTCCTGCAAGACTTTCCCTTTAAATGCCTTTTTAAAAGTCTTCCCAATTCAAATGCATTGGTGACCTATGTTGACCTTGCTGTAAAATAGGTCAAGGTCATCACATGGTCATGATTTATATAAACATTGTAGTAGTTTAGCCAACGATGCTCCATGCCAACTTTCGTTGAAATCGGTCCACCTGTTCTGGAGAAGAAGATTTCTGAAGGGTTTTTACCATATATGGGCATGGCGGCCATCTTGGTCATGTGACCTAGATTATTTACATACACATTGATTTTCCAATTCTCTAGATGCTTCACATAAAATTTGGCTTTGATTGGCCAAGCAGTTTCAGAGGAGAAGATGTTTGAATATTATGGTAATATACATGTATAATGCCCCTGGGTGGGGGCAGATGAGCCCCTGGGGTCCAGTTTTTCTCAGAATTATTACTATTCAGTCCTACTGCCAATTTCCTGCAAGACTTTCCCTTTAAATGCCTTTTTAAAAGTTTTCTCAATTCAAATACATCGGCAACCTATTTTGACCTTGCCGTAAAATGGGTCAAGGTCATCACAGGGTCATGATTTACATTTACATTGTAGTACTTTAGCCATCAATGCTCCATGCCAAGTTTCGTTGAAATCAGTCCACAGGTTCCGGAGAAGAAGATTTTTAAGGGTTTTTACCATATATGGGCATAGCGGCCATCTTGGTCATGTGACCTGGATTATTTATATATACATTGGTTACCCCATCCTGTAGATGCTTCACATAAAATTTGGCTTTGATTGGCCAAGCAGTTTCAGAGGAGAAGATGTTTGAATATCATAATAATATACATGTATATTGCCCCGGGGTGCAATTATTCTCAAAATCATTGATATTCAGTCCTACTGCCCATTTTCTACAAAATTTTCCCTTTAAATGACATTTTAACACTTTTCCCCATACAAATGCATAGGCGACTTATGTTGGCCTTGCCGTAAAATAGGTCAAGGTCACACAGGGTCATGATTTATATATACATTGTAGTGCTTGAGCCATCGATGCTTCATGCCAAGTTTCGTTGAAATCGGTCCACCGGTTCTGGAGAAGATTTTTGAAGGGTTTTTACCATATATGGGCATGGCGGCCATCTTGGTCATGTGACCTGGATTTCTTATATACACATTGGTTCCCCCTTCTTATAGATGCTTCAAATAAAATTTGGCTTTGGTTGGCCAGGCGGTTTCAGAGAAGAAGATCTTTGAAAATGGTGGACGACGGACGGACGACGACTGCCTATCCTATAAGCTTACCTGTGAGCCTTCGGCTCAGGCGAGCTAATAAAATACAGATAACAATTATGTCTAGATAGGCTTGGTTGTTCCTTGTACATGTAGCACCAAAGATTCAAAATGTACCATCAAAAGCCTTGCAATTAAGGACTTATGGGTGGTCACTGTATATACATAATTAAAGATTTACCTGTATAAAAAAGAATTGTTTATTTTGTCAACAATGCTACATTCTTTAGCATGCTTTATCATGGGACTGTTGAATATGTTGCAAATACATGGATTTGTGTATACATGATTGTGAAATGAGTGGTCAGCTCAGAGCAAGTGAGTCATTTTTCAGTTACTTCCGGTTAGAAATCGTTGGACCCATTTTTCTTAGCTTTTTGAAAACAATAAGCCAGATTTTTCGATGTAGTCATTGACTTCAATCATATAAGAACCTGAAACAAAAGGCATGTCTTCTTTCAGCAAACAATAAGCGCACACGAGCCGCCCCAAGTTACCCACTTTCAGAATTTTCCAGAAAAACATGTTTACACTAACTTTTCCCAGAGAAATACATTTCCATGACCCCAAAATAATACTTAATTTGTCAGATTATGTATCCTAGACATTAAGGCTTTGTGTAATTTTTATTCAAATGCATTCCATTTTCCAGGAAATGGGTCCCACGAAAACCAGTTACATTTCCAATTTAACACCAAGTTATTTAAGATTTTAAAATAATAACTATATTGAGTCATTCCTAGTATTTGTGACGTCTATTAGCAATAAATGCACATCATCATTTGATTGACAGGTTCAAGAAAACAGTAGATTTCTGTTTTACATACCCCACTCACTCATGTCAATATTGATAAATCCTTAACAATAGACCATTTGGCATAAAAATTGCTTTGCTCCTTTATTTTCAAGACTGTTTTACTACAGGAAGGCTTGTTTGATCTCCAGACTTACCATGGGTATCTTAGTCCTATACACATAGCTCTCATAGCAGCACCACACCCTCCACCCCTGAAAAAATGGGTTTATAATCAACTGCAAGTTTAAAATTTTTCACATGATCTTTATTTTATTCACAAATTCTTAAAATTATGAGTGTAAAGTCAAATTTAATAACATCAAATAAGTCAATAAGAAGTCATTATTAGCAAAGTAACAAACTCACAAAAATTAAAATTTAATGCTATTTTTTTTAAACCAGAGGACCAATGGTCCTGTAAACGTTCACCTGAGATTTGCTGCATATACCATTAAACATGTTTGAATATTATGGTATTTAACCCCAGTGCAGGGGCAGATGAAGCCCTTTGGGCCATTTTCTTTTTTCAGAATAATCAATATTCTGTCCATTTGCCAATTTCCAGCTGGTTTTCCCCTTCAAATGACATTTTAACAGTTTTCCCCATTCAAATGCATAGGCAAAACATGTTGACCTTGCCATAAACTGGGTCAAGGTCATCACAGGATCGTGATTTATATACACATTGTAGTACTTTACCCATTGATGCTTCACGCCAAGTTTCATTGTGATCAGTCCATTGGTTTCAGAAAAGAAGATTTTTGAAGGGTTTTTACCATATATGGGCATGACGGCCATCTTGGTTATTAATATATACATTGGTTCCCCCATCCTATAGAAGCTTCACATAAAATTTGGCTTTAATTGGCCAAGTAGTTTCAGAGGAGAAGATGTTTGAACTTTATGGTAATGTACATGTATATTGATTGCCCTGGGGTGGAGGCAGATGAGCCCTTGGGTCCATTTTTTTTTCAGAATCATTAATATTCAGTCCTACTACCAATTTCCTGCAAGATTTCCACCTCAAATGACTTTTTAAAAGTTTTCCCCATTCAAATGCATTGGCGACCTATGTTGACCTTGTCATAAAATAGGTCAAGGTCATCACAGGGTCATGATTTATATACAAATTGTAGTACTTTAGCCAACGATGCTCCATGCCAACTTTCGTTGAAATCGATCCTCCGGTTTCGGAGAAGATTTTTGAAGCATTTTACCATATATGGGCATGGTGGCCATCTTGGTCATATGACCTAAGATTATTTATATACACATTGATTCCTCCATTCTATAGATGTTTCACATAAAATTTAGCTTTGATTGGCCAAGCGGTTTCAGAGGAGAAGATGTTTGAATACTATGGTAATATACATATGCCCCAGGTGGGGGCAGATGAGCCCCTGGGGTCCAATTTTTTTCAGAATCATTCATATTCAGTCCTACTGCCCATTTCCTGCAAGACTTTCACTTAAAATGACATTTTAAAAGTTTTCCCCATTCAAATGCATTGGCAACCTATGTTAACCTTGCCGTAAAATAGGTCAAGGTCATCACAGGGTCATGATTTATATATACATTGTAGTACTTGAGTCATCCATACTTCAGGCCAAGTTTCGTTGAAATCGATCCACCAGTTCTGGAGAAGAAGATTTTTGAAGGGTTGTTACCATATATGGTAATGGCAGCCATCTTGGTCATGTGACCTGGGTTATTTATATATACATTGGTTACCCCTTCCTATAGATGCTTCACATAAAATTTAGCCTTGATTGGCCAAGTGGTTTCAGAGGAGAAGATGTTTGGATATTATGGAGATATACATGTATATTGCCCCGGGGTGGGGGCATATGAGCCCCTGGGGTCCATTTTTTTCAGAATCATTAATGTTCAGTCCTACTGCCCATTTCCTGCAAGACATTTACTTTTAATGACATTTTAAAAGTTTTCCCCATTCAAATGCATTGGCTCCCTATGTTGACCTTGTCGTAAAATAGGTCAAGGTCATCACAGGGTCATGATTTATATATACATGTACATTGTAGTACTTGAGTCATCCATACTTCAGGCCAAGTTTCATTGAAATTGGCCCACCAGTTCTGGAGAAGATTTTTGAAGGGTTTTTACCATATATGGGCATGGTGGCCATCTTGGTCATGTGACCTGAATTATTTATATATACATTGGTTACCCCTTCCTATAGATGCTTCACATAAAATTAAGCCTTGATTGGCCAAGTGGTTTCAGAGGAGAAGATGTTTGGATATTATGGAGACATACATGTATATTGCCCCTGGGTGGGGGCAGATGAGCCCCTGGGGTCTTTTTTTTTCAGAATCATTAATATTCAGTCCTACTGCCCATTTCTTGCAAGACTTTCACTTTTAATGACATTGTAGTACTTGAGTGATCCATACTTCATGCAAAGTCTCGTTGAAATCGGTGAACCGGTTCTGGAGAAGATTTATGAAGGGTTTTTACCATATATGGGCATGGCGGCCACCTTGGTCATGTGACCTGGATTATTTATATACACATTGGTTCCCACTTCCTATATATGCTTCATATAAAATTTGGCTTTGATTGGCCAAGCGGTTTCAGAGGAGAATATCTTTGAAATTGTGAATGGATGGAAGGACGGACGCCAGATCATCGCCATCCTATAAGCTCACCTTGTGAGCCTAACGGCTCAGGTGAGCTAAAAAAAAACAACAAATTTCACTAAAACTCTAGTGTAAACCACTATACACCAACAGCAGCTGCTGTTAATCAGAAACCTAACTTGCTATTAACCGGCTCAGGAAAATTCACCAAACTGCTAAAAAAAGTGTTTTCATTTGAAGATTTAGATATTTTTCACAAATGTCTCTTAAAAGCATTTGGAAAATACCTATAATCATTTTGGTAGTTTATTTCATAATTTGAGGTTTGGAACAGAACAGATGTAACACAAAACACACACACAAAACATACTCTCTATTCACTAAGTACAATTCTACAAATACAGACACTCAAGGATATATCATAAGTTTTACATGGTGGATACCAAATTCATAATATATATTTATACATATACTAGATAACAATATGAAAACTTCTAGGTACAGAGAGTTTTCATTAATTGGGGGTCGTGGGGTGGTAGGGATGAGAGGGTTAACATCTACCAATTTAGTAAAAGAACACAGTTATAGGTAATCTTAAACTTTTAACTTAAGTCGTTAAAGGGTTGTCTAAAAGGTTTTAAAACCTGTCTGTTTACCTCGAATCAAAAGGAATACAATATCCCTTAGGTACCGCAGGTTTCATTTTTTTGCAGCTAGCTATAGTTGTATCCCCTGGACAAACAAAAACATAAAGGTCTTTTAGTGTAGCCACATAATGTCCAAAATTTTAACAAAATCTATCTAATCTTAACTTAAAGCCCTGCTGTTTACCTTGAATCAAAGGGAATACAATATCCCTTAGGTACCCCTGGCCTCAGTCTATGACATCCATTCATTGTTGTTGCCCCTAAAGCAAACAAAAACATTAAGTCCTTTCAGAGTAGCCACATTTTGTCCAAAATGTTACCAAACTATTACACTGTTGAATCAAAGGGACAAAATAACACTATGAAACCGCAGACCTCAATCTGGCATGGCTACCTATAGTCACACAGGAAACAAACTCTTTGGAAACCATCATTTGTGTACAAAAGGCGCATATGATAGGCTACAGTGTATGTGTAAAATATTCTTGAGGTGGCCCCCATGGCCGAGTGGTTAAGAGCCCTGTTTCTTAATCACTCGATCATTTCACCGCTGTGACTGGTGTGGGTTCGAGCCCCGCTCTGGCCACATGTGAGACAAGCCAAGTTCTGCTTGCGGGTGTGTCAGGTGGTTTTTCTCGGGGTTCTCCCGTTTTCGCCCCACCTACTGATTGGCCCGTCTCATATGAGCTGAAATAATCTTGAAAGGGACGTAAAACTGAATTAAAAAAAAAATATATATATATTCTTGCACAATATCTGACATACACAAATGATAGCACACAGACTCTGTTTCCTGACACTGTATAGTAACGTCCCCTACAGCAAACAAAATTGTTTGTGGGGAGGGAGGTAGGGGGCAGTAAGAAGTACATCTTGTCTGAAATGTTACAAAACTTTAGCTAAGCTACAAATCCTACTGTTTACCTTGAATCAAAAGGGATTAAATATCCCTTAGGTACTGCAGGCCTTAATTTACTGCAGCTAGCTATAGTTTTATCACCTAGACAAACAGAAAACATCAAGGTCTTTCAGAGTAGTCTAGGAGGTACATATCTAAAGAAGATAAAAAATTTACTTATTTCTCCACCATAACCTGTGTTTTTTGGTGCTAATGATAAAGACATCACATGCAGAAGTCACCCATACATTCACCTGAGGTGCTGGGGTGTAGACATGGGTGCATTGTGTTGTACAATGTCAGTATACAGCTTTCCTACATCTAAGCCCAGCATGCATTTTTACCTTGAATTAAAAGGAATGCAATATCCCTTAGGTATCCAGGGCTTCAGCTTATGACAACCAAACATTGTTGTAGCTCCTAGAGCGAAGAAAACATTTTAAGCTAAAGCAAAGGATCAATGGTCCTTAGAACGCTCACCTGAGATTTGGGCTTTGAAAAAGTAGAAAAAGTGCCTTGAGAGGCATGTATACCCCCAGCTGGTAGCCACCAAGCCTCCCTCCCTACCCCCTACCCAAATAATCCGGCACATGCTCACCCCTGACATTGAACCTCAAATTCCCAATCAAAGACAGTACCCTCATCAAGTACATTTTAGAAACAAGCACTGTGCAGCACTTTGCAAACAAACATGGGGGAGTGTAGTTTTAGAATGACAGATCTATTTTAGAGCAGTATACAGAGCTGACATATATACTCAGTCTAGGACATAATCATGGTCTATACTCAGTCTAGGACATAATTGTGGGTCAGGTCCTCAGTCTTAGATTGAAAAGAAAATAGAATGTTGTTCTTAAACCAGAGGACCAATGGTCCTGTAAACGCTCATCTGAAATCTGGGATATGCGACCTCAGCTGACCTTGCCATAAAATATGTCAAGGTCATCCCAGGGTCATGATTTATACAAACTTTGTAGAGCTCCTTTCACTGATGCTTCAGGCAAAGTTTTAAAATCATAGGTTTTCCGGTTCTGAAGAATATGAAGAAGGTTTTTGCTATTTATAGCCATGGCGGCCATCTTGGTCATTTATATAAACTTTCATTCCCTCTTCCTAAGAAAGCTCCACATCAAGTTTGGCTTTGATTGGCCAAGCTGTTTCAGAGAAGATGTTTGAAAATTTTGGTCATATCCCTGGGCAGGGACAGACAACCCCCTGGGCCCAAAATATTTTCATAAACATTAATCTTTTGTTCATTTGCTCATTCCTAGCAAGTTTTCTGCAATTAAATGACATTTTCCTATTTTTTCCTATTCAAATGCATCACTGTCATGTGCGTGATATCGTGTAGATTTTTTTGGCACTAGTGTAGATCATACCAAGATGGCGGCCAGAAAAACTGGGAGATTGTAAGTAGCCTTTCATTTGTTAAAATACCAGGCATTTTACATGCCATTGACCAGTCTGAGACACCCCCATGCTCAGAATAAATTAGATTTTACCATTTTGTTATTGCCTTTACACAGTCTGATCACTTAAGCAAGTATTTGGCCTAGATGCGTGGGTGAATTGCCGATTTTGTAATCAAAGCGGAGATCAGCAGGGTTTTGGAGATATTTTATCTTTGAATTAGCAAATATCGACCATTCTCTTCAAAATACTATTAGCCCAGTCTCAGAAACACCATCCCTAGCCCTGATAGCCCACAGGAACTGTCGTAGAAGAAAATACCAGAGTTTGAAATTTTCACTCGGGCAACTGTGTAGAGACCAGTGTGTTTTTGTCAGCAACCGTGTAGACACAGATGGATTTTGAGAAATTTGTAACTGTGTAGACACAGATTTTGGAAACCGTGTAGACACGGTTTGACTCCCAATCATGGTTGATAACTATGCTGCCTTCTTTAATTGAACGCCGTTTGGTCGGGCGTCAGACTCTATGATGGCCCCGACTTAAAGCTATTCATTTAAGTTGATTGGGACTGGAGCTTTTTGTCTGTTGCTTGGCCCACCGGGGTCCAATTGGTGTTTTTCTTTTGCTCCGGAGTTAGCAAGTTATTCGGCGCCCAGGGATCTCCATCGTCGGGCAGCTTACTCAATCTGTGAGTCCTGGATTTTGATTCATCAGGATGTTTATCGTGATTTATTTGTTAGTTCTTGATGATTCATTGACTAGCTAGAGATTCACCACGAGGACCAAAGAACTAACTAAATGTTATGAACCACTGCAGAAGCTGAGGGTGAGGTTATGGCCATGTAAAACCGGTTTAAGCCCGCCAGTAACTTTTTGTTACTGATCGTTCCAAGGCGATACTTCTGTGGTGGTTCTTTTTGTTTTATGTCTTGGTGTTTAAAATTTTTGTGCTGCTGGCGCCTTGTGTGTTTTTAGTTAAGTTTAGTTTAGGTAACTGAGTGGTCACCTATTGGGAAAATAGCTGCTCATTTCTGATCTCTTTTTCCAGGGGTGATGCGAAGAAAAAAAAAAAAAAAAAAAACTGACTATACTATGATCCATCGGAAGCATACATCAGGTCAAGTGTGACAGGAAACTATATCACGTCATGTGTGACGGGAAACTATACTTTGAATCTGGATATAGACCTACAGCTTTATACATCTGAAACGTGTTCCATGAAAGAAAAAAACAACAACAAAGATTATATGACAAATATTAAATTTGTCACAAATTTAGCATGCTAATGGCTGTAATTTATTACTATGTTATGCATTCTTCGAGTCCGTCCAAATATAATGGGTAGCTTAAAAGACTAAAAACCGTGTCTACACGGTTTCCAAAACCTGTTTCTACACGGTTACAAATTTCTCAAAATCCACCTGTGTCTACACGGTTGCTGACAAAAATACACTGGTCTCTACACAGTTGCCCGAGTGAAAATTTCAAACTCAGGTTTTTCCTTCCATGGGAGTTTCTGTGGGCTATCAGGGCTAGGGATGGTGTTTCAGAGACTGGGCTAATAGTATTTTGAAGAGAATTGATGGTATTTGCTTTTTAAAAGACAAAATGTCTTGAAAACCTTGACGATCTGCGCTTGGATTACAAAATCGGCAATTCACCCACACTTCTCGACCAAATACTTACTAATGTGATCAGCCTGTGTAAAAGCAATAGCAAAATCGTAAAATTTAATTTATTCCGAGCGTGGGAGTGTCTCAGACGAGTCACTAGCATTTAAAATGTCCGGATTTTTTTTACATATGAAAGGCTACTTACGATCTCCCACTTTCTGTCGCCGCCATCTTGGTATAATCTACACTAGTGCCAAAATAATCTACACGATATCACGTACATGACAGTGTGCATGGGCGACCTAAGTTGACCTTGCCATAAAAAAGGTCAAGGTCATCCCAGGGTCATGATTTATACAAACTTTGTAGAGCTCCATTGCCTGATGCTTCATGCCAAGTTTCAAAATCATAGGCCTTCTGGTTCTGGAGAAGAAGATTTTTAAAGGTTTTAGCTATTTATAGCCCCGATAGCCATCTTGGTCATGTGACCTAGACCATTTTAATAAACTTTCATTCTCCTTTCCTAAGGATGCTCCACATGAAATTTGAATTTGATTGGCCAAGTGGAGAAGATGACTGAAAAGTGTGAACGACGACAATGACCACGACAGACGGATGTTACCATAAAATAGGTCAAGATCAACCCAAGGTCATGATTTAAATAAACTATGATGGGCCGGAGTCCCCAATGCTACATAACAAGTTTCGTTGAAATCGGTCCACCGGTTCCAGAGAAGAAGATTTTTTATGGCTTTTACCATATATGGACATGGCTACCATCTTGGTCATGTGACCTGGACCATTTATATAAACTTTCGTTCCCCCTTCCTAAGGTGCTCCACATGAAGTTTGGCTTTGATTGGCCAAGCCAGTACCTTAATTAGGCTGCCTATTTGCGTAATTACGCAATTAAATTAACGAAATACGCAATTCATAGCGATCCGGTAGCGTAAGAAAACGCAAAAGAAATCGCCGGTACGCAATACCGGAAAAATCAAGTGCGTATTGCTTGCAAAAGAAATCGCCGATACGCAATACCGGAAAAATCAAGTGCCTACCGGTTTTTATCAATTTCGAGCTGTTTTTTTTTCAGCAAGTCGTCATACCATTTCCGCTGCAACTTTGCTGGTTCTCCGGGCCGTACATATCGACTGCAGTCAATTTCCGGCATAAGACGGTATCCAGTAGTGAAAATGTCGTCGAAACGAGGACGGAGGAAGGTTTCGCTGACTCAAGCAAATAAAATCACCGGTTATATGAACTGATCACGAACCGAATCACAAACTTTAGTGTTAGAAATAGTCAACGAACTTGTAGGCATATGTGTCACGCCATCACTATACATCGCAAAGGCAGTAGTCAACGAGTTAGTCAACCAGTTAGGAATCGAAAGTAGCATCCATTCCGGAGCTAATGTTAACAAAAAAAACTATTGAATCATGGCGGTCCAAGTATCCGTGGATTGTTATTGAGAATGCTGGAACGGAGGAGATGACTCTGGCCTGCAGTACCTGTAGGTCAGGTCAAAAGGCATTGAAATGAGCAATGTTTTTGCCCATACAGGTACTATAGTCTATAATAGAATACTCCCATATCCACCCTCCCCAGCCCTTGGCATTCCATAAAATTCCTAGTAAAAGCAAACAGTTCACTTTACTCCAATTTGCCGTTTTAATTAACACACCACAGGGACAGTGAAAAATAATACATTTGACACAGTTGTCAAATGTCAAGTTGTCAATGGCTGGGGAAGGGTGGGAAAAGATAATCCTCATCTGCTCATAACTGAGAACTGGCAAAAGCAAAAAATCGAAAGCATGTCTTGTTTTTAATCTTTTCGGTGGGTCTGGGATGGAGCTGATTTTACAATTTGAATGATTAGGTACATCAGAATAAAATGTCCATGAAAAGTGTTTCTCCTTAACCCTCACTTTTATATAGTAAAATTGGGGTTTACCGGGTATACAATCGCCTAGCCTGGTACTTGTTAGAACTGCCTCGCCGAGCAACAAATTGAAATAATAAAATATTTTTTTTCCCAGTGAAATTTTCAACTTTTACTATTGAAAAAACTGCATACTGCATTGACAAGTTTTGATAGTGTAATGCATAAAGAATTATATATCCTTTAAGAGCAGTGAACATATTAATGAGAAAGGGGATGGGCCATACTGCGGTTTCGGCTAATTAAGCCTCTTCAGTGACCCTTTCAATTTGGCAACATGGAGCAAAGAGAATTACTATAATTTTGCATCTTTCAAGAACATTAGAAGCCTCCTTGGTGCAGTGGTTTTGTCACTAACCTTGTAAACCAGGGATCTCGGGTTCGATCCCGGGGTGTATGTAGGATGAGACTACATACCAAGGTTCTGTCTCCATATGACCTTAACTGTTGGCGGGATGTTATACCCCAAATCAGTCAACCTAATGCATGATGTCGCTATGGTATGATCAGTAATTTTCTGACCATTTTTCTGGCACTTAACAGTAATTTGAACAGATGTAAAAATAAAAAAATAAAGGAGATAAGCAATGACCATGAATTACAGTCAGAACCAATGGTCCTGTCCACCATATAAATAACAAATTTCTACATGACAACATGTCCTATTTTCATAAAGTAAAACTGGTGTATACAGGGGTATTCATTTTTTTTATTTGATCTAAAATATAGATTGTGAGTACTCATTACAACCGCCTGGTGAGGCGGTTCTAACCTGTACCTATAATATTCGTTTTTAGCAAAAATAAGAATTAACACATTTTTTGCTTTCTTTCTTTCTTTTTATTCCAAGTTCAACTATAATAAGAGCTGTCGCAGGACAGCGTAGCTCGCCTGACTTGTGCTTTGCCACTACATCTGTTAAAATCTATGACCCATGACCTTGACCTCAATGTCACTCAGGTGGGTCATGATGGTACTGCGTAAAACTTCAGACCAATATCTAGCAACATGCAAAGTATCAACTCAATCCATCAATATGGTCAAGAGATATAGACTTACAAAAACATTAACCAAAAACTTAAACACAAAATTTCTAAGTCTGTGACCTTGACCTCAAGGTCATTCAGGGTGGGTCATGATGGTACTGCGTAAAACTTCAGACCAACATCTAGCAACATGCAAAGTATCAACTCAATCCATCAATACGGTCAAGAGATATAGACTTACAAAAACATTAACCAAAAACTTAAACACAAAATTTCTAAGTCCGTGACCTTGACCTCAAGGTCACCCAGGGTGGGTCATGATGGTACTGCGTAAAACTTCAGACCGATATCTAGCAACATGCAACGTATCAACTCAATCCATCAATATTGTCAAGAGATATAGACTTACAAAAACATTAACCAAAAACTTAAACACAAAATTTCTAAGTCTGTGACCTTGACCTCAAGGTCACACAGGGTGGGTCATGATGGTACTGCGTAAAACTTCAGACCAATATCTAGCAACATGCAAAGTATCAACTTGATCCATCAACATGGTCAAGAGATATAGACTTTTAAAAAACTTTAACCGAAAGTGTGACGCGGACACGGACGCACACGTAAACGTAAACGTAAACGCGCACGACCGAGGTGACTACAATAGCTCTATGCACTTCGTGCAGGCGAGCTAAAAATGTCATTTCAAACTTTTTTATCCAAAACATAGATTGTGGGTACTCATTAGAACCGCCTCACCAAGGCGGTTCTAACATGTACCACAATCAATGTTATGAGCAAATATTAATTTAAAAACTATCATGTTTTTTCTGATAAAATTTTTTGTTTCTAGGGCTGAAGAAAAACTGTTTATGGTTTTCATAATGTTAGAATGGAAGTAATTGCTGTGGCCAGTGCCCAAAATTGCTGAAAAAATCCATGCAATGTCCATGCAACAAGCAGACAAAAATTATTAAACTTCCAGGGAGAAGTATTATAGGTGCATATAATTTATGATTTCAGGAACCCCCAATATTCCGATGTCTAGTATAACCCGACACAACTCCAGTATTGAGCACAAGAATTTATGCTTGTGCTTCTGCAGAAAATAAACAGTCAGATTGTAGTGACCAAGAAGATAACAGAGCGTTGGGTAATCCAGATATTTCCGAAGAGGATAGGGTTGTATTCAACACTGTTTATCATACAGCTAAGGAACAAGAGCCATCAGAAAAAGTGAACAGACATTTAGAACTTCAAAGGAAGAATGGTCTTGACACAAAATATCAGAATATTAGTCCAAAAACTGTAACTGAAATGCAAGAGGCTATTTGTAATGTTCTTACAGAAAATCTAGTTTCAAATATCAATAATTCACCTGTCTATTCTATCATGTTGGATGAATCAACTGATATTACAGTTGAAAAGAAACTTTCAAGGACATCAATGCCTTAGATTGGGATACTCCCTAACTGAAAAATATGTCACTTTCAAAGATGAAAATGCCTAGTTCTTTATTATTAATGTGTTCTTGCATATTTTGATTGTCAATGACATACTTTATGTCAATATTAACATTAGTTTTGGAATTCACATTTCTAAGTATTAATGCAATACGAAATATTGAAAGAAAATTTACTTTTGAACCTGTACTGTATCTCTATAAATACATCTACATAACCTCAGGCTGTCAACCAAGTCTAGTAAAAAATATAGGAGTTTATATAGGAATTTTTTCTAGGAAATATAGGAGGTTTTAGCTCATTTTAAGGGAAAAATATAGGAGTTTTATCGTGAAAATCGCTTCATTCTATGCTCTTATACTAACAATCCTTACCTCCACACTCACTTTTTCTACATTAATTAATGTCTAAAATATCTAGATAAAGTAACCATTCAGTTCCAAAGCATCACAATCCAGACAGGTTACCATTCATGTGATGAAACATTATGCAGGACGGTGATACTACACAACCCCATTAGCTGACTCTCACAGAATTTCATTGAAAATATATATATACAAAGAATAAACAGAAAACTAAGGTCAACTTTTTCTCTACTTCTTAGACCTACTTTATTTTTCACACTGATCATTTATAATAGTTAAAAATATAAATTTTTCATAGTGAAAGAGTGAGTTATCATATTGTTTCTCAAAGATAAAATAAATCCACACCTCTATAGTACATACCCTTGTCTTCTGTGATCTCAGCCTTTCCTGGGATCAATTGTACACTGCACAGTTGCATCAATTTACCACAAAATTAAGGCAAAGGAAGAAAGAAAACAGATAAAAAAGACACAATATAAAAACATGACAACTTTCATGGAAACTAGGATATATGTATAATTTATTAATTTTTATGAAAATGGGACATGGGACATAATGACCATTAAATTTTATGCACTATTTAATAAACAGTATGAATATTATTTTCTTCTAAAAAAAAATAAAGAATGAAAAATAAAGAGGCAAAAGGCAGTATCAGAGCACTACTTTTTACTATATATTCATCAGCAACAAATTTTCCTAAAAATATAGGAAATATTTTCACAATATAGGAGAACTTATAGGAATATAGGAGGTGCTTAAAAATATAGGATTTGGACCTAAAATATAGGAGTTTAATAGGAATATAGGAATCAGTTGACAGCCTGTAACCTAAATATACTCACCCTGACACCGGTTTGACAAGAAATAGGACCATGAATGTTTACAATTCTACAGTTGATGTATTTAAAATTGTCCATAACAACTGTGCTTATTTTAGTTCATGGAAAATTTCAGGAAATTATACATTTTCGCCTTGCTGACCCTGTTCCCCCCCTAGACCCAGGATGCCACTTTAATATGATGTGTGAATGTGAAAAACACACAAACTGACGAAAGGGCATGCTGGGTCCCGGGGGGGAACACACCTAGAAATAAACTATAAGATTGTAAATTAAAGATCTTATGCACTAACCTAACATTTCTTTCAAAATCATACTATAATTTGAGCAACGTTTGTCTGTTTGTTTGTTTGTTTGTTTGTTCCCCTACTCCTCCCAGGTCCTTGGGCCGATCTTCACCAAACTTGGAGGGAAGGTGGAGGGTGGCCCCGGATATTAGCTTGAGGGGTTCATTTTTTGAAAGGTCAAGGTCATCGAGGTCAAAGGTCAAATTTATGTTTTTTTTTCTGTCTGTTCCCCTACTTCTCCCAGGTCCTTGGGCCGATCTTCACCAAACTTGGTGGGAAGGTTGAGGGCGGCCCCGGATATTAGCTCGAGGGGTTTATTTTTTAAAGGTCAAGGTCATCAAGGTCAAAGGTCAAATTTCTGTATCTCGGCAGTCCTTGGTCCGATTTGCATGAAACTTGGTGAGTGTATACAGGTTGATTCCCGATTAAGATTTATGGGTCCAACTGGGTCAAAGGTAATCGAGGTCAAAGGTCAAATTTATGTTGTTGTATTTTTCTGTTGGTCATGTTTTTTTCTGTTTGTTCCCCTACTTCTCTCAGGTCCTTGGGCCGATCTTCACCAAACTTGGTAGCAAGGTTGAGGGCGGCCCCAGATATTAGCTCGAGGGGTTCATTTTTTAAAGGTCAAGGTCATCGAGGTCATAGGTCAAATTTCTGTATCTCGGCAGTCATTGGTCCGATTTGCATGAAACTTGGTGAGTGTATACAGGTTGATCCCTGATTAAGATTTATGGGTCCAATTGGGTCAGTGGTCATCCAGATCAAAGGTCAAATTCTGTTTGTTCCTCCCAGATCCTTGGGCTTTCACCAAACTTGGTGGGAAGGTTGAGGGCGGCCCCGGATATTAGCTCGAGGGCTTCATTTTTTAAAGGTCAAGGTCATCGAGGTCAAAGGTCAAATTTCTGTATCTCGACAGTCCTTGGTCCGATTTGCATGAAACTTTGTGAGTGTATACAGGTTGATCCCTCATTAAGATTTATGGGTCCAATTGGGTCAAAGGTCATCGAGATCAAAGGTCAAATTTATGGGTTTTTTTCCGTTTGTTTCTCCCAGGTCCTTGGGCTGATCTTCACCAAAATTGAAGGGAAGGTGGAGGGCGGGCCCGGATATTAGCTTGAGGGGTTCATTTTTGAAAGGTCAAGGTCATCGAGGTCAAAGGTCAAATTTATGGGTTTTTTTTCCTGTTTGTTCCCCTACTTCTCCCCAGGTCCTTTGGCCGATCTTCACCAAACTTGGTGGGAAGGTGGAGGGCGGCCCCGGATATTAGCTCGAGGGGCTCACTTTTTAATGGTCAAGGTCATCGAGGTCAAATGTCAAATTTCTGTATCTCCGCAGTCCTTCATCCGATTTGGATGAAACTTGGTGAGTGTATACAGGTTGATCCCTGATTAAGATTTATGGGTCCAGTTGGGTCAAAGGTCATCGAGGTCAAAGGTCAAATTTATGTTTTTTTTTTTCTGTTTGTTCCCCTACTTCTCCCAGGTCCTTTTCGACGGGTAAAATTTACTAGTAAACTTAAAAATACAAAACAATAAACAATCAATGTGTGGATATTGTTCAGCATTCATATGACAAACAAGCCCATATTTGTTTGCTTGAAAAGTGCTGTTGACAAACAAATGCAAATCAGTTCAAACTCTAATTGTTTATTTTTGCCAAAGATGGGGTGGGTTGTGAAAATATTTAGTTGCATTGTCTGGATTCTGTTAAATCAGCCAAACTGTTTTGTAAACGAAAGTGTATATATTTCTTCTCCTATAAATGCTAAATTCAGCCCCATAGACGTAACATGAAAATTTCGTCCTCCCAAATCTGAGATTTAGGGACTTCTTACATCTAAGGCATAGATGTCCTTTGTGTATGTTATGTGAACAAGAAGGGAAAGGCAGAAACTACTTTCCTATGCAATGTTCCGTTAGCAGACGGTTGTGCTCACACCATTGTCAGCACTGTTTCAGAACACTTTGAAAGTTTAGGTATTGACTTATCTAAGTGTACATCATTAGCCACAGACGGAGCAGCAGTGATGATGGGAAAACGTTTGGGTGTCTGGGTGCAAATGCAGTCTAAGTACTCACCATTCTGCATACAAACACACTGTATAGCACACAGGCTAAACTTGGCGTGCACAGACACGATTAAAAAAGATGAGTACATGGTGAAATTCAGAGACAAATTTGATGCTTTGTATCATTTTATAACAGCTTCACATTCTCGTGTTTCAACCTTAAAACGTATTCAGGAATTACTGGATGAACCGGAGTTGACTATCAAGAAACCGCATTCGATTCGTTGGCTTGGGCTCAAAAATGCCGTTGAAGCCGTATATGAAACATATGCATCTGTTCTTGCAACGCTGTCCAAATTTGCTGCTGAAAAGAACAGTGTAGCAAATGGACTTTATAAATACTTTGGTAATTACAAAGTGGCACTTGTAATTGCTTTTATGTTAGATATTCACACAGAATTGGGTGTTCTGAGCCAGCAATTTCAAAAACAAAATTTGCTTTTCAGTGAAGTACAGCCATTGATTGATGGAACACTTGCCAAATTAGAGTTAATGTCTTCGGTAGATGGAGAGGGACTGCGTAATATGAAATCTGAAATTAACATAGCAGATGACAAAGTCAGTTATAAAGGGGAGAAGCTTCAACATTCTAATTCTATGGATACTGAGTTTGAGAGATTGAGAGTAGCTTACATTAAGAATCTAAGGAAGAACATGAAACAGAGACTAAGAAAAGAAGATGGAGATATTCTAGCAGATTTTGGAAAGGTTTTGGAGCCTATCACTGTCTGTAACACTGAAGATCAGGATTCTAATGACTCGATCATTAAGACATACACCTTGTCAATTTTTATGGAACTGAAAAAGAAACTGTTATTGTGTATGGTAACCTTATTGAAGGTACTGAAGAGTCAAAGAGGGAAATAGCCCCCCTACTTAATCAGGATGGGTTGATTAAAGAATGGCCTAGACTTAAGGGTATGATCAGAGGGACCTACTCTAACTTAGACGTTGACCAGCTGTGTCAGAAGATCATAGTTGTACACAAAACTGTAATGCCGAATGCATCTGTACTCGCTTCTACTGGTCTTTGCATGCAATTAACGAGCGTGGAATGTGAAAGAAGCTTTAGTGTACAGAACCATCTAAAATCAAAATTTAGAGCTTCCTTGCAAAGTGAAAAGCTAGATTGTCTGTTAAAAATTAACATTCTAGGTCCTCCTCTTATAGCTTACAGCCCAGATGCTGCCATTAGACATTGGTTGAAAAAAAAAGACAGAAGGAAGAAGAGGCTGTTTTCTGGGTACAAACAGCGGAAAACTGATCCATCTGCTGCTAAGCGACAGAAAGTTTGTTGACATTTTGTGATATACACAATGTATATCAATGGTACAAAAAGTGGAGGACTGACCCATCTGCTGATAAGGGACAAAATGTTTGCTGAAAATTTGTGATATATACACAACTTGTATATCACAAAGTGTCTACAAACTTTCTTTCGTCATTACACATCTTGTCTTCAGGGTTTCAGAACAGGCCTAACACAAACCTAGTCAGTTAACCCTTCAGCTTGAAAATTTGGATTTAGAGAGTAATTGGAATGTGCTATCTATGACAAATGTAGATGAAAATGACCAGGCAACTGTGCATCTTATCATATTGTTTTCACATACATTTCTTTGTAGATCAGATTTTTGATATTGTTTGCATAGGGTCAACACATTTCAGTGTGGAAAATTTGCAGTATAAACCATTGACAATTCCATAATTTGTTGTTGAATTCGTATTTTAGCCTTAGTAAAGTCAGGCATACTGCATCTCTCACTCTGTCCAACACCCATCAACATTTTCAAACAACTTTTCTGAACTTGGAACATGAAGGACAGTTCTTAGACTTTATTAAAATTTTGTCGAAGTCTAAATGATCGTCATCCTAACACAAGAAGTATAATTATTGAGCAAAAGTTGTACATATATATTCAGGTGAGCAAGTGGCCTCTGGTTTAATCAAAAGTGCAAGCAAGTCTGTGTTTTAAATCTCTAACCAAACAAATCAGAGAAGCCAGTGCTGCTACAGATAGCTAGAGGCTTGAAATATTAGTTACACATTTGGAAACAGAAGGGCTATTCTTTTTGCTATCAAATAATATGATAAGCAACTTTGTTTTTGTATATGCAAAATTAAGTTTCCTTTTGAGTGATTTCACATTTGTGAGACACACACTAAGGTTAGAGACTTTGATGCTTGTATCTCATGTCAGCTTTGGAGGGTGATCAGTGAAACAATAAACAAAGACAATTTCTGGCACTTTATTTCAACAGAATTGAAATGAAAATAGCATTTATAACAAGAATAACATGTTTGACCAGTTGAGACTCAATTCAGCCTGTGTCTTCTGTGTGAAAAAATATTCAGCCTTGGTAAGACTAAGTACATGGTACACAAAGCTTTGCAAAATGCAAATGACTATGATCTAAGTAATTTCCTTAATATTAAGCTCTCATTAATGTTTAAATTCACAATATAAAAAAAAAAAAATAGTTAAAATACCCAAATAATAATTTTTAAAATTGTTTTACCCAATTAAATATTTAAATACCCAATTGAACTAAAAATGAGTGGGTAAAGTTTGGTAAGATACCCAATTAAAATTTGAGATACCCAATCGAATGAAAATTAGGTGGGTAAATACCCAATGGTATAAAAAATCAATTAAGGTACTGCCAAGCGGTTTCAGAGGAGAAGATCTTTGAAATTGTGGATGACGGAAGGGCGACAGAAGGACGCCTGAGCATGGCCATCCTATGAGCTCACCTTGTGAGCCTTCGGCTCAGGTGAGCTAAAAACACTTTGACCCAAATTACAGGTGACCTAGATTTTGACCTCTAGCCCCACCCCAGGGCATGGACCCTGGGGTCCGAACACATGGAAACAAAGCAAACCCTATAGGGTACCTATGGTCCAAATATGAATGGTTTCTGATCACTGGTTCATGAGATATACACCACCAGAGAAACTTTAACAAAAACTTTGACATTTATTCCACGAACGTTCCGGAATTACGAACAAACTAACGAACGAACATATGAACGGACGAACGAAAAAGTGAAAACTATATTCCCGTTGGCATAAATGCCGGGGGTATAATTATGTTTTGCCAAGGTTAAAAATTGACTCTGACCTTGAAAACTCACAAAATTTAATAACCTCAGTACACTGTCAATATCTACCAACTTTCAGGTCACATGATACAAAACTTTCTGCAAAATCCATACTTTACATGAATTACCATTGTCAAGCGATATGGGTCCAAATTTGACCTAATCATAAAACAGGTCAAGGTCAACACAAGGTCATGATTCAATAAACTATATGATGGGACAGATCCCTGATGCAACATACCAATTTTCATTAAAATCGGGGCCCCCAATCTGGAGATTTTTTTTATTTTACCATATATGGGCGTGGATCTGGGCCATTTATTTTTTGTTCCCCCTTCCCAAGGAGGCTCCACATAGAATTGGGATTTGACTGATCGAGTGATTCCAAAGAAAAGCTTTGAAAATCCCTGTTTCATATAAAATTTGGTTTTGTTAGGCCTAGCAGTTTCAGTAGAGAAGATCTTTGACAATGGTGGTCAACCAACGACAATGGACAGAAAAGATAGCCCATGGGTATACTATATAAGCTCATGAAAATGGTGGTCAACCAACGACAATGGACAGACAAAGATAGCCCATGGGTATGCTATATTATCTAAGCTCATGAAAATGGTGGTCAACCAACGACAATGGACAGACAAAGACAGCCCATGGGTATACTATATTATCTAAGCTCATGAAAATGGTGGTCAACCAACGACAATGGACAGACAAAGATAGCCCATGGGTATGCTATATTATCTAAGCTCATGAAAATGGTGGTCAACCAACGACAATGGACAGACAAAGATAGCCCATGGGTATACTATATCTAAGCTCATGAAAATAGTGGTCAACCAACGACAATGGACAGACAAAGATAGCCCATGGGTATACTATATCTAAGCTCATGAAAATGGTGGTCAACCAGCGACAATGGACAGACAAAGATAGCCCATGGGTATACTATATATAAGCTCATGAAAATGGTGGTCAACCAACGACAATGGACAGACAAAGATAGCCCATAGGTATACTATATAAGCTCATGAAAATGGTGGTCAACCAACGACAATGGACAGACAAAGATAGCCCATGGGTATGCTATATTATCTAAGCTCATGAAAATGGTGGTCAACCAACGACAATGGACAGACAAAGATAGCCCATGGGTATACTATATTATCTAAGCTCATGAAAATGGTGGTCAACCAACGACAATGGACAGACAAAGATAGCCCATGGGTATACTATATTATCTAAGCTCATGAAAATGGTGGTCAACCAATGACAATGGACAGACAAAGATAGCCCATGGGTATACTATATCTAAGCTCATGAAAATAGTGGTCAACCAATGACAATGGACAGACAAAGATAGCCCATGGGTATACTATATCTAAGCTCATGAAAATGGTGGTCAACCAGCGACAATGGACAGACAAAGATAGCCCATGGGTATAATATATCTAAGCTCATGAAAATGGTGGTCAACCAACGACAATGGACAAAGATAGCCCATGGGTATACTATATCTAAGCTCATCTTGTGAGTCTGCAGCTCTAGTGAGCTAGCAAAAATATCCAATGACTCATTAGACTGTAGGAAAATAGAAGGAAATACAAACATGATGAAGAAACATGCCCAAAGTTGAGTTCTAGGCTATGCACAATACTGATATTGGATAAAAAATCATTTTTGTAGCAAAGAGGTTTAATATTGAAGTGTTAAAGCAGCATGCAGTGAATCAGAGTTCTTGGATAAGTGAAATAACAAGTAATGTGTATATGTATCTGTCTAGATAGCTTTTAAGATTTTACTGAGAACAAGGCATTGGGCTTAAATGAAGTCTGTTTAAAGCAGCATTCTCACTTACATTGGGTTATAGTAGAAGCATTTACTTCAATTAGATGCTCATATAGAATTTAATTACCTTGGGTTAAAGGGAATGCAATATCCCTTTGGTAATTGGGGTTTCAACTGAGCACAGCCTGACTTGGAAGTTGGTCCTGAGGTATATCAAGGGAGATAGAAAATTTGTTTGTTTGTGCCTATCAACAACTTTTCAGTCATGTCAAGATGGAGCCTCGCTTCCTGGGTATCAACCAGAGCTATGGTGAGTCAATGTGTCTTGCTCAACGACACAACTCTGCACCAGTGGGGTTTCAATCCCCAACCTCTCATCCGAAATCTGATGCTTTAACCACTTGGCCTCCATGCTCACCTAAGTGACAGAAAATGATGTTATATAACTTATGAGATTTGCCCTTTAATTGAACTTTTATTGCACAATGACCTTTTTAGAACATGGTTTGTTCAAATTACTATGACATTGTTCATTGCTACCAAAATATGGTGTTTAGATTAAAAACGAAAACTGAGCAAGAATGCTCATCTATGCTTTAACTGACTTTCTATGTAAGTCGTACAATTTGCTAAACAGTGTACCTGGTGCCCGGCCTGCCATGTCCTTCATACCCTTGATGTACCTTTTGGCAATGATAGGGTACAACTTCTCAAGATCTGTCTGTTTGCCAAACTCCATCATTGCTGAAATAGATTTTCAAATATACATGTATGTATTTCAGATTCCAGAATCTTACAAAATTTAGTCATCAATGAATCTGTTTCTTTTTAACTTCACCGACAGTACAGTATAAATTAACTTAAGTATCACACTGGCTACAAACTGACTGCACAATTAAGAAACAAGATGCCCAAGGGCAACGATCGCTCACCTGAGAGTCAACAAGTACAGTCACTGGACAAAGTTTTTTGTTGTTTTTTTTTTATGAAAATCTGATCAAAATTGAAGATGCTGGAGTGGCCACAACACTAAAAATTGATTTTTCATACATTCAAGGGCAGCTAACTCCGCAGTCCAGGGTCGAATCTGGCTAAAATTCAAACTCATCCAAGATGTTATGGTTATCCTTGTTTCTTCCAAGAATGAAGAAGATCCGATCAAAATTGAAGGCGCTAGAGTGGCCACAATACAAAATATTGAATTTTTCAAACACTAAAGGGCAGCTAACTCCGCAGTCAGAGATCAGATCTGGCCGAAATTCAAACTCATCCGAGATATTGTAGTTATTCTTGTTACCCGCAAGAATGAAGAAAGATCCACTGAAAAACAAAGATGCTTGAGTGGCCACAACACAAAATATTGATTTTTCAAACACTCAAGGGCAGATAACTCCGCAGTCAGAGGTTGGATCTGGTCAAAATTTGAACTCATCCGAGATATTGTAGTTATCCTTGTTACCTGCAAGAATGAAGAAGATCCACTGAAAAACAAAGATGCTAGAGTGGCCACAACACAAAATATGGATTTTTCAAACACTCAAGGGCAGATAACTCCGCAGTCAGAGGTCGGATCTGGTCGAAATTCGAACTCATCCTAGATGTTATGGATGTCCTTGTTACTTCCAAGAATAAAGAAGCTCCGAATAAAAATGACGGTGCTAGAGTGGCCACAACACTAAATATTGATTTTTCACACAGTCAAGGGCAGATAACTCTGCAGTCAAGGGTCGCATCTGGCTGAAATTCGAACTCATTCGAGATGTTATGGCTATCCTTGTTACTTCCAAGTATGAAGAAGATCCGATCAAAATTGAAAGTGGCCACAACACTAAATATTGATTTTTCAAACACTCAAGGGCATATAACTTCACGGTCAGAGGTCGGATCTGGTCGAAATTCGAACTCATAGAGATGTTACGAATGTCCTTGTTACTTCCAAGAAAAAGAAGATCCGAATAAAAATGAAGGCGCTAGAGTGGCCACAACACTAAATATTGATTTTTCACACAGTCAAGGGCAGATAACTCTGCAGTCAAGGGTTGAATCTGGCTGAAATTCAAACTCATCTGAGATGTTATGGCTATCCATGTTACTTCTAAGTATGAAGAAGATCCGATCAAAATTGAAGGTGCTAGAGTTGCCACAACACAAAATAATGATTTTTCAAACACTCAAGGGCAGCTAACTCCACAGTCAGAGGTCGGATCTGGCTGAAATTCAAACCCATCCGAGATATTATAGTTGTCCTTGTTACCTGCAAGAATGAAGAAGATCCAATGAAAAATAAAGGCAATAGAGTGGCCACAACATTTTTCCCATTATAAGTATGGGGATTTTTCCAGACGCTCAAGGGCAGCTAACTCCGCAATCTGAGATCAAACCTGGCCGAAATTCGAACTAATCCGAGATGTTATGGTTGTCCTTGTTACCTGCAAGAATGAAGAAGATCCAATCAAAAATGAAGTAGCTAGAGTGGCCACAACATTTTCCCCATTATAACTCAATGGGAGCTATCTGTTGCCATGGAAACCAGAGTTCTGATCCGACCTGGCCCAAAACCTAATGCAATTTTTCCCCCTCCTCAATGATGCTTCAGATAAAATTTGATTGCGCTCGGCCTTGTAGTCTCAGACTGAGAGGTATTCAAGTTTGAAAATGAGAACGGACGGACGGATGCACGCCGGCTCGACTACCATACTATAAGCTCACCTTGTGAGCCTTCGGCTCAGGTGAGCTAAGAATTCTATGTTATGGTGAATTATCGTGATTAACGTGGGATGTTGGAGGGCATATTGCCATGTATTAATTCACAATGGTGCATTTTAATATGTTTTCCAGTGGACTCATTCGCGGCGGACATGAATGTTTATGTTCGACATAATAAAAACGCCACCTTACACACTTCATTTTGTTTATAGTGAATTATTGTTATTTTGCAAACGGTGACGTTTCCATTAGGTTCAACGGGAAAGACGATAATGTATTAGAACCTGTCTTAAAACTAGAGTATTGTTGAGCTGGCCTTAAATATCCTTCGTCAACTATAGTCATACAGAGATCACTTCTCTGGAACCTGTCGAGGGGGCTTTGAAAATAAAAATAGCGTAAAATAAGAATCCATTAACTTACATTCAGCAGTGGCTAGATGCAGCACTGTGTCATCACTAATTGGCCAGCCTGGCACTGTAAAAGAACAAATTTGAGCCATGCCATGAGAAAACCAACAATCTCATACTGGGTTTCCAACCAGGTCTGACATAAACAGGCCTGTACAGCCACAGAAGTAGGTTAGAAGCTTGAAAGTTTAAATTTAATGAGGAGATGGATTGTACCAGCCATGTAGCAAATACAAAGGAACTAATCAGCTGTGCTGGATCAGAGTCTTTGTTTTCGCAAGTGCAGTTTTTTGGTTTTCTGGTGCAGCAGCTTATATTTTAAATTAAAAGACACATTTATCAATCTACTGAGAAGCGAAAATCACTAATAACTAGCTTTTATGAGTTCTTATACTATGATCGAACAAGAAAATGACTCCTTCCCTTACTCACATTTTGGATGCAATTTCTCCACTCCTCCTTTTGCTTTAACTTCATTGTGAATTATCTCCCCTGAATGACAAAACTCCCATTCTCCATTCTTATAGCCGAGAGCATCTCCAACGCCACTCAACACCATTGATGCGATGTAGCGCTCCTTCATTGTGGTAGCCATTGGTACTAGTCTGAAGTTATTTTTCATGAAGACAGGAATTTACATTACGAAAACTTGCCCATGCAATATACAGAGACTTTTTTGATATTCTTCTTATTTTTGCTCAAAACATAGATTGTGGGTACACAACGAGTACCCACAATCTATGTTTTGGAGCAAAAATAAGAAAAAAAAGGTATACCCCTGCATATCCCACTTTTACTATACAAAAGTGGGGAATATGGGGGTATTTATTTCACGGACATGTTTTCCTGATGAAAAATTTGTGAATCTTTTATCTTTATAAATTATTATATCAAGTAACTGTGATATTAACTGGTATTTTCTACAGGCTTGACATGGAAAACTATGGCAAATAATGTCACTTTTCATATTTTCCATGTTTATCTAGAATTGCTTGCTATCAACAAAAGTTAACATGGTTAAAGCATTGTGAAACATGTCCTTAAGTGGTCAGTATTTTTGACCCAAGAATCGTCAATTCGACTCCAAAGCCTCAACAAGCTCATAGACAGCATGTTAACCGACTGCTAGGGCTTGAGGCGACAATTTATGGGAAGTCCAAGCTTATCATTGGCAAAACAAATTTATGGGAAGTCCAAGCTTATCAGCAGCAAAACCATTGAATCTACCGCTTTGAATGCCGCTTTATAGATAAAGCAGCGGTTTTAGCACAGCTGTTGATCTAAAGAACAGAAGAAAGTCCTGCCGATGCTGAATGACCTAGGCCTTACGAAAAAAAAAAAAAAAAAATCAATTACATGTATTGAATATCCCAGCTTCACCAAGGCCCTGAGGAGCACTGGATTCAAACTGGTGCATTAATTCAATGTATTACTACAAACTTTACTGTTCAAATTTGGCAGTCTACTTGTATCCAAACTAGTGTAAGCCATAATCATGCACATAACACTTCCTGGCTCATGTAAGAAACAAAAATAGAACAAACAATTTGTTTATCTTTATTCTTACATCCATTCATATAAGTCCTTGCTCCATGGCCACTGACGAATTTAAAAGTACAATGTACATTAATTTCATATGCTATATCTGACATCCGAAAATCCCATACACATATACACTGCTGGGAATCACGTGATACGCAATGTTTATGATATGTGCAAATTGTAAACAAGAAGCCGCCATTTTCCACCGGGTCTAGGTAAGTCTATCGAGTTTTCTTTCAAATGCTGAGGGATAATGATGGATGAATATGCCCAGTCCATGCAGATACATCAGATTTATTTAACTATGTGCGAGCTAATCTTTCAAAGTGTTTTGTTTGTGTAAACACCTCATTCCCATCATCAAAATTGTTTGTTGCCATGTACACCAAATATTTATTTCGGGCCTTATTCATTCTTCCAGCAACAATGCGTCCTTTCTTAGAGGTAAAATAACATTTTTTTCAAAGGACAATTACCTCCATTTTACAGAAATATGCTAAGTGCCACATGAAAAAAGATAATCAACATCATTGACATTGCATCCCTATACACATGCAATGTGGATTGATACCCTCCACACTAAAACAAAAGTCATCATGTTTCTATTCTTTCGTCGATAAATGTATTGATTGCTAATGCACCAGTCCTTTGTAACCATTGCCCCCCCCCCCCCTTCACACATACCTACGGTGAAGGGTGGGGGATAGCCGGGCTTAAGTGCAGAGCAATTGCTTGTCGAGTGTATCCGCAGTGCAGGGGGAATTACGAGGTTTTTTATGCATTAGGATCCTTACTCCAGGGCAATTTTCTATTTCTAAGGTGAGGCCAAAGAGCAAAGTTTTGAACCCCGAGTTTGCCCCGTGTGTGAGGCTTATAGCAGGCCACTGAAAGCAGAAATGCCACAATCACCACCCTTCCCCTTAGGTGGATGAGCAGTGGTTACAAATGACTTGTGCATAATTGCAGCTAAAATATGATCAAAAAAAAAAAAAAAAAGAAAAAGTAGCCATTCTCGGTTTTGTTCAATATTAAGAACGAATCTTTGAATGCTTTTCTGGCTTTATTATGTATCAGCAGTCACACATTAGCGTATAACCCAAACGCGCGTCTGGCGTATGAATACTCTCAACATTCTTTAGATTTTGGACGAATAAAAGTAATTTGTTCCTTTAACTCGCTTTAGCAGTCACACATTAGCGCCTGATTGAGACGTGTGCCGGACGTACAAAAATCTCAAAGTGTTGAAATACGTTTGTGTTACTTCCCAGACGCGCTAAGCATGTGCTACAGGCGCACAGCAAACGTTTAACGCGCGTCTCACAAACGCTTAGGGCACGCTACGGAAGCAATATCTCATAAAATCTGAAAATGGATGTGGCGTACACTAGCGTGCATAACACGTGCGCCAAATGCGTTCATAGCGTAATATTTACATTTTTCTAAAACCTCCTTAGATGAACCATTGTTCATCTGTCTTCATACTTCAATGAACAACATTGTGTCACGCGACGTGACGTAATCCAAACTTGACGTCAAAAAACATGAATCTCGCCAATCTGATTGTACGTTGTAAACATCGATGCCGTTCCGCTGTTTGAACACACACTGTGTGTAGATTCTCTGTTTGCTGGTAAATGTGACCGCCTTGGTGATTTTTCAACAAGCGATAGAGAGAAATGAATGTAAATATAAGCAATCAGTTTATTTTTTCTGTTGTTCATGGAGCTATGAACCGCAGTGGGTCGCTAGCAAAGCTTACATGAACCCCTTTTGGGTTCATTCACTTTGCACGCGACCCACTGCGGTTCATAGCTCCATGAACACCAGAAAAATGAAATTCATTTCTTAAATATTTACTTTTTTCTAAAACCTCCTTAGATGAACCATAAGATGTTCATCTGTGTTCATACTTCCATGAACAACATCGTGTCACGCGACGTCACATGACGTCAAACTTGACGTCAAAATACAGTGTTTTTGCCAATCTGATTGGACGTTGTAAACGTCAACGCCGTTCCGCTGTTTGAATACACACTGTGTGTAAATTATCTTTTCATTTTTCTGGTGTTCATGGAGCTATGAACCGCAGTGGGTCGCGTGCAAAGTGAATGAACCCCGAAGGGGTTCATGTAAGCTTTGCTAGCGACCCACTGGTGTTCATAGCTCCATGAACTACAGAAAAATTAAACTCATTGCTTATATTTACATTCATTTCTCTCTATCGCTTGTTAAAAAATCACCAAGGCGGTCACATTTACCAGCAAACAGAGAATCTACACACAGTGTGTGTTCAAACAGCGGAACGGCGTCGACGTTTACAACGTCCAATCAGATTGGCGAGATTCATGTTTTTTGACGTCAAGTTTGGATTACGTCACGTCGCGTGACACAATGTTGTTCATGGAAGTATGAACACAGATGAACATCTAATGGTTCATCTAAGGAGGTTTTAGAAAAATGTAAATATTTGCTTGTAAATGTGATCGCCTTGATGATTTTTCAACAAACGATAGAGTGAAATGAATATAAATATAAGCAATGAGTTTAATTTTTCTGATGTTCATGGAGCTATGAACCGCAGTGGGTCGCTAGCAAAGTTTACATGAACCCCTTCGGGGTTCATTCACTTTGCACGCGACCCACTGCGGTTCATAGCTCCATGAACACCAGAAAAATGAAATTCATTTCTTAATTCAACGCGCCTGTAACGCTTATTCGAAACGTAATAGACATTCGCACAAGACACGCCCAGCTTCTGGAAAAATTTTAAGCATGATTAAACACAAACGTGCCTAGAGTGCGCACCGACCTTTAGCGACGTATATCAACGTATACCCAGCGTACACCAAGCGTACACCAAAAACGCACATGTAGCGCGTTTCTAATTTGTCTCTGACGTGCTCCTGACGTAGGTTGAATCATTCAAAGTTTACATTTTTGTCAACACGCCCGGCGCGCGTTGGCTTATTCTGCTATTTTAAACAGCAGTCACACACTAGCGTATAATCCAAACGCGCGCCGGGCGTGTCGACAAAAATGTAAAATTCAAAAAACGCCAGGAGCACGTTGGAGACACGTTAGAAGCGCGTTAAACGCGCGTTTTTACGCTTGGTGTACGCTTGTTGCACGTCGATATACGTCGCTGTAAGTCGCTTCGCGCTCAAGGCGCGTTTGCCCCCCCCCCCCACAAAAAAAAAATCAAACATGCTTAAAAACTTTCTAGAAGTTCGGTGTGTCCCGGGTGTGTGTCTTATACGTTTCGAATAAGTTCCATGCGCGTAACATGCAAATTAAGCATGACCTGAAACAGACAAGCTACTTTCAAACTAGATGCACTGCGACAGGTAAAATGCAGGTTTGTCGGACACGCACATTTAACATATCGCAAATTTTACACCCATGTACACCACATTAATTTTGAGAAATGTGACATTAATTTTGCGTATGCCAGTTTCGATAAGTTTTTGGGTATCATGTATGCTCCCTTTTAATACGTTTTTATCATTGTCGTGTGAAGAGTTTGTACGTATTCATCACATCTGTGAAGAACTTTTTTTTAATATATAAAAACGGTACCAAGATTCACGTGTGTATTTTTGACATGTGAAGAATTGGTGCGTATTCTGCAAACTTTCTGTCAAGAACTGTTGAATTAAACTGTGCGTATGTTCATTTTCTGGGGCACAAGGCGCTCTTGACGGTAGAAAAGTCTATGCTTTTACATGTCAAAAGTGAGTATAAAAAGGTAAGGAGAAGTTTTTGATATGTGTAAAAAGCTAACTGATACTTTTTGCATACTTTTTGCATTAATTTAGAAGCGTGTGAACTTGTCTTTGAGAGACTCTAAAACTGGTTTAAGGCCCCCAGCATTTTTTTGTATTACTGATTGTTCCAAGGCGATACTTCTGTTTTGGTTCTATTTGTTTTATGTTTTGGAGTCGAATTTTCGTGCTGTTTGAACCTTATGTACGTTTTCATAGTTTTGGTTAAGTTCGGGTTACTGTTTTGCACTTATTGGGAAATAGCTGCTCATTCGGCTTAAAGGGAAAATAATTATTAAACTCCCGCATATGATTTTCATGAAACTTCACATGCTTCAAGATAATTGTATACTTGGACTAAAATCGAAATAAAAGTGGGATGTCACCGGCCTCGTTTCCATGGTATCAGAACTTTTTTAATGTTTCTCGTGCATTTCAGAAAATCGCGTTCATAGCGGACACGTGTTTTAATATATGTGTTATTTTTGCATAAACACTTTAAAGATACGATCAGTGTTATTTTCTTAAATTTTGATACTATTTGCTTTTAAACTGAGGAGATTACAAGCAAAATGAACTTTCCCGCCATGTTTTCAAACCTGGAAAAACTATGTATTTTTGCGATATCTCCTAAACTACGCATATGATTTTAATTAAATTAAACCAATAGATATGAAACGCTGTAACCATTCAAAAGTTGAAATAAAAAGTGGGGGTCATCGAATTGCGTTGGAAGATCACAGAAAACCCGTTCAATATTCCCGCCTTTTTCGTTTTAATGTCAAACGTTGCACTGACGTCGCATATATTAATGCGACGTCATCAACAGCGAAATAACCGTTTTCACATGTAATTAACCTTATACACGAATTAGGGTATATCAATTGTCGCATAACTAATTTAAAATAAAAATGAACAATATGTTTACCCGCTTTAGGACTTAATTATGCAGAAACAAACAAAATAAGATTCTACAGCTTGCAACGTCATTGGAAAATCAAAACAAAACGACGCTATGCGTACACTAAACCGCCGACATTGCGCAAACAGTGTTCTCATAAACAATAGGAATTTCATTATGATTGCGCCTTTTCCTGATCATTACCCACTTGAATCGTTCTAATTTGATCGCTCTTTATCGGTACAGCTAATAAAAGTTAGCCTAAAACTTTTCATGGCTTATACGGTTTAGCTCCAGTAAGCATTTTTGTTTAAATTATGGTTAAAACAAGAGCTACCAAGCCTTAAAGGAGAACGTTCAACGACAATACCTTTTAAACTCAAGGTCTGATCTAAGAAACATTTTGGTGCAAATTTTGTTCAAATCGGTCAAGGATTAAGTGAGATATTGTGATTTGAAGTTTTGGAACGAAGTGAATATTTAATTAGAAAATTGTAAAACCATAAACAATGAATAAATTCTATATTTCAAATTTTTTATGGAGGTATACGTCCAAAATTGATAGTAAATCAATAGTACAAACCAGTGTAACAAAAATTAACAGAAAAATATTAATAAGGTTTCATTATTATTTATTATGCATATTTTTAAAAGTAGAACTTTATGACGGCATTAAGCCTAATGAATATCCAAGATGGCCGCATCTTTTAACAGAAATTAATGTATATTCAAACCAACACAACTTTCTCAATATCCATCTGATTTTAATAAAACTTACCAAATCGTTTAGAGAGGCGCGTACTTTCATTTAAGATGCATTGTGTTTTAACCTTGCCTTTCCCTTTAAGAGTCCGTGTTTGAACAAAATGAGAATAAAGGATGCAAAGAGTGTATGTCTGGGGTCGTTGAAGTGTACTCAAAAGATTCTAAACATCTAAAGCAAATACCAAAGTGAGGGTAAAAAAGGTGCAATTTTAAAGTGACTTAACATATGACCCCCACCTCGTTGATGGCTAATTTTTGAAGCACAGTTTTTGCCCATTGTTCAAAAGTGTGATCGAATAGCATATCTATGAAATGGAATCCATAAAATTTTGATAATTCTTATGAGCTTTATGGAAAATTGGTTAATGGCATCATTACGTTTCTAATTTTGTCGGGTATAGTAAATAAAGAAATGAAAAAAGAAAAAGGTATTCAACATGAAACATTTAAAAGACTATTGATGGATATGAGTGGTAAAGAGTCACACAGTTTGTATGATCTAGTACTTTCTGAACTAGCGATAACATGGCTATGTCCGTCATTGTATTGGACCTAATCAATTTTAGAGAGCCAAAATTCATCTACTTAAAATTTAATATTAAACTGACAGAAAATAAGAACACAATTTGTTTGTGTGGAAGGAATCAATTTGGTTTGCTGTGTACGTGGTATCTAGCAAAGTAATCTGCTCGTAAAATTGCAGAATTTGGTTTTATCCGTTATGAAAAAAAACTTCCCACGTTTTTATAATACCACAGCAGTATGTAATGAATTTCAATGTAATGATTAATATTTAATATTTAGATATTGAAGGAAATAAAGCTTATGTGTGTAGGGTAACAGCGTATTTTAAGTGAATTTTTGAAGTGTTTGAAACACTGGCCAGGTGAAATGCCACAAAAAATGGCTCAAATTCTTCCAAATAGGGTTGTCCATGGAATGCACTAGGTGGCATAAAAATCAACAGGCGTATCTTGAAGTTATTTGGAAAGAAAACAAAACTGATGACGTCATTTGTTTACATTTTGGTGTATATGGAAACATTTGCGGTCACATGATTCCCAGCAGTGATATAGCTTCTTGATGTCTAACAGTCTATGTCATCAAAAGTCACTCACTTCAAAAATAATAGAATCTATGTGCAGAAAAACACATAAGTCTGAACTACACGGCAATTTAAAACTGAGTACATGTACTTTGGCCAAACAGGAACTGAATTTAAAGTTCGCAACAGCTATTAACACTTCTAAGTAACTGGTATATCTCAACACAGACACAGCAAACACACACAGAGAAACCAAGGCTAAGATATCTACATGTACCATTCCATTATCTATCTATAATATAGATAGATAATGGAATGGTACATGTAGATATTTACTTTCTAGATTCTATATAATAAAATTGAGATGGCTTTAAGGGGAAAATTACCATCCTTGATCAGCATTAGTTTCAATGAACTTACTGACAGTGGCCAAAGAAAACAATCGTTATTTATAAATTGATTGATTTGATTTTGGAGATACGGTAAATTTGGCTTGTATACTCGTAGAATACTTGTAGAATATATTGAGACATTGATGCTGACTACCAGATCGGGTATTTCAACAGGAGCATCATAACAAAAAATATCCTACCCGATCTCCCATGTTATGGGAGTACATGTACATGTACTATTCATCAAGAATGACATGAAAAAAAAAAATGTTTCCTCTAGCTATTGTAACTAAGTCCACTGTCGGGAAACAAACTCTGTGTAAGCTATCATTTGCACACATAATGGTGACATCACAGAGAATTTTAACAGTTCGAACTAAACCTAAGTTCGGAAAATTTGTGGTACCGTTCACGTTTGTGGTACCGTTCACGTAAGTTATTTGTGAAATATTTCAAATATCCTATCATATGCAGCACATATCTTTGGTTGTATAACTGTTAAAAATTCACAATTTATCATCTGGTCACTGAGAACACTTCGGAAACATTAAAGTTCCGAAGTGTTCTAAATGTTGACAATTGTTTCAAAGAAAATATTACTAATTAGTGATAATAATATGCCGCATATGATACAGTAATTTATCCGGTTTCGAATCTTATCCAGTTCCGAATCAAGTGGTCGTATCGTTAAGAACTACACAGCAGCTGTTCAATTAAAAAATAAATATTTTGTATGGTCATGAAGTCTATCTTTTTTTCTTCCTCTGCACGAAGTCAGATTTTGAAAACTTATCTGCATGCTAAAAATAAATCTGTTCTTCGAGATGACCTGTCGAATTAGAATGTATATTGCACTTGTGTAATTATCCGCAAGGTGCAGGTTTCCGCAAAATGCATGAACCTTGAACATTATTTTTTTACACTTTTGGTTCCAACATGCGTTCCAACATTAATTATAACACACAAGGAAAACTGACCTTCATTTATTGATTTTCTGTTGCGTAGGAGCTTGTTAATTTTATCTACCAATTTAGCTAGTTTCGGGTCAGTAAAAATTAATTGTGTCGACATAGTACATGTACTCGTAAATCTATTAATATCGCAGTACACGTCTTAGCGCTGAACCTAAAGGAACTGAGGGGGGAGTGTTTAAATCTCAGTATTTTATTTGATGTGTGTGTGTGTGTGTGTGTGTGTGTGTGTGTGCGTGCATGCGTGCGTGTCGCCACAATACCACAGTCTTTCATTTGCAATGCAGTTTGTTTGAATTGATGCTTAACGTTCTAGTCCACAGCTATGGTCATGTCAGGACTTTGCCCCCATTTTATGGGACTTGTGCCCAAAGTTCTCACCGCTGTGTCTAGTGTGGGTTCAAACCCCGCTCTGGCCATGTGAGACAAACCAAGTTCTGCTTGCGAGCGTGTCAGGTGGTTTTGTTTTTCTCGGGGTTCTCCCGTTTTCGTCCCACCTACTGATTGGCGCGTCTCATATGAGCTGAAATAATCATGAAAGGGACGTTAAACTGAATCAAAAAGGTGGGGGGGGGGGGGCAAGTTAGGATGCCCTGACATCCTAAACTAAACGTGCTTCAAATATAACCACACAACAAAGACATGAAGGACAGACACTGGGTTCGATCCTGACGTTGAGCGCCGAGTTATGTTTTTTGGTCCTCATATAAGGAATCTAGCAACATCTCTCTTTTTCTCTCTCTCTCTCTCTCTCTCTCTCTCTCTCTCTCTCTCTCTCTCTCTCTCTCTCTCTTCAAAATTGTTCTATCTATTATTTTGATTTCTTCTTTTGACATAGTAGTCTAATGAGTAGCTGTTTCCCAAAAAGTGGCTATTCATTTACCAAAACTTAACTAAATAAATGAATGCCAAACCCCCCACCCCGTTGCCGAGTGGTGAAGAGCTGATTTCATTAACGCGTTTCATTCGATCGTCTCACCGCTGTGTTTGTTGTGGGCTCATGTGAGACAAGTTCTGCTTGAAGATATGCCAGGTTTTTTCCCCTTTTTTCTCGGGGTTCGCCCGTTTTCACCACACCAACTGACTGGCTCGTCTCATATGAGCTAAATGATCTTAAAAGGGACGTAAACTGACCCAAGATAGATAGATAAATAAATGAATGAATTTTAAGAGGGGGGGGGGGCTGGAAGATGTTTCCGGGCCTGGATATTATTTTTCTCTCACGACGCGGTCCTGTCTTTTTATTGGTATATATTACAATACGTAAGATAGTAATACAGAATTTACTCTGCCCTAGATATGTTTTTCGGCCAAATTTGGATCCTGTTTTTTTTTTTTTTTTTTTTTTTTTTTTTTTTTTTTTATATCTTACAGACCCCCCCCCCCCCCTCTCCCCAATAATAAAAATCAAATGGTCGTTTCCTTACGCAGGTGATTCTTTGTGCAGTCGATCTGCATCGCGAACAAAACATGCTGTCTGGATTTCTAGTCTAGTTGACATAATCCTGTTAGATATCTCTGTTTACGCAACATTAAAGCTGTGTTTGAAATTCAATGTTAATCAAACAGGTGAAAGTTAGACTCATAAAACATCAACAACAAAACAAACAAACAAACCAACAAACAAACAAAAATGAAAATAACCAATGCACAGCCCATGATTACCAGCTCTTAACTGCAAAAATCTGGAACCAGTTACGCCATTATCGACTTAGAACATGTATTTGTTTTCGATTGACGCCAATATCCAGAACGTAAGTTATACGTCGTATACATGTACACAGTTTTTGACACTTTTTCTATCTGAAATGGTAAACTGTGTGTAAGTCTTGTTTTATAAAGAAGTAATGAAGCTACAAACTCAAAATCATAACGCAATAGCGCCAGAGAGTGTCCTGTTAAAAAATTATCGCAAGTGATTCGGAACTGGATAAATGATTCGGAACTGGATAAATTGGTGGTCTGCTTCAAAGCCATCGTGTGGCCCACAGAATATTCACAATTAATCAGACTAAAGTTCATTATTTAGAAGAAGGATTATACTTTTTAATAGTAAGGTCGAAACCTAGTTTGCTGTGAGCAATTATCTGGAAACCACTTCGAAAAAAAAGTGACCCGGAACTGGATAATTTACTGTAGGATATGTGTAAAACATTTTTCTTTAATATGAGAATAGCAATGCACGATTTCCGAAACTAAGAACAGTGTGAACGCGCAGTCTGTCGTATGATGTATACACAAACGATAGCATACACAGACTCTGTTTCCCGACACTGTTAGTCTATTCATATTTTTTTTTTTGCAATATTTTTCTGTGGGAAGTGGACACTGGCCAGTGGAAGTGGACATTTCTGCGATATGATATTGTGCTTGACTGCAGCAACACAGAGAGTGGTCTTACTTATTTCAATCTTTAATTACTCTATCCAAATGGTAAATAGATCAGCCTTCCTATCTTGAAGCTGTCACAGCTATTTTTGTTTACCCTGGAAATCCCAGACTGGTTCCCAGCTGGGTAACACTAAAATGTGAAGACAGAATCCGGGTCGCTTCGCACTTGGGTGTTACGCCGAGTCATAGCCTGCAAAATCTGGCGAGTTCATTATCAAGCCACCAACTTGTTTATTCTTTGTTACCATGGTTTCAGCCAATAGAAAATTGTTTATGTTCATGAGTCAGTCAATGCACTCTGAGTTCATAAAAGTACATCCACGAATCCTTGGATGTAAACATTGGCGTGCAGCTGTCCGCCTGTGTTTAATATTGGATTTGCAAATCCGACACATGCGCAGTGGAGCAGTCTACGCCGAGTCATTTCATCTTCATCTTCCAAGAATGTGCTGCCCAAACATGAGCATAGTCACCAGGCAGTTGAAAATCATTGGAAAAATTATATTGAATCAAAATCCTCACTTGAGTACCTAAGCCCCGAAGCAGTGAAGCTCGGAAAAGCACATACAGGATGCCCCAAATTGAAATCTCGCTAGTAGGCATCTTGAAACTGCTAGCAGGGCTTGACCCATCCAAAGCTGCCGGTCCCGACGCAATAAAACCTGTTGTGCTCAGATCCTTAAAGGATCAAGTAGCCCCCATACTCCAAGCAATATTCCAGCATTCATTACACACTGGCCAGATACCTTCTGACTGGAAGAAGGCTATCGTCACACCACTTTTCAAAAAAGGCGCCAAGTGCGACCCCGGCAACTGTAGACCAATCTCTTTAACCTGCATCTGTTCCAAAGTGATGGAACACATCGTTGCATCAAACCTAACAAAGCATCTCAACAGACATAATGTACTATACGACCTTCAACACGGCTTTAGGGGAAAGAGGTCCTGTGAAACCCAACTCATCCAACTCATTGACGAACTAGCTAGAGGTCTTTCCATAAGAGGTCAACAAACTGGCCTAATTCTCCTGGACTTCAGCAAGGCTTTTGACAAGGTTAGCCACACCAAGCTACTTTTCAAGCTCCACCAGCATGGGATAACTCAAAACAATCTCAGCTGGATTAAGGCATTCCTACTCGGACGTTCACAATGTGTGGCTCTTGAAGGGGAAAAATCGTCTGAGATTCCGGTCACGTCGGGGGTACCCCAAGGATCGGTCAATGGACCGATCCTTTTCCTACTTTATATAAATGATCTGCCCGACAAGATAACTTCATCGGTCAGACTATTTGCTGACGATACTGCTGTGTATCTGACAGTAACCAGCAAAGCAGGACCTCATAAAACTCGAACATTGGGAAAAGACTTGGGAAATGCACTTCAATCCTAGCAAGTTCCAAGTCATGCACATCTGTAAATCCCCTAATCCCATCAAAACCCAATACGTTCTACATGGCCAAGTCCTGGAGGCGGTAGAACATGCAAAGTATCTGGGCATTGACATAGGTAATAAACTAAGCTGGAACAACCATGTCCAAAATGTGACCACCAAAGCAAATAAGACACTGGGCTACTTACATAGAAATATTCGCACCAAACATAAAGGCAACGTCAAACAGCATATCAAACTCTTGTTAGGCCTCAAGTAGAGTATGCCCCCCCCTGTATGGAGCCCTCATACTGACAAAAACATAAATAAGATCGAGGCTGTCCAGCGCAGGGCAGCACACTGAGTCACCCATGAGTAGTGTGACTCAGCTGATCAATACCCTAGGATGGAGGTCATTAGAACAAAGACGTGCAGATGCCCGGCTCATATTGTACATGGTTTGGTTGAGATACCACTACCATCTTACATCCACAGTCAGACCCGAATGACAAGAACTACACACCCATACCACTTTATTCAGATCCAAACAACAGCTAACTACTATAAATATTCATTTTTACCTTTGGCAATCGTGCAGTAGAACAACCTCCCGACCTCTGCTGTCCTTTCAGAAGACCTGACTACGTTCAGGTCTGCCATTTGCAGCCTTAACCACATTATGTCATAAATCCAGGATAGGTTGTTTTTTATCAGCTTTTAACTTTTTATAGCCAAATTCAAAATTCGACCACCAAAGGCCTGTATCAAACCAAACATCAAGTGTTTCTAAATCAGGACTTCAAAGACAATGTAAACCTTTGTAGTATTAAGTGAACTAAATTCACCTCAAGACAGCAGCATCTGACTGAGCATAGCCAATCATTAGCCAATATTCAAGCTGTTAGGTAAACCTAAGTCCCACCCATCTAATTTCTGTGACAGCTGACCAGTTAAATTGAAATCAGTATTGGATTACATGCCATTTAAAGCAATTGTAAATTTTATGATGTTTTTGGCTCCTTTTATGAAAAGATGCTTGACCTGTCAATTGTAATTTAATATGTCATAATTGAAATAGGGTTGGTGTATTTTCACACAATTGACCCAGATTACCCCATAAAGGGCAACAGAAAGTATATCTATTTGCATTACAAATTGATAAACAATTATTGTATCTAAAATCCCATGTTTGTTTGGTTTTTGATATAAAACCATGCTGAATTAAACATATCCTCAGTGCGTAACAAAATTGGCCTAAATGCAAGGAGTTATATGTAGCCTATTTCATGTTTTACCAGTGAGTGGATAATTATTTGAATTGGCCTTGGGTTTTCCAGTCACTTTCTTTCCAAGGTAAGAAATAGTACTTAGGGGTAGCTCAATTACATACATCTTGTTCAGTGAAACAACATGACTTATAGATGAGGTTTGAAGCTTAGACTTGTCCCTTAATGGAGCGCAAAGATCTGTAACTGCATCATGAGAAAACCGGATTTTCGCTCAAGCCAGAAAAAAGACTAAAGATCAGCTGTGCAAGTTTCAAGTTTCTACTTTATTCTATGACTGCACAGCCTGATTTGTGTCTGACATGGTCTGAAACCCTGAAGACCGATTTTCTCGTCGTGATTTAATCCTGTCTTTATTTAAAGAGGAAGGTCAGTTGGACCTAATCAGGGGGTTCGAATGGGGGGGGGGGGGTGTGGGTAGGGGGGGGGGAATTAGTCCCTTGAACGCACGAGTGAAGCAAACTTGGACATACAATCATCTAACATTTCAGCAGTCAGGGAGGTCATTCCAGTCCCTGATAGTCAGGGGAAAGAAACTACATTTATAGGCCTCTATACTAGCAGATGGAAGCTGAAATGCCTTCGAGTGACTATTTCTACAACGCCTAGTCTTTGAGATAAGATCATCTGTAGGTATTCTGGCTTTACCCTTCAGACCTTTGTATAGCAATATAAGTCGATTATCCGTCATCCTTTTCTTGACAGATTGCTATTTGAGTTGTTCAAGAATGCCAGTCACACTACCTTCCTCGAAAGTGTAAATCCTAGTTACAAATCTAGCGGCACGATTCTGTACATTCTCCAATTCCTCCTGGAGGCATTTAGTATGAGGATCCCAAACAGAACTTCATATTCCAGGACTGGGCGCACCAGTCCTTTATAAGCTGATTCTTTCGCATCTTGGGGACAAGAATACAAATTTCTCCTCAAGAATCCAAGTGTTCTGTAGGCTTTAGTACATATATTATTGATATGGGTGATTTTCTACATTTTGATAGAATCTCAGTGTCATGCAGCTTTTTTTTTCAAACTACAAATCGACAGTTATGTGATGTCATTTGACGGTTATTTGTCACAATGAATTGCATGAGTCGCAAACTGGTCAACAGACAGTTCGGGGAAAGAAATATGAAGTGTTAAATATGTTTGAAATTTTAATAAGACAAAATACCAGGGATCCCAATGCAAAGACATTGCAAGAATCATTGCATGTGTCACAAACGTCTCATAAGGCTATTTTTATTTTAAACTTAAATCTGTCGGCGCAAAATTTTGCAAATCTACTTTTGGCAACCAATTTTGGACAGTCACATGCACATCACCCGCCAATCGCGCGACATTCTTGAAAACAAATAGTGAACAACTATTTAGCAGAAAATATTAAGTAAGTGGACACTCACTCTCACAAATACCTTGCAAATGAAGTATCTTACAACTGTCAGTTGAAACATATGCAAACTATGGCCAACTTCTAAACATTTTCACCTTATAGTCAACGAGACCCCAATGTCAAAATTGTGTTTCATGGCAAATTGGCTGTTGTCGCTTACTATCACAAACTAGTTGCACTAGTTTCCTTGTCGCAAACTAGTGTCAATTAACTGTCATATTCCAGTGAGATACTAGCTTTAGAGAAACTGTCGACCACACTGAGGTAAATTTAACTTGCTCAATGCCACAATGAACAACGAACCTGGGACCGGAGTCCTACACTTTGCCATTGTCCCAGTTCATCATGGTGGTTATCATAATTTATTTGTTTGTCCCGGATGATTCATTGAATATTTAGAGATTCACCGATAGGATCTAATAATTAACTTAATGTTGTGAACCACTTCAGAGGCGGTTAGTGAGGTTAGGGATTTATAAAGCCCCCAGTAATTTTATATTACTGGTAAATCCAAGGCGATACCTTTGTTGTGGTTCTTATTATTTTATGTTTTGGCATTGAATTTTTGTGCTGTTTGCACCTTATGTATGTTTTCATATTTTTGGTTAAGTTCTGGTAATTGAGTGGCCACCTGTTGGGAAAGAGTTGCTCACTCAGCTTTTGATATGGTTTCCTAGTATAAGTACCTGATTGTAAATTTAGTTTTTTCCCCCATCTCAATTTTTGGAGTGGTGATTTTCTTTCTGATTGCACCATTTCCTGATCATTGCCTACTTTTACCTTTCCATTCCACATAGAAGTTAACATTTCAATTTCAAAGATAAATTGTGATTTACTAAATCACAATAAAACCCCTACTGAACACCTTAAAATAAATCAAAATGTGAACATAATACTCTTTCATCCAACAACACTCTATCGGGATCATTATTTCTCATCTTTAATCTGTTCAAACAAAAATCCATGCTTCAAAATATGCAGTCTAAAGGGGATGGTTAAAACAAATTGCAAGACATACATTTGATCTAATTTGTTTTAATGTCTTTTTGTACCTGTCTTCAAAACTCCTATTATTGTCTTGTTGAAATAAATTCAGCGGCTGTCAATATCAGGTCATATAGTTCCTCCTTCAATGGTGGGCGGAGCTAAACTATTTTTGGAACACAAATGACAGCAGTGGTGGTCCAGATTCTTTGATCTTATGGTGAGATATCATCCAGGTGTTATGTCAGAAAACTACCAAAGGCGCTCGAATTATGGAATTGGCTATACTTCTTCTCCATAGTAACACTATCATACTTTTTAGCCTTACTAAACTCATTTTAACTTTCTTCTATCAACCTTTTCTTTGACGCGCGCACCTGCACATAATCCTCGCGAGAGGGTGCTGCAGTATATATAGAAAGAAAGTTAAACGAGCTGAAGTTAAGGCAAGGTTACTGACTGGGACATACACATTGCAGTCTAATAGGGCAAAATTCAATCACTATAATGTTAGTCCAATATGCAAAGTTTGTAAAAAAAGGATCCTGAAACTAGAGAGCATTTCTTAACTTGTTGCGAAACTCTACAGAACATTAGGTCAGTGTATCTCAGTAAAATAAGATCTCTGTTTGAACCTTCCAGTGACAGGATAAACAGCCTACTAGACAACCCAGCTAGATGTATTCAACTGCTGTTAGACTCAAGTCATCTGGACATTAAGACTATTCTTCAACCTAATTCTACCCAGATTAGTGAATTGGAATTATACTCCAGGCTTGATATTATTTTATAGAGCAGACAATCAGCAGCAAAAAGCTGTGCTTTAGAGGAAACTCTGGAAACTCCTGATGCATATCAGGAATAAGAGAGGACCTACATGTACATGTGATATTATCCCCTGTGGAACATCATAAGTAACAGGAGACTAGAAGGATGTTTTGCCGTCTATCACAAACAAGTTTCTGGTATCTGTCAGCCATGAAGCTCTGGATCCAAGATAGCGTCTTGTTCCGAATGCCGTATTGGTGGAGCTTGGCAGCAAAGAAAATGCGTTGATGAGCCACTTTATTAAATGCCTTGCTGAAGTCCAGAAAAATGGCGTCGACTTGTTGCCTTTTATCCAGTCCGCTGGCCAGGTCATGAATTGTGGTGATGAGCTGTAATTCACAGCACCGTTTCTTTTCTGAAGCCGTGTTGCTGGTTATTGAGTATGTAAAGACTGTCAAGGTACGTCACGTGATGGTTTTGGACGATATGCTCCATGATCTTCGAACAGATTTAGTTTAAGGAAACCGGACTGTAATTGGAAACCATACTAATGTCTCATTTCTTGAAAAGTGGGGTTATGAATAAAATATAATAGGTTGATCCTTTGGAAGCAGTAAAACATTTAAAGGGAGATAGTTTGGACTATATTGCGCAATTTCGGGTAATGAACCCTCATCAGTAGCCACTTTAAAACCAGCGACGAAAGCCAGACTATTGTATTGTACTGTAATTTCGAAAATTTACACGTGGATTTAAAATCAAAGACACATTTGCTCCCTCCAATCACGGGGTACCGTGCTGGCAGACGATATGCTTGATCTGTTGATGCAATATCCTTCAGGAAGCGTGAAGAGATCTCATCTAGACCATTTACTTTATGCGGGTTTAAGCATTCAATTATCTTCTTGACTACATTTCGCCCTGAGTCGTGTCTCTCGAAATCGAAAGTAAAACTGAGGAACCAATAACTGCGTGCGTTCGTAGTTTTTTCCAATGGTACCAACAGTACCATTGGTAGACAAATTCCGTTCAAGGTTTTACCAATGGTACCATTGGTAATACCATTGGTACCAATGGTACCAATGTAACTAACATACGGCAGCAAATGGTGCAGACAGACTACAGCGTGGGCAATTCTACCAACGCGGGAAAAGTCACGTGATTCAATATGGCGAGCCTAAAATATATAATGAATTTCGCAAATAAGCAATACTTTTGTCATAGATGCAAATGTAAATGTTATAAATAACACAATATACATAAAGTAAATAAGAAAGACAAAAACAAGTGAGGTGTATTGATCAATATGATAAAAATTCCACCATGTGACCTACCAATGGTACCGTTGGTACCAATGTTACCATTGGCAGCAGAAAAGCGTTCAGGGTTTTCTGGTTACCATTGGTAAAAATGGTACCAACAGTACCATTGGTAGATTTGCAGATTTTACCATTGGGAAAACCCCGAACGTAGCCATAGTCAATGTAATTGATTTTATTTCAAAGTCACAACATAGACATCAGGCGGGAAAGAAAATACACCACAAAACATTTTCCTGACAACAAATTTGAATAGCTCTTTCCCAAAAAGGTAGCCATACGGCTAGTCTCAATCAAAAAACAATGGTAAAAAGAACATAGTTAAGAAAATATAGTTTACCATGGATTGATAGCTCGATCAAACGCTTGATTAAGAAAAGAGATAAACTTTACTTTCGTGCTCGCAAGTCAAGTAGCCCTGTCATTAAGAATCATTACAAACGGTTCAGTGTACATGTTGAAAAAGCATTAGAGATGCATATTACATGTTACCAATATCTTCTCCTTTGAAAACGATAAAAAGGTACAAGTAGGCAAAGATCAGGAAAAGGCGCAATCAGAAAGAGATTCCCACTCCAAAAACCGAGGTGGGAAAAAACCAAACTAACAATCAGGCACTTATACCATGAAACATATCGTAAGCCGAATGAGCAGCTATTTTCCCAATAGGTGGCCACTCAGTTACCTTAACTTAATTAAAAATATGAAAACATACATAAGGCGCCAACAGCACAAAAAAAATTAAACATAAAACAAAAAGAACCACCACAGAAGTATCGCCTTGGAACGATCAGTAACACAAAGTTACTGGCGGGCTTAAACCGGTTTTACAGGATCCTAACCTCACCCTCAGCTTCTGCAGTGGTTCAAAACATTTAGTAAGTTCTTCGGTCCTCGTGGTGAATCTCTAACTAGTCAATGAATCATCAAGAACAAACAAATAAATCATGATAAACATCCTGATGAATCAAAAACAAGGACTCACAGATAGAGTAAGCTGCCCGACGATGGAGATCCCTGGGCGCCGAATAACCTACTAACTCCGGAGCAAAAGAAAAACACCAGTTGGACCCCGGTGGGCCAAGCAACAGACAAGAAGCTCCGGCCCCAACCAACTAAAATGAATAGCTTTAAGTCGGGGCCATCATAGTCTGACGCCCGACCCACCGGCGTGCAATTAAAGAAGACAGCATAGTTATCAACCATGATTGGGTTAAAAACTAAGCATGCAGACTGTCGCATAACATTCAAGTTATAACCTATACGTCTGTAACGTGTTATGATTTTTTCTGAACTGAAAAGAAAAATCTATTCATTAATTCCTATAAGTTTCTTAAATTTGTTAACTAAGTCACCATAAAATTCAGGTTCCGAAAGGCCCTCACTTAAAAGCGTCTTTAACCCAACATTATATTTGGAAATCAATTCATAGTGTCTACGGTAAAATTTAGAAAAGGTTTTTCGAAGTTTATGATACCAATAGCCCTGTTGGAGAAGTTTTGCCGTTAAACATTTATTTCGAGCGTTGAAGTCTGTAACATGATTGCAGACTCTAGCAAACCTAATAAGTTGCGAAATGTAAACACCATAAGAAGCACGGCGAGGAACGTCACCATCCAAAAAAGGAAAATTTACTATATCAAAATCAAAGTCATCGCGCTTATCATAAATTTTAGAAGAAACAAATCCATTTGCAACAGAAAGATGTAGATCTAAAAAGGGGGCTTCGGTATCTGAGATATTGGCTTTGTTCAACTGAAGTTCAGGTGGATAAATTTGATTGACCATACTTTCAAAATAAGGGTTGTCAATTGTCAAAAGGTCATCGATCGAGGTACCTAGATGTGGAATTAAAAGCCTCGATAACATCAGATTGATTATCATGGTTAAGAGAATCCATGAAATCTCTTTCGTAGCAGTATAAAAATAAATCAGCTACGAGAGGTGCGCAATTTGTACCCATCGGAATTCCAACAATTTGTCTGTATAACTTGGTCCCAACCCTGATCCCGATTGTCCCCGGAAAAATGAACTGGTCATTTGTCAAGTCCCTTAAAACGCGTCCGGGATGAATACCCTAAGAGAAAATTGAATCTTGAATAAAAATAAAGGTTTGATCCTTTGGAAGCAGTAAAACATTCAAAGGGAGACAGTATGGACTATATTGCGCAATTTCGGGTAATGAACCCTCATCAGTAGCCCTATATAAACCGGCAACGAAAGCCAGACTATTGTACTGTAATTTTGAAACTTTACAGGAGAAGTCTAAATCAAAGACACATTCCTAAACGGGGTCATATAGTTTAAACATTGCTTAGAATTATGTTTCTAAACGTGAGTGTTTTGAACACTCTGAATATCTTTACTGATCTCAAAAGACCTAAATAAAATATACGTAATATGCACTATGGGTGATGTACGGGGAGACTTTTTAGGGCCGCCACATGGCACAACACCAGCTGCAGTAACAGCAAATAAAGATAAAGGTTTGATCCTTTGGAAGCAGTAAAAACATTCAAAGGGAGAATGGGCGCAATTTCGGGTAATGAACCCTCATCAGTAGCCCTATATAAACCAGAAGACTGACACTTTGGATAAGGCTAACATTTGTAATAGGCAGTGGTGGTTCTTTTTGTTTTATGTCTTGGTGTTTAAAATGTTTGTGCTGTTGGTGCTTTATGTATGTTTTCATATTTTCAGTTCAGTTTAGGTAACTGAGTGGCCACCTATGGGGAAATAGATGCTCCGTTAGGCTTACGATATGTTTTCATAGTATAAGAACCTGATTGTTAATTTAGTTTTTCCCACATCGGTTTTTAGAGTGGGAATCTTTTTCTAATTGCGCCTTTTCCTGATCTTTGCCTACTTGTACCTTTTCCCACTCCAAACACCGAGGCGGGAAAAACCAAATTGACAATTAGGTACTTATACTTAGGGAACATATCGTAAGCCGAGTGAGCAGCTTTTTTCTAATAGGCGGCCACTCAGTTACCCGAACTTAACTAAAACTATGAAAACGTACATAAGGTCCAAACAGCACAAAAATCGACTCCAAAACATTATTGTCATAAAACAAATAGAAGCACGACAGAAGTATCGCATTGGAACGATCGGTAATATAAAACTACCGGGGGACTTAAACCGGTTTTACAGGGCCCTAACCTCACCCTCATCTTCTGCAGTGGTTCACAACATTTAGTTGGTTCTTCGGTCCTCGTGGTGAATCTATAACTAGTCAATGAATCATCATGGACAAACAAATAAATCATGATATTAACACCCTGATGAACCAAAAACGAGGAATCACAGATTCAGTAAGCTGTCCGACGATGGAGATCCCTGGGCACCCAACAACTTACTGAAATCCGGAGCAACAGACAAGAAGCTCCGGCCCCAACCAACTAAATGAATAGCTTGAAGTCGGGACCATCATAGTCTGACGCCTGACACACCGGCGTACAATTAAAGAAAGCAGCTGTAGTGTTTAAACACTGGATCACTCGGAAGAGGTTTGAACACGCAGCCTTCGGAATTGTGTTCTAACACCTTCCTCGTGATCTCGGATCCAATAAACATCGGATAGGCAACTACAGTGTATGGTATTTATTGGAAATACGTTGACTCGGCTAGGTTGTCAAAGTTGTAATTGATAAAGTTTATATGCTAATAATTAGTTCAGTTGTTTGATCAAATATCCAAGATATACTTTCATAAAGCAATAGCTTAATATGTTAAGTCCAAGGCAATTTATTTTAGATCTACTTCTGGAGAATTAAACAGTTTCTGTAAAAATCGTCTACAACGTTAGGTATCAAATTTTACTGTTTTAAGCTGTTTTGATCATCATCATCATCTTCAGTAATTGCCCCCTCAGTACTTGAGTTGATAGAAGATTGCCAGATATGTGGCTTAAATGAAGGGAAAAAACTCCATTATCATTCATAGTAATTTATTTCTTTTGACCGAACATGATATAAACCTCTTAAATTACAACTTCACTTACGGATAACTTACGGGTAACAGGCCGTCGTCTAAGCAGGATTCTAACACACCTCGCCTATATAGCCAATGGTAAAAAACGTGTTATATTGTGCAACAATTTCACTGGGCGAATGAGCGTGACGTTACTTTGCGGCATTTGTGACGTCAGCTATCCCACAAAGCAGCGTTAGACGGTGAAACGTCGTTTTAGCGCACAACAAACGTAATAAGTGTGTGTAAATACCAGCATTACAGTCAAATATTTGGCGGGATATCTGCAATGCAATGGCGGAAAGCTGAACGATATCGACGGTTTCAGCAACATTTATTCCGTTTATTGTGTGTTAGAATCGAAATAGATCAGCTCAAGTGCGTGAATTGTTGAGTAATAATTCACTGTTTGTCGGTCAGTTGTAAGAAGATAAATCACTCGCGCTACGCGCTCGTGATTTGATCTTCTTTACAACTGACCTCCAAACAGTGAATTATTACTCAACAATTCACTGCTAGAGCTGATCTATTTCTTAATTATTTGTAATGGCCGATCACAGCAACTTAACAAAATCTTCTTATAACATAATTAACTTGAAACTTTGGGAATGCACTAAAACTTGGGTTAAAACTATGTATTCTCAAACCTCAGCGGATGATCTTTCCAGACGACGTTCAACGCAGATTGAAGCTTTTGACTGATTTACTCTCCACACGTGAAATCGGATTGCTATTCGAAGTGAGTTCGCGTTTTAGGGTCGTTGCGAGTTGTTTGGAATCGTCAAATGTCGTTTCGGTTTGCTTATCTTGGACCAAAGTTCAACTTCCGGTTCGGCCCTGTGAAAAATTTTCAGAAGTTTTTATAAAAAATACAGCTAAAACGAAAAAGATGTTAACTGAAAAGATGCAGAACTGCCTCATTTAGTATCAGGCTTATACTTTGTATAGGTTTAACATAGTGAAAAGAGAAATTGCTGTCTGTATTTTGCGTTGAAGTGTCGATGACCTGAGGTGTCATGAAGAAACTATTTTCTAAAAACGAGACCAGTCAGCAAAACTCGCTGATTGGAAAGATATTTTATGTGGGAAAGTTTACAGTGACAGTCGAAGATGTCATTGCAGAAGGTATTAAGCTTATTCAGAGTTAAATTTGTGAGTAATCAATGTGGCTCTTTTCCAATCGTCTATCCAATTCACAGTTTCGAATCTGACATTTCTCTGCCCCTGACACTTTGTAACCAGACGACCAAGTGGCTCGTTAGCTCAGTGGAGGAGTGTTCACACAGTAAGCAACAGGCCCTTGGTTAGAGCCCTGCCCAGTCAGGCCATATTCTTTTCCACCTCTGACTCTGTGAGACTGACATATTGTGGCTAGGGTCCAAGCTCGGAATGTGAGCATCAAAGCGAGTGAGACTGTCTCGTCAGTCCGGCTTGGTTCAGAGCAGATTCTTGGACAAATTTAATTTAGCAAGGGGAAAATATGAACGGTCAATCAAGTGGCTCGGTAGCTCTGTGGTAAAGTGATGGCATGGTAAGCAAGAGGCCCTGTGTTCTAGTCCCCAGGGTTTCCATGGTCAGAAAGAAGTCTGAGGAAATTTAAAAAGAAAATCTAGGTCAGGGAAAAGTCAGGAAACTTTGTAAAATGGTTGGGAAATTTAAACTTTTAGCAAAGGTCAGGGAAAAGTTCGAAATTTTTAAAATCACAAATAATATGAATAATATTTTTTTGGAAATTAATAATAATGGTCAGGGATTTTTCTTGAGTGTCTCAGGGGCCGAAATAAGGCCCCATTCCCAATGCAAATTAGGTGACTTTTTTCCCAATTGGAAGAAAAAAATTCCCAATCATAGCTGAAAATAATTCTCAACAGCTCCTAAACATTGTCAAAATCAAACTCTGCTGTTTGAAATGAGGCCAAAAAAAAATAAAAGTCTTGTTTCCGGAAACATCAAAATATTTTTATGGGTTGGTAGGTAGGCAAAAAATTGTTTTTAGAAATAATTTTTTGTATAGGAAAAGCATGAAAATCATTCAAAAATAGCCTAAAAATAGAAAAATATTCTCAGATGTCTCAAAAAAATTTAGAGTACGGTAGGCCCCAAAAAAGTAGGGTCGGTAGGGTGTCCGGAAACAAGACATTTTTTTTGTGACACATGTGTTGATGACAAGTGTTGTTAAAGAATTTGAACAAATTATCATTTGATGTGAAGGTAAATCATATAGTTCAATAATTTAGGATGGATAATTTGAGAATTTAAAGACAATTCAATGACAGATCAAAAAACTGTTAGTTTGGTTAGTTTTTTTTTACTTTTTACCACCCCCTCCCCCCTTCCCCCCCCCCCCCTACCCAAAAAATTATACAAGATACAAGATTTATTCAGATAACCTCCATAACAGTCGGTGTCCTCCAATACATGTTTATAACATACAACAACATACATGTACATGAGTGCGATGAGGGATGTTGAATGAATATGATGAGATAATATGACATAATAGACATATACAGTAGTGCAATTTTTGTGAGGTAAAATATTTTTATTGTTTCATAATTTGGTAGGAATCCAGTCTTTATTGAACATTTTTTCCTGCAAGTGCATCCTGTCTGCCAAAAGCATTGTTGAAAACATTGTTCAATGCTGCAATGAATGCAAAAGATCAGGTGATCATACATTCCAAGATCAATGGTAGACTTTGTTACCAGATTTATCAGATAAAACCATGACATGTTGGCGTTTTTGTCCACTGTCTACTGAGAGCAAAGTATAATATAATAATTTCCCTACCTACCTACCCAATTCTTAAATGCTGGCCGTTGCTGGGTAGGTAAATGACAAACAATTTTTTTTTTAATTAAGGCCTGAGTTGTCTTGATTCCTTAGCAGAAGTTTGCTGGAAAAAAGTCAATGTTCTTGTTATTCCCTGGGACTGGTGATGGCTGTAAATGACAAATGTATCATATTCAAATTGTATGGGTAAATAATGGGTAATAAAAAGATTAATGATTTCAACATGTTCAACATATCATGAAAAAAAATTTAGATCCAGTCTGCTTCCTTAAGTTTGTTTATTTGTTTTTCAGGTGGGTTTGCTGTGGTATTTCTAGTCAAAGCTGCCAATGGAAACAGATATGCCTTAAAGAGATTGTTTGTAAATAATCAACATGACCTCAGTGTCTGTAAGAAAGAAATCCATATAGCAGTAAGTTGAATGCAATTTCTAATTAACTTAAATAGTAAATTCTATTTGTATTACTGTTGGTTAGAAGATTTTATCTCATTTGAGCCTGGCGTCCCTTTTATGGGACATAGGGAAACAGAATAGCCCCAGATGTGACGCCGCAGAATGCGGCGTCCCATCTGGGGCTATTCTGTTTGCATGGAGAATTTTCATCGAAAAATTGAATAAAATTTAAAAATCACACCTGATGCCACTAAGAACTGAAGTGGACTCACCCAAATGATAATGATGGGAAAATCCATTCGTCAAATATGGGTTAAAGTAAGCACATCATTTTCAATTTTTCCTTGGAGCAAAGTGAATAGAAAATTTGCCATGTGCCCTTAACTGATGTATAGTGCCACATGTTGATTAATTATTGCCAGTGTCAATGAGCTGAAGCTTTTAGGAAGTGTGTGTGTGTGGGGGGGGGGGGGCATAAGTTTTCCCCTGAAAATGAATACTGGGGTAATGCATTTTTATTAAGTATTTAAGTGCATGTACATGTACATGTGTACATTTCATACTGTTTCATTTTCATTTTTATGATAAAAGACAAGCTCATTTTACCTAAACTGAAACTCATTTTATTGCAGCGGACACTGAATGGTCACAAGAACATTATACGATTTGTGGAATCTAGCATAACCCCTGCTCCAAACAATGTCTATGAAGTTCTTATTCTCATGCAGTATTGTAGAGGTAAGAAAAATTATTTGAGCCTGTGCGTGAGAAAACCAACAATTTGGGTTCCGACCATGTCCGACACAAACTGAGCTGCACAAGCACAGAAAAATGCTAGATGCTTAAAATTTTGGATATAAGTAGAAGAGGGATTGTACTATCCGTTTAGCGAAGCTGATCTGCGCCTTTGTTTTCGCTTAGGCAGATTGTTGGTTTTCCTATGGGGTGGCTCAAATAAAATTATTTCAAATTTATTACCTAATATCTATGGCATCAACACTTACGATGTTCAAAGCAGTCCTGATGGGCATTTTCTGTTCAGATCACTAAGATGGACAAATTAATTTTGTGGAAGCATGGTTGTTCAGCGGTAGAGTGTCATACACCGCATTGTAGGAGTTGTTTTCTAATGCTACATGTTCAAATTTGAATTCGTCTAGATGGTTAATAAACATCTTGTATAAAGAGCACGTATATTTGCAGCATTTGTAACATATATTCTCACTCGCATATTATATTGTTTATATGTTTGTATCGACGAGAAACTGTATTAAACGTTTAAATCAAATAAATCATTCTTCTTCTTCATGTATTCCCTATAGGGCATGGACTAGTATTAGTTAAGTATACAGAAAGAGGTTGCACTGTCTTGACATGACTGAAAACTTGTAAACTGAGGTGTTATACGTCAACTAAACTAAGCAAATAAACAAAATGAAATGTGTTCGATCTGTACTTCTGGCTCTTGTTGATCCCATATCTTATGACTTGTAAGAGCTCTTTTTTTAAAGCATCATTTGTTTTTCAGGGAGTGTTATACAGCTGATGAATGACCGTATAGGTATGGGACTGTCTGAACGAGAAATCTTGAGAATATTCTGTGATGTCTGTGAGGCTGTGTCTCGTCTTCACCACTGTCAAACACCCATCATACATCGAGATCTGAAGGTGGGTATTTAACCTTCATTTGCATTTCCAATATAATATACTGCAACTTTATATGCCACAGATATGCAAATTTTCCATATTAGATAATGTTTTGAAGCTATTCTTTAGATGGTTCTAGAATGTACCTATTAAGCTCTATTTTAGTATGAAAAATTAGACTTCAAAGATGAATACCAAAATAAGCCTTAATTCTTTTTTTCTGCAGTTTTTTCTATGAACATGCATATATGAAATGGTTTACTTACCTGAGAGTTTCATTGACTTTTTAATATGGTTAAATGATACATGTTATGCCAAATTTTACTTAGCAAACTTAAGTTTATACCGGTTCCGATAGCGCAATGGTTAGAGCGTCCGCTTCAGGAGCGGGAGGCCGTGGGTTCGATCCCGGCCGGGTCATACCAAAGACTTTAAAAATGGTACCAGTGGCTACCTTGCTTGTCGCTCAGCATTATAAGGCAAGCACTGGCTTCTCTTCTCCGAAAACAAAATATAGCATCACTATCATCGCATGTCTAATATGAAAAAGTCTGAATAATAACAAAAAAGGTCTGAAAACAATCAGTGTCTGTATTCACTAGAGGACCGTATGGAAGACTGGTCGTTGTGCTAAATACGTTATCCTCTATAAATACAGAGATTATTATTATTATTATTATTATTTTTATAGTTCTTACTTCAAAATAATCTAATCTGAAAACTGACATTATATTGTGTTTCAGTTAGAGAATGTGTTGATAGCCGATGATGGTAACTATGTGTTGTGTGATTTTGGTAGTGCTACTGCTCGAGTCCTTGACAGCGAGAAAAACAGTGTACAACAAGTGGAGGATGAAATACAAAAGTAGGTCAAGTATATATGGCAAAATAACAAACTATGTATAAAACACAAATGCAATATACAAAATTATAACATATTATTTTCAAGAATAAAAATGTTACTTCACCAGATACTAGAAAAATAAATGTATATGTTAAAAATGTATTAGAGTGGGTTTGTTTTTAACCTCTCCTCATATAAACAGGAAGGGTTTTATTGACCATAATAGTCTAAGACATGAAAGAGTGTATGTGATATATGGTTTAACCGTGAAGCTGCAGATCATGCATGATTTTATTTTGTTACAGATACACCACAATATCATACAGAGCTCCGGAGATGATAGATCTATATACTGGCAAAGTCATAACAACAAAGGCTGATATATGGGTATGGAAAAAGTTATTTTTAAGACTAAATATGAATCAATGTTCATAAACCCATTTTTGATGTATGGACCATTAGGATCAGCCCACTATCATTTTAGGGACATCAGGGGTGATCTTAATTCTTTGTTTCATTTATTAGATAAAGATCTCTGAGCAAATAGAATTGCGCCAGATGGGACACGACATTCTGTGCCAACACATCTTGGGCTAGTTAAATATGAGCCTGTGCATGAGAAAACCAACAATTTTGGTTTCCGACCAGGTCTGACACAAACCAGGCTGTACAGTCACAGAATAAAGCTAGAAGCTTGAAACTTTGGATATAAGTAGGAGAGGAATGGTACTATCCGAGTAGCGAAAACAAAGGCGCTGATCAGCTTCTCGGATACCGCGAAGCTGATCTGCGCCTTTGTTTTCGCCTATGCAGATGGTTGGTTTTCCCATGCGGTGGCTCAAATATGCTTTAATTGCACTCAAGTTTGTACAAAGTGACATAGCATCACACAAAGATAAGTGGAATATAGCATTCATTTTTGCAGTAAAGTTCTGTTTTAGTAAGATTTCCTATTAAAGTCCTAACTTGTACTGAAATATGAAGAAGTTACATGTAGCTATATTCCAAGACTGTTTTTCTCCCTTCAATGCTAAGCTGAGCCTCATTCTAATGGTGACCCATTGGACAAAATTATCTGTCTTATCCACAACTGGTGAAAGATTATTGATATATATATCTTTTCCTATTTCAGGCTTTAGGTTGTTTGTTATACAGACTATGTTTTTTCTCCCTGCCATTTGGGGAAAGTTCTCTGGCAATTCAAAGTGGCAAATTCTCAATACCTGATGACTCCAGATTCACTGGGTCTCTACATTCTCTTATAGGTTTGTGTCATAATATTTGAGCTTTTATGTGAGAAAAATAACAATCTGGGTTTCTGACCAGGCCTGACACAACCGGCCTGTACAGTCGAAGAAGAATAGAAGCTTGAAAGTTCAGATTTAAGAAGATGGAATTTTTGTGCTATCTGTGTAGCGAAAACAAAGGTCACTGCACAGCTGATCTGTAGCTTTGTTTTTAGCTCGCCTGTACGAAAGTACAGGAAGAGCTATTGCAGTCACCCCGGCGTTAGCGTCGGCGTCGGCGTTAGCGTCGGCGTTGCTCAAAATGTTAAAGTTTTTGGTTAAAGTTTTTATAAGGCTATATCTCTTGAACATGTTGATGGATTAAGTTGATACTTTGCATGTTGGTAGATATTGGTCTGAAGTTTTATTCTGTACCATCATGACCCACCTGGGTGACCTTGAGGTCAGGGTCACACACTTAGAAATTTTGTGTTAAAGTTTTTGGTTAAAGTTTTTGTAAGTCTATATCTCTTAAATGTGTTGATGGATCGAGTTGATACTTTGCATATTGATAGATATTGGTCTGAAGTTTTATGCTGTACCATCATGGACCACCTGAGTGACTTTGAGGTCAAGGTCACGGACTTCGAAATTTTGTGTTAAAGTTTTTGGTTAAAGTTTTTGTAAGTCTATATCTCTTGAATATATAAATGGATCAAGTTGATACTTTGCATATTGATAGATATTGGTCTGAAGTTTTATGCTATACCACCTGACATGGTGTACCATCACGACCCACCTGAGTGACCATGAGGTCAAGGTCACGGACTTAGAAATTTTGTGTTAATGTTTTTGTAAGTTTGTATCTCTTGAATATATAGATGGATTAAGCTGATACTTTGCATATTGATAGATATTGGTCTGAAGTTTTATGCTGTACCATACCTGAGTGACCTTGAGGTCAAGGTCACAGACTTAGAAATTTTATGTTAAAAATATTTTGGGTTAAAGTTTTTAAATTCTATATCTTTTGAATTTGTTGATGGATCATGTTGGTATATACATGTACTGGTTTTAAGCTGTACCATCATGGCGAACCTGAGAGACCTTGAGGTCAAGGTCATGAGTCATAGATTTTAATAGATTTAGTGGCAAAGCATAAGTCAGGCGAGCTACGCTGTCCTGCGACAGCTCTTATTGTATACCCGGTAGGCAAAAATCCAGTTTTCTCTTGATGTGGCTCATTTGCAAATCTGTTTGTGCAATAATGATTTGGCTATGGCTTCCTTACACGATAGAGGAGAGTACATGAACATGTATTTTGATATAAACAGTGTCATTACAGAACTTTTAGTTACGCTTTCATGACTTTGTGTTTATGGCAAAACTTTTTACTAGAATAGGGAGTATGGTGGCCTGAACTCTGGAGCTAGAGATTATACTGCCTTTAAACCACACCACTTCCATACTTTGTCCTTAAGTAAGATAGTTTAAGTTTATGTCTTCAGTATTGGTTGATTATCCAGAAAGCAATACCTCCATCCTTACATGAATGAAAAATGTTCACATGGACATCAAACATGATATGTTGTACTAAATATTTATGATAAATGTTTCCAGCATACATGTTGGAAGTGGACCCAGAGAAAAGACCAGACATTTTCCAAGTTTCCTATGTTGCATTTAGATTAGCAAGAAAAAACTGTCCTGTGCCAAATATGAATGTAAGTATCTCTTATATCATCAATTCTTTATAAAATGTTTGCCATAAAGAAAATATGTGAACCTAAAATCTCGCAAAAAAGTTACATGTATCTGGAAAACATGTAAATTATAATGCAGCATGTCCTAAGCACTACCATAAGATGGGACGATTGATTGGCATTTGTACTTGAAGATAGAAATTTTTCAGCAGAATATTTAAGTAACTCATGAGAGTCCTCATTTTAACTTATTTTGGGGATTTCAAAGACTGGACAAAATTATTGTTAGTGGCTTGAGATCAGAAATATGAAGTAGAGAAGTGGTATTATGCAAACAGAGTGAATCATAGACCAGCCACGAGGCTGATTATATGTATCTTCATTTTTGCATATATACAACAAGGGTCCTGCTAGCACATGGCAGCCTGGAGAAGTGACTTCTCCTTCCAGCCCAAACAGGGAGAAGTTTGAGACATCAGAGAGAAGAGACTTTGACTACTCATCGATAAAGATCAATGGCCCCTTTCGGTGCTGGACACTCATTTTCTAAAAACTTTTTTTTTTTTTTTTTTTTTTTTTTTTTTTTTTTTTTTTTTTTTTTTTTTTGAGGGGGGGGGGGGGGGGGGGTAGGGGGGAAGAGAGGGGTCCACATTTATGAGTTGAGTATAAATACAGTGATAGGTGAGGCATTATTATCATACAAGTCTCTGTAAGTCTCTAAGGAGAAGACTCCAGTTTGAGATGTGCCACTATAGGAGATAATATACATGCCAAAAATTCAACTTAAAAACAAAGCGTTTCTTTGGCAATTTAAGCCTGGAAAATGCATTTGAATCAGGATTGTTGCAAGGGAACACAATTACAAGCCTATTGAATTTTAAAAATGCGGCTAATGGATGGTTGTAACATACTTTGCTCATAAAAACGAAACAGTTTCAAAGCGATCAATTCTCCCAAAGTCTAGTTGAAAAGGCTACCAGTAAATAATTTGCAATTATTACATCGCAGTAGCATGACTTCTTGTCAATAATTTACGACTACGCCCTCTCAACCTCCCCTTGTCAAAGTTGCTTTCGACACGTGACGCTCATTAGCCAATCAGCATTGGTGGCGAATTGGTTGACACTTGTATACATGTTGGCGTGAAATTATTATTAAAGGTGCATGTGTTGATTATCGAGGCAATTATCCGATAATTGCATAGGGATTAAACAATAAAGGTAATCTGTTTAATGTCACTTGACAGTCAGCTGTGTCGCCGTGGGCAACCGAGAGGTGAAAACTAGCGTTATTCGAGAGCTGTAAACAATCGAACGTGTGAATCACTTTCATCAAAATGGAAAGAGTAAAGTTTTGAAATCTGAAAAAATAGGGTGAAGTCGACTTCTCTTTCAAGGTTACATAAGGCGAAATCTGACCACTTTGGGCGATGTTTTTTGCTGTAGAGCCCAGTAACTGGACCCCTGTACAAAAAGCAAGTTGTGCTGTCATTTAGCAGGTGTGTTTATGAAAATATTGGATTACTATTTCAGTCTGTTCCATTACCTGATCTGAAAAACCTGCCCATACCGCTGAGAGAATCTGATATGAGACAATCTAAACCTGCTGCAAAGTAAGTCACTCAAATAACCCCATTAAAGTTAAATGGGTCTGAAATTATATATGAGCCGCGACACGAGAAAACCGGTCTTCGGGATTCCGACCAGGTCCAACACAAACTGGCCTGTACAGTCACAGAAAAAGGCTAGAATCTTGAAATTTTGAGTATAAGTAGAGGAGGAATTGTCAAAGGTGCTGATCAGCTTTGCAGTTGCTGGGAAGCTGATCCAAGTCTTTGTTTTCGCATAGGCAAATATCCGTTTTTCTCATGACGTGGCTCATATAGTTCAAACCAATTTCTGAAATCCAATAGGGCATGGAGGCTAGAACATTTCTTTTTGTTTGCAAGCAGACTGCTGTTGGAATATTTGTGTTTTAATAGTTTATTTAAGTCCCATGTTGACATATCATATACAGCTACATACATATAGACAATTTAAAAAATACATCGACCCATTCTTTACAGAATTACAAGAGACTCAGATAGGTTTAAAATAAACATGTCTTTGCACATAATAAAGTATAAGAATATCTTTTACTGTGATATATTCAAAAGTGGCTTGTTGTGTGTCATGAAACACACGCAGTCCCACTGCGGCGCCGCCGCCCCTCCCTACTGTACGGGCAGTCCACACGAGCCAAGGAGGGACAACAGCACCAGGGGGCCGCCCACATCCCATGCCACACAACAAGCTGTTTGATATTTCTCCTGTTGATACATCCTATATAATCAGTTTAAAAATATACCTAACCAGGTGACTCAAGACAGGTTTAAAATAAACATATCTTTGCACATAATAAAACATAAGAATATATTTCATACCAGTACTTTCAAAAGTTGTTGCCTGTGTGTCATGGGGTCTACCAAGCCCCGCCGTAGCGCTGCTGGCTCTCCCTACTGTACGGACAGTCCACACAAGCCAAGCTTGAAGGAGAGACAACAGCACCACAGGGGGGCACCCACACCCCATGCCACACAACATACTGCTTAGCGTTTCAACCTAAATCCATACAGTAATCTCATCTTATTGATTATAAGCTTAGAAAAAACAGAACTATTTTGATAATTTTTACCTATGTATATGCCCTTTGGGTGACACAGATCAAGCTAAACAGAGACTCATCAGGCAGCATAATGATTAACGCGAAATATAACCAACATGCACACCATGACCCACATTGCCTAATAAGAGGCACTCCTGACACTGAGTTATGTGGAGGCACAAAGTGGTTGTCTAAATATTCAATTACATGTATATGTAACTACCTGAAGGCTGTACCACACACGAGCATGCATTCGTAGGCCATGTGTACATGATAGTGATGCTACGTAGATAAATCTCCCTTTCAATTGGATCCCAACAATCATATACATGAAATTTTGATTTTGTCATAAGCTGTACAATTAAAATCCTAGTGGACTTTAAAACAACTTTGCGACTTAAAATCTTCTGTACAGGTATACAAATGTATAATTTAAATTTTTTTTATACCAAATATTCAAATAAACTCATTTGCTCATGAACTGATGAATTGTGATCTTCTTTGTAAAACAAGAAAACAGGTTTTGGCTAAAATTCTTACCAAATCAATTGTGGAGAAACGCTCATATCTCCCAGTCTCAATGCGTAATGGAGCTACTCCACATCGAAACTTAGCAAGAGCATGTCTGTGTTTTGCAGGCAAAAACAACTCACAGTAAGGTTCAGCTAGATACTTTGACTTAAAAAGACAATATGTCCTTGGCTTATTACCTCCTTGTCCCCTACTTCCTTCTTGATTACGGATTGTACTCAACCAGTCCGCATGATGCCTTTGTTCTAATTTCTCTATTACTTGTTGCAGAAAAGCGGCCTTACTAAATGGAAAAGGACCAGAAACACAATTATTTAAGTCAAGGCCTGACAAAAGTTCACTCACTCTGAAACACCTGTTTTTACAAGACCGATTTGCTTTCGACTTACTCCATATAAAAATCCGTTTTATTCAACCGAGAACTAGGCATAAGCATCATACGGTGCCAGTGAGTACAAACCACCTTCCATTGTTTTATACTAGCAGGTTGCCAACCCATGTCTCCAGAGACAGCGGCATTGGGTGTGTATTTCCCTGTACCCATATAAAACCTCATTGCCCTATTCTGCACTGCATTTATACAGGAAAACACCTTATCACCCCATACCGCTGCCCCATAGGCGATCACAGGCCACACCATAGTATCATAAAGTTTCGTAAACACTTTGTAGGGCATGCCACCTAGGGCCTTTGATTTAGCGATCAGCAGTCCCAGTGCTCTACTGGCACTTTGTGCCACTGTCCTAGCTGTAATATTGAAATCCAAATTTTCATGCAATAGTAAACCCAAATACATGTACTTGTCAGCAATCTGAAGATTCTCACCACAATAAATAAAGTTAGAATTAGTTTTTATACCCCCAACTTCGAAGAAGTTGAGGGGGCATATTGGTTTGGGTCTGTCCGTCCAGTCCAGTCCAGTGAGTCTGTGATGCGTGAGTAACACTTAGCACTCGGTCAGGAACCGTTAGAGCTAGGATCTTGAAATTTGGTATGTAATTAAGAGGACCCATATTTTTTCTTTCAGGTAAATTCAAGGGGCTAGGGGCCCATTCTGTGAGAGTTATTTCCCTTTTTAGCTCACCTGAGCCGTTAGGCTCACAAGGTGAGCTTATAGGATGGCCATGATCCGGTGTCCGTCGTCCGTCCGTCCGTCGTCCGTCCGTCCACAATTTCAAAGATCTTCTTCTCTGAAACCGCTTGGCCAACCAAAGCCAAATTTTATATGAAGCATCTATAGGAAGGGGGAACCAATGTGTATATAAGAAATCCAGGTCACATGACCAAGATGGCCGCCATGCCCATATATGGTAAAAACCCTTCAAAAATCTTCTTCTCCAGAACCGGTGGACTGATTTCAACAAAACTTAGCATGAAGCATTGATGGCTCAAACACTTCAATGTGTATATAAATCATGACCCTGTGATGACTTTGACCTATTTTACGGCAAGGTCAACATAGGTCGCCAATGCATTTGAATGGGGAAAACTTTTAAAATGTCATTTAAATTCATTTAAAGTGAATATCTTGCAGGAAATGGGCAGTAAGACTGAATATTAATGATTCTGAAAAAAATTGGACCCCAGGGGCTCATATGCCCCCACCCCGGGGCAATATACATGTATATTTTCATAATATTCAAACATCATCTCCTCTGAAACCGCTTGGCCAATCAAAGCCAAATTTTATGTGAAGCATCAATAGGAAGGGGTAATCAATGTGTATATAAATAATCCAGGTCACATGACCAAGATGGCCGCAATGCCCATATATGGTAAAAACCCTTCAAAAATCTTCTTCTGCAGAACCGGTGGATCGATTTCAAAGAAACTTGGCATGAAGCATCAATGGCTCAAGCACTTCAATGTGTATATAAATCATGACCCTGTGATGACCTTGACCTTTTTTACGGCAAGGTCAACATAGGTCGCCAATGCATTTGAATGGGGAAAACTTTTAAAATGTCATTTAAATTAAAAGTCTTGCAGGAAATGGGCAGTAGGACTGCATATTAATGATTCTGAAAAAAATTGGACCCCAGGGGCTCATCTGCCCCCCTCCGGGGGCAATATACATGTATATTACCATAATATTCAAACATCTTCTCCTCTAAAACCGCTTGGCGAATCAAAGCCAAATTTTATGTGAAGCATCTATGGAATGGGGGAATTAATGTATATATAAATTATCTAGTTCACATGACCAAGATGGCTGCCATGCCCATATATGGTAAAAACCCTTCAAAAATCTTCTTCTCCGAATCTGGTGGACCGATTTTAAAGAAACTTGGCATGAAGCACCAATGGCTGTAGTACTACAATGTATATATAAATCATGACCCTGTGGTGACCTTGACCTATTTTACGACAAGGTCAACATAGGTCGCCAATGCATTGGAATGGGGAAAACTTTTAAAAAGTCATTTGAGGTGAAAATCTTGCAGGAAATGGGTAGTAGGACTAAATATTAATGATTCTGAAAAAAAAAATGGACCTAAGGGTTTATATGCCCACACCCTTGGGCAATATACATGTATATTACCATAATATTCAAACATCTTCTCTGAAACCACTTGGCCAATTGAAGCCAAATTTTATGTGAAGCATCTATAGGATGGGGGAACCAATGTGTATATTAATAATCTAGGTCACATGACCAAGATGGCCGCCATGCCCATATATGGTAAAAACCCTTCAAATATCTTCTTCTCTAAAACCAATATATTGATTTCAATGAAACTTGGCATGAAGCATCCATGGCTATAGTACTACAATGTATATATAAATCATGACCCTGTGATGACCTTGACCAAGTTTATGGCAAGGTCAACATGGGTTGCCCATGCATTTGAATGGGAAAAACTGTTAAAATGTCATTTGAAGGGAAAAGCCAGCAGGAAATTGGCAAATGGACAGAATATTGATTATTCTGAAAAAAGAAAACGGCCCAAGGGCTTCATCTGCCCTTGCACTGGGGTTAAATACCATAATATTCAAACATGTTTATTGGTATATGCAGCAGACTCAGGTGAGCGTTTACAGGACCATTGGTCCTCTGGTTTAGCTCACCTGAGCCGTTAGGCTCACAAGGTGAGCTTATAGGATGGCCATGATCCGGCGTCCGTCCGTCGTCCGTCCACAATTTCAAAGATCTTCTCCTCTGAAACCGTTTGGCCAATCAAAGCCAAATTTTATATGAAGCATCTATGGGAAGGGGGAACCAATGTGTACATAAATAATCCAGGTCACATGACCAAGATGGCCGCCATGCCCATATATGGTAAAAAGCCTTCAAAAATCTTCTTCTCCAGAACCAGTGGACAGATTTCAACGAAACTTGGCATGAAGCATTGATGCCTCAAGCACTACGATGTGTACATAAATCATGACCCTGTGATGACCTTGACCTATTTTACGGCAAGGTCAAAATGGGTCGCCAATGCATTTGAATAGGGAAAACTTTTAAAATGTCATTTAAAGTGAAAATCTTGCAGGAAATGGGCAGTAGGACTAAATATTAATGATTCTGCAAAAAATTGGACCCCAGGGGCTCATATGCCCCCACCCCGGGGCAATATACATGTATATTACCATAATATTCAAACATCATCTCCTCTGAAACCGGTTGGCCAATCAAATCCAAATTTTATGTGAAGCATCAATAGGAAGGGGTAATCAATGTATATATAAATAATCCAGGTCACATGACCAAGATGGCCGCAATGCCCATATATGGTAAAAACCCTTCAAAAATCTTCTTCTCCAGAAACGGTGGATCGATTTCAAAGAAACTTGGCATGAAGCATCGATGGCTCAAGCACTACAATGTGTATATAAATCATGACCCTGTGATGACCTTGACCTTTTTTTACGGCAAGTTCAACATAGGTCGCCAATGCATTTGAATAGGGAAAACTTTTAAAATGTCATTTAAAGTGAAAGTCTTGCAGGAAATGGGCAGTAGGACTGAATATTAATGATTCTGAAAAAAAAATGGACCCCAGGGGCTCATCTGCCCCCACCCTGGGGCAATATACATCATTACATGTATATTACCATAATATTCAAACATCTTCTCCTCTGAAACCGCTTGGTGAATCAAAGCCAAATTTTATGTGAAGCATCTATGGAATGGGGGAATTAAAGTATATATAAATTATCTAGTTTACATGACCAAGATGGCTGCCATGCCCATATATGGTAAAAACCCTTCAAAAATCTTCTTCTCCGAATCTGGTGTATCGATTTCAAAGAAACTTGGCATGAAGCACCAATGGCTGAAGTACTACAATGTATATATAAATCATGACCCTGTGGTGACCTTGACCTATTTTACGACAAGGTCAACATAGGTCGCCAATGCATTGGAATGGGGAAAACTTTTAAAAAGTCATTTGAGGTGAAAATCTTGCAGGAAATGGGTAGTAGGACTAAATATTAATGATTCTGAAAAAAAAATGGACCTAAGGGTTAATATGCCCACACCCTTGGGCAATATACATGTATATTACCATAATATTCAAACATCTTCTCTGAAACCACTTGGCCAATTGAAGCCAAATTTTATGTGAAGCATCTATAGGATGGGGGAACCAATGTGTATATTAATAATCTAGGTCACATGACCAAGATGGCCGCCATGCCCATATATGGTAAAAACCCTTCAAATATCTTCTTCTCTAAAACCAATATATTGATTTCAATGAAACTTGGCATGAAGCATCCATGGCTATAGTACTACAATGTATATATAAATCATGACCCTGTGATGACCTTGACCAAGTGTATGGCAAGGTCAACATGGGTTGCCCATGCATTTGAATGGGAAAAACTGTTAAAATGTCATTTGAAGGGAAAAGCCAGCAGGAAATTGGCAAATGGACAGAATATTGATTATTCTGAAAAAAGAAAACGGCCCAAGGGCTTCATCTGCCCTTGCACTGGGGTTAAATACCATAATATTCAAACATGTTTATTGGTATATGCAGCAGACTCAGGTGAGCGTTTACAGGACCATTGGTCCTCTGGTTTAGCTCACCTGAGCCGTTAGGCTCACAAGGTGAGCTTATAGGATGGCCATGATCCGGCGTCCGTCCGTCGTCCGTCCACAATTTCAAAGATCTTCTCCTCTGAAACCGTTTGGCCAATCAAAGCCAAATTTTATATGAAGCATCTATGGGAAGGGGGAACCAATGTGTACATAAATAATCCAGGTCACATGACCAAGATGGCCGCCATGCCCATATATGGTAAAAAGCCTTCAAAAATCTTCTTCTCCAGAACCAGTGGACAGATTTCAACGAAACTTGGCATGAAGCATTGATGCCTCAAGCACTACGATGTGTACATAAATCATGACCCTGTGATGACCTTGACCTATTTTACGGCAAGGTCAAAATGGGTCGCCAATGCATTTGAATAGGGAAAACTTTTAAAATGTCATTTAAAGTGAAAATCTTGCAGGAAATGGGCAGTAGGACTAAATATTAATGATTCTGCAAAAAATTGGACCCCAGGGGCTCATATGCCCCCACCCCGGGGCAATATACATGTATATTACCATAATATTCAAACATCATCTCCTCTGAAACCGGTTGGCCAATCAAATCCAAATTTTATGTGAAGCATCAATAGGAAGGGGTAATCAATGTATATATACATAATCCAGGTCACATGACCAAGATGGCCGCAATGCCCATATATGGTAAAAACCCTTCAAAAATCTTCTTCTCCAGAAACGGTGGATCGATTTCAAAGAAACTTGGCATGAAGCATCGATGGCTCAAGCACTACAATGTGTATATAAATCATGACCCTGTGATGACCTTGACCTTTTTTTACGGCAAGTTCAACATAGGTCGCCAATGCATTTGAATAGGGAAAACTTTTAAAATGTCATTTAAAGTGAAAGTCTTGCAGGAAATGGGCAGTAGGACTGAATATTAATGATTCTGAAAAAAAAATGGACCCCAGGGGCTCATCTGCCCCCACCCTGGGGCAATATACATCATTACATGTATATTACCATAATATTCAAACATCTTCTCCTCTGAAACCGCTTGGTGAATCAAAGCCAAATTTTATGTGAAGCATCTATGGAATGGGGGAATTAAAGTATATATAAATTATCTAGTTTACATGACCAAGATGGCTGCCATGCCCATATATGGTAAAAACCCTTCAAAAATCTTCTTCTCCGAATCTGGTGTATCGATTTCAAAGAAACTTGGCATGAAGCACCAATGGCTGAAGTACTACAATGTATATATAAATCATGACCCTGTGGTGACCTTGACCTATTTTACGACAAGGTCAACATAGGTCACCAATGCATTGGAATGGGGAAAACTTTTAAAAAGTTATTTGAGGTGAAAATCTTGCAGGAAATGGGTAGTAGGACTAAATATTTATGATTCTGGAAAAAAAAATGGACCTAAGGGCTCATATGCCCACACCCCGGGGAAATATACATGTATATTACCATAATATTCAAACATCTTCTCCTCTAAAACCACTTGGCCAATTGAAGCCAAATTTTATGTGAAGCATCTATAGGATGGGGGAACCAATGTATATATTAATAATCTAGGTCACATGACCAAGATGGCCGCCATGCCCATATATGGTAAAACCCTTCAAATATCTTCTCTGAAACCAATAGATTGATTTCAGTGAAACTTGGCGTGAAGCATCCATGGCTATAATACTACAATGTATATATAAATCATGACCCTGTGATGACCTTGACCAAGTTTATGGCAAGGTCAACATGGTTTGCCCATGCATTTGAATGGGAAAAACTGTTAAAATGTCATTTGAAGGGAAAAGCCAGCAAGAAATTGGCAAATGGACAGAATATTGATTATTCTGAAAAAAGAAAATGGCCCAAGGGCTTCATCTGCCCCTGCACTGGGGATAAATACCAGAATATTCAAACATGTTTATTGGTATATGCAGCAGACTCATGTGAGCGTTTACAGGACCATTGGTCCTCTGGTAATTCTTGATAAAGTGAATAGATAGTGGGTACCTTGTGTGCGCAACTCCTCCTACAGTTTTATTCCGATTCTCTTGAAACTTTAGAGATGTTGTGACCATGCTTTGAAGATATGCATGTGGTTTGGATATAATCCTCAGATTAATTTTTGTCACTTTTTTCGCAATTTGAACTTAGCCGTTTTTCGGGCATTTTCACAATGAAAATGAATGGGCAGTGGTTACCTTGTGTGCGCAACTCCTCCTACAGTTTCATGCCAATTCATTTAAAACTTTACATGAGTTATGGGCATGGTCTGAAGATATGCATGTGGTTTGGATGTAATCCTTGGATTATTTTTTGTCATTTTTTTCACAATTTGAACTTAGTCATTTTTTCTGGCATTTTAGCGAATAGATAGAGGGTACCTTGTGTGCGCAACTCCTCCTACAATTTAATACCGATACTTTTGAAACTTTGCAGACATTGTGACCATGCTTTGAAGATATGCATGTGGTTGGGATATACTCCTCAGATTAATTTTTGTCACTTTTTTTTACAATTTGAACTTAGTCATTTTTTGGACATTTTTACATCTTGAAAGTGACTTACCAGTTGGGGGCATAGTGTTTCATAAACACATTTTCTAGTATTATTATGCCCCCAACTTCTTCGAAGTTGAGTGGGCATAATGGTTTGGGTCTGTCCGTGCAGTCAGTCAGTCAGTCAGTCTGTCAGTCAGTCAGTCTGTCAGTCAGTCTGTGATGCGTGAGCACTCGGTCAGGAACCGTTAGAGCTAGGATCTTGAAATTTGGTATGTAGTTTGTATATGAAAATTAAGAGGACCTGTTTTTTTTTTCAGGTAAATTCAAGGGGCTAGGGGCCAATTCTGTGAGAGTTATTTCCCTTTTTAATTCTTGATAAAGTGAATAGATAGTGGATACCTTGTGTGCGCAACTCCTCCTACAGTTTTATTCCGAATCTCTTGAAACTTTACAGATGCTGTGACCATGCTTTGAAGATATGCATGTGGTTTGGATATAATCCTCAGATAAATTTTTGTCACTTTTTTTCGCAATTTGAACTTAGCCATTTTTCGGGCATTTTGACAATAAAAGTGAATGGGCAGTGGGTACCTTGTGTGCGCAACTCCTCCTACAGTTTCATGCCAATTCATTTAAAACTTTACATGTATTATGGGCATGGTCTGAAGATATGCATGTGGTTTTGATATAATCCTTGAATTATTTTTTGTCATTTTTTTCACAATTTGAACTAGGTCATTTTTTGGGGCATTTTAGTGGATGGATAGAGGGTACCTTGTGTGCGCAACTCCTCCTACAATTTAATACCGATACTTTTGAAACTCTGCAGACATTGTGACCATGCTTTGAAGATATGCATGTGGTTGGGATATACTCCTCAGATTAATTTTTGTCACTTTTTTTACAATTTGAACTTAGTCATTTTTTGGACATTTTTACATCTTGAAAGTGGCTTACCAGTTGGGGGCATAGTGTTTCATAAACACATTTTCTAGTTCTCTGTGCAATAGGCCTGAAATGTACAATATTACTGCTGAATGCTGATCGCCTCATCATTTATAAAATACCTTTACAGACAGCCTGCAATTGTACCGCAAGATCATCTATAAAGAGGTTAAAGAGGATCGGTGACAGTAGGCATCCCTGCCTCAATCCGGTTCTAACAGTGAACCAATCAGTGCACATACCATTGATCTTGACACATGCTGTTATGTTCGAGTACAATGATTTGACAGCCGAAAGCATTCTTCCACTGACACCAAACCTCTGCAATCTCTCCCACAAAATCTTGCGGTCTACATAATCATAAGCCTTCTTAAAGTCTATGAATGCACAATAAGTTGATAATTTGTTCCTCTTTCTTGTTTCTATAATAATTGTAAGAGACATTATTTGATCCACAGTACTATGCTGTTTACGAAAACCATTCTGGTTATCCAGGATTATATTATGTGTTTCTACCCACTTGGATAATCTTTCATTTAAATCGTGACAATAGAGTTTATACATAGAACAATGATATGCCTCTATAGGAGAGCGGGTCCCTAGGGTCGGCTGTGCTGGACTTCGGGATTGGATGAATAATACCTTTTCCCCAATCAGATGGCACGAAACCACTAGTGAAACAGACATTGAAAAGAATGTGTAAAAAGGAAACTGCAGCATCATTTCGCATTATCTCTGAGGGTATCTCATCAAAACCTGGAGACTTGTTTCTCTAAGCATTGTATATTGCTTTTTGGATTTCCAAAATAGAAATATTATCGTCCAACATAGGATTTTCTGCCCCACCACTAGCCTCCGCCATCAAATTATCAGTATCTAATTGTATATCTGTGTGTATTATTATATAGAGATTGGAAGTCTTTTTTCCACTTTTGCAAAACATTTCGCCAATTTTTATCAATACTACCGTCTTCCAGCACTACCTCCATAGGGACACGCTTATCTCTAGCTTGTGAAACACCCACTTTTCCAATAGTTTTCCAAAATTCATGATCATTATTTTCCACAGCATTAATAAGATCTGCCTGTATGTTAAACCAATGTATGCGCTTAGCCCTCTGAACTGATCGGTCAAAATCCTTTCTTACTCTGACATATACAGATTTTAAGCTAGCTTTTCTTGTCGCCACTTGGCAACTTAACCATTCTTTTTCAGCCTTGCAGATATTATTCTACTTCTCTGAGAGAGTCTCACTCCACCATGGCTTCCCCATACGCCTTCTCTTATTAGAACGATTTGACTGATTGATTTTAACATGTTTACTAGTCAACTTTGTCTGCATTTCAGCCTTAATTATATAACATAAGTCACCATATGCAGAGTCAATATCATTCTGGGTACGCATACTTCCTTCCAACCTATTCATAGTAAAATTAATTTCATTCAAAACTGCACCATCAGTCATAAAAGACTGTGGAATATTAGACAAATCATATTTCTGTTGACATGACTCAGGATACTGATTGACCGACTCCGTATGATCACCCATGCTAAAGGTGAATGGTCTGGAATTGATGATGGAGAGAGACCTCGCTCAACAATTGCTCTATTAACCAATTCTGTAGCTCTAATGACTGTAAACTGCTTGAATGTAGATAAGCTATCATGGCTTACAACACAGTAATCCACTACAGCTGAACCCTTACTTGAGACAGAGGTAAAATCATTATGAATAAAATTTCTTCCATTCAACATACAATAATTCGCATTTACCAAAAAATCAATAAAAATATCACCATAAAAATTACATGTAAAATCAACCACATCCCTATCAGGAACTTCATCAACGCCTGCTATGTGATCTGCGTTTTCGCCACATCTGCTATTAAAGTCGCCGCAGATAAATATTAAGCCATTATCTTGGTACTTATAAATGCCAGACAAAATTGTATCAAAGAATTCATGTACATCAACCTGCCTAGATCATGTACATCAACCTTTGTGTGGAGATTTTGTGCTTGTTCTTTTTTCAAGAAGAGCACATGAAATTGTTTTTCAAAGAATGCACACTTAGTACTGGTAAACTGCATCCAAAAAAAAGTTAGGCAAAGCAACTTGACATGACATGACTTCAGCTATTTACTAGTGGGCATAATGCGAAAGATCAAACAATCTGAATTATAATAAGCTCTTAACAAAATGGTATTTTCCTATGTACAGCTAGACGTTACAAATGCAGAAATTTTATTGATGCAAAATCTATTGTAAAAATGTCCTTGAAAATTTCAAGGTCATTGAATTTACCCGAATTCTTTTTGTAGATCCACCCCTGCAAACTCAGTAGAGAGCACCTCTGTGGCCCCTAGGCAGAGGCCAAAGGGCCAGAATGTAGGGGCCAGTGGGCCTGTGGTGGCCCCTCCTGTACAGCAAACATCTATAGCCCCTATAGCTAGGAAAAGACCACCGGGGAATGCTTCAGGTTCAGGTAGGTGTAACACTCAGTAGCAAGTACCTCAGTGGTCCCTAGACAGAGACCTAGGGGCCAGTGGGTCTGTGGTGGCCCCTACAGTACAACATACATCTATAGCCCCTATAGCCAGGAAAAGACCACCGGGGAATGCTTCAGGTTCAGGTAGGTGTAACACTCAGTGGGGAGTACCTCAATGGTCCCTAGACAGAGACCTAGGGGCCAGTGGGTCTGTGGTGGCCCCTACAGTACAACATACATCTATAGCCCCTATAGCCTGGAAAAGACCACCGGGGAATGCTTCAGGTTCAGGTAGGGGAGGTTGCATGATTTGTAGTATTGTGTTAGAATGACATGCATTAGCACATTCTGAGATTGACCCACATGGTGGGCAGATTCCTTCTTGATAGTAAGGAAAAGATTCCTATGCTCGCTCTTATTGTGTAGCTGATTTGAGAAAAGGGGTTATCAGTTAAAGGCAAGCATGTACTTGTGAACTTTGCACATAATCAGCCTCTGGGAGACTTGCCCAGAAATTGTGTGGCTAGAGTCAGAATTTATTAACAGGACAATGTGTTCATTGTGGATTTAAAGTAAAAAAAAAACAACAACAAAAAACAAAGACCAGAAACTTGAGCAAGTAGAACCATAATACATGCTGCAACCACAGGACATTGACATTTATTGTCCAAAAAAAAAATTAGATAAAAAAAAAAATAAAATAAAATAAAAAAAAAATCCCCAATGCCCAACGCTCAGTGATTCAGGAACTTTGGTTCCAGAGCAATTGCGGCTATTTTGCTTCTACTTATTTAACATCAGCGTCCTGTGCAATAACAATAACATCAATAACTACAGTAGTGACTTTAATCTTTCTTTTTGATAGATAACCAAGCAGTCAACCAGGAATCCCGAGGAACTTCTGTCTCGCAACAAGCTCAGTCCCAGCAGTACCAACAACAACAATTGCAACAACAACAACTGCAGCAGCAGCAGCAGCAGCAACAACAACAACAACAACAAATGCAACAACAACAACAACAAGCTATGTATCAACCACAAGTCTCCATGAGTGTGCAACAGTCACAGGTACATAGGCTTACGCATGAAGTATTTCTAATCATCAGAGAATATGCGTGAAACGAGGATTTGAGTTCTCTAAATGTGTACCACTTTCAGTGAAAACTGTATTCTTGCTAATCTTAATCAATACAGAATTTAAAAATGAAGGTACTCATTTGCCCGTTTTAATTACCACCTTGCAGCACTTGTATGATAAATGTTCTAGCTTAGACTAAATAAAATCATGAGTTCTTTCAATTTCTCATTGAATTCATGTTTGTCAAGTTAGAATGAAGAACAAGAAACTTTTAACTTGAACGTAAGATTGTAATGCACTCTATTCCAGGTCTATTACTCCCAACGAGCCTCTCTCCCCCAGAACCAAGCCTACAATCCTCAGTCCATGTACACGCCCCAACAGTATCAGCAGTATTATCTACAGCAGATGCATAATCAGCAGCTTCAAGCTCAGCAACAACAATTACAGGCTCAGCAGATGCAACAGCAGCAATTACATTTGCAGTATCAACAGTACCAACAGCAGTTACAGCAGCAACAACAATTACAACAACAACAGGCTGCTGTTAGACAACGACAATTACAAGAGGTAAGGTTTGATGTTACAGTTTAGAGCTTCTTGAAAAAAGTGTTTAAGAATCAGTGGCTAAAGCTGTAGGCTCAATGGCAACAATTACAAGCTCAGCAGATGCAACAGCAGCAATTACATCTTCAGTATCAGCAGTATCAACAACAGTTGCAGCAACAACAACAGGCTGCTGTTAGACAACGACAACTACAAGAGGTAAGGTTTGATGTTACAGTTTAGAGCTTCTTGGAAAAAGTGTTTCAGAATCAGCGGCTAAAGCTGTAGGCTCAATGGCAACAATTACAAGCTCAGCAGATGCAACAGCAGCAATTACATTTGCAGTATCAGCAGTATCAACAACAGTTGCAGCAGCAACAACAATTACAACAACAACAGTCTGCTGTTAGACAACGACAATTACAAGAGGTAAGGCTTGATGAATAGTTTTGAGATCATTAGTAAATTATAAGCTCTGACAGTGATAACAGGTTAAGCTCAGCAACAACAATTACAAGCTCAGCAGATGCAGCAGCAGCAATTACATTTGCAGTATCAGCAGTATCAACAACAGTTGCAACAGCAACAACAATTACAACAACAACAAGCTGCTGTTAGGCAACAACAACTTCAAGAGATAAGGCTGTAAGAATAGTTTTGAGATCCTTACTTAAATGGCAAGGTCAGTTACAACATCAGCAGTAATATTTGCTGTATCAGCAGTATCAACAACAGCTGCAGCAGCAACAACAGTTACAACAACAACAGGCTGCTGTTAGACAACAGCAACATCAAGAAGTAAGGTTTGATGTTATAGTTTAGAGATTCAAAGAAGAGTTATTTCAGAATTAGCAGTTATGGCTGTACAGCTTCAGGCTCATCAGCATTAGGGCAAGTCCAAAAGGTAAGACTGTAAGCTCAGTAATTACAGGCTCGTCATGATCAGTTTAAAAGCAGTTGTTCTCTCTATATATGTCATGAATTTACTTTCTTTTCTTCAGTAACTTCAATTTAAACAACAGCAATATGCATATAAAATTAATTCAGCCCTTTTGAATTCTTTACAGTATGCATTACAACAACACGTCCCGGTCCCCCATCAGCTGCAGTCCCAGACGTCCGAGGATGCTTTCGATTTTCACGTCCAGGAACGTCTGCAACAACAGCAGCAGAAACAACAACAAGAAGTCTCAGCTACACAGCAACAGCTCGCATCTAGTGAAATAACAAGGGAACCAAACTCACAGGGTCCAGGAATTGCCCCTGGTCCGGGGGTATCCACAAGTCAAGGAATAGCCCAAGGTCAAGGACTAGCCCCTGCCAGCAGGCTGGCATCGGGGCAGACAGAAGTCCCTCAAGAACAGTTGATAGAGTTCTCGAGCGAGGATACAGACGACCAATTGGACCCACCTGTCAACAACAATAAAACATTCCAAGGAACAGAATCTAAAAATTCCGCAGCCCTACCTCCACCTAAACCAAAGCAGAAAGTAAAAGCAAATGTATGTATTTAGAGAATATATAGAATGTCTATGGCAAGATCTGTTTTCATGATTTTAACTTGGAAGTACTTTTTAAAAGATAATTCGTCCAAAATGCATGGGTACTTGCTTACACTGAACAGTGTAGAATTATAAATCTGACCAGGGGAGCAGTTTAAAATTATAAATCTGACCAGGCTAGGTCTTAAACTAAATGCTTTTTTATCTGGATGTTTTCTTTCAAAAATAGTTTTGAATAACATCAGCTTGTGTTCTCCCTGGGCCTTGTCCGGGTCCAGACTGTGCACAGGTTATCAACATACAACACAGAAAGGCAAAAGTAAGAGACATCTTTTTTTGAATTTCAGGGTGATGCACAACCAGTGATAAGCCTGCTGCCTCCCCAGTCCCCAGGGGTGAGAGGTCACAGGAGAAATGTTAGTGATACAACCTCGTACAAGATGGGAGGACATGGCAGTGCTTTCAGGTGAGTTAAACCCATATAGATTCGCCCATCGCTATCAATTGGATGGGTCTCTTTTCATTTTAGAGGCATCAGGAATGATTGTAAATTTCTATTCACTTTTTTGAATGACTTTCTTAAAGCAAATGATAGCCCTAGATGGGACGCTGCGTTTCTGCGGCTTCACATCTGGGGCTATACTGTTAGCCTATATCTCATAAATAGGAAGCCAAATATGAGTTAAAGTGGTCTTTACTGGACTTCAGTGGCTATAGTACAATTTTGTCTTCTATAATCTGAAATGTCATATGAAAAACAGTACATTCTCTATCCCCTTAAATCGTTCCAAACCAATTTACTGTTCACTGCTGAGTTATTTTGCCTTTGCACAAGTTTGATTTTGCCAGTAACCAGCTCTGCCTGTCAATTTCTTGTTTTAGATTTCTGAATTGGATTTTAAGGACTTGGTTATGATTATGTCATTCCATTTTCTGGTCATTTTTCTGTTTCCTTTGACTTTTTCAGAGCATATGGTGGTGGCTCAGGTCCACTGCTAAAGACATCATCAGATCATAAATCCAAATCAGCAACCACCAGCCCTATCCATTCACCATCAAGGTAAGAAAAAAAAAAGAAAACAGTTAAATCCACCTGTATTTGAATTGAGAGCATTGTGGCCTTGAGGAGAGTATTGGCTTTTGGATTAAGAGGTTGAACTTGAATTCCACTGGTGCCAAGTTTTGTACAAGATACATTAACTCCAAATAGCATGGATGAAAAGGCACAAGTAGGCAAAGATCAGGAAAAGGCGCAATCAGAAAGAGATTGTCACTCCAAAAACCGAGGCGGGAAAAAACCAAACCAACAACCAAGCACCCACACCATGAAACATCGTAAGCCGTATGAGCAGCTATTTTCCCAATAGGTGGCCACTCAGTTACCTTAACTTAATTAAAAATATGAAAACATACATAAGGCGCCAACAGCACAAAAAAACTCTAAACACCAAGACATAAAACAAAAAGAACCACCACAGAAGTATTGCCTTGGAACGATCAGTAACACAAAGTTACTGGCGGGCTTAAACCGGTTTTACAGGATCCTAACCTCACCCTCAGCTTCTGCAGTGGTTCATAACATTTAGTAAGTTCTTCGGTCCTCGTGGTGAATCTCTAACTAGTCAATGAATCATCAAGAACAAACAAATAAATCATGATAAACATCCTGATGAATCAAAAACAAGGACTCACAGATTGAGTAAGCTGCCCGACAATGGAGATCCCTGGGCGCCGAATAACCTACTAACTCCGGAGCAAAAAGAAAAACACCAGTTGGACCCCGGTGGGCCAAGCAACAGATAAGAAGCTCCGGCCCCAACCGACTAAAATGAATAGCTTTAAGTCGAGGCCATCATAGAGTCTGACGCCCGACCCTCCGTAAAGTACCCTTGAATTTATGGCTATGTCCCTGAAAATTAGTTGTCTTGGACTTTAAATGACAAAAGGAATAAAAACTGATAAATCATTATATATAACTGGAATATTTAAATGTAAAATGTAATACACTATCAGCAGCAATCAATAAAACTATACTGAGCCAAACTTATAACGCAACATCGGTTTATTTTTATTGTTATACACAAGAATAGTATCAAATAAACTTTTCCTCATCTGAATTTGATTGCCGGACGATCGACACATCTCATAAGATCTTGTTTGTAACATTCTGTGTTGTGCGTCTCAAGAAATTAAACATTTTTCAGAGGTAGGGTCTTGGCAAAAAATGAAATGCATTGTGATTTTCCAGAATGCGACATGTGACGTGTATTCGTACCCTAGAAATTAGTGTCGGTTTTCAGGGTTACCCCTGTCCCATTTTAGACAATGAATAATTTTACTGACAAACGATCAATTTTGCTCAATTTTAAGCAGAGTTGAAGACTCATTTTTACTCCCAACCATTCAAGTTTACTCACATTTTAACATTTGTTATAGACGTTCCTGACCCAACAATTGGATGCTATTGTGTTTTCTAACAATGCTAAATGAAGGCATGAACACGTTTTCACAAAGGTTTCGTTAAAAAAAAATCGCCGTTAGAATTTTTCACTAATTCCATTTTCTATTGTGTTCAATGGAATGCTCAGTATTAAACGTTCAATTTTCAATGATGTAAACTTTGATTTGAAATTTTGGGTACAAATGGAAGCCAAATTGCAATTACCCCATCGAATCTCATTGGGCGATCCATAAAGAAGCCATTTGTGTTTAAATTGACTTCCAGAATCTCTCAGGGGGTGCATGACACCAAAATAACCGTTTTGGCCAATCAGATTCGAGCTCAGTGACCCATGCCTAGAAAGCCAAAACCTTTGTACCCAATTTATTCATTGGCGATTGCTGACCATCATATGTCGGGTAGACTGTCTTACGTAACATTAAAATGCGAAAAACATACCATAACCGTGTTGCGTTATATGTTTGGCTCAGTATATTTTATTACCTGTAGGCCTGAGGGTATGACGAGAACATTATCCATGGATGTAAATGAGTGGAACCCATTTGAAGAGGAGGAGGATGTACTGTTCGGGAAAGAGTTTGATAAATTACGGAGGGGCTCAAATAGTAGTAAGTTTAACTGTTATGTTTTACCAGTTCTCATAGAAAACCTCTGAAATCTTAAAGTAAACTACCAAAATTCTTTAAAGACATTATCAGGTTTGCAAGTTCTTAATACTGTCACTGCTTGCAAAGGATTTGCTTTTATATTTTTATTTTTAATGATAGTCAGTTATTGTTCATCAGTATGGTATTTTTGAATTAAGTGCATATTTTATGACATCAAAGTTAGGGTTTTCCCTAGAGTATTTTAGGGCTGTTTTGTGTTTCTGTCTATTCTGTAAAGTGAAAAAAGCTTGATCAAGGCTCCAAGTATGTCTTTGTATTTCAGGTATATCTAATGTAAAAAGTCGTGAAGACCTTGTGATGTCGGGATCTGATTCTTCAGATCCTTTCCAAAATGCTCCTTTCAAAAAACCAGGTGGGTTTTCTAAATCTCTGTATATGAGCCGCCTTGTGGGAAAACCAACAATGTGGTTTCCGAACAGGTCGGACACAAATTGGGCTGTACAGTCACAGAAGATGGTTAGAGGTTGGAAATTTTGGATTTAGAAAGTAGAAGAATTGTATTATCTGTGTAGCAAAAACCAAGGTGCTGATCAGCTTCGCGGTGACCGCGAAGCTGATCTGCGTCTTTGTTTTCGCATATGCAGATTGTTGGTTTTCCCATGCGGCGGCTCATTCAATTTCCTTGAATTTTCCTCCCATGCTTTTCATAACTCCTCTACAATGAAGATATTCAGCCGCATGCATGAAAGCAAACTTTTGTTGAAATGAGCATAAATACAAAATTCTGATAGTTTTAGCTAGTACACCTGGACCTCTTTATAACACGGAAGACTGGATCCATACGGTTTTTCGTGTTAGCTAAACGAACCGTGTTATAATTGGAGCTCAGAAAACCCCAAATGAAAGTTAGGTGCTGCTGTTTTCAAGTAATTTTGGCAAGCCTATTGTCAATTTTACTTTCTATTTCCTTCCCTTTTTACTTCATTTTATGTTTGTTTCCTTTAATTGAAAATTAAATATACATGCTGAAAGGTAAAGTGCATACCTTGCACTGTTATAAAGTTCCATTTTTTAATTTGTAAATAGACACATTTTCTCCAATACACAAAATGACAAAGAATTTCTCATATCATCCACACTAATAATCTGCGCATAGACAACATCTTACTTTCACTTTACCTGTAAATTAGCCAATATAACCACTCAAATAATTACTGATGTGCTACCTTCGGTTTGCACTTTTTATTGAACAACTTTTTCAAGAGACAGACGATAATGATAATCATCTTTAATTTATCTGTTTACAGTAAAAACTTTACTCAATAGCAAGTGATCATTTGTATTGTTGATTTATTCTAATGAGATGGAGAATGTTCTTTATTCAGAAACTTTAAACAGAAATAAAATTTTTGGACAGTTATGTCCAAGTATGAATACATTGACTTATCTAGGCCGCTGATTTCATTCTCCGAAAATTGATGAGCAATGTCACGAAAAAAGTCTGTTGAGCTTTCCGAAAATGGCAATCACAGATCAGACTGTGCAGTCTTAGTATTTCAATCACTATGAATAGAGGAGATTTTACCAAATAAAATAGATGCTCAGCTGCACAAGAGATGCTTAGCTGCACAGTAGCCTTACACTATGTTTGCCTTTGAATGCTAAATTTCTCATTCTCATTCTCTCTTTTATGATCACGAAAATGAAAATGGAAGGTAAGGGAAAATTTGGGATCCAAGGCAAATCTGTGTTATAAGCATTTTCGTACTATAACGAAGCGTGTTTTATCGAGGTCCAGGTGTAGTATTTGAATGACTGCTATTTCTTACCAACGCTTCCGGATTAGGCCATGAAGAATTTCAGTTTAATTTTTCGTTTTGAAACAAAATATAATTTAAAGAATAACCAAGTGCAATGGATATTTACCAGTTTGCATATGCATGGATAATAATGTAGTAGTTTGCTGTGCAGTTAGTGATTACAGCAATACAAGTTTGCTTTGTTGATTCTGCTTACTGGATTTTTCTTTGCTTTTCTTTGCTTTCATCGGTTCTGCGCTTTACATATTGTATTGATTTTGTCTGCTTAAATGGAATTATTAATATAACATTTTGTTGATTGTGTATGAGATTGATGTTCCTGTTAATTATCTACTTGGAACATTGAAGTACAGCTATAAGGAGCTACTTTGTAAAAAAGATATAAAGATGTGTATTGTTGAACAAAAAACATTAAGAACAAGATGAGAACAACAAGACAACTAAATTTATAGTAAAAAAATTTAGAAGTTATGTATCCCAATGATTATGACATTTTGCAGACCAGGATAAGATAAGATTTATTCAGGCAATAAGATCATATGTACAATTATGTTTGAGTATGTGTAAATACATATTTACTAATCATTAAGAGTACACTTGCATGATTAATAGTAAATTTGGCCAAATCAGAATAAGACCTTACCATGCTGTTCCACCCACCTACTTTCATTACATAATTCTATATGATATACTTAAAAATTCAGGGTCTATACAAAGTTTTTATTTATTGTAAAAACATGCAATATTTAACATGCATCAAAACATTAATCAGCCTCTGTCACAGTACCAAAGAGTTTAGATGCAATTTGTCCCACAAATGGTAAAAGGTTTCTTTAAGTTTTAAGAATTGCCATCAGTTCATGGATTTCTGGAAAATTGCTTCAGTAGGACTGTATGTAGAACATGATATTGAGTGTTCAGTTTCATTAATGTAACAAGATAAAGAAAATAACAACGAAGCCTAAGAACATAGACATCTTCACCAAGAGGACCTCTTGTAGTTTGCAAGTTTGATATCCATTCCTTTTGTGTATTTAGGTGATTTTTAGAATGAAGCTTACCTGAGACCTAGCTGGAGACTTTCGTTTTCTTACATTTATGATTATTAGCTTTTTAAGTTTTTTCCCTTTAAAAATAAGCTGCATTTGACGATCAACAGATCTGTAGTTATGTTTATTTGGAATATTTTAAAGTAAGAACAGATGTTAGAATCCCGGCCCTGACACTGGTTGGGAAATAATGAACAAAACAGCACAAAAAATGCAGCATGTGTGAAGAGCAAGCTGACTAGCTTTTTCCATAGAAGGTAGTCATCCTGTTAGCATCCACAAAAACAAAAATGTTTGGTACAGCAGAGAGGCAGACAGAATAAAAGTGCTGCTGCATGTGGAAAGTAGTTGACTTCTATGTCCCATCCTAGTGACATGCTATATCCCCTTTCTTCTTTCTTTCTAGTTGTGCATCACAAAACTCCATTCCCCTTTCTACTATAAGTGGTACTGATACTTTGAAAATGATTGTCATACCTTAAGTACAAACATGTTCAAAATCTAGGTATTGTACTTCATCGTCTTGGTAAATCCTTGGAGTCTTGGCAAACTGTTAGGATTTTAAACTCAAAAGACATTATTTTACTTCCTTTTTGAAACAAGGATTGAGTCTTTAAAGTTTTGAACATTTTTTTATTTAGGGCATTAATATTAAACAATGATGGACAATAATGACAAGCAATTTTATATAATTTCAAAACTGGGTATACCATTGACTGTCCTAGCTTAAGAAATGTATCTTTTTTATGTTTACAAAAGTATTTTGATAAAGTTATTTAATGTTTAGTAAGCTAGAAGATATGTTATTTTGGCCCTTCTTTGCGCATATTTTGGGTCTGGCATTCATAATTCCAAGATCTACCTTCTAGATAAAAGATTGTGCCATTTCTAACAAGTAATTGGTTGAATTGCAAATGGGATTCAGTCAGTTTGCATTTGTTCAATAAAAAGTAAAAATTAAAAATATGCAATCACAGATTTACTTCCAAAGAATGAACTGGTCATTCTAAGTTTTTAAAAATAAATGCCACCCTTATTTCATTTGTGTTTGCATTTTGTATCATAACTTTTGTTTTAAAAAGGCAGACTATCTAGGCAGTACTTCGTCATCTGCACTTTTTGACTGTTTTCGATGCTAACCAATTGCTTGTTAAGTGGTATTGAATTTGATATTTATAAATTTCATAAGCTGAGCTTTAACCTACTTAATTCCACCACCATAAACCAACTAAAATCCTTTATTTTGGCCTTGCAGGTCCACTAATCCGGTAACACCCCCTGTAACATGATGACTCTAGGAATTCCAATGGTGCATTTCAAGTCCAACAACTTGTGTTCTCCTCTCAGCTTGAATAACCTCCCTTTGTGATAACAGACTACCAGGGTAGCTTCCCTTTGTGATAACAGACTGCCACTAGAGGTCCTCTTGGTTGTCAGAAGAGCTGTCTCACAGCATGGACTTGAGCCGCCTCATGGGAAAACCAACAATCTGCATTGGCGAAAACAAAGACCCAGATCAGCTTCGCGGTTACCGGGAAGCTGATCAGCGCCTTTGTTTTCGCTACTCGGATAGTACAATTCCTCTTCTACTTAAATTCGAAATTTCAAGCTTCTAGCTCTTTTCTGTGCTTGTACAGGCTGGTTTGTGTCAGATCTGTTCGGAAACCACATTGTTGGTTTTCCCACGTGGCGGCTCATATTGCTATTTAAAGAAAAAAAACAATTAAAACTAATCAGCAGTTAAGCTATGGCATAATGTTCTATTTAACTAAGCCAGCTTATTTAAAGTCTTTCAGATACAAGCTTAAAGCTTCTAGATGCTTGATGGTGATAGATTAATTGAGTGGGAATTGGTGGTACGTTGCTCAATGTTTAAAACATGTGTCTCATGAAATCATTTAAGGTTTTTTCATTGTTTCAGCTCCTAACATATTTTTCCATTTATGAAGAATTGAGCTAATTATCTCAGACTTACGTAGAATATTCATTTCAATCAGTCGTTTGTTTAGCAGTAACATTATGCCATGACTTATTTTCTGATTCATAAATACATGTAACAAGGTATATCATATGTGCTAAACTATCAAAGATGCTTCACTTGCCATACTTTACTATTGTCTTTTTTTGTACACCATATTCTCATTTACGTTCATTTCATCCTATGTTTCTGCTTTGTATATCATTTGAGCTGCGTCATGAGAAAACTGGATTTTTGCCTATGCAAAAACAAAGGCGCAGATCAGCTGTGCGGAAACTGCACAGCTGATCAGCGCTTTTTGTTTTCTCTACACGGAAAGTACAATTCATCTTCTACTTATAACCAAAATTACAAACTTCTAGCCTGCTGGCCGGTTCACACCTGGTCAGAAACCGTGAAGATCGGTTTTCTCACCTCGTGGCTCATTTATGAGAGATTACACAAATATGATTGTTGCTCACTTGCACTGGTTATGCCGCACATTTTTTGTTTTGTGTTTGTTAGTCTGTATAAAATGAATGAATTAGTTGTCTTCATATAATAGGTTGTAGCTTTTTAAAGTACTCTTTATTCAAATGCCCTTAATGTTTTTATTGAGGTAAACTAAATATTAATGTAACACGAGCCATGACAACTTCTCATTAAATTCTGTTCATTTCAGTTTTCCTTATCCATTTATCAGGAAAAAAGTGGGGTTTGCAAAGGTATGCCTATTTTTCATAGATTGTGGGTACTCGTTAGAACCGCCTCGCCGAGGCAGTTCTAACGTGTACCCACAATCTATGTTTTGAGCAAAAATAAGAAAAATATCAAGATTTTTGTGACAAAATTTTCAATTTTTACAGCTAAAAAAATCTCTGTATATTGCATGGGCAAGTTTTCGTAATGTTCATTTTATCACAATGCCTGAAACTGACAATAAGGATTTAAAGTCAGTTAATCATTTGTTTGCAAGGTGACCTTTTGGTAGCGTGTTAGACTCTAAAGCAGATGGTTTGGGATTTGAAATCTGCCACATTGTGTCTTTGACATGGTTCCAACAGGCTCTGGAAAACCTGGAAAACATGGAAAATGGCTAAAAAAATCCATGCATGGAAAAGTCGTGGAATTTGAAAAATGTTGAATATCATGGAAAAATCATGGAATCTTGTTATGAAATGCCAGTTTGGATGTCTTTGGGATTCTTTTTTTCCTTGATAAATGAAGTTCTGTTTTTCAACAAGGCATTCAAACTAATTTGTCTTCATCAGAAAGCAAGATAATACCTTGAAGTAAGTTACTTTTGCAATATAATTATCTGTTCTTGCCTTTTAAAATGTGTTGTATGACAAAAAAAAATAAATAAACAGAAAAAATAGTTCTGGAAATTTAACTCTGATCATGGAATTATCATGGAAAGGTCATGGAATTTTATTTTATATTTTCCGTGGGAATTCTGCTTTGAGCAAGGTATATTTACTCCCCAACATTGTATTTTTGAACAAGACATATTTACTCCCTATTGTAAGAGTTAAGTTCTTCCCAGGAAGTGTTGGGTATATCCTGACATAACTGAAAAGTTGTTGAAATGGGACATAAAGCTATACATCAACCTCTTTTTTCCTGCCTTTTTAATATCACAAAGTCCCATGTTTTGAGCATCCCTTCAACCATATTTCACCTTGTAAGCAACAACAATGATACAAATCTCTTGTTTGTCATTCAAAACCTGCTTTTTAGCTTGCTTTATCTGAGAGGATTATCCATGAAGTTTATTTGCTGATTCAAAACCACATGATTTTGTCACACTCTTACTGTTATTATGTGATATGTAAAATAAGTATGCAAGACGTGTGATTAATATAATGTATATAAATGTAAAAAAATGATTAACATGTCAGGTTCATGACAGCATTGTTCAAATGTAGCTATTTCATGCCTTAAATATTTTATAAATGAGCCTGTGGGTGAGAAAACCAACAATTTGGGTTTCCGACCAGGTCCGCCACAAACCGGCCTGTACAGTCTCAGAAGATGATTAGAGGCTGGAAATTTTGGATTAAGAAAGTAGAGGATTTGTACTATCAGTGAAGTGAAAACAAAGGCGCTGATCAGCTTCGCAGTAACTGCGAAGCTGATCTGCGCCTTTGTTTTTGCCTGTGCTGATTGTTGGTTTTCCCATGTGGGGACTCAAATAGGCAAGTCAGAGTACTTTTATTCTTTTATTCCTGCATTTTGATAGATTTTACTTTTGTTTCAAAGGGCTGTAGATATTGTGCAATACAAGCTTGATCGATTGATGTACCAGAACATCAGGAAAACATGTCCGTGTAATATATACCCCCTTATACCCCACTTTTATATAGCAAAACTGGGGTACGCAGGGGTATACCTATTTTTCTTTTTTTTTTGCTCCAAAACATAGATTGTGGGTACTTGTTAGAACCGCCTCAGTGAGGGGGTTCTAACGTGTACCCACAATCTGTGTTTCGAGCAAAAATAAGAAAAATGTCAAAATATTTCTACCGAAATTGTTCAATTTTTACAATTTATGAAAAGTCTATTACATGGGCATGTTTTCGTAATGAAAAATGATTGTGATAGATACACCTTCATTCATTGATTTTGATAATATTGTCTTGGTGTTCAAAAAAAGTGTAACCATTTCTGCAAAGTGCCCAATTATTTCCTGGAAGGCTAGATGTATGTAAACAGCATGGTAATGGCCACAAAATGGTCTGATTTTGTTAAAAAAAAAACGTTAGCTTTTCGTTGAAACAGTCATGAAAATTTCAGACAACAATAGCCACTTAACAAGAAAGAATATATATGAAAATGTATATTATGTCTCCCCCCGACAGGGTCGGGAGACATATTGTTTTTCCCCGTGCGTCTGTCCGTCCATCTGTCCGTCCGTCTGTGTGTCCGTCTGTCCGTCCGTCTGTCCGTCACAAATCGTGTCTGCTCTATAACTTGAAAACCGTTTAAGATTTTTCAATGAAACTTGGTACACTTGTAAACCACGATGAGACGATGTGTCATGCACAAGAACCATAACTCTAGCTTGAGTATTTTTGGAGTTATTTCCCTTTGATTATTTTCGATACAATTTTGTGTCCGCTGTGTAACTTGAAAACCGTTAAAGATTTTTCAATGAAACTTGGTACACTTGTAGACCACGACGAGACGATGTGCCATGCACAAGAACCATAACTCTGGCTTGAGTATTTTTGGAGTTATTTCCCTTTGATTATTTTCGATACAATTTCGTGTCCGCTGTATAACTTGAAAACCGTTTAAGATTTTTAAATAAAACTTGGTATAGCCTGTCAGCTGTCTATAAAAACTGATGTTTTGCTGAATATCTTCAAAACAACAAAACCAATCGGTTTGCGGTATGGTGCATATTGAATGGTTATCTTATACATAATCAATCTATATTTTTAACATTTTTTACAATTTAAGGTTAAAAAGTTTCTTTTGAAAACTGTCCATTTTTACAGGGCATTTTGGCTGTAATGAACATGGGAGTAAATTTGTTGATGTAATAGCCTAGGAATATGCTCCTTTGTACAACTCTATACTTTGTAAGTATTAAGCTGCACATTAGGAAAATTACACTAGATAAAACAAAGAACCAGCCTGTGTTCCAACTGAGGTAAGACTTTGAGTGGTCCGTTTTGTTCAAAAACTTGCACATGGGAATAGCAAGTTCCCAAACTCGGACCAACCGATGGTAAGCAGAGACTGGTTAGTCTATCAGAAAGCAGTTTACATTGGAAACAGATACCGTAATGTAGGTTTTAAAATGTCATGGCTATAATGCGCAAAATGCAGTTATAATACCGGTATGTATAACTGTTAATATTTTACCTGTCTTTTTTATTCACCAAGAAAAAAAGAAATGCCACCTAAAACTTTGCCTAAAAAATCGGATGTGATTGTGAACACCTTAAAATATTTTGAAAATGAGGATAAAGAGTGAGTCTGATAATGACACTAGAAGCTTAATGAAAGTGGTACTAAATACCACTAAATATAATACTAAAGGCATTATTGAAAAGTCATTTACATTAGTTAGAGCACTCATTTTTTTTAAAGGGTATACTATTGGATTCACACTAAATGGCATTTATCCGCCTATAGAAACTTTATTGAATGGGACTTGTGTTTGGGCGGTGCCTATAGCTGTTATAATAACTTAAAGTACTCCCCTTCATTAAGCCTTAATTTTTTGTATTAAGTTTAATAGACAAATGCAAGAAAACAACAAGTGAAAATTCTGAAAATCAGTTTCCAGTTATGTATTAGTATACAAATAACATTGGCACAAGAAATTTAATTCTATCACTTATAATAAGTTAGAAATTCAGCAAAACGTCAGTTTTTATAGACAGCTGACAGACTATACATTTATTGAGCATGATCAGACGATGTGTCATGCACAAGAACCATAACTCTGGCTTGAGTATTTTATGAGTTATTTCTCTTTGATTATTTTCCATACAATTTCGTGTCCGCTTTATAACTCTAAAATCCTAAGAGTTATTTCAATGAAACTTGGTACACTTATAAAGCACGATGAGATTACCTGTCGTGCTAAAGAACCATAACTCTTGCTTGCATATCTTTGGAGTAATTTCCCTTTGATTATTTTCCATACAATTTCGTGTCCACCCTATAACTTGAAAACCGTAAGAGAAATTTCAGTGAAACTTGGTACACTTATAAAGCATGATGAGACGATGTCATGCACAAGAATTATAACTCTTGCTTTCATATCTTTGGAGTTATTTCCCTTTGATTATTTTTCCATACAATTTCATGTCCACTCTATAACTTGAAAACCATAAGAAATATTTCAACTTATAAAGCACGATGAGATGATGTGTCATGCTAAAGAACCATAACTCTTGCTTGCATATCTTTGGAGTAATTTCCCTTTGATTATTTTTCATTCAATTTCGTGTCTGCTCTATAACTCAAAAACCATTAGAGATTTTTCAATGAAACATGGTACACTTATAAAGCATGATGCACAAGAGTCATTACTCTTGCTTTCATATCTTTGGAGTTATTTCCCTTTGATTATTTTCCAAACACTTTCGTGCCCCCTCTATAACTTGAAAACCGTAAGAGATATTTCAATGAAACTTGGTACACTTATAAAACAGAATGACAGGATATGTGATGCACAAGAACTATAACTCTTGCTTGCATATTTTGGACATGCACATAGAAAGGGGGGAGACATCAGTTTTCACACAGAAAACAAATTCTAGTTTTATTTAAAATTCGTTTCTTGCTGAGTTAACAAAACTGGACAATGCTGCCCAAAGGTTTCAGCATAAAAAAGATATCGCAAGTGATAAGGATTCTATGGAAGGTGTATCTATTTGCCCATCTAGGAGCCAAAACTGAAGTCAATTATAATATAATAATAACTTCCTTTCACACATTAAGGCTTGGTACAGAATGTTTAAGCAGTGTAAACCTATTCTTTTTCTGGACTGTTATAAAAGTCTAGTGCTTTAAACAATGAAGATATTGCAAAATCACTTCAAAAAGTTGAAGGATGCTATTTAACTACATGTACTGCATAGTCAGACTTGGCCTTAGTGTTTGCTGGCACACATCAGCCACAAATTGTTAACAAAGAGCAGTGAATTCATGAGTAGTCAGTAGGCCAAATCTCCTCAAAGCCCAGTATAAATAGTATAAATACTGATCCATCTGCTTATATGCCTGATCTGATCAGAGTCATCAGATTCTGAGACTTGCTGTGTCAAGGATAGAAGTAAAGGTCAGAAAAAGAATAGGTTTATGGTGTATGTTTAATTTGAAATATGAAAATATATTATTTACCTAAAATACAGTCTTGTATGATTTAGATCCTGTATGAACTTTTTAAAGATTTGTCTGTGTAACTGTGATAGTGTGAGGTCCTGGGTTTGAAATTACCTCTACTATATTGCATCCTCTAGCAAGATACATTTTCTACCCACTACTGGTGAAATACCCAGGAAGCATTTACTCTTGTCTTTAATTGACTGAAAAATTGTTGAATGGGACATTAAGCTTGAACTCAACCAACCAATCTACCATCCACTGATTCAGAAAGAGCAGTTGTCAGTGACTGGTATCTGAATATACACCTAGTACTGGTTATATGCATACAAGACTATGCCAAGAATAGTCTAGTTAGGCTCCCGACTTAATTCGGCATTACCATATCATATGAGTATCTTGTCAAGGAGTCAAGCCCAAACATTTCTTGTGGTTAGGTCCTCTTGGAAAAAATACCGTAGTTTGAAAAGCCCAGTCAGAAACACTAAAATCTGAGGTCCAATGTAATCAGTCTCTTTTGTATCTTTCAGACATTGATGATGATGATTTTGATGATGATGGTGATGCAGAGGACCAAGTAGATAATGCTGCTGATGATAATGAAACTTCCAACGCTTCCACAAACTTTAAACCCCAGGATCTATTTGGAGCGACTCCGAGAGTTAAAGCTGCAATGAAGCTTGGAATGAAATCCAAGTATAATAAACTCATAGACAGTGGGGATGAAGAGGAAGCAAGACCCACAGTGAAAGTGAAACCAAAAGTTCCTCCAAAACCTCGGCGTAGGGAGGAATCAAGTTCATCACATGCTGAGGAGGAGCTGCCAAAAGATCAAGCAAAACCCGGAACTGAGTTTCATTATCGGGAGCTCGATGATGAATATGGGAGTAGGCCCGTAGCTGCGACTTCGGTGCCAGAGAAGAAGAAAGATCATGATGTTATATCGATAGTGTCGACGTCAAGTCAGGAGTATGATGCTGCTGCGAGAAATGTTGCAATTGTGCCAAATACAAATAAAACACAAACTGAACAAGCGGAAGAAGAAGGAGAAGAAGAAATTGTCCCTCCAGTTCCCGCTGATCCTATTATAGGTCACGAACACGGTGTCAGACCATTACTGGATGACGATGAACTTGAAAATGCTTATGGGAACCAGGTTCATTCCAAGTCAGTAGATATGACTGATAATCCTGTTACAATAGATATGACTCATAGTGGGACTATGTCACCAGATTTTGGTGCGAGTAAAGAAGGTGATGATGTATTTGGTGCTGCACCATTTCGAAGGAAATCCAAGAAAAAGATGTCTGCTCCTTCGCTGCTGTCTATTCCAAGACCTCATCACAAGGATGACACAAAGCTGAAAAAGGTTTCTCCGATACCATTAGTGAGTAAAGTCAAAGACAAAGGAAATAATGAAAACCAAAAGAAAAGTGATAGCCAAAAATTAAGTAGTGGTCAGAAACAGGGTGATGTTCATGGACAAAGTAGTGATGCATCTGCTGATATGAAAACATCACTCATTAATACAAAGGATAAAAGTAATGAAGAAAATGAATATGTAAATGACATGTTTGGTAGTGTCCCATTTGTACGACGACCACCCAGATCAGTAGAAGTTTTACCGACTACTGTTTCACCGAGCTATGATATGGCGAGTGGTGATAAGATGGAAAGTAATGATAAACAATTCAGAAACAGTTATAGTGCTGACAGTTTGTCACAAAAATCTAATCGAAATCCAGCTGATATATTTGGATCTGTTCCATTTGGAAGCATGCAAGGTCAATATGCAGTGCCAAAAAGAGACGTTACTACAAAGCAAAGTAGTAGGAATGAATCTCCCCATAGAAGTACCCCAGATACTTCTGTTGTGTATAGAAAAAGCATAGGAATAGATGAAAAAGATAAATCGACTCAAAGATTTAATGAAAATGTGCAGTTTTCTGCGGATTATCAAAGGTTTGAGGAGGAATCCGATTCCGAGGATGCAGATATTGTTTCCGGTGAAAGAACAAAATTTACAAAAAGCAAAGGATCTAAAAGTCCAGAGGTCCAAAACATTGAAGATTCTGCATTTTCCAATATGAGTTTTAATGATTTCGACGAAGATGAGGATCAATTGAATGAATCTTTCGACAGATTGACTGTGTCAATGCCAGAAAGAAGTAGCCATAATATGAAATATTCGCAAAGCCAAATCCTGAACACTGCATCGGTACCCCAACCAGGTTCCGTTAAGGAATCAAATAACATGGTTAACAGTGCTTCTGGGGAGATAGTGAAACCGAAACCTACTCCTGAAAAGTTTGATACATTCACATGGCCGAGGAAGCGTTTAAAAGGCCATGGACTTCATAAAGCAACAACCGAGCCTTTTAGTGGAAAAAAGAAAGTGGATATATAGGTCTGATGCCAAAATAGGTCTGAAACTCTGTGAATGTTTAATTATTTAGATGATAAGTAAATATGAGGGGTGATCGGAAAGTATGTATAAAAATGCTGTAAAATAAGATTGTGTCAGCCAATTTATATGAAAGTTTGTACGAATAAACATTGATCCTTTTATAATTAAATGCCATTGTCGTTTTAAAACAATGATGTAAGACTTTTATGCAGAAGACAGGGTAATGACGTCACTTCATGTGACCCGGCGCACATGTACCCTGCGTTGACTTTGTTGGTGTATTTGGGAGGTTTGCGAAAGTTGGTCGACATTTTTTAATGAAAAATAATTTTCTAACATTAATTGACCATTTTTCAAAAACATATGGCATTCTGATTCTTTATCTACAAAACGGTGAAATTGAATTCAACAGGTTAGTGTAAAATATGCAAGAATATTGATTTCATTTTGTAAAGTTAAATTCAATACCTTGTTTTCTGGCCGATGTTTATCGAAATGATAAAAAGACTGGCATAAACTATAACTTATAGAGACAATGTCAAGAATAGATATGTTTCAAGCTTGCAGTAAATTTGTACTTTTTAAAAATGACTTCCCGAAAATGCAACATTTTCGAAAAAAATCTTAACAGTTTTGTCTATTTGACAGAGTCAGTATTTGCAAGACTCTAGAGACAAATCCATTTGATAAACATCCTCGTAACTTTACAAATATAAGCTGTGTACGTTGCAGTTAATAAGTATTAAAAATAAAATGTGGGCATACGCAACCAAAACGGGTGTTACAATATTTTGAACTAAGAAGTATTTTGTAATAAGAATAAAACTTCGATGTTACGTTGCGCCGCATAACGTTAGGCAGTGTTTCCATAATGACAGCTGCAAGGCATGTGTGCGTATTATGCATGCGTTATTGCAATGGAATAACTGCATATATATTGCTGTATTATTTGATGAAATTTCATCTCGAAATAACAAAAGTGAAAGAAATGACAACATTTTTATATGTACTTTCCGATCACCCCACATACATTATGGTGAATGAGATAAAACTTTTCTTTTTATTTATTTTTTTTTTCTGAATGAACTTAATATCTGGGGCTGGTATCTTGGTAAGACGTTACTTTTTGTAACAAATGCCACTATTTTCTCTATTCTCTCAATCTGAAATTTAAAGCAATGTCCCTTTTCTGTAGTCCAAAGAATTTTTCTTATTATCTGGCTTGGAGAATATACTCTAAACAGAACCATTTTAAAGATTTTTTTTAGTTACTACTCTGCCTTAGTATAGAGATTAGACAGCTTAAAGTTATAGATTCAAACCATTAGGCTGTCTGAGGCCCAAGTCAAGAGAATTGATTTACATAGCATGGCTGTGCCAACTGGTATGTACTGATGCTGTCTCTGTTCTCAGACTAAATGTTTACAGTGTTGACCAAGACCAGGCCTGATAGATAACTGGCTGATGTAATGTATTTGACTCTTGTGATTTTGCTTGAAATATCAGGAAAATGTCCGTGAAATAAATACCCCCGTACACCCCATTGTAATCTGGGGAATGCAGGGGTTTACCTATTTTATTAGCTCACCTGAGCCGAAGGCTCACAAGGTGAGCTTATAGGATGGCCATGATCCGGCGTCCGTCCGTCCGTCGTCCGTCCGTCGTCCGTCGTCCACAATTTCAAAGATCTTCTTCTCTGAAATCGCTTGGCCGATCTAGTTGAAATTTTATGTGGATTCTCCTTGGGTAGTGGCATTTCAAGGTTGATCGCGAAATCTAGGTCACATGACCAAGATGGCCGCCATGCCCATATATGGTAAAAACCCTTCAAAAATCTTCTTCTCCAGAACCGGTGGGCCGATTTCCACGAAACTTGGTATGTAGCATTGGGGACTTCAGCCCATCATAGTTTGATAAAATGATGACCCTTGGATGACCTTGACCTATTTTACGGCAAGGTCAAATTTGGAAACATAGGCTTTTACATGGGAAAAAGTGAAAACTATGGATTTTTTGAAAACTATTGCAGCCTGAGGCCTGAAAAGTGGTAGATGCGAATAACTAATGGAGTAGATGAAGGTATGTGATTAATATAGGTCAAGGTCATCTCTTGACCTTGGCCAGTCTGTTGTCCATACACACTTTTCAAAGATCTTCTTCTCTGAAACTGCTTGGCCAATCAAAGTGAAATTTTATGTGGAGCATCCATGGATAGGGGAGACGAAAGTTTGATCGCGAAATCCAGGTCACATGACCAAGATGGCCACCACGCCCATATATGGTAAAAACCACTCAAAAATCTTCTTCTCCAGAACCGATGGGCCGATTTCCACGAAACTTGGTATGTAGCATTGAGGCCCTCAGCCCATCATAGTTTGATAAAATGATGACCCTTGGATGACCTTGACCTATTTTATGGCAAGGTCAAATTTGGAAACATAGGCTTTTACATAGGAAAAAGTGAAAACTGGATTTTTTGAAAACTATTGCAGCCTTAGGCCTGAAAAGTGGTAGATGCAAACAACTAATGGAGTAGATGAAGGTATGTGATTAATATAGGTCAAGGTCATCTCTTGACCTTGGCCAGTCTGTTGTCCATGCACAGTTTTCAAAGATCTTCTTCTCTGAAACTGCGCGGCCAATCAAAGTGAAATTTTATGTGGAGCATCCATGGATAGGGGAGACAAAAGTTTGATCGTGAAATCCAGGTCACATGACCAAGATGGCCGCCACGCCCATATATGGTTAAAACCACTCAAAAATCTTCTTCTCCAGAACCGGTGGGCGGATTTCCACCAAACTTTGTATGTAGCATCTAGGACCTCAGCCCATCATGGTTTGATAAAATGATGACCCTTGGATGACCTTGACCTATTTTACGGCAAGGTCAAATTTGGAAACATAGGCTTTTACATAGGAAGAAGTGAAAACTATGGATTTTTTGAAAACTATTGCAGCCTGAGGCCTGAAAAGTGGTAGATGCAAACAACTAATGGAGTAGATGAAGGTATGTGATTAATATTGATCAAGGTCATCTCTTGACCTTGGCCAGTCTGTTGTCCATACATACTTTTCAAAGATCTTCTTCTCTGAAACTGCTTGGCAAATCAAAGTGAAATTTTATGTGGAGCATCCATGGGTAGGAGAGACAAAAGTTTGATCGCGAAATCCAGGTCACATGACCAAGATGGCCGCTACGCCCATATATGGTAAAAACCTTTCAAAAATCTTCTTCTCCAGAACCGGAAGGCCAATTTTCATGAAACTTGGTATGTAGCATTTGGGACTCCAGCCCATCATAGTTTGTTGAAATGATGACCCTATGATGACCTTGACCTATTTTACGGCAAGGTCAATTTTGGAAACATAGGCTGTTACATGGGAAAAGGCGAAAAAACAAACTGTTGCAGCCTGAGACCTGAAAGTTGCTAGATGCAGACAACTAATGGAGTCAATGAAGGTAAGTAATTAATGAAGGCCAAGGTCATGTCTTGACCTTGGCCCAAGGTCATTTAAATATCAAAATTAAAATTATGGTTTTCTCAGAAATCACTGGGTTTGGAAACTATTGCAGCCTGAGACCTGAAACTTTGCAGATGCAGACAACTTATGAAGTCAATAAAGGTGTGTGAGTATTCAAGGTCAAGGTCATTTCATGATGACTTAATACTCCAAGATCAGGCTTCAGGTGAGCGTTCTCAGGACCAATGGTCCTCTGGTTTTTTCTCTAAAACATAGATTGTGGGTACTCATTAGAACTGCCCAGGCAATGCAGTTCTTACATGTACCCACAATCTATGTTTTGAGCAAAAAAAATTTTTGTCTGATATTTTTTTCAAATTTTTCCAGCTTCAGATATTGCATGGGCATGTTTTCCTAATGAAAAGACAGGCTTTCTTCTGTTAACAAAGCACTCATCTATAAATAATTTGAGTAATTCTGATGTCCTTGTATAAAAGAACCTAGGTTTGTAGTCTTGTCTTTGTATTCAGTTGATTTAAAAACCGATCAATGTTAAAGCATGCACATAAGCTTTTGTTTTCAAAATTGGACTGATATATATACATAAACATGTATTTGAAATCAAAAGTTAACAAATGTATGATTTGCATCTGTGATAATGTTACTGACCAACATTTGTTATCAAGTTAATGAAAATACATGTAATTACTTTCTAGGGCCCCGTCCATTGGGGCCTAGTAGAAATAGATGGGCTGCTTGTGCCACGCAAAGCTTCAAAACTACTGACCGACCATCTGATTACTGGTAAAGTGGTTTAGTCAAACCATACATACATATATAATAAACTGTATTGGTTTACTTTGGTGGTTATATTTATGAAGCACATTTTGAGTGTCATGGCATCCTAATGTTGGGTAAAAGTCCCATAAATTGAAGGCAACGCCCTGACATGACCATTGCTGTTGACTGGGACGTAAAGCATCAATTCAATTAAACAATTACTTTCTATGAAACTGAAGCTTCTGTAAAAGCATACTTGTACTTTTTTTATCTAGTGCTTAAACTCATATGTGCTAGCTACAAGCTGTTGCAAAGTAGCAAATTTGTGGCCATTTATTTATTTATTTATTTTTTCCAACTACATGTATTTTATTTGCTGTATAGTTGCTAAGTGTTACCTGATGCACAATTAGCTTCGTTTATCACCAACAGCTTCTGAATATCTTTTCTGCAACACATGAGCCTTCGCTTAAGAAAACCAACCATTTGGGTTTCTGACCAGGCCTGACACAAACTAACCTGTACAGCTACAGAAGCAGGCTAGAAGCTTGAAATTTCGAGTTTAAGAAGAAGAGGGACTGTACTACCTGTGGAGCGAAAACAAAGATGCTGATCAGCTGTGCAGTTACTGCACAGCTGATCTGCGTCTTTGTTTTTGCATATGCATGCTGTTGGTTTTCTTATGTGATGGCTCATATGTAATGCTGCTAATGAATTGTCAATGCATCACTCATGATTTGGAAAAGGAGAAAATAATGACCACCGAAAGTGGCTATGTTGCAACCTTTGTACATACTCATGTGCCAATATATCAACAAAAATATTCTGAAAAGGGTCTCAAGTGATTATTTGGGGTCCAATTTGTTAACAAATATGAAAGTTTTATTTTCAACCATTTGTATGAACTGTTTTTGAATGCTAGACTTTTCAATTTTCTTGCTTTTGATTATTTATTCTTTAATTGTCCATTATTGGCTCATTAATTTACCTGCTGTTATATATATTGTTTGGTTGATTTGGGTTTTAACATCTCACCAACAGCTAAGGTCATAAGGAGGCAGGACCTCGGTTTATTGACACATCCGATGGAAGCATGGGAACAAACTTGCGACCCCTGGTTTACAAGAGGAAGGACATAACCTGGTAACCACTGCACTTCTATGTCATGATATAAATCATTCATGACAGAGGTTTGGATAACTGCCTCTACCTTGTTGTTGTCCTTCAGCGAGAAACTTTAAAAGCTTTCTACAGTGCTGTCATGATCACATCCCAGCTGCCTTTCTCCCATTACGAAAACATGCCCATGCAATATACAGAGATTTTTTTCAGTTTGAAAAATTGAAAATTTTGCCAGAAAAATTTTGATATTTTTCTTATTCTTGCTCAAAACATAGATTTTGGGTACACGTTAGAACCGCCTCGCCCAGGCGGTTCTAATGAGTACCCACAATCTATGTTTCGGAGCAAGAATAAGAAAAATAGGTATACCCCTGCATACCCCAGTTTTGCTATATAAAAGTGGGGTTCAAGGGGTTATACATTCCACAGACATGTTTTCCTGATGTCACTTTAGCTTGCTTAGTGAAGAGCAACTACCTCTTACGAAAGAAAGGTTTATTATTAAATGAGCTGCCTCGTGGGAAAACCAAAAATGTGGTTTCAGAACAGGTCCGACACAAACCGGGCTGTACAGTCATAGAAGATGGCTAGAGTCTTGAAATTTCGGATTTAAGTAGAAGAGGAATTGTACTATCTGTGTAGCGAAAACAAAGGCGCTGATCAGCTTCGCGGTTACCGCGAAGCTGATCTGCGTCTTTGTTTTCGCCTATGCAGATTGTTGGTTTTCCCGTGAGGCGGCTCGTATATTTTTTAAGGATTTGTATTTGGACTATAAGATAATGTTACCAGCAAGCCCAACATTTGACCTTGAAATCCAAAACAGAACATTTTAAGATTGTAGCAAAAAATAATGCATTTATTTATTTGTGTAATATCGATGCTAAATGCCAAATTTGCTTCGTGATAATCAACATTTAAATAAGTGACCATTAGAAAACCATTTTTATTTTATACTTTACAGTGAAAACCAATGTACCGGGTATATCAAAACTTGAAAAAATTGGTATTTTCATTGACATGAAATTTCACTGATATTAAATCTCATTGATAGCAAAAGTCACTAGTGACTGATATCAGCCTATGGTATATCTTCACTGTAGATTTTGGAATACTTCTGACGTTTCCATTTACTTGACGTCATTAAATGTGTCTCACTTCAGAAATTCAAACGCCTGTAACTCCGTTATTTATGAGCGAAAACATAAAGTGTGGGTATTCATTTTCTTAGATAGAACGTAAGGAACAATGTGGTACCAAAGTTATTTGTGTTTTCAAAAATTTTTGGTTTTTGCATTTTCACCGCCTGCCTTGTGAATTGGAAAATGCCCGTGTATTATAAAGTAAAAAGAAAATTTGTTTTTTTTTTCGGTGAATAACAAATATATTTCATCTCGTGAGTTGAAAACATAAAAATTTTCACTCATGCTGCACACTCGTGAAAATTCTAATGTTTTCAACTCACTCGATGAAATAAATTTTGGTATTCACCTCAAAAAAAGCAAATATCCTCTATGTAATTAACCTTTAATTAGAAAAATGAATGAAATACTTGTATTTGTCCATGTGTAAATTTAAAAAGCATAGTATGTCCCACTTAGCAAACCAACCTATTTTAACTGTCCATTTTTGAGACTCGAATGAGTCTGCTTCTATAACAAGTGCAAGTTGAATATAATTTTTATGAGAGTAGTATAAGATGCGCTGTTTACATTTAGAAATATATTCATCTGGGGCCAGTTGTTCAAAACTTCGTTAGCTCAATGTCATCATTAAGACCTCAACTCATTTTATCAAAAAAAAAAATAACAGTGTATTTGTAATATTCATGTTTGAAATTTTAACAAGTCGTTAACTAACGATGTTGTTAATTTTGAACAACAGGGCCCTGAATAATAGTTCTCTGTTTATCCCATGTGAAAGGTACTTTAATTAAAAGGAAGGCAAATCTACTGAGTACCCTCGACATATGGTCTGGTGGAGATTTTTTTTAGAAAAGTATATTTGTCAGCATATGCATTTTATGTTTACCCTAGTTTTTGTGTACTTGAAAAAGTAACAGTACAGTTGAGGCATGTATTTGAGTATATTTGATGATAATTAAGGAGTAATTCCACTCAAATCACCATAAAAGTGTTGACATGAGCCGTGACGTGAGAAAACCAGTCTTCAGGGTTTCCAACCAGGTCCGGCACAAACCGAGCTGTACAAGCACTGAAGTTGGCTTGAGACTGGAAATTGTGGATTTAGAAAGAAGGGGCATTGTACTATCTGTGTAGTGAAAACAAAGTTGCAGTAACTGCACAGCTGATCAGCGCCTTTTGTTTTTGCATATGCAAAAATCCAGTTTTCTCATGACGAGACTCAGATTATAGTTGTAGCTTTGATGAGGCAATTCTTATAAGCATCAATGTTAGCCACATCATGAAAAAACATGCTTTTTACATACAAGAATTCTTAAATCCAAAATTTCAAGCTTCTGTCCTACTCCTGTGAAAGTACACTGACCAGGCCCCAAGGTCATACAACTTTTTTCATGCTTAACTCAGCTGAGCATAAAATTTAAACTGCTAATAAATGAGGAAATAGCCCAACTAAATTAATATTTCAGGTGTATATCACCAAAGCCAGTAATTTATCCTAAATGCCAACAACTGTTGTTGGCATTTTAACATTTATGAGCAGGAGAAATTTTAGTCTCATCTGAGCTGAGCATGAAAAATGTTTTATAACCTCGAGGCCTGGTCGGAGGTTTGACGACTGGGTTATATTGTTTCTTATGAGAACTGATCAAAATACAATGTATCTTTAAATTAAAATCAGATATCATCAGATACATGCCATATTTATATGTACTTGTACTTGAGAAAGAAAAGATATCTGTGATTTACCTATAACATCAGCAGTCTTTGTGTTAGTTTCTTCAAACCCTGTTCCGGCAAAAGTTATCCCTAGTCTGGTCGAGAGTAGGTTTAACCCATATATGACGGAAGGATTTTCCCATCGTTATCATTTGGGTGAGTCCACTTTCATTTTTGGGGACATCAGGTGTGATTTTAGATTTTTATTTACTTTTTCGATGAATTTTCTTTAAGCAAACAGAATAGCCCCAGATGGGACGCCGCGTTTTGCGGTGTCACATCTGGGGCTATTCTGTTAGCCTATGTCCCACAAAAAGTATGCTGGGCTTAAACAAGTTAATGATGCATGTACAATACATGTATTTGAAAAGTAATTCCATGAAAGCCATCAGTGGACCCCTGCCCATTATTGCTCGAAGAGAAAAGATGAGCTGCTTGTGCCTCTGGGCAAAGCTTATTAGCGACTGACAGACCATTTAGAAGATCTTAGAAGGTCTGAGCTTGCACAGGAAAGGTGGTTTAGTCAAACCATCCATACTATTATAAGCCTTAGTTGTTTATTTGGGTTGTTATGCTTTGAAGCACTTTTCCGATTTCATGACATCACGATGTTGAGTAGAAGTCCCTTAGAATGGCAGCAAAATCTCAACATGACCATTGCTGTTCACTAGGATGTAATGCAACAAATCAAAACAAACAGGTAAAAGTTGGCAACAATCAGGAAAAGGCGCAATCAGAAAGAGATTCCCACTCCAAAAACCCGAGGTGGGAAAAAAACTAAAAACAAGAACTGACAATAAGCAAGGCTTATTAGATACCCCCTGCAAAGTAAAAGCCAGTAAAAAAAAATGACTTTCAGCTGTTTATGATGCAAACTATAAATGAGCCACTTCGTGGGAAAACCAACAATGTGATTTCTGAACAGGTCTGACACAAACCGGCCTGTACAAGCACAGAAGACGGCCAGAGGTTTGAAATTTTGGATTTAGAAAAGAACTGGACCCTTTACAAGCATCCCCATGATGAAAACAGGCACAAAAATTGTCTAAGTTCACAAAGCTGCCATTTTGTCAAAAATTATATTTTCACAATAAAACTTCTTCATGCGAATGTCTAATATGTCTTTATTGTGAAGGTAAAGTATCAGATCACTACATCAAAAGCTGTGGTAGGAGTTGATCGGCCCGTATCTGCACACCTTATAATAAATGTTGAAAACTTGCAAAAACAATTGTCTAAGTTCAAAAATATTTTTTCAAAATAATATTTCTTCATGCACATGTCCAGTGTGTCTGTATCGTGAAGACAAAGTATCAAATAGCTCCAACAAAAATTGTGGTAGCAGTTGATCGGCCCGTATAAGCACTACCATAGCAAATGCTCATAAAAATTGTCTATGTTGTCTGAGTTCAAACAGCTGCAATTTTGTCAAAAAATATTTTATTCAAAATAATATTTCTTCATGCACATGTCCAATGTGTCTGTATTGTGAAGTCAAAGTGTCAAATGGCTCCAGTAGAAACTGTGGTAGGAGTTGATCAGCCCTTATAGGCACTACCATGGAACCCATGTTGAAAACAATGCACAAAAATTGTCTAAGTTCACAAAGCTGCAAATTTTTTTAAAATTATTTTTCCAAAATAATATTTCTTCATGCACATGTACGGTGTGTCTGTATTGTGGTGGCAAAGTATCAAATGGCTCCAGCAAAAACTGTGGTAGGAGTTGATCGGCCGTATAGGCACTACCATGGAACCCATGTTGAAAATAATGCACAAAAATTGTCTAAGTTCACAAAGGTGCAAATTTGCTAAAAATTATTTTTCGAAAATAATATTTCTTCATGCACATGTCCAATGTGTCTGTATTGTGGTGGCAAAGTATCAAATGGCTCCAGCAAAAACTGTGGTAGGAGTTGATCGGCCCATATAGGCACTACCATGGAACCCATGTTGAAAACAATGCACAAAAATTGTCTAAGTTCACAAACCTGCAAATTTGTTATAAATTACTTTTCCAAAATAATATTTCTTCATGCACATGTCCAGTGTGTCTGTATTGTGGTGGCAAAGTATCAAATGGCTCCAGCAAAAACTGTGGTAGGAGTTGATCGGCCTGTATAGCGACTACCATGGAGCCCATGTTGAAAACAATGCACAAAAATTGTCTAAGTTCACAAAGCTGCAAATTTGTTAAAAATTATTTTTCCAAAATAATATTTCTTCATGCACATGTCCAGTGTATCTGTATTGTGGTGGCAAAGTGTCAAATGGCTCCAGCAAAAACTGTGGTAGGAGCTGATCGGCCCTTATAGGCAGTACCATGGAACCCATGTTGAAAACAATGCACAAAAATTGTCTAAGTTCACAAAGCTGCAAATTTGTTATAAATTATTTTTCCAAAATAATATTTCTTCATGCACATGTCCAATGTGTCTGTATTGTGGAGGCAAAGTATCAAATGGCTCCAGCAAAAACTGTGGTAGGAGTTGATCGGCCAGTATAGGCAGTACCATGGAACCCATGTTGAAAACAATGCACAAAAATTGTCTAAGTTCACAAAGGTGCAAATTTGCTAAAAATTATTTTTCCAAAATAATATTTCTTCATGCACATGTCCAGTGTGTCTGTATTGTGGTGGCAAAGTATCAAATGGCTCCAGCAAAAACTGTCGTAGGAGTTGATCGGCCCGTATAGCCACTACCATACCTGTAATAGAAAATGTTCATGAAAAATTGTCTATGTTCTCTCAGTTGTAATTTTGTCAAAAATTATTTTGTCACTATCAAACTACTTCATGCATATGTCAAACATGTCTCCATTGTATTTGTAAAGTTTCAGAGTTATTCATGGAAAACTGTGGTAGGAGTTGATCGGCCCATGAAGGCACTATACATATGCATATAAACACAGCCATTAAGAATTACAAAGGGCAATAACTCTCACAGAACTGGCCCCTAGCCCCTAATGTTTTATCATAATATTTGCCCCATCAATATGTATGTGTGTGCAAGGTTTCATGAAATTCCGGCCAAGGGGCTTCAAGATATTAAGGAAACAAAGTGTTACGGACGGACGGACAGACGGAGACCCGGACGGACAATGTGAAAATAGTATATCCCCCTTATAACTTCGTTATTGCGGGGGGTATAATTAACAATCTGGTACTTATACCATGAAAATACATTGTAAGCCAAATGAGCAGCTATTTTCCCAATAGGTGACCATTCAGTTACCAAAACTTAACTAAAAATATAAAAAACATTCATAAGGTGCAAACAGCAAAAAATTTAAACACCAAGACATAAAACAATAAGAACCACCACAGAAGTATCGCCTTGGAATGATCAGTAATATAAAACACTGGCGGGCTTTATCCATTTTACAATGCCCTAACCTCACCCTCAGCTTCTGCAGTGGTTCACAACATTTAGTTAGTTGTTCAGTCCTTGTGGTGATTCTCTAACTAGTAAAACCTTCAATTGTCCTGACAGATATAAAATGTCAAATTTGAAAAAAAAAAAAGTCACCTCATGAAGACCTCCAGTAGCTGTGTTCTGTTAAGCAATCACAAAATGGGCTACTTACTGTAGAACTATGGTGGATGGGGAAAGGAAATGACAATGTCAAAAATGTCATTCTATGATTTAATATGCTCATAATACTGAGGTAGGCATGACATGTATTGGGGTATTGGGATTTTGAGATTCATAGAGAGGAGACGCTGTTCTTGTAAAAAAAACAACCACCACCAAAAATATATATAGACCAGCTTGGCACCATTCATGACTGATTATCATTTTCAATGTTTGTTTTTGTCTTACTGTGAGGATATTTAACTGAGCCACTGCATAAGAAAACCAACAAATGCTTGGAAGAAAACAAAGGCGCAGATCAGCGAAGCTGATCAGCGCCTTTGTTTTCGCCACAGATAGTACAATCCCTCTTCTACTTAAATACAAAATTTCAAGCCTCTAACCATCTTCTGTGACTGTACAGGCCAGTTTGTGTCGGACCTGGTCGGAACCCAAATTGTTGGTTTTCTCACACACAGGCTCAACTCTTTGCTGTCAGTTGTTGCCCAATTGGTCCGGCTTCCAATCACCACACTACATTTCGTTATATGCCGTGTGATGCTTCAACCTAGGCTGTAAGAAATTTGGTGGCATCATGAGTATATAGGATGTACCGATATCTAGAGATTTTTAGCTGCTTAGCAGGCAGGTTTGAAGTTTATACTAACCTTGGTCGAGGTCATAAAACGCTTCATGCTCAACTCGGCTACGCATGAACTTTAAACTGCTCATAAATACAGTAATAGCCCAAAATAAATTAAAATTTCAGGTTCAGATCACCAAGTCCTGTAAAATGTCCTGCTTATAAATGTTAAAATGCCAACAATTCTTGGCATTTTAATATTTATAAGCAGGATAACTTTTAGACTTGGCTGAGCTGAGCATGAAAATTTTATAACCTCGGGGCCTGGTCAGGAATTCCCAAAACAGAGCTTCTCCAGCAACATAAATAGATCAGGCTTTTGCAACATTTCGTCGAAAATTACATTTGTCGAAAATGTCCCCATGCCCAGACCCTTTCCCTAACTCTAGTGGTTGGTGGCTCAAAATGTGGACCTATAGGCTAGTCTTCTATGGAATAAATCTCAAAATTTTGCTGTGAATTTTTTGAAGTTACAAAATTTTCGACAAAACACATTTTTGACGAAATGTTGTGCATCGAGAACAAAGATCTTAGAATACACACTTGGAATGTCAAACACTTAACAATCACAGGACTTTGTTAGATACTTTACAATCACAGAACTTTGTCAGTCAGATTTCATAGTTTCTGAATTTTCTTAGTATATCTGAAGCTGGTTCTCTTTCCCATGGCACGCCTTGTGGTGAACTGGAACCACACTTTGTTGCTGGAAAACAAAATTGATATGATGAATGAGTGATGACTATAGGGCAAATTGGGGAAAAATACTGAACTCAGATTGTACGTATGCCTGAACAAGGTGTTATTAGCTTCTTGACAGTGTGCAAAAGGAGTGGCAGTGGCCTAAACTGAATTGAGAGGTTGGGGGTTGGAACCCCACTGGTGCCAGGTTGTGTCCTTGAACAAGACACTCCCCATAGTACTGGTCAATACCCAAGAACAAGTGCATCCACCCCAACATGACTGAAAAATTGTTAAACTATAAAACATTCAAATGTCTGTCTGCTTATTGTTTAACGACGTATCGACCCTGATGCGTCATTAATGTCTTACACGGTAGAATGTTAAAAATATATTGAAATCATATTAAAATATAACACTAATCAAATGTATGTGAGCATTGCCTAAACTGCAGTATCAGCAATATACCTCTAGTCAAAAAATATCACAGGTATGTAAGGACTCAGCCACTAACAATTTTTGTCCCAACCCATGGGGGCTGCTTGATGCATCCCCCTGCAGAGCTGTTAACCTGTTTATCACCATAGAGTTGTTTAACTGCTTGTAAGGCCTGAGTCTGCCCAGGAAAAAGTGCTGGAAGTCAAAATGTCCATACAGTAAGCATTAGCTGTTTACTTGGACATTTTGATGTCATTCATGACTATATATTTGAAGCCCCACAAAAATTGGAACGATGTCCAAAAATGTCCATAGCTATTTACTGGAACAAAAAAGTAACTCACCAAAGCTTTGAATATCAAGCAACAAAAACAAAAATTTACCATTGTTTATAAAGTTCATATCAACATCTGAGGATTGACTAGATGATTGTGAGGTAGCTGTTTCTGTGTTCCCTTCCAACATACACTCTTTCTTTGGCATAGCCCAGTGCACTGACTGCAAGAGACAAATAACATACAGCTGAAAACTCAAAGCTGAGACTGAATGTATTATTAAATTCAGTGGAATTATAAATTTATTTAGTTCATCAAAAAGATTTCCTGCTTCAAACTTTGTTCACCATCCTGTGGTTAACTTTCTCACAATTAACTGCAAACGTCATTCAGATTGGCTAGAACATGTGTTGAGTCTAATAAGTCTTTGATATGCAGATTAAAGCAAACTGAGCTCTTGAACTTATTCATCTTTCAATATTATTTCACTCATTTTGAGATAATCGGTAGGACAAAACCGGAAGTACCACAATGATAACATCACACACAAGCATATTTGGCTTGTCCCACTGGCCCCAAAAAGGGCTTGAACCAGAGATGACAAATGGTGGTAATGAAATCAGCAATTTTCATTTGCCACAAGGCTTTAAAATAAGTTGATTACAACATTTTGCAATTTGTGAAACTGCCAGTTCAAACATACCGTGTGTACCTTGTCTTTCATGTTACACCATGTCTGGAATGGTATTGATAAACCTGCATGTCGCCACTTGTCATAAAATTCTCTTTTTTCAGGATCACATAATACATCCTTTGCTGTCTGAATCCTCTCAAATCTCTTTGCTGAAAACAACAACAACAACAACTCTATATGTGATTTTTACACTTTCTTATAAATAAAACTTAAAGGAAGGCATTCCACAATAAATTTACAGCATACATGAGCTTTAGGGTTGTTCCAAAAGTTTCCATACACTCACCTTTTTGTCATCTCTTGGGACAAGCCAGATCCAGATCAATAGTGTGGCCCGAAATCTGGACAAATTTTCTTCTAACAAGTTTTGTCATAGAAACTTACTAAATCATATCTCACATTTAGGACAAAGATATGCTTTGGTGAAAATAGGTTCAGTGTCCACAATGGTTGCTTAATATAGAATTAAAGAGTAAAAATCAAAATGGTAATTTTTATGTGGAGTTGAACTGTTATTTGTACTACCTATATCAAATTTTATGTAAAGTATTCACTAAAGAAAAACCAATCAAATAATTTGGCATGTAAATACATTGCATGTTGACCCTCCTAATGTGGTGTTAAACTGACCTGCCTCAGAGTCTCCAGGATGTTTGTCAGGATGACAGTCCAAAACCCTGGCTTTATATTCTGCTATAATCTGTTCTGTCTGTAAGATAAAGCACTACCATGAAACAGGCTGAACTTAACTTAAATAAAATTTGATCAAGATTGGCCTACTTCCCTTAGAAGTAACTCACCATGCTCGACATTTTAAGAAGTTGCCTGACTTGTAATGATGCTTATTGATACTTTTTACCTGTGTTTGATCTGTACTTGGCATCATAGTAAGCCTCAGGCTTCAGGTGCTTTTCCCACTCCAGTGTTTGGACCTGCTTGGTCTTGCTTCATATTTGAGGGGTGCCCATACCAGTGTTTGTTTAATCCACTCTTATGCGTTAAGAAAGGGTGCATTTACTACATTCTAAGGCAAGGAGTTCCATGTGTTGATAATCCTGTTACCCTCACATTTAGACTTGATCTCTGTTTGAAAAATTTATGACCGAAATATTCTTTGAAATTGTAAACAGACAGACCTCAGATGAGCTAAAAACCATTGTCCAAAAAGGCACAAAAATGTTGTTTGTGAAAGGAAAAGGAAACTTTGTATTCACCATGCCTTTGACACACAGCCATACTGCCAATTTCCCTCTTAGGATTGAAGTCATTCACCAAATCCACATTAATTTGCTGGTTCCCAGTCTTCCAATAATCAATATTGGAAATCCAGGTAACCAGTAAAACCCCCTCAGTTAGCCATTGGTCAATATTGGACACACCTTCAAATATTGACCAATGGCTAACTGAGGGGGTTTTACTGGTTACCTGGTTTTCCAATATTGATCATTTGTAAGCTGGAAACCAGCAATTAATGTAGATATGGTCAATGAATCCGGGTCAACTCGGCCTCGGGTCAAGTCGGCCCGGGTCAGCTCGGCCGGGTCAACTCGGCCGGGTCAACCCGGCCTTATATATAAGTATATATAGTTATGGTTAAAGCAAGCGGGACGGATATGAGGCAACGCTTGTATATAATTCTCATTTTAACCAGTTATTTTCATCCGTCTCTTCCATAATATACGAGAATAGAATATGTTAATCATACAATTGAATATACATGTAGGCCTACTGCCGCAATTGGGTGTAACCAAATAGTAACCACACCTTATTTAATTGCTATTTTATGTGTGAACACCTTACTATAATACACAGATGCCTCAAATTCAAACTAAAAACTAGTATGCTCGTCACCCTATAGACAGTTTACACCCTATGGGCCTTTTGCCTTTGCTCAATTAGGAGATTGTTCACAATGATGTGTTTGTAATACATGTACTAAAATAATATCATCCTATATTTTCTGTGTACGTATCCTGAATAATTCAACCTAAAACTCATTATTCATATCTAAAAACATCATGTACTTATAAAATACTCCTCCTGTTATAGGAAAAATAAGAGGCCGAGTTGACCCGGCCGAGTTGACCCGAGGCCGAGTTGACTCACGGGCCGAGTTGGTATCAGGCCGAGTTGACCCGCTTCCATGGTCAATAGATCAATTGATGACATTGAAAATGATTGGCAAAGAAGAGAAATTTGATGAGAAATATTTTGCTAAAAATGACGATAAATACCGATGACAACTCATCACATCCAAGGATAAGATAGTAATCATCATCTTCAGAAGGTTTATAAGCAAATATTTCATCCATCTTTTGTATTTGCAGCGTGCAAAACTTGACGTTAATTAGCGCCCATCTGTCAAAACCTTATTGACATTTTGAGGGATCGTTTATTTTTAGATTATATATTGCAGCTCAAAAGATATAAAAATGTATTTGAATTTTTCATCATCGAATATTTACATTATTCATATTATTAAGATCAATGTAAATAATTAGTGAAAATCCATTGTGATTGTTTATGGATATCAAATTTCTTGTACATTATTAAAATAATTATTGATCCCTTAATCAATTTCCACGAATGAGCATGCGCAAAAGAGCTGCGGCGTCAAAATGGCGGACGATGTCGAACTCGAAAATCCAAGCAAAAAAGCTCGATTAGACGATAATTTCGAGGGTTTTGTGAGTTCAGATCGAGCTGCACCAGACACCAAACAATACTCTACAATAGCGCTGGATGATGCTGATTTTACGAATCAAAGAAATGGTAAATAAAGCGGAAATGAGTCATAAAATTATTTTTCATTTAAAACGGATTACTTCCCCTGATTTTTAATGATACTAAAAACCGGGACGACCGGGAAATTTGTTTTAAAGTAAAGTGTCCTTTAGAAACATTTTTAATAATATGAACTTAGGCACTGCCTAGAACGGGCATGCCATCATGATTTTGAAATTATTATTGATTTAACAACTACTAAACTCCGTGGTGCAGTGGTTAAGTCACTCGCCTTGTAAACCAGGGGTCGCAGGTTCGATCACGGGCTTCTCCTAAAACAACAACAAAAATCAACCTCCCGGTTGAGCCTTCGGGTGCTCCCGGAACAACAAACCCATAAAAAAACAACCTACTATAGTACTTAGACGGAATATTTCCGTCGGTATTCCGTTAGACCTCTCCATACCGACGGAAATGACTTCTATTGAGTCCTTAGTCGAAAATGAAAATTCATCGAAGACTCTAAAGAAATTGAAAATTATGTTATGTTATATCTTTTCTGACTGATAGGACTTAATTTATATATATATTCCAGATGTAAAATGACAGAGACTCATAAAATACTTCGTATTTTCTGTTGAAAAGTATCGCATATGTCTATAAATAGATAAGGGGAGACCACTGTAGAATATGAGACAAAAAGTAGAAAATCGATTGCTTTTTGCAAATTTATTGAAATTCTGCAGGATAACCAGATGTTTACTTAAAATTTGTGCATTTTCTAACAAAACGTAACAAAGATTCTAACAATTATCACCAAATGAGGCAGCTATAAGCTTCTTACGAAATCCATAATCTGTTCGACCATAGTTTAAAGGCAACCTATGCTAAGCTGTCACGGAAGAGGAGCGAGGTCACGAAGTGTATCGGAGTGCAGGTTTGCCAGCTGATCTATATAGTACTGGTCTCGCCCAGGAAAAAAAAAGTATAAAAAAAAAATACTGAACAAAACTTACTGTAAAAGTATATGTTGTGCCATTGTCCTGTCCTCCCCTATCCAATACCCTACCCTACCCTTACTCCTACCCTAACTTTACTCCTACCATTACACCGAACCACCTACCCAACACCTTACCTCCTACCCTATCCTTACGACTTCCCCCTACTCCAAATCCTTCCCTTACCATACCCTTACTCCTACCCCTACACATAACCTCCTACCCTACACATAACCTCCTACCCTACCCTACCCTACTCATATCCATACTCTACCCTTACTCATACTCTTTGCCCTAACCCTTACTCCTTCCCTTATCCTACCAATACCATACCCTAACTTCTACCTACCCAAACTCTTACCCCTACCAGGCTACCCTTACTACCATTGCTGCTACTCCTTAACCTACCATACCCTTACTCCTACTTCTACCCTACCAGTATTCATATCCTACCCTACCAAACCCTATCCTTACTCATACTACTTACCCTACTCTACCCTACCCTTACTCATTACTCTACCCTACCCTTACTCCTTGCCGTGCCCTACCCCACCTAACCCTACCCTACCAAACCCTATCATTACTCCTACTACTTACCCTACTCTACCCTTACCTTACTCATTACTCTACCCTACCCTTACTCCTACCCCTCTCTTCACTATCCCTACCTTACCTAGTACCAGGGTGTTCCCCATCGACCTCAGAGTATTAATTTAGGGGACCAATGTCCCACTACTGACAAATTCTGACAAAATAGGACAATATCAGGAACAAGAAATATTTATTAATTTTGGGGGACATCATGGTCCCCTCTCTGAACAGAACTGGGTATTTTGGGGGTCATTTTTGGGCCAAAACGTTCATTTTGTGCGCCAGGTAAAACCCTCTGGTAGCTGACTGAAGAACGAACGTCATGACTCACGGAGCCGAAACGACCAGTTACTTGCATTTGGATGTCCGATTTAAGGTTGTATCGGCGATTCGCGGCCGAAACGACCGGATTTCGCTATTTAGACGCATCGTTCCGGCCCGTTCTGGTTCCGGTAAATAGTAACACCGGATATTAGAAGAATTTCGCGCGTGACTGTGACGTAATTTTTATTTATTTTTTGTAACTTAAGAAAGAAAGTTGATCTGCATCTGAATAGTTTACTGGTGACACGCCAAATGACATTATTTCACCAGGGGGTTGGATGTAACGACTCGCGGCCGAATCGACCCACTTTCGCTATTAAGACGCACCTGTTTCGCTAAATTGTGATACCCGATTATGGCGATAATCGAGCATTCTCGCGCGCTGAAGAAGTGACGTAACCTTTTTTTTTTTTTTTTTTTTTGTAAGCAAACAAAATTGATCTCAAGTGAAACGAAAAAATATATTGTCCACAAAGAAGCTAAACTGTATAATCATGGGTGGAAAAAGGATGTATATTTTATCTAGAACTACCGATGGGATAGCGAATTATCGCGAGATAGGGAGATTAGCGATATCCCCCGAGACTAGGACCGGACGTTCAGGTGCACAAAGTTAGTTAGGTAAACAACATCAGAGTTCATTTACCCGTGTGTACGCGTTACCTATAGGCGGGCACGCAGCTGGGCCTTCGGCCCAGCCTCAGTGCGCTTCGCGCACTTCGTGCCATGCCCGTATTATTTTATCAGATCCTACAAACATGAGCTGGATTTTTATTTAAATAGATCAGCTCTAGCAGTGAATTGTTGAGTAAAGTTCACTGGAGGTCAGTTTTAAAGAACATCGTCTCGAGCGCATAGCACTCTGTTGACCAATGACTAACTGAGGGGGTTTTACTGGTTACCTGGATTTCCAATATTGATTATTGGATGCCAGGAAACCAGCAAATTAATGTAGATTTGGTCAATGCGCTCATGATTCTTACAACTGACTGGCAAACAGTGAATTATTACTCAACAATTCACGCACCTGAGCTGATCGGTTTGGAATCCAACACACAATAATATGAACTTAGGCACTGCCTAGAACGGGCATGCCATCATGATTTTGAAATTATTATTGATTAAACAACTGCTAGTTTTTTTCTGTCCTGAACAGCACTTACTGTAAAAGTATATGTTGTGCCATTGTCCTGTCCTCCCCTATCCAATACCCTACCCTACCCTTACTCCTACCCTAACTTTACTCCTACCATTACACCTAACCACCTACCCAACACCTTACCTCCTACCCTATCCTTATGACTACCCCTACCCTCCTCCTACTCCTAATCATTCCCCTACCATACCCTTACTCCTACCCCTACACATAACCTCCTACCCTACACATAACCTCCTGTGACGGGATAGCCTCCCTTGGAAATATGCAAATGTCAAACTCGAGACTTTGTGAATCGAGTAAGTGTTGGGTATGTAGCGCAGTAAACCACCCTTAGTGGATGGGCATGCTTTTCCACCGACGGGGTTTGCTGTGGCTTGGCTCAGCTGTTGCTACATTTGGTGGCAGCGGTGGGATAATGACAGCTGCCAGAACGGAGTTGCCTTACCCATGTAGTTCCCAGGCCAAGACTCGGGACAAGTCTTCTCGGAGGGGGAAGTAATTTGATGGCATAGCCTCCCTTTGAAATATGCAAATTTCAAACTCGAGACTTTGGAATCAATAAGTGTTGGGTATGTAGCGCATCAAACCACCCTTAGTGGATGAGCATGTTTTTCCACCGACGGGGTTTGCTGTGACTTAGCTCGGCTGTTCGTTACACTCCTAGTCCTACCCTACCCATACTCTACCCTTACTCATACTCTTTGCCCTAACCCTTTCTCCTTACCCTACCAATACCATACCCTAACTTCTACTCCTAACCATAAACAGGGATCAATTTGGGGTGCACACGTACAGTCACAGAAGCAGGCTAGAAGCTTGAAATTTTGGGTTAAAGTAGAAGAGGAATTGTAGAGTACTATCTGTAGCGAAAATGAAGGCACTGATCAGCTGTGCAGTTACATAGCAAAAAGTAAACATGAAGATAAATAGCCTTTGAATGGTCAATGAAGAAACAAACTCTTTATAAAAATATACCTAAAAACATACCCAGGAGAAAAGAGATAGAGGCTTCCAGTAATGCTAAAATCGTTTTCGGCCCGGGGGGCTTTGCCCCCCTGGGACCCCCCCCCACCGGGGCTTCGCCCCTGGACCCGAAATTTTCCAGCAATATCCCTGTAACCTACCCAAACTCTTACCCCTACCAGGCTACCCTTACTACCATTGCTGCTACTCCTTAACCTACCATACCCTTACTCCTACTTCTACCCTACCAGTATTCATATTCTTACCCTACCTTACAAGTTACTATTACACCTACTCCTTACCCAACCATCCCCTTACTCTTACTCCTACCATACTCTGCCCTTCTTCTATCTTGCCATACTCTGCCTTGCCGTGCCCTACCCCACCTAACCCTATCAAACCCCATCCTTACTCCTATTACTTACCCTACTCTACCCTACCATTACTCATTACTCTACCCTACCCTTTCTCCTACCTCTCTCTTCATTATCCTTACCTTACCTAGTACCAGGGTGTTCCCCTCGACCTCAAAGTATTAATTTAGGGGGCCAATGTCCCACTACTGACAACTCCGTAACAACATTCTGACAAAATAGGAGGCGAGGTAATCAGTAAGCGAGGTAGCCGAGTGGTTAGCACACTGGCTTCTTGTGCTAGAGGTCCCGGGTTCGATCCCCGCCGGCGGCGAGGAAAATTTGTTGGTCCGAACATGCTTCCCATCGTGGGAATGACATGATACAGTGCAGGAATGACATGATACAGTGCGCCGTCCTTCGGATCTGGACGTTAACTGGAGGCCCCCTGTGCAGGGGCAGTCATCCCCTGTGCAGGTTCAAGATCCCTACACAGGTTCTATCCTCATGTATGTAGGCTCATCCTGCAAACACACCGGAGTGTTCAATGTACACCTCCCAAGAATAATCAGAAATTGATTGATGGGAGTAACAAGAAAAAAAAAATATCAGGAACAAGAAATATTTGTTAATTTTGGTGGATATCATGGTCCACTCTCTGGACAGAACTGCGTGTTTTGGGGGTCATTTTTGGGGCAAAACGTTCATTTTGTGCGCCAGGTAAAACCCTCGGGCAGCTGACTGAAGAACTAACGACTCACGGAGCCGAAACGACCAGTTACTTGCATTTGGATGTCCGATTTAAGGGTGTATCGGCGATTCGCGGCCGAAACGACCTGATTTCGCTGTTTAGACGCATCTTTCCGACCCGTTCTGGTTCCGGTAAATAGTAACACCGGATATTTAGAAAAAATTCTCGCGTGACTGTGACGTAGTTTTTATTTATTTTTTGTAACTTTTGAAAGAAAGTTGATCTCAGATGGAACGAAAAAATGTATTGTTCACAAAGAAGCAAAACTATATTGTCATGAATAGAAAAGGAAGAATTATTTGTGTACAATTTCAAACGAGATCAATGGGATTCTCGCGAGAGAGGGAGATTAGCGATATCCCCCGAGACTGGGACCGGACGTTCAGGTGAACCAAGTTAGTTAGGTAAACAACATCAGAGTTCATTTACCCGTGTGTACGCGTTACCCATAGGCGGGCACGCAGCTGGGCCTTCGGCCCAGCCTCAGTGCGCTTCGCGCACTTCGTGCCATGCCCGTATTAAAATGGAATAAAAGTCACAGAAACCGTTGATATCGTTCGGCTTTCAGTCATTGCATTGTAAATATCCCGCAAGTTTCGCCAAATGTTTGACTGTGATGCGAATTTTTACACTGATTTATTACATCTGCTGAGTTTTAAAATGATGTTAAGCTGTTTAACACCAAGATTACACTGTTTGATGTGATAGCCGACGTGAGAAATGACACCGAAAGGTCGCACATTTGGCAGATTGTGTATTTGTGTTCCCCTTCATATGCATACAATTACATGAATTATTGCATACACACTATATTTACTATAACATATGTACTATCAAAATATGGAGTTAAATACAGTGTATTTAACATGTTGAATATAAGAATCAGTTGCATACATGTGATGAGTTTGAAAGTGGCATCAGGGAGATTTTTCTTTCATTTCAGGGAGGTTTTTGAAAAATGTATAGATTATATAGGAAAATTCTTGGTTCATTTCAGGGAGGTTTTGAAATTTTCTTGAAAAAAGGGGGGTATTTTAGACAAATTTTAGATAATTTTATCGCTCATTTCCTGGAGTCTCCCTGATGATGAGGGAGGTATCACAAGTATGCAGTTGTCTTTAATATTTTCAGTTGGTGAAGGTGGCCAGACTGATGATGAGCACCCAGAAACCTCAAAGGTATTAAATAGAATAATTACTCATTTTGATTAGCGCAAAAGAAGATAAATTATCAGGACTCAGGAGTCACTGAATAAGGACATACTTGCTCAGATACAGGACCATGCTAGAGCTCAAATATTTAGAAAAGACAAGAAAATGTCTACAGGCTGACAGTCAGGGCTTCTGGTCATGTCTAATTGGGCTGGAGACCTGGAGTGTGGTAGCGCAGTGGACTTCAAAGTTGGACCATATGTTCAGAAAGCAGGGTCATGGATTTGAGACCTACCCAGTAAACATCGGCTGTGCTTTTATCATGGTTAAAATTGTTGACAGAGTAGTAAATTGTCAAGTTGAACAAAACCGATCAAAAGCATATCATTCTTAATATTAAATGAACAATCATAGAAAATGACTAGATGATATATAGGAAGTTGAAGTAGTGTACTGACTAAAGAGAGAGAAAAAAAAAACACAAAAAACAACAGTTATTCTTTCTAGTAAATATTCTCAAATGAAAATTCCGGAGGGAATAAAGATAAACACTATGATGATTTTTCACTCTTGTTCGAATTTTCGGCCCTTGGCCTTCATCAGGAAAACAAAAATTTAATTCTCCAACTAAGTGGCTTCCATATTGAATTGCATAGGCATTGTATATATAGTCAGAAAATATACAATGCCTATGCAATTCAATATGGAAGCCACTTAGTTGGAGAATTAAATTTTTGTTTTCCTGATGAAGGCCAAGGGCCGAAAATTCGAACAAGAGTGAAAAATCATCATAGTATTCTTTCTAGGCTATTGATGATAATTGAAGCTAATTATGCAGCATTTGTATCATTTGCAAGCCTTCATCTATATCTGTTATCTTTTTCAGTCATCTGCTGATCCTGCAAGAGACAGTGACAATGACTCTAGTGTCAGTGGTCTCAGTAACTTGTCAGGTCTTAGTGGGGAGGAGTCATGGAAACCAGTATCTGGTAAGTACACCCAGGTCCTTGCTCCGCTCCTCTTTCTTTTAAGAAATGAATTTCATTTTTCTGATGTTCATGGAGCTATGAACCACAGTGGGTCACATGCAAAGTGAACGAAACCTTCATTGGCTAAAAGTAAAAAGAAAAGTAAAAGTGGACAAAAAAAGAGCAGACTATTGAACTTCTGGATGGCTACCTTGTTGGAAAAGAGCTAGTTATCTTGCACTTCATGCATGTTGTAAATTATTTTTGTTGTTTTAATTTTGCTGTCTTTTCTTTCCCGTCTGTTGGTCTGCTTTGGGAATTTAAAATTCATATAAATTCCTTCACCTTCTATTCTTACTTTCCATAAAAGCCATTAGTTTGCAGTAAAACCCTTTGTGTCTTTAAGTGATCACTGTTATTCACTACATTTATTCCATCTCCAACAATTAGAAAACAAAAGCAACTATAACCTCACAATTCTGCTGATATTCCATCAATCTTTTGATCTTGTAGGTCCAATGTCCTGGGTATACAGACAGATGTCCTCTGGCATGGACCCTAAGGCCATCCTGAAACAGATCATACCACACGAGACCCAAATCCCTGACCTTGACGACCTCACCCTGTGGAAACTGATCATTAACATAGTGTGTGAGCCACCTCCGAGGACAAAGCTGGACACTGTCAACACACTGGGAGATGTTGTACACTTGATGAAGACTTGTAAAAATATCATGGTGCTTACTGGGGCTGGGGTAGGTGGATACTTGGCCAGGTCTAGATGAAACTCAAATGTGATTATGGTTTCTTTGCAAAATTACACCCCTTTTCCAACTGTAGGGTACCGTAGTAGTTAAGCCACTCACCTAGTAAAACAGGGTCATGAGTTTGATCCCGAGCTTCTCTTGTCTTTTGGATGAGACATTAAACTGATGTCCCTTCTCCTTATGTTCTTGGCAGTTGAGTGATGAACCAACCGTTTCAAACCTCATCTTAAAAACATTTTGTGTCTTGGAGATGGATCTATATTAATTAATTGTTTTAGACATGACTTAAATTCACTATTAAATTAATTTGATGATAAATCTGGAAGGGGCTGTATGTGTATGTGTAGTACTGTTAAATATACGTGTAGAACTTCTGAAGGCATGAACAGCCACTTCATATGTCAAAGTTTTTGAGACTGTGAATATAGGAACTGGAATCAGTTGTCAGATTATGCTTTTGTTGGTATCTTGAACTAAGTCTTAAGTGAAAGCTTCAGTGTCTGTGTTTGAAAATAGCATTCTCTAAATTCCAGGTGTCTGTGTCCTGTGGTATCCCAGATTTTCGTTCCCGCAATGGTGTCTATGCTCGTCTTGCCGCTGATTACCCTGACTTGCCAGACCCACAGGCTATGTTTGACATTCACTACTTCAGGAATGATCAGAGACCATTCTTCAAGTTTGCTAAGGTAAGGAGAGTAATTGCCCTTGGCATGATGATGAACAGGAAAAAATAAAAAGATGTTCTACAAGAATGGAGGTGATGTCTCGACATAACTATAGCTGTTTACTGGGATGTAAATAAACAAAAAATGAAAATTTTGATGAAGTTGTTTTTATATGAAATGCATAGCCATTTTTGAATGACAGAATTTGTGTGAACTAAAATTGGTTAATTTCTTGAAAAAGCGTGTAAATTAGTTAGCAGACAAAGTGGTATCTCACAGAAACATAATCAGGGCTGTGTGAATATTACAAAAATGCACTTTGCAGGGACAAGTAAACTAGGAAAAGTTACTTGTCCCAACCAAAACATACTTGCCCATCAATGTGACAAAAGTCAAAAGTCAATACTTCATCAAGAACAAAAATATTAAATTAAAACTTATAGTATCATTTATGCTTGCCTTTGATCACGAAAATGTTTAAGTAAGTGTCAAAAACTTAAGATGTAATGTATTAGCAGTTAAGAATATTTCAATGCCAAGGACAAGCAGATCAAAATGCACTTTTCCTGTGTTCTCTTGTACCAGGTCGGACAAGTCGGGCATGCTATTTCCACAGACCTGCATAATTATAGAGACAAAATTAAGGTTCCATTGTCATCAGTTGATTAAGTCCATGTACCTATCTTTTTCTCTTATGGTTTCAGGAGATATTTCCAGGCCAGTTTGAACCATCAAAGTGTCACAAGTTTATTCGGCTGATAGAGGATCATGGTAAATTACTGCGGAACTACACACAGAATATTGACACACTAGAACAAGTTGCAGGGATCAACAATGTCATACAGTGTCATGGTAAGCACTGATCGTTTTATTGACTTTATTGTTTACCGGTATGATGAATTTTAGTTAACATACACTTATACAAATACATACAACACACATGATAGGCTAGGCAATATTGTTTAATGATTTCGTCCATATCTTTATAAATGTAAGTCAAAGGTACAGATACCAACAATGGCTTAGTATGACAAACGGACCAAAAATTGCTTACCAAATATGTATTTGTCTGTTATATTGCTGTACGAAAAAGTCCTACCAGTGGTGGAGTAAAACTTGTAATAAAATGAATATGATTGTGTGAATGATACTACTGAGGAACAAGAATTTGGCTGTGAACATCTTAAAAGAGGTGTATGAACTTTAGTAGTGCTAGTCAATGCAATAACTGTAATTAGCATGAAATACAGAACTTTTTACCCACCACCATTAAGCATATTCTCCAACAAAGAATTGAGAGTTCCAGGTTTTGTCCCCCAAATGTAATGTACAGGTTTAGTAATAGTTCATATCGTTACTGACCCTAAACTCTTTTTCATCATGAATCTTAATTTCCCCATTAAGTACTTATGATACATTAACATTTTCCTCTATGTTCCAGGTTCCTTTGCCAGTGCTACCTGTATGGTATGTGGTCACAAGTGTACCGCTGATGACATCAAAGCTAATATCATGGACCAGGTTGGTTGTTCTACTCCTTTCTAAATATTTTGACATCATTTTCTGCAAAAAAAAAGACTAAAATATGAGGAGCCTTTATAAACAAATCCATAATGCCATTTTTATAACAATTTTGTTGAATGAGATTTGTTTTATGACACCAGATAATAAGTAAACATCAAACTTTACGCTGGTCTGTGTAGCAGTGAAGGCACATTAAAGTGCAAACTGGTTGGCATTTGGAACAGACCAAAAAAGAACTAAAAACTTTCTTTGCAAGAGGCTCACTGAAGAAAAAACTAAATTTCAATATCCAGAGTTCAAGCCTTTAGCATATGCATTGATTCTTCTGTCTTTGATAGGACTTAGGCCCCATCATTGTAGCAAGTCTGATATATTTATTTATAGGTGATTCCATTTTGTCCTCGCTGTCCACCTGACACCCCTCAGGCTGTAATGAAACCAGACATCGTGTTCTTTGGTGAAAGTCTTCCAGAAGAATTCCACAATCAAATGGCTGCTGATAAAGAAGTTTGTGATCTCCTCATTGTAATTGGCTCATCTCTCAAAGTCAGACCTGTTGCTCTCATACCTAGTAAGTAAGGTAGAAGAACAACTATTTTTAAAGCAGTGTGATGTAACTTATTCGCTCACTGAATACTGTTAGTTAGGAAATTTAACGAGAACTTAATTTTTTGCGAATTTGATGCCTTGCAAATGCAAGCTTCTCACAAAAAAGCAGCTCTATAAGCCATCAAGACTATATAAATACTTGTTCGCAAATTTTTAGACCTTGCAAGTAATTTCGTAAACAGCAAAGTCGTCGTGAAATAAAAGTCAATTTTGCTAAGACGACAATCAAAGATAGGAGCTCTTAAAAACAGTCTGATCTGTCTCTGTTTGATAAATATGTTTGTCCGAAAAAGGCTCATTGCAATTCTCTTTATATTTTAGATTCTCTTCCACCAAAAGTACCTCAAATCTTGATAAACAAAGAACCACTGAAGAATCTGAACTTTGATGTCGAACTGTTGGGAGATTGTGACACCATCGTCGGCGAGCTTTGTCGACATCTGGGAGAGGGTTGGTATATACTGTCCTTGGATGTTGAACCACTAACAGAAGTTGCTGAAGATCAGTTGCTTACACCCCCTGCCACCCCTACAGATGATAATAATGATAGTAAGATGGCCAGTGAAAATGTAGCTGATAATGCTAATAATGGTGAAGGGGAATGCAGGACTGCTGAAAGATCTGAAACTGGTGTAAATAGCTCAGGAATTGATGAGGTTAATATTCAAACAAATAAAAATGATAATGTAATACAAGGTAAAGCAGGTGAAAGTGAAATGGACACTGTGCCTGATTCAAACTGTAAATGTGCAGAGAATAATGTTACATACACTGCAAAGCTAGTAGCTGATAAAAATGGTGTTGAAAAAGGTGACACATCAATGGAACGTAGTACAAATGAAACACCTTTTACCTCAGAAACTAACAAAATGACTGCTGAAAATAATGAAGCAGCAGAAACAAAGACTGCTGAAAATAATGTAGCAGCTAAAAATAAGACTGCTGATGATCATGTAGCAAGTGGCAATATTGAAGTTGGAAATTATAATATTGAGGATAGCATTTCTGAGTCAAAAAATAATAATGCTGAAGTCTCAGAAGTGGGACAGTCAGAACTTCCCAATCAAGATGTGCAATCTTCAGAGCATAAGCAAAGTCAAGAATCAGACAATTTGGCAGCTATGGAGGGAGAGAGTGAAGAGGTTAGTGGGACTAGAAGGACCCACACTTGTTCTACTAGCAGTGTTTGTTATGGTGATAAGGATACATGTGGGTGTTCCTCTGATATTGAGGAACTGAGAAAAATGTGGAAGCCTGCTGTAGTGAGGTGTAGTGTTTCTAAAAGGCTTGGGGGTAAGTTATCTTTAAACCTTTCTAGAAAACAATTTTTTATAAATAACTAGAAATTTCTGATAGATGCATGTACAGAATTGTTTATTTTAACCCTAAACTTTATCAATTAAATTGACAGCTATGTTTTAATAATTGCAATATTTATAAGTTTTGTACATTTATCAAACAGCTTTCTGCATTCATCATTAATGAGTATCTTTTCCTCTTTCAGCAAACCAATATTGTTTCATGCCACCAAGTAGATATGTCTTCCCGGAAGCTGAGGTATATACAGTGTTGGAAGATTCTGACTCAGAGTGTGACTCGGACTCCGACAAGGATGACCTAGACGATCTCTCGGATATTGATGGCAACTCAGACCCTCTGAATACCTCAGAGGAACAGATGGACAAAAATAATAGCTGCTCGGATCAGGACGGAATGTTTTGTGTCTCCAACCCGGATCCGAATAATATTGATCTTGGTGAAATTTTACCCGATACTGATAATGTTACTGGTGTTAATGTGGCTAATATAGACAAAATTACTGGACAAATGGACAATGAATCTACAGGGTGTCAATTAAAAACTGATACATCGCAGCAAAATAATGATAAAAACCCACTTAATGAAATACAACCAACTTTACTTACTACCTCAAATGAACTGTCCGATTCCTTGATTGACAACATGGATCATTTTGCAAAGATTGTAACAGATCAAGATAGTACTGAAGTGGGGAGTCAAGATTTTAATATTGATTTTGAAGGAACTTAACCAGACATTGGAAACTACTATTGACATTGCATACATTTATTCGAAGAATTTGTTTCTTCATTAAAATCATTACCCTAGATTAAGAAGAAAGAGTTCTCTTGTGATTTTAAAATTAAATGCATACCTGAGGGTTAAATGAATAAATGAAGTTAATCATGTCATAGAATTATTTTCTATGCTGTAAAATCTGTAGTTAGTCTCATTTGAATGACTTGAAACTTTTGCTGTAAAACTGGCTGTATTTCAGTAAAAGATTTTTATTCAATTGCTTAACATCACATAATGAACCATACTAAGAAAAAACATGCTTTTATGCATATGCAAATTCAAAAGAGATCAGCTGTGTGGTAACTGCACAGCTGATCAGCTCCTTTGTTTTCGTAGCACAGGTTCATTCAGTATTACCAAAGTTTTGAACTTGCCCCCTAGCAACCCTAGCAAATTGTTTATATTTTTACTATATCAATATTATTTATAATACTGCTTAACTTCAAAGTTCTAATTCAATTTTCATTGTTGTGAATTTTTGCTAAGAATTATCAGGTCATTTTTTTTTTTTTTTTCAAGTTGTCCTATTTAATCCCTGATGGGCAATGGGGCAACTGCTTGTTTCTAACCCTGCAAACCCAAATGTACTTTAACATCTGAGCCGCCACATGAGAAAACCAACAATCTGAATATGCGAAAACAAAGACGCAGATCAGCTTTGCGGTTACTCAGCGCCTTTGTTTAGTACACTTCCTCTTCTTCTTAAATCCAAAATTTCAAGCTTCTAGCCTGCTTCTCTGACTGTACAGCCTGATTTGTACCAGACCTGTTAGAAAACCACATTGTTGGTTTTCCCACGAGGCGGCTCATCTGGCATCTACTGAATGAAAAGGAAAAACTCTGACACCATCTCTATGAGGCAGCTATAGTCAATATTAATAAATGGCATCTGTTATGAGAGCCGCGACACGAGGAAACCGGTCTTAAGGTATCTAACTGCGTCTGACACAAACCAGTCTGTACAGTAACAAAGGAGAATGCTAGATGCTTGAAAATTTGGATATACGTAGAAAGAAATTGTACTATCCGTTTAGCGAAAACAAAGGCGCTGATCAGCTGTGCAGTTATCTGTACCTTTGTTTTCACATAAGCACAAGTCCAGTTTTCTCATGACATGGCTCATAAATCAGCCACATCAGGGGAATTTGTGTCTGGGATTTCTGACCAGGTTCTACACATAAACAGTTGTACACCCATAAAAAGGTAGATTTTAGATGGGTATAGCGCCCCTTCATATCAGGGCTGTTAGAAATAGATGGGCTGTTTGTGCCTCGTCCAGGCAAAGCTACGCGTAGTCCGACTGGTACATGGAAAGTCTGAGCCTGTCCAGGAAAATTGGCTAAGTCGAGACATCTATAAAAGTAAGGCTTGTAAGCTTTAATTGTTTACATGGGTGTCTATATGTTTACAGCACATTTTGTTAGGACAGCCCAATGTTTGGTAGAAGTACCATATACTGTAGGCAATGCCCCGACACGGCCAAAGCTGTTGAATGGGATGTTAAGCTGCAAATCAAATAAAGATATGAGTTGTTGAGGAACTGTACTATGTACAATAAACAAATGTACTTATTTTGCTGATTATGTCTTACATGAAAGAAGCTGTTTACATGGTCACGTGTGGAAGCATTGAAGTCAGTATGCACTTTAATGTGTGTATAGAGATAGACAATTTCTTATGATGTGGCCTTTACATCCCTATAATGTATTGTTCAAAGCTCAGGTGTTTTAATCTGTTTGAAAAAAATAATAATATATCTTCAAATACATGTACATTTTGTTCTTCCCTGTTTTGTCCCAAAGTTTCATTCACATTTGCATATTTACAATCTTCTGCTATTTGAGCCGTGAAGCAAGAAAACCGGTTTTCGGGGTTTCCGACCAGGTCCCACACAAATTGGTCTGTACAGTCATAGAAGCATATTAGAACATTGAAATTCCGGATTTAAGAAGAAGAGGAATTGTACTATCCATGTGGCGAAAACAAATTCACTGATCAGCTTCGCAGTTACTGCGAAGCTGATCTACGCCTTTGTTTTCGCATAGGCAAAAATCCGTTTTTCTCATGAGGCAGCTCATTTGATGGTTAAGCTATTCATCTTGTAAATTTTGATTAGGGTTTTCTCCAATTTTTTGAGAGGACCTAAAACTAAGATCAGGTCCCGAGGTTATAAAACATTTCTCATGCTCAACTCAGCTGATCATAAAATTTAAACGGCTCTTTAATGACAAAATAGATTGAAATTTGAGGTTTATCATGTTTATATCACCAAAGCCTTATCTTGCTTATAAATGTTAAAATGGAAACAATGGAATTGTTGGCATTTTAACTTTTTGAGCAGGATAAATTTTAGTCTCAGCTCAGTTTGGGGCCATGTCTACATAGTTGTTGGTCAGAGGTAAAACCAAATCGGCCACAACGATAGCCTTAGCCTATATCTGATAACAAGCAGCTAAATTTAAGTCTTAATTCTTTTTTTTTTTTTTTTTTCAAAGTAAATTTTAAGTAAGGTGTGCCTTGGTTAGTCACTTTCAGTATGAAAACTTAAAGTAGAAGTAGCCTCTGACATTAATGAGCCGCGCCATGACAAAACCGGATTTTTGCCTAGGCGAAAACAAAGGCGCAGATCAGCTTCGCGGTAACCGCGAAGCTGATCAGCGCCTTTGTTTTCGCTACTCGGATAGTACAATTCCTCTTCTACTTAAATCCGAAATTTCAAGCTTCTAACTCTTTTCTGAGCTTGTACAGGCCGGTTTGTGTCAGACCTGGTCGGAAACCCCGAAGACCGGTTTTCTCGCGTCGCGGCTCAAATTTCACTCATTTTTTTAAAAGTTTAGAACTGTATTATATATCAGTATTACAGTAGATGCAATATTTTAGAAAATGGCAAAAATCATAAATGTAGGCAACTTTTGTCTTTTTAAGATAAAAGTAAATATAATTTATGTCTGTTTATGTCAGACATGGGACTCGGACATGGTGATGTTACTACATCTGTACAGGTTTAAATACCATTTTTGCTGTCAAAAAAAGTTACAAATTCCCATAAGACAGGGTTTATCATTAATGTAGCTCTTATCATATTTCACACCATCTGTACATTATTTACATGTATTATCCATCTTGTACATTGTGTTATGTTTGAAATTTCCAGGTCTTTTAACTAAAAAATATTCTTAACCATGATTTTCTTTGTTTTCTTTTTGGTCCATATGATAATATACGACGTGAAGTTTTATAAGGATAGTATTATGCCAGGGACCTATGACCAATATATTTTCACAATTCTTACATTTATCCATGGAAAGAAAATTGAAAGTTTGATTAAATTGCCTCTATGTTTTTAACACATGGTCCGAACACATGCACACCTAAAATTTGCTACAACACAAAACCAAGTGGGTTGGCATAGGGGGTACACATTTTCCCTTACACTAATTTCAAGAAACATTTAATCACAAAAAGGTTTCTTCATGTGTAAAGTTTGATATCCAAGTGATAAAACAGAGATTTTTAAAAATAACAAAAATTGTAATTTTTGGTCAGATGTGCGTTTTTTTACCCAACGCTCAAAATGTTCTACTTTGCACTGTGAGTATGAAACTGAAAACCGACTTTGAATAGGAACTCTGGTTGGCTCAAAACAGTGTTTTTGAAATGTGTTGTCAAATGTTTTAATCACATAATGCAAATTTCCATAATAAGAAAAGTGCACCAAGCGTACAAATAATGCGTGTAATGCGCTTCTAACGTGTCTCCGACGTGCTCCTGGCGTATGTTGAATTTTACATTTTTGTCAACACGCCCGGCGCGCGTTTGGCTTATACGCTAATGTGTGACTGCTGTTTAAAAGAAAATGACAGACGGGACGGACAGAATGAGTGTCTTGTGAGCCAGATGGATCAGAGGGCTTGGTTCACAGATAATGGAGAAGATAGCTCAGCTGAGCTAAACATGAAGACGTCTGTTTGCGTATTTTCATCTGTCGCACAACTTAATTCGCCATATTTTCCACATATCATTATTATTTTCAAATCGTGATGTAGCCTTTTCCGGTACTAATTGTGTGTCTTTATCTTGGAAAAGTAGCCTGCAATTATTGTACAGCTTTAGCCTTTGAAGATTGTTTACCAATTGTAATATTTTTTTACTAAAGTACGAATGACAGTTCTAAGCAATTACAGTGATGGCATCATTTCCGCAAACGGTTCTCGTCCAAGGCTGTTCTTCGCAATACTATTTCATATATCAAAAAGGGCTTGACATGCACTTGTCAACAATTTATTATTCTTTCATATGCAAGTAAGATTTTTATACTCACACTTTCCGTCTGCACCCTGGAAACCCAAATATAGGGGTCCCATGCGTCCCCATTTCCGCACACCTGTCCCCAATTCCACAAACGCAATCAGATCAGTAAAATTCACATACAAAGAAGTGAAGGAAACTCTTCTTTGTGTATAAAATGGTTGTAGAGAACTATGACAAGGCGCATCGTAGTATAATACACTTCCGCTCTGCCTTAGACCTTGCCAAATCAATGGATCATGTTCGACGAACAACGTTATTACAACGTATATTCCAGATTTTCACTGTACCTGATAACCAGGTAAAAAGTTGTTTTTTCTTGATGGATTCCTGTTCTATAGGCATTGTCTTAAAGAATCTGACCGACGACACTTTTTCATCATTGAGGGTTTTGAGAAATTGAAGATGGCGTCCAATATGTCTGCCAATACAGGATTTTCAACTATAATTATTATTAGTTATAATGATTTTAAATATGTTTGTGCTTACTTTGTCATCAAATCATGGAGGATGATTAAAGGTGAAACTTCACTCGTTTTGAGAAGACTGTGAACATCAAACTTTTCAAGAAGGTATCCAAAATGGCCACCAGAAATAGATTGTTCAACCAAATCATTAGTAACAATGACCAAAAAGTAATTTCTGTATTTATCTTGAAAGTATGCAGTAATGGTTTTCGTCAATGTTCTATATTCGCCGCAACTTGACGTAAATTTTCACAAAGTCGATAAACCATGACACATAGGCCAAGGACATCACGTCAAGGTTGTAGAGTATGTCAAGGACAACATCTTAGCACGGTTTCATTACCGCTTTCATTGCTACAGAGAAATATAGAACGAATTGTGGACGGACACTTGAACTCATATGCCGCAACCTGCAGATGAAACAAAACCCGTACATTTAACGCATACAAGCCTGTGCGTGAGAAAACCAACTATTTGGGTTTATGACCAGGTCTGACACAAACAAGGCTGTACAGTCACAGAATAAAGCTAGAAGCTTGAAACTTTGGATATACTGAGTAGAAGAGGAATTGTACTATCCGTGTGGCGAAAACAAAGGCTCTGATCAGCTGTGCAAGAATGTGTTCGTCAAATCCCTGCTCCCTAACACACCCCCTCCCCCTCCCAGAATCTAGTTCTCCATAGATCCCAATAAATTACCCTTCCCCCAGATCCCAAAAGCCATGAGAGGCCCCCACAAAGCCTGGAGTAAGGATATGCACTGCTGTACATACATGCAACTATTGTCTGTAGTAAAAAATCGTGTTGATCCATGCATTTTCAATTGTATTAAAACGGAGTAATCTGTGAATTATTATCGAGCAACATAATTCCTAGGTCGGCTCAACCATTTGTACAGAATTCCTCTTTTATTAACATAACTTTCCTGGTCATTCTGGACACGAACTGCCGGGGTAATTCCATGTTTACATGAATTGTTGGTAATAGTGTGCCACAGTCAACATTTTTACAGTCAGTTCCGGCCGGAGCTACCAGCCTAATGCTCTAGACATTTGTAAACACGGCCCCACCCCCGGGGAATAGCGGGGGCAATCCCCGCTAAAGCCCCCCCCCCCCCCCTGTGGGGACTGCTTGTTGGTAAAACCACTGCTGTTTTCCCTTGTAGCCTGCTATATTTTTCATTTCACATTTTCATGGCCCTTTTTGCATTTATAAAGCAAACCCCGGGCATTTCCCCAGCACTGTCGTGATATAAATTTGATCAAGACCCCGCTCATTTCCACTGCTACCCCCGCCCTGCTCCGGGGATTGGGGCCGTGATTACAAATGACTAGTGCATAACCCAAAAGCTGTGGGTAGTTTATGCGTCTTGCTCGAGCCTTTGATACGACGCTCTACCACCGAGCTACTGCGCTCTTCCCGTGTATATAACTATTGGTGAAAAATGAAAGAGGAGTCGAGAGTATAAGATCTATATTATTTATCTTCTCTTTCTGAAACAACAGTTATAATGTGGACACTGGTATCTATGGATATTCGCTTAAAGGTCATTCAAATTGCCATCCTAGCATCATGAAAAACAAGTTTGCGAAACTGAGGACGCACCATGCCCTTCTTTGATATGGAATAAAGTTTTACAGCATTTATAAATTATCAATTAATTTTCATGAATACATACCTGATAAATTTGTCTTCCTTCCTTGAATACAAACGTGTTGTACAACCCCAACGTGTAGCAGCAATTACGTCATTAATTGGATGTCAAAAAATCGAAATATGAAAAGCGACTAAAATTAGATTTACGAATTTGACATCACGCTATTGTGTTGAAGATAACGATAAGGTGGCGTAATATTTTTGAAATTCGATTTCGCTAATCGAAAGAGGAATAAAAATGGATTATAAAACAACATAAACGTATTTTCTATCTGGAAGGTAAGGCATGTTGAATTGCGATTGAAAGTGGGGGTGTGCGGATCTGAGGACAGAGCGGAAATGATGCCATCACTGTACGAAAACTTGTTCATACAGAGATTTTTTCGGAAGAATTTCCTTTGAAAAAAAAAATATATCGTAAGCCGAATGAGCAGCTATTCTCCCAATAGGTGGCCACTCAGTTACTAAACTTAACTAAAAATATGAAAACATACATAAGGCGCCAACAGCACAAAAATTCTTTAAACACCAAGACATAATGTATGTTTTGTATCAAAAATACGAAAATTAGGTATACCCCCAGCAAACCCCAGTTTTCTATATAAAAGTGGGGTTTAACGTTGCACGGGCAAGTTTTCCTGCCGCAAGGAAAAAAAAAGACGGTCAAGGCATGACATATACGCACTGCGTCATATACGCACTGCGTCATATACGCACTGCGTTGTCATTTCCTTTGTTATTGCTGTATGGTTTCATTTGGTTCTAGTGCCACTAGGCCATGTAAACTTGTTCATTAATCTGGTAAAAGTAAGTCATAGTAATGAGCCTGTGCATGAGAAAACCAACTATTTGGGGTTCCGACACAAACCAGGCTGCACAGTCACAGTATCAAGATAGAAGCTCGAAACTTTGGATATGAGTAGGAGAGGAATTGTACTATCCGTGTGGCGAAAACAAAGGCGCTGATCAGCTGTGCAATTACTGCACAGCTGATCTGCGTCTTTGATTTCGCATATGCAAATCGCTGGTTTTCTCATGCGAAGGCTCATTTGATTAATTTGGTAAAAATACGCCGTGTGGCGAAAGTCAGATTCTTTTACATGTTAATGGTACATTAAAAAGATAATAAATAATAATAATAAACTCTGGTTTCATGTGGACATAGCAGTTTTATACCAAAGTGACGAGCATCGCAAACTTTTGACCTAAATAAAGAGAATATTCCATCTGACTTCTAGCCTTAAACATTACGAAAACTTCCCCATGCAATAAACAGAGATTTTTTGAGCTTAACAAATCTAAAATTTCCAGCTGAATTTCTTTTATATTTTTCTTATTTTTGCTCAAAACATAGATTGTGGGTACCCACAATCTATGTTTTGGAGCAAAAATATGAAAAATAGGTATACCCCTGCATACCCAAGGGGTATTCATTGCAAGGACATATTTCCCTGATTGCCATGTTTCAAAATACAGTTGCAGACTCTAATTTCCTGAACGCCTTCAGTATCATTTGAGCCGATGAATCAGAAAACCAACAATCTACACATGCGAAAACAAAAGCACAGATCAGCTGCTGTGCAGTACTTGCACAGCTGTGCAGTACTTGCACAGCGATCAGCGCCTTTGTTTTTGTTACACAGATAGTACAATTTTATTCCTCTTCTACTTACATCCAAAATTTTAAGCTTCTAGCCTGATTCCGTACAGGCCGGTTTGTGTCAGACCTGGTCGGAACCCCAAATTGTTGGATTTCTTTTGTGTAGGCTGGTCAATTTTTTTTATTTGCTGTTGCTGCAGCGTAATCACCGTACTAAAGACCATAATAATTTCCTCTCATTTGTTTTTCACTTTAATAATCATTTTTGTAGCTATATGGACGGCAATTATTGATGTTCTGAATGCCGAAGCAGATTCGAACCTACACTCGCAATGAAGTACAGTAAAAAAAAAAAAAAAAAAAAAAAAAAAAATGCCATGTACTGTCACAATTAAAACACTAACCATTCTTGAAACCCAAAGAAGAAAGGACATATAGAACCATAGCCAATAAGGCCATTCGGTAAACAGAGGGAGTACATGTAGCTTCTTCTCAAAACGTGGCCATGTAGAACCGCTTATTGTCCATTGACGCTTATTGTCCACCGACGACAATAAGCGTAGGGACTGCAACGCTTATTGTCCACCAAACTGGATGGACAATAAGCGTTGATCATGTCGATATCAAAAAGAACATCGACGCTTACTGTCCACCGATATATGTACATGTACATACATACATAGACAGACAGACATATATACATTGATACTTTAGCCTTGATACCCTGTATTGTTGGCTTTCATTCCCTGGCATCGGATCCCTGGGTCCATGCCAAGGAATGGGGCTAGAGGTTAAAATCTATAACACCATTAATAAGGGCTTTTCTGTGATATAGTATTCTAGAAGTCTATATCTTGAAAACCTTTTATTGGAGAGCTTTCATACTCTGACCATAGGTACCCTGTAGGGCTGAGTTTCATTTCATGGCATCGGATCCCTCAGTCCATGCCTAGGGGGTGGGGTTAGAGGTTAAAAACTAGAACACTGTTAAAATTGATGTACTGCTGTGTAACTTGTACAAAGAGTCCATATCTTGACAACAACTTATTATAAAGCATTCATACTTCATACACTTTAGGTTCCATGACATCGGACCTCTGGGTCTGAATCAGAGGGTGGTGCTAGAGGTCAAAAAATATAGAACTCGCTGAAATATTTTTTATTTCTAGATAGAAACAACTTATGAAGATGGTTGGCCATTCATCTTTCAACTTTGTGACACTGACTTGTGGGTCATGGCGGTAAGTTGGTTTGATCTACTTTCCATGGTCCAGTGATTTTGCCCTATATCTTCACACTCAGTATATTTTCGTACTTATTTCAGATTATGAGTGAGCATGACCAGATATTTGACCCCAGTATACTTATAGGTCACTGTGACATAATTTCACGGTTCAGTGATTTTGCCTTATATTTTGACACTCAATTTGTATATTTTCATACTTCTTTCAGATTATGAGTGAGTATGGCCAGACCTTTGACCCCAGTATACTTATAGGTTACTGTGACCTAATTTCACGGTTCATTGAATTTGCGTTTAACTTATATCTTGGCACTCTATATGTTACTGTGACCTAATTTCACGGTTCAGTGAATTTGCGTTATATCTTGGCACTCAATTGGTTTATGAACAGATTTCTTTCACACTATGCTTGCGTATGACAAGACATTTGACCCGAAAGTAGTGCTAGGACATTTTGACTCGGCACACAATTGGCATATCAACATATTCCTTTCACAGAATGTTTGTGTATGACAAGTTCTTTGACCCTAAAGTAGTCCTAGTCGCTGTGACCTAATTTTATGGTTCAGTAATTTTGCCTTGTATCTTGACACTCAGTTGGTATATTTTCATACTTCAGATTATGAATGAGTATGAACATACCTTTGAGCCGAAAGTACTTATAGGTTGCTGTGACCTAATTTCACGGTTCAGTGATTTTGCCTCATATCTTGGCACTCAATTGGTATGTGAACATGCTTCATTCATGGTATGTTTGCGTATGGCAAGACCTTTGACCCTAAAGTATTCCTAGGTCATTGTAACCTAATTTCACGTTTCAGTGATTTTCTCGACACTCAGTGGGTATATGGTCATATTTCTTTCACAGTATGAGTAAGTATGACTAGACATTGGACCCTAAAGTACTTTTAGGTCAGTGTGACCTTATTTTACGTATGTTATGAAATATAGGGGGGAAATATTGCTGGGAGTAGGCAAATGGAAAGAAGATTTTCGTTTATAAAATACATTGTCCCAAGCGGATTGTCTGCCCTAGCCCCGAGGCTATATAACGTTGCTTCTCTAATTGTTCACCGTGGACAATAAGCGCTGCGGTTGCTACGCTTATTGTCCACGGTGAACAATAAGCGTAGGGACCACAACGCTTATTGTCCACGGTGGACAATTAGCGTAGCAGCCGCAACGCCTATTGTCCACGGTGAACAATAAGCGTAGCAACCGCAACGCTTATTGTCCACATGTAACACTTCTACAAACATTTTTCGATGCTATCCATACAGGAAGATACTCATCAGGATAACATGTCCGTGTAATGTATACCCCCTCATACCCACTTTTATATAGAAAATACTGGGGTTTACAAAACATAAACGAATATCAGTAATAAAACTCCTTGTAATCCACTTTGAAACTTATGTAAGATTGGTTTGACCAAATGAGTCACCCTCTTTAAATAAAGAAATTACTTACTTACTTACTTACTTACTTACTTACTATAATGTAGCCCTTGATACATTGCACAGATGACAAAAAGATCACGTTCTGACCGGCGCATAATGAGCATGTAATTGCTGTTTAAAAATAAGCTGACGTCAACAAAGAAACACAGCAACTACAACTTAGAAGTGCTGACAAACAAATATTTCGAAGTTGTCTGCTTGTTCAGACACCAGGCTACCAACTGATAATGTTTGCTTTCGAATCGAAATAAACCTCCATATTTTAGACGCAAATTGCTTAAGAAACAGCATTAATTTCAGAACAAAAACATGCGATCAAATCCCTTTACTCATTTTGTAGGGACATAAGTATACAGCATTGACAATCTAAAGCATTAAATTGGATGTAAATTGATGCGAAACTTTTGCGTTTAAGTATAGATTACTTTGACAATATGTGTTGCAGTTGCTACTGCTAATTGTCCACAGTGAACAATAAGCGTAGCGCCTTCATGTAACACTTCTACAAACATTGCTATCCATACAGGGTAAGATACTCATCAGGATATCATGTCCGTGTAATGTATACCCCCTCATACCCCACTTTTATATAGAAAAACTGGGGGTTTGAAAACATAGATTGCCTCGCCTGTTCTAACATGTACCCACAATCTATGTTTTGAGCTAAAATATTAAAAATATCTATTTTTTTTTTTCTTATGAAATTTTCAATTTTTACAGCTGAAAAAAATAAATCTCTGTTTATTGCATGGGCAAGTTTTTGTAATGTATGGGCTAAGCTAGAATGTTGTCTGGTAAGATATAATAAGATAACTGTAGCGTGGTGTATCTGTCACGGACTGACTCTACTTAATATAAAGTCAGAGGATACAATGGCTTGTTGTGCCCAACAAATCATGTATCGAATGACCAAGGGTATACGCTTCCTGCTATGAATAACCAGCAAATCTATGGGAGGGTTCAATTAAACAGAATTTTCAAATTATGATGATTTATTTATAATGATGTTTAAAGTGAGAAGCAAAGAAGGAGAAAAAAGATAGAAAGAGATTACAAAAAGAAATTACTGAGAAAAGAAAAAAAAAATACGTCCTTTGTTCATCAATGTCCCACACACTTTCCCATTGGCATCTCCGGGTATACTGTCACACGTTCGTCTCACTAGTACACTCGACACCACTGCTTGCAAAACAGTCCAGTGTTCCCAAAACGAACTGTAGACCACGCCCGTCCATTGTAAATCAAACACCAATGATTTTATATCGTCCCGTTTATACCGTCACTGCCCCATCATATAGTTTAGCCCAGTTTAGTTTCAGGAATTCAGATTACGTCCATAGATTACAATTTCAGCTTCAAGGCCTGAAATAAAGTAACTGTGTCTTAACAACAAAATAACTGATAGTGTCGCAATTTATCATAACGAAATCTCCTGCAGCTATGCACGTCACAACATCCAATTGCAAATAACCTCCCACAATTCCGTACCCCGGAACTGTATTAGTTTATTCGCTAGATTGCTTGTACTATACATATAAACTATAATACTCCAGTATCTACATTGAAACATTTATTCACATGCACGATACAGTTAAACCACATATGTCGCGAACTAACCCTAGTTCCTTACCCAGCGACATCACAAGCAAATCTCCGACATGCATCCACAATTCCTCACCCAGGAATTGGTCCTGCCAATCTATGACCAAATTCATAGAAAGCCATTTCTCAGAATACGATAAATCTTGCGAGACAATCTTGTTACAATATTAAACTTTTCTTAAATGACATCACTAATTTCAGTAATAGCAAATATTCTTAATGACATCATTAACGTCAAATCAAAGCGTTACGTTACTATAACGTAAAACTTAAAATCTGAAATTTCCAGCCTTACAGCTTTGTTCCTTTAACTTCCTTTATGATGAGATGATTAGATAACATAACATAACATGAAACTAAATGTACGTCAACGACAATAACGTCGCTACAAGTAACGTAGCACATAACAGAAATTTCCATTTTACAACTTTGGTTGACATACATACCGCGCAATGTCATTCTTACGCGAAATTTAATACATAAAAACTAAACCAATGCCGCTTCACGGCAACGTAGCGTGCAGAAATATAGAAATCTTCATTTTTACAACCCTATCAATGTGCTTTCCACCATAATGAGCTACATTATTATGGCTATACAATCTCACTGTACAAAATGTATATTTATGAACTGTTATAACTTACCGACGGCCGACTACTCAGACTGGCGCTGACCATAACCAGGTGTACCAGATAAACCCATATCCAAACATCTCAAATTCATGCCCAATCTTTACATTCTTCCGATAATTCATATTGATTTAACACAAAATAAGCTGCCTATTTATACGCATAAGTTTGTGAACATTTCCCTGAAAACCATACCGTTTTCCATCATATATTCCAAAACCATTCATCAGAACATGTGAATAACCCACCGTGAGCAAGTGAATAACAATTCTAAATGCACATCCACTGACAACCACACCCAGATCAGCTTGCAAAAAGTTATATTGCTAACCATAAAATCGGCAATATAAATTTTCTCTGGATTATACCTCAAGGTGTAAATCATATGATTCAAATCCCCGGACTTCATGTTTTCGTTAAAGCCGTGTCACTCTCAGAAACCATTTATGGCAAACTGATAAAACACGAATCTGAGCCCAGTACAGAATCCAATTAAACTGCACATAATGCCAATTTCCACGCCACAAATCAACAAATACCATAACACAAAAAGAACGTTAAAATATCACAATTGAGCATAAAATTCTTCATGGCACAAATATTTTTTGCCGTGTCTAACATACATAGATATCCTTGACAATGCAGTAAACATGTCATGTTTACTCCTGTGTAAGAGTTTCCAAATACCTATTATGCTCAACTAAACATTTAAAAAAAATCAAACAAATTATCCAAACCCCACAAACAGCAAAAGTACATTTTTTATCGTGACATACCTTCCCCCTTTTGAAGTGTGAAGCATCTCAAAAATGCGTAACACTAGATCTACGCGATAAAAAATTTACTAAATGAAGTCATATCTAGAGAATCATACTTGCAAAAACCTGCTTCCACGTATCGCAATCTAAATCTTTTATGATAAATGGAACATACTCGGATCTCGGAGGAAACTGCAAAGCTGCTTTCTTGCCCTTGATTCACTACATACGCAACAAATAGATAACCTTAATGCACAATACTCATGTTTCACAGAGTAACACTAATTGAAGTCATATTTAGAAGATTATACTTTCAAGAACCGTACCCCGATTACCGCGAACTTAAACTTTCCATGACAATCGGATCTATACTCGGATTCCGGAGGAAACAGCAAAAGCTATCGGCGTTAACCGTAATCCACTAAATACGCGACAAATAGTCTGTTCCGCCTTCCTTGCTTTCCATCTTACATATTTCCATTCAACGTCACTGGAACACTCCGCATTACTACATGTAGTATTAACCTTATTATTGGGCTTCCGTCTATGCGGCCACAGCCACCAGTTAGTCATTACACTGACTACACTTACCCAAATAAAAGATGTATGCCGGTCAGTTACAATACTGTCTACCCGCAACGCCACGGTAACCACCGCAACAAACGTGACCACGTTATTACCTATCAACAAAAACCAAACCATGAATGCCAATATATCTCCTGGACATTGGGAAGTAAGGAACAACATTATACTGATACAAATGTGTACCCAACCTGTGAAAGTAAGATATTGTCTACCTGCCAAACTCTCGTTAAATCTTAAACCTGGATGATATCTTGTCTCTAAACTACAACTTCCGGTGTCGGTCTCGTTAACGTCGGAGCTGAAAATACCAACCATACTTTGAGCATAACACTGTGTTACATCCTTTGCCGGCTTTTCTTCTGTCGATCTTTCTGGTAACAAACCTGCATTCGCTCCCACTGGCAACGTTGCCACACAATCTCCATCTCGGCCATTCTGACTCTCCATGTAACTGTAAATGATAAATGGTAACTTACCACAATCTGCTGATTTCTCCGTATAGATTCTTATCAGCATGCTGTTTATCGTCCACCTGAAATGTTCCACAAATACGTCATGTACCGTAGAATACGTGGCGGTACACGGGACGGTATACAGAGCGATGTACGGGTTGATGTACGGGTTGGTGTACAAGTTGGTGTACGGGTTAGTGTACGGTGTAGAGTGCGGTGTAGAGTGCGGTGTAGAGTGCGGGCCCGTCATTGATCGCCTGAAAAACATCCTAGTACTCACTTCCTTCATAATGGATGACGTAAATTGTGATCCTAAGTCTGAGCTGATCTCATCGGTTACTCCAACTTGATTAAAAATACTTACCAATGCATCTGCAACAGTTTCCGTGTCAATTGACGCCAATGGCACTGCCTCTGGATATCTCGTTGCATAATCAACTACTGTAAGTATGAATCTATTCTTACTGTATGTCACAGGTTTCAAAGGTCCTATCAAATCAGTTGCAACTCTCTTGAATGGTACATCTATTCTAGGCATCTTTCCTAAGGGTGCTCGAATTATCTTACCCTTGGGTACAGTACGTTGACAAATGTCACATGACTGACAAAATCGTTTTATGTCGCTACTGATGCCTGGCCAATAAAATTCTGAGAGAACCTTTTGTATGGTTCGTTTAACAGCTAAATGACCTGCCATTATTGACTCGTGAGCCAACTTCATTACCGTTTTGCGAAATTGCTGTGGCACTATAAGTTGTGTAAATAACCTACCTCGCTCAATGTTCGGCGAGCTAAACTTCCGGTACATCAAGTTATTTTTAATAAAATATGATGCATTCTTAAGACACTCCTTGGCTTCACACCGTGCCTTCATTACCTTCAAACTCTGATCTTCATTCTGGGCCTTCCGAATTTGATCCGGTGTAACTTCTTGTATAACTATTTCTGGTGTCTTCATACTCACATGTGTTCCTTCCTGTTTCTTCTGTGCCCTAGTTTGCACTGCTAATGTTGGCACCCAGTCTATATCCGGTTTGTTGCGTTCCCGTGCACCTGGAATATTACCTATGATTAAATCAACCAATGGCTTTTCCACACATAGTGCCAATACTTCTCCTTTGTAATATGGTGTGTCAATATTTACCTTCACTTCCGGTACAACTCTTGTAGAATAATCTACCATTACCATAGTTTGATTTCTTCCTGTATATGCACCTTCCGGGACTACATGTTTACTTACTATCACGCCCGAACATCCAGTATCTCGTAAAACCTCAACCGATTTCTCTTCAACCATTCCTTGTACAGTACTAAGTTCTGAAAGAGATGATACTGAACTCACACTTACTTGGTGTTTCTCATGTAAGTTATCCTTACTCTCCATTGCTGCTTTGGAATAACTGACAGTATTTGTATACGTCAAGCAAGCTCCACATTTCTTAACATCTGTTGTTGTATCCTCATGACTGTCTTCATATGTAGTCTGTACCTCCGAATCTTTGCTCTGAAAAGTAACCTTCTTTGTTGGTGATCTACCTCTATGTCCTACCGCACCTACTTTCATGATACCGGGTTTTAGTTCCGGACACTCCCTCCTGTAATGTGTTCCACCACAATTATAACATTTCAAACCTGGATAGTATTTACCTCTTCCTCTTCCATATGAGTTTTGATTATAAGGAATCTGGTCTCTTTTCACTGGTGACCTTGATCTGGATGCTGAATTAGAACGAGATCTACCTCTGTCATTCTTGAAGGTCAAATTAACAATATCCACATACCTAGCTTCCTTGTAGGAATCCGCCAATTTACTAGCTTGCTCCAACGAAGTTGGTTCTCTCTCCCGTAGAAATAACTCCAGTTCTCTGTTACAAATAAATGTAAACTGGTCTCTCAACATGAGATCCTGCAAACCTTCAAAAGTTTTAGGAATACCTGACATATCTATCCATCTTGTAAAGTAGCTCTTCAACCGTGCTGAAAACTGCTGAAACGTTTCACCGGTTTCTGGTCTACACTTTCTGTACTTACGCTTGAATCCTTCCTCTGTTAATTGATACCTTTGTAACAATGCACACTTCAACTTGTCATAGTCCATTGCATCCTCCTGTGGCATCAATGCGTACACATCTAACGCTTTACCCTGTAATAACGCACTCAAATCAGTTGCCCATGTTTCTCTTTTCCACCCTTGTGCTGTAGCATACCGTTCAAACCTAAGTAAATATGCATCCATTTCGTCCTTACCTTCATTAAATGCCGGGATTTTAGGCGTTCTTGCCTTAATAGTGTCTCTTGGCGCTGGGATTGGCCTCTCCGCCCTTTGCGCTGTGATCCTCTCCATTTCTGCGAAATGTCTTCTGTCCTGTAATTCAATCTGCATTTCATACTCACGTTCTAATTTCTCTCTCTCTGCTACTAACCTCTCTCGTTCCAATGCAATCTCCTGTTGTCGCAATGCAATTTCTGCCTCATACTTAGCCCTATCTGCAATTCTGATCTTACGCTCCTCATCTGCCTTAAGCTCCATTTCTTCATTTGCATGCCCGTATTGTACTTCCAGTTCACGCTCTTTTAATGCTCTCTGGGTTTCTAACTCTTGTTCTTTTAATTCTTTCTGTCTTACCTTTTCAGCTTCTTGCGCTAGCAACTCATTCCGCTTCAGTTCAATTTCCTGTTTCTTAAGTTGTAATTCATACTCCTTAATTTCACGCTGCTTTTCTTGTTCATCAGCTTTAGCTTTTAACTCGCGCTCATGGCGTTCGCGTTCAGCTCTTAATTCCATCTCGCGGATTTCGCGTTCTGCTTTTTCTTTTTCGCGTTCTGCCTTTTCTTTTGCTTCGCGACTAATACGCTCTGCTTCTCGACGCTCACGTTCTGCATCACGTGCCGCTTGACGTTCATCACGTAGTATTACTTGTTGCTCTGAAACAAACGCATTAAGTGCTTCACCTTCAAGACCTAAATCTTTTCCCACTTTGGTTAACTCTTTAACTACATCCATGATTATTTCCCTTTTGAAAAATTATTACTGTTTGTAAGGATGGTCACAAATAAACGAAATCTGAGTTATCAATTGATTCTCAACACCGTAAACTTCACAGAATAAGCAAAACCCAATGCTTACCAAGCTTCAACTTTTGTTTACCAATTGCCTCAACGCAACCTATTCTTAATAACCCATTAAGAATCACCCAGACATTCTACCACAATCAACTAATGCCTTTAACCGTTGCGTAACAATTTACAAAAGTAAGCCCATACTCATGAATACTTTAAACAAACCGTTCAATTGACAAACCTCAAATTTCAGGATCACCTGGTGCTTCACTGGTACACCCCGTCTCTGGTGCTCGCCAACCCTGACAGTCGGTCGACGGGAATATGAATTATCGGAGGACTCCCATCAGTCTAACCATCGGCCCTCATAACTGAAATATACTTTGATATCTTGTTCTTAAGTGACAGTGTGACTGTAACATATACCAGTACAATGAAATTTTAGAAGTTACATTTGCATTATTTTAAACAATTACTTTTACTTTGCTTAAGCATTGCTTACTTTGGTACACTAGAGAATTTCACTGTGATTCACATTTGGTTCTCTAAATCCTAGCATATATAAACACCTCCAAGAGTTACTGATATCCAATGCAGAAATGTTGGGCGTATCCCACTTCTGACACCAAATGTCACGGACTGACTCTACTTAATATAAAGTCAGAGGATACAATGGCTTGTTGTGCCCAACAAATCATGTATCGAATGACCAAGGGTATACGCTTCCTGCTATGAATAACCAGCAAATCTATGGGAGGGTTCAATTAAACAGAATTTTCAAATTATGATGATTTATTTATAATGATGTTTAAAGTGAGAAGCAAAGAAGGAGAAAAAAGATAGAAAGAGATTACAAAAAGAAATTACTGAGAAAAGAAAAAAAAATACGTCCTTTGTTCATCAATGTCCCACACACTTTCCCATTGGCATCTCCGGGTATACTGTCACACGTTCGTCTCACTAGTACACTCGACACCACTGCTTGCAAAACAGTCCAGTGTTCCCAAAACGAACTGTAGACCACGCCCGTCCATTGTAAATCAAACACCAATGATTTTATATCGTCCCGTTTATACCGTCACTGCCCCATCATATAGTTTAGCCCAGTTTAGTTTCAGGAATTCAGATTACGTCCATAGATTACAATTTCAGCTTCAAGGCCTGAAATAAAGTAACTGTGTCTTAACAACAAAATAACTGATAGTGTCGCAATTTATCATAACGAAATCTCCTGCAGCTATGCACGTCACAACATCCAATTGCAAATAACCTCCCACAATTCCGTACCCCGGAACTGTATTAGTTTATTCGCTAGATTGCTTGTACTATACATACAAACTATAATACTCCAGTATCTACATTGAAACATTTATTCACATGCACGATACAGTTAAACCACATATGTCGCGAACTAACCCTAGTTCCTTACCCAGCGACATCACAAGCAAATCTCCGACATGCATCCACAATTCCTCACCCAGGAATTGGTCCTGCCAATCTATGACCAAATTCATAGAAAGCCATTTCTCAGAATACGATAAATCTTGCGAGACAATCTTGTTACAATATTAAACTTTTCTTAAATGACATCACTAATTTCAGTAATAGCAAATATTCTTAATGACATCATTAACGTCAAATCAAAGCGTTACGTTACTATAACGTAAAACTTAAAATCTGAAATTTCCAGCCTTACAGCTTTGTTCCTTTAACTTCCTTTATGATGAGATGATTAGATAACATAACATAACATGAAACTAAATGTACGTCAACGACAATAACGTCGCTACAAGTAACGTAGCACATAACAGAAATTTCCATTTTACAACTTTGGTTGACATACATACCGCGCAATGTCATTCTTACGCGAAATTTAATACATAAAAACTAAACCAATGCCGCTTCACGGCAACGTAGCGTGCAGAAATATAGAAATCTTCATTTTTACAACCCTATCAATGTGCTTTCCACCATAATGAGCTACATTATTATGGCTATACAATCTCACTGTACAAAATGTATATTTATGAACTGTTATAACTTACCGACGGCCGACTACTCAGACTGGCGCTGACCATAACCAGGTGTACCAGATAAACCCATATCCAAACATCTCAAATTCATGCCCAATCTTTACATTCTTCCGATAATTCATATTGATTTAACACAAAATAAGCTGCCTATTTATAGAGAAGGGTCTACTTGCAACATCATTGCTGAGTACGTCCGTACCCAGTACGTTTTTATATCTCTGCCCAGTACGTTATAAGAGTTATCGTTATTTCTTAAAAAAGCTATTTTAAGCTAAATATAAATAGACTTATATATGTTTTTAACATATTATGACAATTAGTCCTTTTTGTGGTCTAATTCATAATAAGAGTAATTCATAATAAGAATATTTTTATAGCTTAATTTTATTTGATGATGTTCATGTGTAACATTCACGGTCTATATATAATATTAAATCTACATGTAGTCTACGACTTTAAACCAACCTGAATATAATAAAATTTGAAATTGAAGGGTATATAAATTACGTGTTGTAAATTTTCAAAAGCGATTTTACATTAGTCCGGCAGATTAATTTATACATATATAACAGTCAGATAGTTTTTGTTTATTTACGTCCCAGTAAACGATGTTTCAGTCATTGTCCTGGCGGGCGATAGCTAATCTAGTTGTTAGGTTTGGGCATGAAAGGGCACGTACATGCGACCCATTTCCTACCGAATTTCTTTCTGATTGCATCATTTTTTTTTATAACCTCTCTATTATCATGATTCCAGAAACATGATCCCTGAACAACAATTTAATTAAAATGCCTTTACGAATGCAAAACTAACACAAGTTTATGATGGATATAAGTGTTGTTGTGATCATTAAAGTTCAATCGACGTTTTGGATTTACCCCCCCCCCCCCCCCCACACACACACACACACTTTTTTGAATCAGTTTTACGTCCCTTTCAATATTATTTCAGCTCATATGAGAACGGCCAATCAGAAGGTGGGGCGATAACGGGAGAACCCCTAGAAAACCCACCTGGCACACCCGCAAGCAGAACTTGGCTTGTCTCACATGTGGCCAGAGCGGAGCTCGAACCCACACCAGGGCGGGCCCCGTGGCCGAGCGGTTAAGAGCGCTGTTTCTTAATCATTCGATCACCTCACCGCTGTAAATGGTGTGGGTTCGAGTCCCGATCTGGCCACATGTGAGACAAGCCAAGTTCTGCTTGCGGGTGTGCCAGGGACGTGAAAGGGACGTAAAACTGAATTAAGAAAAAAAAAAAAAAAAAAAAAAAAAAAAAAAAGAGACAGAGATGACATGATCGGTGGTCAAGGTCATCCCAAGGTCATCCAGGGGGCCTGGATAGCGTAGTGGATAACGCACTCGCTTGTCACCACGGCGATCCGGGTTCGAATCCGGGTCAAGGCATGTGGCAGGGTAGTGGTCGCCCGTCCAGGTTCGGTGGTTTTCCCCGGGTTCTCCGGTTTCCTCCACCACGTTTGACCACATAACGCCAACATCCGCGCCTTCAAGAACGCGTATATAAGTTCAACGAGCTTTCTGTGTAATTGAAGTAAAATAAATAAAGTTTATACATGATCGAGTTATTAAGAAACAGCGCTCTTAATCGCTCGGCCACTGGAGCCGTCATTGTATGTATCGAGTCAACAATTATTAGCTTTCTGAGCCGAAGGCTCACAAAGTGAGATGGTCATGCTCCGGCGTCCGTCCGTCGTCCGTCCGTCCACATTTTCAAAGATCTTCTCCTCTCAAACCGCTTAGCCAATCAAAACCAAACTTCATGTGAAGCATCCCTAGGAAGGGGGAACCAATGTTTATATAAATTGTCCAGGTCACATGACCAAGATGGCCGCCATGGCTATAAATCGCAAAAACCTTAAAAATATTCTTCTCCAGAACCAGAAGGCCTATGATTTTGAAACCTGGCATGAAGCATCAGGGAGAGGAGCTCTACAAAGTTTATATAAATCATGACCTTGGGATGACCTTGACCTATTTTACAGCAAGGTCAACATAGGTCGCCCATGTATTTGAATGGGGAAAATTGTCAAAATGTCATTTGAAGGGAAAAAACATGAAGGGAAAGGGTAAATGGACTGAACATTTATGATTCTGAAAAAATGCACCCCAGGGGCTGGTCTACCCCCACTCCGGAGCAATATACATGTATATTACCATAATATTCAAAGATCTTCTCTGAAACTACTTGGTCAATCAAAGCCAAACTTCATGTGGAGCATCCTAAGGAAGTTGAAACAAAAGTTTATATAAATGGTCCAGATCACATGACCAAGATGGCCGCCATGGCTATAAATAGAAAAAAATATCTTTCTCCAGAACAATAAGGTCTATGATTTTGAAACTTGGCATGAAGCACCAGGGAAAGGAGCTCTACATAGTTTATATAAATCATGACCCAGGAATGACCTTGACATATTTTACGGCAAGGTCAACATAGGTGGCCCATGCATTTGAAGGGGAATTTTGTCAAAAAGTCATTTGAAGAGAAAAACATTTAGGAAATGGGCAAATGGACTGAAGATATATGATTCTTAAAAATGGACCCAATGGGCCGGTCTGCCCCCACCCTGGGGCAATATAAATGAATATCAACATAATATTCAAAGATCTTCTTCTCTGAAACCGCTTGGCCAATCAAAGCCCGGCAAATTTGATATGAAGCACATGTAGGAAGGAGAAACCAATGTGTACATAAATTATGCAGGTCACATGACCAAGATGGCCGCCATGTCCATATATGGTAAAAATCATTCTAAAATCTTTTTCTATGGAACGGGTGGACCAATTTCAACAAAACTAGGCATGTAGCATTGTAGACTAGAGTACTATATGCGTGCATAAAATTATGACCCTGTGATGACCTTGACCTATTTTACGACAAGGTCAATATAGTTCGTCCATGACCATACTAGTCAAACAGGTTTATTGGTATATATCCCTGATCTCAGGTGAGCGTTTACAAAGCCATTGGTCCGCTAGTACATGTTTTCAGCTATGTCTGGACAAAGCCAGCGCTTTTTGAGTTTTAACCATTACTGTTGTGAGTTAATGTTGTCTTGCTCAAGGACACGGCCCGGAAACCCCTAGTGGGAATCAAACCCAATACCTCTCGATTCGGAGGCCGGTGCTCTACCACAAGGCTATCGTGCTCCATAAAATTCTTATAAACAGCCAAGAAACAGGCATGTTTATGAAAGTTTTTTTTTACGATATATTCGTTTATCGAGATACATTAGAAAAAAAGAAAGATCTACATGCGTTAAATACGCTTTGAACGCTTTCGACGTCTTTGTATGGTCCTCGCCCATTTGTGGCCTAAAAAAATAGAAGGGCTGCTTGTGCCTCCAGGCAAAGCTTCTACGCTACCGACTGACCGTCTGATCATGTCTGAGACTGCCCAGGGAAAGTGGTCAAAGTCAATCATCCATACAAAGTTTATATGGGTCATTATTAAAAAAATGGAGCAATCCAGAAAACTGTAAGGCAAAACGAAAAAAAAAAAAAAATCGTTGTCCAGTTTTTCTTTTTTAATGAGATAGTTTTATTAACAATAGCATTTAGAATATAGAAATAAAATATGCCGAGTTTAACTGAACAAATTGTGCATCAGCATTAATCAATTGTATGGTACCCTTGAAAAAATATCAGTGCTGTCACGAACAAATTTTCTTGCGTACAACGCTTATTTGATAAGACTTTCCAAATCTGTAAGTGGGGGTATATATAGCTTGTCATAAACCTTAAATACTTTCAATGAATTAACGAGGGAGAGAGCTTAAATGAAAATGCACATACTGTGATTTGTTCTGTTTCTGAAGCGCTTTTTTCTGTAGACATAATCTTGAAGGATTAAACCAAAATTAAGTTCTTCAAAACGTTTACTATTTTAGTATAGTATCATTATATACCAAAAGCAACTACTTTTATATGATGCGTTTTGAGTATTTTAAAAAATTATGACCGTGACAGCACTGATATCATGACAGCACTGATGATGTCGTGACAGCACTGTTAATTATCCGATCTCGCCTTTTTTATTCCAATGTGTGCGGAGTTGATTAACTGATTAATTTCTGACAATTAACCGATGAGCTTAGGGACAGTGACTGCCTTACGGTCGCAACCAACGAAGCCTCGGCTAATGCTCGAACCAGGGACACCTTTGGGTAGATAACACAACACGTTCGGTACACGCAAACCAAACGCGGTGTAACACGACAAGCGCAATTAGCGCTATTCAGCTTAACACTTTAAGCAGCTGCAGCATGAGAAATGTTTTTTGGGGCTTTCGACCAGGTCTGAAACAACCAGGATTGTTCACGACAAAAGAGTGCAATTAATTTGGGACCCTATCATGGGTTTTCTGTGTAGAAGGGCCATTTATAATAACAATAATAATCTCTATATTTATAGAGGATAACGTATTTAGCACAACGGCCAGTCTTCCATACGGTCCTCTAGTGAATACAGACATTGATTATTTTCGGACCTCTTTTGTTATTATTCGGACATTTTCATATTAGACATGCGATGTTAGTGATGCTATATTTTGTTTTGGGAGAAGAGAAGCCAGTGCTTGCCTAATAATGCTCAAGCGCCAAGCAAGGTAGCCACTGGTACCATTTTTAAAGTCTTTGGCATGACCCGGCCCGGGATCGAACCCACGACCTCCCGCTCCCGAAGCGGACGCTCTCACCATTACGCTATCGGAATCGGCAATCTTGGGAGAACTGGAAAACATTTGAAGGGAGTTGGGGATTACTAGAAGAGAACATTTTTAGTTTTAGGAAGCTGGGAGCAAGTAAAAAAATAGGGAGCTGGGGTCATTTTTCTTTTAGTGAGCTTGGAGCTAATACCCCCTTGGAAGGTTACACTGCAGCTGAGCTGCACTTTTGCAAAATCATGTCTTCTCATGACGCGTCTGATATTTATTTTTTATGTACCCGAGTCAATAACTTTCAGTAATGTCGGGACGAAACTACCACTTTTTTATCTTCGTAGTAGCCAGCCTCATTGGGTATACCCTGGTCGACGAAGAATTTTGAATTTGCAGTTTTGTATCACCCCCCCCCCCCCCCCCACACACACACACACACCTCGAATGGTTTGACCTCTTCTGACTGCTACTGGTGTTAGTAGCTGAGACCCTCTCGTGAAAGGCGACCTAACTCTTTTCAGTGTAGGAAATTGCCTGAATCCACACCTGCTGACAGAAGTCAACTCAGTGCTGTCACACATCAGTACTGTCACGACCGTGACAGCACTGACCGTGATAGTAATGAGTTTCACATATAAATTTAATTATTATGACTAACAGCAGAATGCAGGCTGAAAACTTTGCATATCTATTCAAACCGGCCCTAAGCTGAAATTCAGTCATGGCCTTAAAATGTACGTGATATTTGCAAGAAGCGGCAAAATGCGCGTGATAGTACTGATGGCTAAAAAATTCCCACACCGATTTTGACATGTCTTTATGGAATATGAACGGAGTAATTTTCTCAAAAAGTTGTTTACCATGACTTCATCAGCTTGCTGTCGTCTACAAAAATGCGATTGTTTTGATCTGAGAAAATGATTCATAACTCTGGTCAAAATAGATGTTTTAAAACTGTGACAGCACTGATATGTTTTCCAGGGACAGCACTATAATGTGCCGCCGCTCTTAAATTGCACTTAATATACCATATGATTTTTGAATTTGACTTCAATAACATTTTATGCAATAGAGGGTTACAGAAAATGTAATTTCTGTCAAGCTTCGTTTGCAATGGAAACAAATAAAACTACTTACCCAGACCCGGGGACACGATAAAAATCTTGCATTTTTTCTTTTAAATAACATACTCATAAACGTGAAATCCGTGTGGTTCTTGTAAAGCACGGCTGATAATATTATAGAAGGAGGAAGCAAACCTCGGACATCGCGCTTGCGAGAAAATCATCAAGGACAAGGATTGCTCCATTTTTTTGATAATGACCCATATATACAATGCGTGTCTGAAGCGTAGAAGCGAAAATGGGCTATTTTGAAAATTGTGCGGCATCATACCAAATATGTGATACCGGAACGTTCCAAGTAGAGATCTACAGCGCCATACTCTACCACAACGTTCCAAGTTGAGCTCTAGAGCGCTGTATTCTACCGTAACCTCCCTAATAAAGAGCTACAGTGCCATGCGCTACCGCAACGTCCCCAGTAGCATTCTACAATACCATACTCAACCGAAACCTCTCCAGTAGGGATATACAGTATCGTACTCTACCACAACGTACACATTAGGATTTACAGCACCATTGTTTACCGCAACGTCCCCAGTATCGATCTACAGTATCATATTCTACTGCAACGTCCACAGTAACGATCTACGGTTAGATACTCTACCATAACGTACTCAGTAGAGATATATAGCGCCACAGTTTACCACAAGGCACAAGGTCCCCAGTAGGAATCTACAGTGCCATACTCTACTGCAACGTCCTCAGTAGAGATATACAGCCATATATTTTACCGCAACGCTATACTCTACCACAACGTACCCATTGGGGATTTACCGCAACGTCCCTAGTAGGTATCTACAGCGTCATAGTCTACCGCTGCGTTCCAAGTAGGGTTCTACCGTGTCATATTCTACCGCAACCTCCCCTACAGCTCCATACTCTGTCACAACGTACCCAGTAGAGATATACAGCGCCTTAGTTTACGAAAACTTCCCAAGTAGGTATCTTCAGAGCCATACCCTACCATAACGTCTACAGAATGGATCTTCAGCGTCCCTAGTAAAGATATACAGCACCAAACTGCTATGCAACGTCTTCAGTATGGAAATACAGTGCAATAATCTACAACAACGTACCTGTAGGCATCTATAGTGCAATACTCTACTACAACATCTCCAGTTCGCAACTACCGTGCCATAGTCTACCGCAACGTATCCAATTTGGTATCTGCAGTGTCATACTCTGCCTAAAAGTATCGAGTAGAGATATACAGAGCAATATTTTACCACAAGGTCCCAATTAAGGATTTACAGTTTTTATCTATACCGCAACGTTCCCAGTAGAGACCAATAGCGCCATACTCTAATATGAAATAGGCACACCTAATGGGCAACCAACCTATCTATCAGGATACCGCACGCTTGAATTCATGATTTTTGTGTGTACATTGTTTTGTTGCTTAACCAAATGAACAACTTTGGTCAATGGTCATATCTGTGCATCAAATTTCCTTTTGTAAACATAACTTAGATGCCTTTACTTACAAAAACGTATGGCTCTAGTCATTAAACTGTATGCAAAATGGACTTTCAAACTGGTTTACATGACCAGATTACGGATATGCATCATATGCATCAGAAGAAGTATTCAATAAGGCATCAATAAATGTATTATTAAATAACCAGTCTGCAATTTAATAGCGTTTCTGTTCCAAGACACTTATCTCTTAAAAAGTTGTAAATTGAGCCTATGCGCCACCAGGCCTCCCATTTATTTTACTTCCCATTTTAAATTCGTCATCAGTGTTCACAGAAGCCATGTTTCAGTTTTGTTAGCATTCAGGCTGAACAGTACAGTCAACCATTTTTCATTATTACAAGACAGGCCACATTTTTTGGATACTTGATGGTTACAAACGCGTTGTTCAACAACACATTCTAGTACTTATGTCTTAGAAGCAGGATTTGAACTACAACCTTTCTATCGAGCTACATGTACAAGTACATGTAGTCAATTTAATGGAAATGATTTTAGATTAAATATCTGGCACAGAGTCACATGTACAAACTGTACAATAAACACAGCAAATATATGGGTGTGTAGAATTTATTCTTTTAAAATGAATATCATTTCCAGTAACATTTACAATTTGAGTCACACCATGAAAAAAAAAACAGGATTTTTGCAAATGAGAAAACAAAGCCGCAGATCAGCTGAGTTGTAACTGTACATCTGATTAGCGCCCTTGTTTTCGCTACACATATAGTACAATCCCTTTTCTACTTAAAATTTCAAGCTTCTTTCCTTTTCCTGTGACTGAACAGACCGGTTTGTGTAAGACCTGGTCGGAAACCCTGAAGACCAATTTTCTGGGGTCATGTCTATTACATTTCTGAAATATTTTAATTAACAGAACTCCTATATGGAAAAAAATGTTGCCAAGCATTTTTCAGTTCTAATGTCTCACTTTTCTAACTAAGATTCTTGAAATTAAGTTTTAATATTTAAGTGACACCTTCACAGGTCTGTACAATTTAATAAATAAAGCGCATTTTCTTATTAAAGCTAAAACAGACAACTTTCACATGAAAAGTAGATGGTATTTGCTAACTTTTACTAAGAATATTTGAAAAACAGTAAAGTAGTTTGATGATTCAACTGTAGTAGCTGCGCCTTGACAAAACAGAATCCTGAACGAATGATCATGCTGGCAAGATAGGGAGTTTCAGAATTGAATCTAAATCAGTCCATTCTGTTTATGCTGACTGAGCATTTCTCTGGTAATGTGTTAACAATGTTCGCGTTTCCATGGTCAACGAGGCATTTTACACTGGTCAATACTGTATTCCCCACTTCAAAGATCAAACTGTAAAGAAATCTGAAACAGATTTAAACACCTCTAGTAAATTACATGAAACCTTACCAAAGAAAATGCTTCAACTTCTATAAAAGTAAAGTGCATATAAAATCACTCTATATTCTGTAAAAAAAAAATCATATTTTAGCAATTAAGATGGATATTCCAAAACTTTAGACTTATGATTAAGTTTTAAATCATAGATGTATAAGTACAAATTTATTAGATGCATATTTGCTTGACTCAATGTTTTACATTCGCAGACAATTGCTGCTCAGCTGTGTTATTAGGATGGTCAGATATATACAAATCAATCCGCGGCAGTTATTACCATCCTGTATACCTGTGATTCTTACAGTGCAGACTGATGCAGCATTTCAGGACACATGACAAGCAGCCCAGTGATTGGAAGCTAAATGATCCATTGGGATTCAACCTACAACAAAGAGGTCATTGTCTCTCTGTAGGTATATGCCTCACTGTAAGTTGCACTCAAATCAATCTGGCTTCCAAACACTACACTCCATTTTGTCATGATAGAATGTTGCATCAATCTGTGCTTAAGAAATTTGGTTGCATCACGGATATACAGGGCTGGACCAGTATACTTTTTACTGACATCTGTTCTTGGATCAGGGGAAGCAGAATATGAGGAAAGAAGAAATGTATAAATATCTTCATGACCAAATCTTCATGAATAACCATACCGTACTTCAACCAAGCATTCTTAAAACCTACCTTTTTAGCTATTCACCTAGTTCAAAAACAGCAACAGGGAAATGTATCTGATATTGGTTTCCCACTGCATTCCTCGATCCCTAAAAAGTTCAACACAATTTTTGAAAATCAGTTGACAAAATCATAACATTATAGTACTGAATAGCAGTGTAAACCTTGCATTTTACATGCACTGGTGGGAGGTACTTCAAAAATTTAAATATCAATTATTTCAGCAAATACAGGACTTCTGTTGTGAGGAACATTCCATCTAATTTTCAGGATGGAGCCTAATTCAAGAATGTTTTTGGAAATAAAATTTTGAATTTGTGAACACAGTTTGAAAGCTTTTGCATGTCAAAACATTTTGAAAGCAAATTTTATGCATGTCAATCACTAATTTAAAATTTTATTCTACTCTGGAAAAATGTTATGGTGGTTTCCAGAGGAGGGTTTAAGAAAAGAGTAAATCTTGGATCATACGTATAAGGAGCACTTACCTATGGAATTATAACAGAAATTAATGTCCCTCCTGGTCCAAAGGTCACAGTCCAGGACAGCACCGTGAATATCTACAGTTGCTGAAAATAATAATATCAACTTATTATGATCTACATATTGAATCTATAGATTGAATTTCTACATCAAGTTTGCTTATCCTAGTTACTTCAGTTTTGTGTTCATAAGGACAAGCAACAGGTGAAAGAATGTTTGTGTTCATTGTAGTTTGGCAATTTATAAACCTGTTTTTCAAAATTTCCTGATTTTGGCTTAAATTGAAAAATTCCCTGACTGATGTCAAAAATCCCTGACAATTCCTTGGCTTTGAAAAAAGTGATTTCTCTCTGACTTTTTCCCTGACCATGGACACCCTGAATAAGTATTTGCAAGAAAGACAGAAATTTTATTTGTCTTACCCAAGGCTAATTTAGAACACCTCAATGACCATGGATTCATGACCACACTGCTGGTTTTTCACCTGAAAATAAATCAGTACATGTATACAGTTCAAAGAAACAGTAAAACTTATTCAAATGAAAGTGTTTATTTTATTTTATTTATTTTTTTTTTATTCAGTTTAACGTCCCTTTCAAGATTATTTCAGCTCATATGAGACAGGACAATCAATAGGTGGGACGAAAACAGGAGAACCCCGAGAAAAACACCTGGCACACCCGCAAGCAGAACTTGGCTTGTCTGACATGTGGCCAGAGCGGGGCTCGAACCCACACCAGACACAGCGGTCAAATGATCGAGTGATTAAGAAACACGGGGCCACCTCAAATGAAAGTGACCATAGTGTCAGACAATAGAGTATTGGCAGAATAATTTCATATGAAAAGCAGATCATATTAAGCTTGTCAACTTTTTTTCCATTACTGCTCTTAATCATTCCTTTGTCTCACCACTGTGTCCAGTGTATGTGGGTTCAAGCCCCCTTTGCCTTGGGTAGTGTGCTTATCAAGTTATGGGTGTACAAAGTATTTTGTCTTAGAGTACTTCAGTTTTCGGCCCGCCTACTGATATGCACATCTCATGAGCTGAAAGAATCTTGAAAGGGCGTAAAAAGTAGGTTAAGAAAAAGAGAACAAGTTTCACTATCCATGATGTTCTTGAACATTTCTGATTTAATTAATAAGTTCAGACAGGCAGGCTCTTTGACCAAGTGGTAGGGGTCACCAATTTCCTGGGATCAATACTACATGTATTGTAAAAGTTCTGGGATGTTATGCAATATTTGGATTCTTACAATATTCATGAGACATTTGTAAAAGTGCCTCAATCTCATTACATTCACAATAAGGTTGTTAAGTTTGTTTTGTCACAAGATAGACAAAAAAAATTACCCAATTATTTTCAAAACTTGAAACAGTTTTGCATCAATTGGCAGGGATGTTTTTTTTTTTTCGGGTGTCTCAGGGGCCGAAATAAGGCCCCATTCCCAATGGAAATTAGGTGACTTTTTTGCCAATTTGGAGGAAAAAATTCCTAATCACAGCTAAAAATAATTCTCAACAGTTCCTAAACACTGTGAAAATCAAACTCTGCTGTTTGAAATAACTTTTAACTTTGATTATATGTTGTTATTTAATGACTTAAAATGAGTAACTTTGAATGCTTTGAAAATTTCCCAAATTCTGGGTGTATGTCGCTTATTTTCCCAATCAGAAAGGCCCTAGGGCCCCTTCCCAAAATTGCAGAAAAAATCCCTGATTGGTAAAGAGATGTTTGCAAAAGTGTCATAGAAGCCAGGCATACTTTTGATTTATTAAGATTTGCATTTGATTGTGTAACCAGAACTTTGGAATATTGGGGGCGGCCCTAGTGGCCGAGTGGTTAAGAATGCGGATATTTTATTACCACACTTAACTATTCAAGCATCTCAGTTGTGTCTGATGTGGGTTTGAAGAAAAAAAAAGAGCATTGTCAGCTTTAAAAATTGAAAATTTCATCCGAAAAGCTTTGATTTTTTTTCTTATTTTTGCTCAAATCATATATTGTGGGTACACATTAGAACCGCTTCACCAAAGCGTTTCTACTATGTTTGGGAGCAAAAATAAGAAAAATAGGTATGCCCCTGCATTCCCCAGTTTTTGTATATAAAAGAGGGGTATGAGGGGGTATACTTTTCATGGACATGTTTTCCTGATGATTAATTTATTATATAATAAGCAGATTTAAAACCGAGACTTTTTAATAACTGTCGTTGTTTAAAAAACACTCCGAATCTATCAGAAATGATACAGGGTCGGTGGTGCGGCTTGTTGGTGAACTGTCTTATCTTGATTGTTTACAGGAAATTTATTGCTGCGTATTGAATTCTGTACAGCAAATTTGGACTGGTTTAGCCCCTTTCTCGATGGAATGCGACAACTGGAGACTAGTTCGCGAATAGTTCGCGACTATTTCTCGACAAAGATTGACGATATAAACACAACTTTCACATTGCAGTCTCATTGAATAGACATTTATGCGACAAATTCGCGAATTTCTGTCTAATTTTGAAAATAAATCTTGCGACTGTCGCGCAATAGTCGCACGACTTTCCCGCGAATGTAGCTTATTTTCATTTTAATTCGTACGACAGTCGCGCAACATTCGTGCGAGTGTCGCACGACATTCGTACGAATGTCGCTAAGTTTTATTTTCTCGCTAAATAGTTGTGAGGTTTTTTGCATGTTTTCTTAAGACTGTTGCACAACCTTAGTGAGACACTCGCAGGACATTTGTACAAGTGTCGCGAAAATTTCGCATTGTAAATTCGCCAAAATTTTGCGGAGACAGGTTCATGACACTTGCAGTCTCATTGAATAGACATTTATGCGACAAATTCGCGAATTTCTGTCTAATTTTGAAAATAAATCTTGCGACTGTCGCGCAATAGTCGCACGACTTTCCCGCGAATGTAGCTTATTTTCATTTTAATTCGTACGACAGTCGCGCAACATTCGTGCGAGTGTCGCACGACATTCGTACGAATGTCGCTAAGTTTTATTTTCTCGCTAAATAGTTGTGAGGTTTTTTGCATGTTTTCTTAAGACTGTTGCACAACCGTAGTGAGACACTCGCAGGACATTTGTACAAGTGTCGCGAAAATTTCGCATTGTAAATTCGCCAAAATTTCGCGGAGACAGGTGCGAAAATTTCGCATTGTAAATTCGCCAAAATTTTGCGGAGACAGGTTCATGACACTTGCACGACCGTCGCACTACATTTCTTGCAAAATATTTTGGTTAAAAAATTCGCATAAAATTTTAAAACATGTTTAAAACCTTCTCGACCAGTTAGTTACAAGCTCGCGACACATGAAAATTCTCACAACACTCGCACAAATGTCGTGCGAAAGTCGGCGACAAAATTCACATACCAGTGAGATACTAGCTTTTCTCATATCGGATCTTTTTTCGATGTCAGCGATGGACAATCTAGATTGTAAAACAAAACCAGCTCAAATTTTACTGCATTCAACCTAATTAAAGTGGAAAGGTCGGAGGACCTTTCCATTTAATGTTTGTAAGCATAAGATTTACTTCGCGTATCCTTTGAGAACCACTAGTTGATCGATCACTGGTCCCTGATCGATCACTTGTCGTCTTACGCTACCCCACCCACCTGTGGCGGTGGTTCGGATTGTTTTTAAATTGTTAAATTTACACCTTCTGTATGTTAGAGACAATGTTTAACATGTGCAATGTCCACCTACTCGCAGTAAACAAGGTGCAGATCCTAATAATTATAGAGGAAACCGAATCAGGTCAGAAATAGTGAAATTTCGAGTCCTTCGCTTGACAAAGTTATCTTTATTTGAGACAACTAAACACCGAAGTGCTAATCAGCGGTACCAAGTAATGTCATACCGGTTAAGGCTGTTAAACAGGGCTTAACATTGGCAATGAATCAGTTTCATTGAACCATTTCTATGCATTTCAGAAGCATATCTCATTTCAACTGTCTCCGCCATCCAACTAGCAAAGAACGATTTCTGTTGCTATGCAACAATTACGGAGATAATGAACCACAGCTTGTAAGAGGAAAAATAATGATAAAACGAAAGTAAAGAAAAAACATGTTTTGCATTTCAAACGCAGTTTCGATCGTTTGTATGTTCTTGTATAATTTTATTTTGAACTATCACAACTCTAGCACATTTTTATTTGTAAGATTAAATGGTTTCGCTTGGCGGAATTCGACTGCGGTAAAATTTTCCGGAAGTTAACATTCTACTGTAAATGACACACAAAAATCGACGTCTTCATACTGCAAAACAGAATAGAACAGAACAGAACTTCTAATCGTAAAGCAACCAACACCTCGTTGTTGCCACTGCGTGGCAACAACTCGGTTGGTTGGTTGCTATCACGCAGTCTCTAATTGAGATCTATAGCCAAATACTCTACAGAAACGTCCCCAGTAGATATCTACTTTCAACCACAACATCTGCTGTTTGGATCTTCAGCCACATACTCTATAACGTCCCATTATGGATCAACAGTGCCCTACTATACCGCAAATTTCCCAATAGGGATCTACATGTCCATAGTCTACCGTCACGTCCCCAGTAGGGATCTACTGTGCAATTCTCTACCGCAACGTCCCAGGTTGTGACATACAGCGCTATTTTCTACCACAACGAAACCAGTAGGGATCTTCAGCGCCATGCTGTACCATATTGTTCCAAGTACAGACAGACATATAGCGCCACACTCATCTGCAACGTACCCAGTAGAGATCTACAGCACCATACTCTACTGCGACGTTTCCAATAGGTATCTACAACGACATACTCACTGACGAGGCTTGAATAGCCGAAACCGCGGTATGGCCCATCACCTTTCTGGAAAATATGCTCACTGCTCTTAAAGGATCTCAGTTTTATTTTTATTTGCTATTACTGCAGCTGGTGTTGTGCCGTGTGGCGGCCCTAAAAAGTCTCCCGTACATCATCCGTAGTGCAGATTATATTTTCCTTTTGGTCCTTTGAGATCAGAGAGGATATTTTGAGAAATCAGAAAATTATCATCGGTTTAGATTCATATTCTAACCAACGTTCAATATATTTGGCCACAATTTGATTATACTAGTCTTTGTATCGACTAGCCTGCTGAAAGTTGAAAAATTACTGTAACTCTCTTTGGCTCCATGTTGCCAAATCTAAAGGGTCACTGACGAGGCTTGAATAGCCGAAACCGTGGTATGGCCCATCACCTTTCTGGAAAATATGCTCAGTAGCAGGGCGGATATGTGAAATGATTGTGCACTTTTTGATAAAAGCATGAAACTTGGTACATGACTATATCTATAATTATAAGAATTTTTGAGGGTCAGTGCCACGTGAAATTCGCACTGTGACGGCCGCCATCTTGAATTTCAAAATGGCGGCTTTTTCCCATATACAGCCTTTACAGTTAGTTATCGGTTTACAGTGTTGCTTTCTTTAAAAGTTTTAAAACCCCTAAATTCAATAAATGAAAATTTCAAGATATCAAATTATGAAAATAAACTCATAATTTTCAAAGATGGCGGCTATTTTCAAAATGGCCGCCATTAAATTACCTGAAATTTAGTACACACAGTACTGAAAGTGTGATAAAACATGCTGTTTTGATCAGAATGAAGGATTTGCATTGATGAAATGTTCTCAAGCACATAACACCACAAATGCAAGTTACATTTTAGTTTGTATTAGGCAAATTATCTTTTTACTGATTAATGATGGGATCCAAAATGGCTACCAAAGTAGGAAAGTATTAACATATTCTTTTTTTTTCTTTCATTTTTACATGTTGTTTTTCCCATATACAGCCTTTACAGTTAGTTATCGGTTTACAGCGTTGCTTTCTTTAAAAGTTTTAAAACCCCTAAATTCAATAAATGAAAATTTCAAGATATCAAATTATGAAAATAAACTCATAATTTTCAAAGATGGCGGCTACTTTCAAAATGGCCGCCATTAAATTACCTGAAATTTAGTACACACAGTACTGAAAGTGTGATAAAACATGCTGTTTTGATCAGAATGAAGGATTTGCATTGATGAAATGTTCTCAAGCACATAACACCACAAATGCAAGTTACATTTTAGTTTGTATTAGGCAAATTATCTTTTTACTGATTAATGATGGGATCCAAAATGGCTACCAAAGTAGGAAAGTATTAACATATTCTTTTTTTTTCTTTCATTTTTACATGTTGTTTTTCAAAGTTCTTATGATTAAAACTATTTAACATGTATTTGTTTAGTGTATCTAAGTTTTAGTCAATAATCATCATCATCATCATCATCATCATCATCATCATCATGTCCATTTTTGTCGTCTATTGTCCTCTACCGAGAATTGTACTTGTCTGACAAGCTATCTTCCTAGACGACTTCTACACTATGAATGATTCTGAGGATCAGCATTGCATGAAGAAAACATGGCCATGAAAAGTATACACCCTCATACCCCACTTTTATAAAGCAAAACTGGGGTTTACAGGGGTATGCCTATTTTTCTTTTTTTTTTTGTTCCAAAACAAGATTGTGGGTACTCATTAGAACCACCTTGGCGAGGCGGTTTTAATGTGTACCCACAATAAATGTTTTGAGCAAACATTTTAAAATTATCAGAACTCTTCCAATGATTTTTTAATATTTAATGCTGACAAAATTCTCTGTATATGTATGGACAAGTTTTCGTAATGGCCCTTTCCAAGCTCCATTCTCATATAAAACAACATTTTATCCCATGGTTTCGTTACCAGTCTCTTTTGTGCAACTACGTTTAGCTTGTTTAGCAATCTGGCCATTGTTGTGCTCTACATGCTGCATTTAGCATTATACGGGTAATCAAATTCATTTTACCGTTTGTCAGAAGCAGCAGAAAATGTTGGTGAACAGGGTAAGCAATTGGCGAAATTTGCCGAAAGCTTATTGTAACAGCCAGTAATGACAAATGGGTCATATTCACAACAAGCAGAAAAGATGTCTACTAGATAACAGACTTTTGGAACTACTTCAATAATTTCATTATCAACTTCAAGCTTCTTCACCATTCGTCCATCAATAGGACGTTTCTTTCCTAGACATCAGGCCCCTAGATATAACCTCTAGCAAAATGATGCAGCGTGCTATTGGCAGAGCCCTTGTGAACATCCACTAAGACACCAAAGTCCTCAGTGTACCCAAATACCAACTCTAACCTTGCTTCTCACATCCCAATACATGTGCATGGATTGGACAAGAGGCACTAGCCTCTCATCATTTCCTAGTTTTCACAGTGTCTACCAGATGAAATCCAATTTGATGCAATTAAATGTTTTCTGCAGGTCAAATGAGGCCATGTAGAGAAGCTTATTATCAGCCGAGTGATTCTCTAAAAATAATAAAAACTGCATCTGTAGAGCCTCAACCTGACATCAAATCACAATGCATCTCATCAAGCGCAGATCGTTTCCCTTTAATCTCCAACACCTTCACCACTTCTTCAATCAGCATCAAGCCCTTGTTGCCTCTGTTCAGAATGCGCCCTTTTCCCTTAAACTGGTGGACAATGAAGCTCTAGTGCCAGTCACTTGGAAAGCAACTGTATGTGGTGATGTCAACAAGATCAGGCACTTTGGGTGTTCCAGTTTTCCCGAGTGACTTCAGAATTGTGGTGATGGTACCTGAAGGCCCGGCTGCTTTGCCAGATGCTATATTGCAGATGGCCTTTGTGTTCAACTCATTTCGGTTTTCGACATGGGTTTTCTCAGAGTGGTCCTCCAGATTCCAAGGAAATTCAACAGGAGATTTTCATAATGCTCTTTTTCTTCTTTCTGGTTTAGCAACAGTTGGTCTTCATTATTCCTGACAGCTTTATCTACCAAGATATCCTGATTGCCACATCATATTTACTTGGTAAAACAAAATACATTTTCTGAATTAGGATATAAAGTCCCCCCTCATTCTATTCTACTGGATGAACTCTTACCAGTTGTATGCAGTTTGCCTGACACCTGCCTTTCACAGTTTGAAGGACCTGACCTCCTCCCTTACTGCTTCCTCTACCAGCATGTTAAACTACCATTTCTGCTTTCTCCATGGTTAATTTGCATACTTCTTTTGCAGCATGCAGAAGGTTGTACTTAGAGAAGACATATGCTCATTTACTGTGCTTTTCTGTTGCAGCTCAGTGTCTTATGACATAGGAAGTAAATTACTTCAGAAAGTGGAACTCTGCTTGTTTCTCTTGACCCTTCAGCTCCTGCAGTTTGATGTGTGGCACAAACTCGCACTTGAGCTAGTAGGGATAGAAATGTTGAAGTCTCCAGCCATCACCCTATGCAATGGGAAGTCCTAACGTAGATGTCATTGATGCCAAAAACTCATTGAAAGGTTGCAATTAGTATGGCACTTGCCAGAAAGCAGGCATGAGATGACCTGTTACTCTAGTAATAAATGTAGGCGGATTCAGATATTGATTCGGATATGTAGAATCACTGACCTTTAGAGGAATATATATATATATTCGCTTTGTTTCAATGATAGCTTGTTTGCTGGATGTATGCACATATCTTTACGGGATTTAGTAAAATCTTAAACGTGGAATAGTTTGCATCAAGAATTTGAATGTGCTGCAAGACTGGCAGTAATGTCTATTACAAAAATCACAACTGATGACCATATATGATTTTGACAGCCATTTTGAATGTCAAATATAATGTCATTACTGCTATTCAAGGATAGTTAACATCAACATACTAGAAAATTAATAAGATCTTCAGCAGTTCAAACTATTCAATCAACATTTTCCTAAAATATGATTTTTTTTCTTTTTGTCCTTTGGCAGACATCTAGAATACCATTCAAATATAAACATGCAACTGAAACAATACAGATAGGTAAGATTTTTGTGAAAGTAGAATGTTTCTATTCATTAGAACAGATTAAGAGATTCCCATCCAAAATCATAATTTATAGTATCCATATGTAACATACCAATATACACTGTTCAAGAAGCTAAATATGGCAACCATCTTGAGAATTAGCATCATTCTTGATATTTCTAATCAGCAGTATTAGTTTAAGGTGTATGAGAATGTTTATGACAGCAATTTATGTAACATTATTCGAAGAAAGTATGATTTCGGCAATTATATATTAAATGTCATATTGATAAAGAAGCTGCAAATAGGTGGCCACTTTGCAAAACATAATACATTTTGGCCATTACAGGACATTTGTGGCACTAAATCTATTTTTGTTTTGATATTATGTACTTGTAACTTGTATTTGTGGCATGTAGTGTGCTTGAAACATTTTATAATGAATAATTCTTCTTTTTATTAACTGCGTCATATTTTCGTCTCGCTAACTTGATTTTTAGTAAATTAATGGCGGCCATCTTTGAAAATAGTCGCCATCTTGAAAACTTTTAAGGTTAAAATACATTAAAATATATCTTGAAATGGATAAGCATTAGAACTTTGGCTTTTGATACTTTTTACGAAAGCAGCAGTGGAAACTGATATCAATCTGTATAATGCTTTTAATGAAAATGCCGCCATCTTGAATTTCAAAATGGCGGCCGTCACAGGCCAAATTTCACGTGGCACTGACCCTCAAAAATTCTTATAATTATAAGTCTACACCTGTGCCAAGTTTCATGCTTTTATCAAAAAGTGCACAATCCACCAAAAAATTGTTACATATCCGCCCTGCTACAGGGCTCTTAAAGGATCTCAGTTTTATTTTTATTATCTACTGCAACGTCCCCAGTAGAAATCTACAGACATAAACACTACCGCAACGCCCCAACTAGGTATCTACAGTGCCATTCTGTAGCGCAACGTCCCCAGTAGATATCAACAGTGCCATACTCTAGTGCAACGTCTTCAGTAAGAATGTACAGTAGGGATATACCGCACAATTCTCTACCGCAATGTCCCCCATAGTGATAACAGTGCCATATTCTAGCACAACGTCCCCTTGTGGATATTCAATGCCAAAAGCTATCGCAAACTCCCTGTTATGAATATACAGCGCCATACTCTACTGCTACGTCTACAGCATCTATAACGCCTTTCTCTACCGCAACCTCCCCAGTAGGGATCTACAGTGCCATACTCTACCACATCGACCCCAGTTAATATCTACAGAGCCATACTCTACCACAACGTACCCAATAGAGATCAACAGCGCCATACTGTACCACAACGTCTCCAGTAGGTATCTACAGCGCCATACTCTATCGCAATGTCCCCAATAGGGATCTACAATGCCGTATTCCACCACAACGTCCCCAGTAGGGATGTACATGCAGTGCCAAATTCTACAAAACGTGTCTGTTAGGGATCTACAGAGCCATACCCTACAGCAACGACCAAGTATGGTTCTACAGTGTCATACTGTACCATAACGTAGACAGTAGACAGTAGCAAAACTAATCGATTGATTATTCGATTACTTTTGCAAATCAATTGTAATTGTAATCGAATAAAGCCAGGAAAAATACTTTTAATCATAATCGTTAATCGTTGAAAGTAATTGTAATCGTTAGTGATTAACTTTGAAAGTAATCGATAACAGGTCTGCCAGGCTCTACCGCAATGGTCCAATAGGGATCTGCAGTGCCATATTCTAATACAACATCCCCAATATGGATCTACAGTGCCAATATCTACCCAACGCCCCTAACCACATACTAAGCAGCTATGTCCCCAGTAGTGTAGCCTGGGTTCCAGTCTGATCCTTTTTTTTTTTTTTTTTTTTTTTTTTTTTTTTTTTTTTTTAATTTTTCATTTTTTCAGCCTAGCCTGGGTTCCAGTCTGATCTTTTTTTCTTTTTTTTTATTTTTCAGTTTTTCAGCCTTGGCAACTTTGATTGCATTACTATACTGCAACGACTACCCTACCCTACCGCAACGTCCCCAGTAGGGATCAACAGTGCCATACTCTACCGCAAAGACCCCAGTACGAATCTACAGCGCCATACTCTACATCAAGTAGAGACAAACAGCGCCATACTCTAGCGCAACGTCCCAAGAAGGAATCTACAGTGCCATACTCTACCGCAACGTCTTCAGTAGAGATAATCTGTCACATATTCTACCGCAACATCCCCAGTAGATATCTACAGCACCAAACTCTATCGCAACGTCCCCAGTAGCCTAGCGATCTCTGTAGCGTCATGCTCTACTCACCCGTCCCCAGTAGAGATAAACAGCCACATATTCTACCGCAACGTCCCCAGTAGATATCTACAGCGCCTTACTGTATCCCGACGTCCGCAGAAGCGATCTCTACAGCGCCATATTCTACCATAACGTCCCCAGTAGGAATCTACAGCCACATGCTGAACCGGAACGTCCCCAGTAGGGATCTACAGTACCATACTCTATCGCAACGTCTCCAGTAAGGAACTACAGTGCCATACTCTACCACAACGTACCCAGTAAGGATATAGAGCTGAACAGCGCCATAATGTATCACAACGGATTCAGTAGGGATATACAGCCACATACTCTACCGTAACGTATCTAGTAATGATCTAGCGTGACATACTCTTCCACAAGATCCCCAGTAGAGATCTTCAGCGCCATACTCTACCGCAACGTCCGCAGTTTGGATCAACAGTGCCATACTATATTGCAATGTCCCCGATAGGGATCTACACTGCCATAATTCACCACAACGTCCCCAGTAGGGATATACGACACTATTCTCTACAACAATCTACCAAATAATATAAACAGCTCAATTATTTCCACAAGGTCCGTAGTGGATTTTCAGTGACATACTCTTCCACATTGTTTCCAAATTAAACCTTTAATCTACAACAATGTACCCAGTGGAGGTCTACAGCGCCATAATCTGCTACAAAGTCACCAGTAGGGATATAAAGCGCCATACTCTATCGCAACCTACCAAGTAGAGATCAACATCGCCATAATCTACCGCAAGGTCCCCAGTATGTATCTTTATTCCATACTCTACCACAACGTACCAAGTTGGGATCTACAGCGACATACTCTGCCGCAACGTCCCCAGTAGGAATATAAAGTGCCACAACTCCCCCAATACATATCTACAGTGTCATGCTCTACCACAACGTCCCAAATAGGGATCTTCAGTGTTATATTCTACCACAACGCCCCAAAGGAATCTACGGTGCCATACTCTACCGCAACGTTTCCATAACCTCAATTCTAAGTTAAATTCGTTTTGCGCAAGAAATCATGGCTGCCTTCTTGAATGACATCTTGAATACGATAATCACTGCATCTTGATAAGGCAATCTAGCTTGAGTAATGGTTCTAAAAGTTAAAGTGCTTATTGTATGAATAAAAAAGTTAAACCAAAATTACGAAAAACCTTGACTTATTTCATCTATACAGTGTTTTTTTTTTTATCCTGTCTTGAAAAGAAACTATGATATAATGTAAATACTTATACAAAACTGATACCTATTCATCATTTTGTACTGAAATAACCACAGTTTTGCCAAATAAAACAATCAGAGACCCGTGTTAAATATTATTATATATTCTGGCCGCCATCTTAAACGCCATCTTGAAAATACAAAATTGCTCAATGACGCCAAAGTGGCATCACTCAGAGTCTTGTAAGGCAATGCCAACTGAACATAATTCAGTAAAGAAAAAAAATTTAGAACACAATTCCAGGTCAAATTTGTTTTCTGCCGGACTAAGGGGACGGTGTGGTAGATTATGGTGCTGTAGATCTCTACTGTAGACGGTGTGGTAGGATATGGCGCTGTGGATCTTTACTGGGGACGGTATGGTAGGATATGTCGCTGTAGATCTCTACCGGGGACGTTGTGGTAGGGAATGGGGCGATAGACCTCTACTGGGGACGGAATGGTAGGGTATTGTGTTGTATATCCCTACTGGGGACGATGCTGATTAGAATGACTCTATATATCTCTACTGGAGACGGAGTGAAAGGGTATGTCGCTGTAGATCTCTACTGGGGACGTATTTGTAGAGTAGTTTTGTTTTGTATGTCTACTCGGAACGTTGAAATATGTAGCTGTAGATCTCCACTGGGGACGTAATGGTAGGGAATTGGACGATAGATCTTTACTGGGGACGGTGTGGTAGGGTATGTCGCTGTAGATCTCTACTGGGGACGATGTGGTAGGGAATGGGGTGATAGATCTCTACTGGGGACGGTGTGGTAGATTATGGTGCTGTAGATCTCTACTGGGGACGACGTGGTAGGATGTGGCGCTGTAGATCTTTACTGGGGACGGTATCGTAGGATATGTCGCTGTAGATCTCTACTGGGGACGTTGTGGTAGGGAATGGGGCGATAGATCTTTACTGGGGACGGAATAGTAGGCTATTGTGGTTTAGATCCCTACTGGGGACGATGCTTAAGAGAATGACACTGTATATCTCTACTGGGGACGGAATGGTAGGGTATGGCGCTGTATATCTCTACTTAAGATGGTGTGGTAGACTAACTCACCGTAGATCTCTATTGGGTACGATCCAGTAGAGTTTGGTGCTGTAGATCTCTACTGGGAACGGTGTGTTAGGGTATGTAGCTGTAAATCTCTACTGTGAACGCATTGGTAAAGTAGTTCGCTTTAGATCTCTACTGGGGACGGTGTGATAGGGTTTGTAGCTGTAGATCTGTACTGGGGACGTTGTGGTAGGGATTGGGGCGAAATATCTCTACTGGAGACGGTGTGGTAGATTATGGTGTTGTAGATCTCTACTGGGGACCGTGTGGTAGGTTATGTCGCTGGAAATCTCTACTGGGGACGATGTGGTAGGAAATGGGGTGATGGATCTCTACTGGGGACGGAACGGTAGGATATGGTGTTGTAAATCCCTACTGGGGACAATGCTAAAGAAAATGACACAGTATATCTCTTCTAGGGACGGGGTGGTAGGGTATGGCGCTGTATGACTCTTTATGTCTCTACTGGAGACGGTGTGGGAGACTACCGCACGTTGTGGTAGGGAATGGGGCAATACATATCTCTACTGGGGACGGAATGGTAGGGTATGGTGTTGTAGATACCTACTGTGAAGGATACTGAAGAGAATGATACTGTATATCTCTACTGGAGACGGTGTTTTAGGGTATGACGCTGTATATCTCTACTGGAGACGGTGTGGTAGAATACCGCTATGTAGATCTCTACTGGGACGGTCCGGTAGAATATGGTGCAGTAGATCTCTACTGGAGACGTATTGGTAGAGTAGTTCGCTTTAGATATCTACTCGGGACAGTGTGATAGGGTATGTAGAGGTGGATCTCTACTGGGGACGTTAAGGTAGGAAATGGGGCGATAGATCTCTACTGGGACGGTGTGGTAGGGTATGTCACTGTAGATCTCTACCGGAGACGTTATGGTAGGGAAAATGTCGATAGATCTCTACCGTGGACGGAGTGATAGGGTATGACGCTGTAGATCTCTACTGGGGACGTTGTGGCACGGAATTGGGCGATTGATCTCTACTGGGGACGGAATGGTCGGGTATGTTGTTGTAGATCCCTACTGGGGATGATGCTGAAGAAAATGACACTGAATATCTCTACTGGGGACGGATTGGTAGGGTATGGCGCTGTATATCTCTACTGGTGACGGTGTGGTAGACTACCGCATTGTAGATCTCTACTGGGTATGGTCCAGTAGATAATGGTTATGTAGATCTCTACTAGGGACGGTGTGGTAGGGTATGTCGCTGGAGATCTCTACTGGGGACGTATTGGTAGACAAGTACAAGTAGGCAAAGATCAGGAAAAGGCGCAATCAGAAAAAGAATCCCACTCCAAAAACCAAGGTGGGAAAAAACCAAACTAATAATCAGTAGTTCGTTTTAGATGTCTACTTGGGACTGTGTGATAGGGTATGTAGCTGTAGATCTCTACTGGGGAAGTTGTGGTAGGGAATGGGTCGATATATCTCTACTGGGGACGGTGTGGTAGATTAATGTGCTGTAGATCTCTACTTGAGACGGAATGATAGGGTATGGTGTTGTAGATCCCTAATGGGGACGATGCTAAAGAGAATGACACTGTATATCTCTACTTGGGACGGAGTGGTAGGGTATGGCGCTATATATCTCTACTGGAGACGGTGTGGTAGACTACCGCACTGTAGATCTCTACTGGGGACGCCCCAGTAGAGTATGGTGCTGTAAATCTCTACTGGGGACGGTGTGGTATGGTATGTCGCTGTAGATTTCTACTGGGGACGTATTGGTGGAGTAGTTCGCTTAAGATGTTTACTGGGGACGGTGTGATAGGGAATGTAGCTTAAGATCTCCACTAGGGACGTTGCGTTAGGGAATTGAACGATAGATCTTTACTGGGGACGGTGTGGTAGGGTATGTCTATGTAGATCTTTACTTGGGACATTGTGGTAAGGAATGGGTTGATATATCTCTACTTGGGACGGTGTGGTAGATTATGGTGCTGTAAATCTCTACTGGGGACGCTGTGGTAGGTTATGGCGCTGTAGATCTTTACTGGGGACGGTGTGGTAGGGTATATCGCTGTATATCTCTACTGGGGACGTATTGGTGGAGTAGTTCGCTTAAGATGTTTACTTGGGACGGTGAGATAGGGAATGTAGCTGTAGATCTTCACTGGGGACGTTGTGGTAGGGAATTGAACAATATTATTTTTTACTGGGGACGGTGTGGTAGGGTATGTCTCTGTAGATCTCTTCTTGGGACGTTGTGGTAGGGTATGGGTCGATATATCTCTACTGGGGACGGTGTGGTAGAGTATGGTGCTGTAAATCTCTACTTGGTACGCTGTGGTAGATTATGGCGCTGTAGATCTTTACTGGGGACGGTGTGGTAGGGTATGTCGCTGCAGATCTCTACTGGGGACGTTATGGTAGAAATGGGTCCATTTATCGCTACTGGGGACGGTGTGGTAGATTAAGGTGCTGTAGATCTCTACTGGGGACGTTGTGGTAGGGAAAGGGGCGATAGATCTCTACTAGAGAGGGAAAGGTGGGGTATGGTGTTGTAGATCCCTACTGGGGGACGATGCTGAAGAGAATGACACTGTATATCCCTACTGGGGACAGAGTGGTAGGGTATGGCGCTGTATATCTCTACTGGAGACGGTGCGGTAGACTACCGCACTGTAGAATTCTACTGGGTATAGAGTAGAGTATCCAGTAGAGTATAGTGTTGTACATCTCTACTGAGGACGGTGTGGTACGGTATGTCGCTGAAGATCTCTACTGGGGACGTATTTGTAGAGTAGTTCGCTTTAAATGTCTACTTAGGACTGTGTGATAGGGTATGTTGCTGTAGATCTCTACTTGGGACGTTGTGGTAGGGAATGGGGCGATAAATTTCTACTTGGGACGGTGTGGTAGAGTATGTCGCTGTAGATCTCTACTGGGGACGTTGTGGTAGGGAATGGGTCGATAGATATTTACTAGGGACGGTGTGGTAGATTATGTAGATCTCTTCTGGGGACGGTGTGGTACGGTATGGCGCTGTAAATCTTTACTGGGGACGGTGTGATAGGGTATGTAGCTGTAGATCTCTACTGGGGACGTTGTGGTAGGGAATGGGACGATAGATCTCTACTGGGGACGGAATGGTAGGATATGGTGCTGTAGATCCCTACTTGGGACGATGTCGGAGAGAATGACACTGTATATCTCTACAAGGGACGGAGTGGTAGCGTATGGCGCTGTATATCTCTACTGGGGAGGGTGTGATAGACTACCGCACTGTAGATCTCTACTGAGGAAGGTCCAGTAGAATATGGTGCTGTAGATCTCTACTGTGGACGATGTGGTAGGTTATGGCTTTGTATATCTCTACTGGGGACGGTGTGGTAGGGTATGTCGCTGTATATCTCTACTGGGGGCGTTGTGGTAGAGAATAGGGCGAAATCTCTACAAGGGACGGAATGGTAGGGTATGGTGTTGTAGATCTCTACTGGGGACGATGCTGAAGAGAATGACACTGTATATCTCTACTGGGGACGATGCTGCAGAGAATGACACTGTATATCTCTACTGAGGACGGAATGGTAGGTTATGGCGCTGTATGTATCACTGGAGACGGTGTGGTAGACTACCGCAATGCAGATCTCAACTGGGAACGTTGTGGTTGGGAATGGGGCAATAGATCTCTACTGCGGACGCAGTGGTGGGGTATGGTGTTGTAGAACCCTACTGGAGACAATGCTGAAGAGAATGACACTGCATATCTCTACTGGGGACGCTGTGGTAGGGTTTGGCGCTGTATATCTCTACTGGAGACGGTGTGGTAGAATACCGAACTGTAGATCTCTACTGTGGACGGTCCAATAGAATATGGTGCTGTTGATCTCTACTGAGAACGGAATGGTAGGGTATGTCGCTTTAGATCTCTATTGGGGACGTTGTGGTAGGAAATTGGGCGATAGATCTCTACTGGGGATGGAATGGTAGGGCATGGTGTTGTTGATCCCTACTGGGGACGATGCTGAAGAGAATGACACAGTATATCTCTACTGGAGCGGTGTTGAAGGATATGGCGTTGTATATCTCTACTGGATACGGTGTAGTAGAAACCGCACTGTAGATCTCTACTGGGGACGGTCCAGTAAAATATGGTGCCGTAGATATCTACTTGGGACGGTGCGGTAGGTTATGGCGCTGTTGATCTTTACTGGGGACGGTGTGGTAGGGTATGTCGCTGTAGATCTCTTCTAGGGACGTTGTGGTAGGGAATGGGGCGAAAGATCTCTACTTGGGACGAAATGGTAGTGTATGGTGTTGTAGATCCCTACTGGGGACGATGCTGAAGAGAATGACACTGTATTATCTTTCTGGGGACGGAGTGGTAGGGTATGGCGCTGTATATCTCTACTGGAGACGGTGTGGTACACAACTGCATTGTAGATCCCTACTGGGGACGGTCCAGTAGAATATGGTGCTGTAGATCTCTACTGGGGACGGTGTGGTAGGGTATGTCGCTGTAGATCTCTCATGGGGACGATGTGGTAGGAAATGGGGCGATAGATCTCTACTGTGGACGGAATGGAAGGGTATGGTGTTGTTGATCCCTACTGGGGACGATGATGAAGAGAATGACACTGTTAATCTCTACTGGGGACGGTGTGGTAGGGTATGGCGCTGTATTTCTCTACTGGAGACGGTGTGGTAGACTACCGCAATGTAGATCATTACTGGGGACGTTGTGGTAGGGAATGGGGCAATAGATCTCTACTGGGGACGCAATTGTGGGGTATGGTGTTGTAGATCCCTACTGGGGACGATGCTGAAGAAAATGACACTGCATATCTCTACTGGGGACGGTGTGGTAGGATATGTTGCTGTATATCTCTACTGGAGACGGTGTGGTAGAATACCGTACTGTAGGTCTCTACTTGGGACGGTCCAGTAGAATATGGTGCTGTAGATTATACTGGGGACGGTGTGGTAGGGTATGTCGCCTTAGATCTGGGGACGTTGTGGTAGGAAATGGGGCGATAGATCTCTACTGGGGACGTTGTGGTAGGGTATGGTGTTGTTGATCCCTACTGGGGACGATGCTGAAGAGAATGACACAGTATATCTCTACTGGGGACGGTGTGGTAGGATATGGCGTTGTATATCTCTACTGGAGACGGTGTGGTAGTAAACCGTACTGTAGGTCTCTACTGGGGACGGTCCAGTAAAATACGGTGCTGTAGAACTTTACTGGGGGCGGTGTGGTAGGTTATAGCGCTGTTGATCTTTACTGGGGACGGTGTGGTAGGGTATGTCTCTGTAGATCTCTACTGGGGACGTTGTGGTAGGGAATGGGGCGATAGATCTCTACTGGGGACGAAATGGTAGGGTATTGTGTTGTAGATCCCTACTGGGGACGATGCTGAAGAAAATGACACTGTATATCTCTACTGGGGACGGAGTGGTAGGGTATGGCGCTGAATACCTCTGGAGACGGTGTGGTACACTACCGCATTGTAGATCTCTACTGGGGACGGTCCAGTAGAATATGGTGCTGTAGATCTCTACTGGGGACTGTGTGGTAGCGTATGTCGCTGTAGATCTCTCTTGGAGACGTTGTGGTAGGAAATGGGGCGATAGATCTCTACTGGGGAAGGAATTGAAGGGTATGGTGTTGTTGATCCCTACTGGGGACGATGATGAAGAGAATGACACTGTTAATCTCTACTGGGGACGGTGTGGTAGGGTATGGCGTTGTATGTCTCTACTGGAGACGGTGTGGTAGACTACCGCAATGTAGATCTCTACTGGGGACGTTGTGGTAGGGAATGGGTCAATAGATCTCTACTGAGGACGCAATGGTGGGGTATGGTGTTGTAGATCCCTACTGGGGACGATGCTGAAGAGAATGACACTGCATATCTCTACTGGGGACGGTGTGGTAGGATATGGTACTGTATATCTCTACTGGAGACGGTGTGGTAGAATACCGTAGTGTAGATCTCTACTGGGAACGGTCCAGTAGAATATGGTGCTGTAGATCTCTACTGGGGACGTTGTGGTAGGAAATGGGGCGATAGATCTCTACTGGGGACGGAATGGTAGGGTATGTTGTTGTTGATCCCTACTGGGGACGATGCTGAAAAGAATGACACAGTATATCTCTATTGGGGACGGTGTGGTAGGATATGGCGTTGTATATCTCTACTGGAGACGGTCCAGTAGAATATGGTGCTGTAGATCTCTACTGGGGACGGTGTGGTAGGTTATTGCGCTGTGGATCTTTACTGATGATGTTGTGGAAGGTTATGGCGCTTTGGATCTTTACTGGGGACGGTTTGGTAGGGTATGTCGCTGTAGATCTCTACTGGGGACGTTGTGGTAGGGAATGTAGCGATAGATCTCTACTGGGGACGGAATGGTAGGGTATGGTGTTGTAGATCCCTACTGGGGACGATGCTGAAGAGAATAACACTGTATATCTCTACTGGAGACGGAGTGGTAGGGTATGGCGCTGTATATCTCTACTGGAGACGGTGTGGTACACTACCGCATTGTAGATCTCTACTGGGGACGGTCCAGTAGAATATGGTGCTGTAGATCTCTCCTGGGGACGTTGTGGTAGGAAATGGGGCGATAGATCTCGACTGGGGACGGAATTGAAGGGTATGGTGTTGTTGATCCCTACTGGGGACGATGATGAAGAGAATGACACTGTTAATCTCTACTGGGGACGGTGTGGTAGGGTATGGCGCTGTATGTCTCTACTGGAGACGGTGTGGTAGACTACCGCAATGTAGATCTCTACTGGGGACGTTGTGTTAGGGAATGGGGAAATAGATCTCTACTGAGGACGCAATGGTGGGGTATGGTGTTGTAGATCCCTACAGGGGACGATGCTGAAGAGAATGACACTGTATATCTCTACTGGGGACGGAGTGGTAGGGTATGGCGCTGTATATCTCTACTGGAGACGGTGTGGTACAGTACCCCGCATTGTAGATCTCTACTGGGGACTGTCCAGTAGAATATGGTGCTGTAGATCTCTACTGGGGACGGTGTGGTAGGTTATGTCGCTGTAGATCTCTACTGGGGACGTTGTGGTAGGAAATGGGGCTATAGATCTCTACTGGGGACGGAATGGAAGGGTATGGTGTTGTTGATCCCTACTGGAGACGATGATGAAGAGAATGACACTATTAATCCCTACTGGGGACGCTGTGGTAGGGTTTGGCGCTGTATGTCTCTACTAGAGACGGTGTGGTAGACTACCCCAATGTAGATCTCTACTGGGGACGTTGTGGTAGGGAACGGGGCAATAGATCTCTACTGGGGACACAATGGTGGGGTATGGTGTTGTAGATCCCTACAGGGGACGATGCTGAAGAGAATGACACTGTATATCTCTTCTGGGGACGGAGTGGTAGGGTATGGCGCTGTATATCTCTACTGGAGACGGTGTGGTACAGTACCCCGCATTTTAAATCTCTATTGGGGACGGTCCAGTAGAATATGGTGCTGTAGATCTCTACTGGGGACCGTGTGGTAGGGTATGTCGCTGTAGATCTCTACTGGGGACGTTGTGGTAGGAAATGGGGCTATAGATCTCTACTGGGGACGGAATGGAAGGGTATGGTGTTGTTGATCCCTACTGGGGACGATGATGAAGAGAATGACACTATTAATCCCTACTGGGGACGCTGTGGTAGGGTTTGGCGCTGTATGTCTCTACTAGAGACGGTGTGGTAGACTACCCCAATGTAGATCTCTACTGGGGACGTTGTGGTAGGGAACGGGGCAATAGATCTCTACTGCGGACGCAATGGTGGGGTATGGTGTTGTAGATCCCTACTGGGGACGATGCATATCTCTACTGGGGACGGTGTGGTAGGATATGGCGCTGTATATCTTTACTGGGGACGGTGTGGTAGAATACCCGACTGTAGATATCTAGTGGGGACGGTCCAGTAGAATATGGTGCTTTAGATCTCTACTGAGGACGGTGTGGTAGGGTATGTCGCTTTAGATCTCTACTGGGGACGTTGTAGTAGGAAATGGGACGATAGATCTCTACTGGGGATGGAATGGTAGGGTGTGGTGTTGTTGATCCCTACTGGGGACGATGCTGAAGAGACTGACACATTATATCTCTACTGGGGACGGTGTGGTAGGATATGGCGCTGTATATCTTTACTGGGGACGGTGTGGTAGAATACCCGACTGTAGATATCTACTGGGGACGGTCCAGTAGAATATGGTGCTTTAGATCTCTACTGAGGACGGTGTGGTAGGGTATGTCGCTTTAGATCTCTACTGGGGACGTTGTAGTCGGAAATGGGGCGATAGATCTCTACTGGGGACGGAATGGTAGGGTGTGGTGTTGTTGATCCCTACTGGGGACGATGCTGAAGAGACTGACACATTATATCTCTACTGGGGACGGTGTGGTAGGATATGGCGTTGTATATCTCTACTGGAGACGGTGTGGTAGAATACCGTACTGTAGATCTCTACTGGGGACGGTCCAGTAGAATATGGTGCTGTATATCTCTACTGGTGACGGTGTTGTAGGCTATGTCGCTTTAGATCTCTACTGGAGACGGTGTGGTAGGGTATGGCGCTGTATATCTCTACTGGAGACGGTGTGGTAGAATACCGTACTGTAGATCTCTACTGGGGACGGTCCAGTAGAATATGGTGCTGTGGATCTCTACTGGGGATGGTGTGGTAGGTTATGGCGTGTGGATCCTTACTGGGGACGGTGTGGTAGGGTATGTCGCTGTAGATCTCTACTGGGGACGTTGTGGTAGGGAATGGGGCGATAGATCTCTACTGGGGACGGAATGGTAGGGAATGGTGTTGTAGTTCCCTACTGGGGACGATGCTGAAGAGAATGACACTGTATATGTCTACTGGGGACATTGTTACGACATCACCCTTAAACCACTGATAGTTCTCCATTGTAGAATATAAATATAAAACTTAGATCCTTTAAGAGCAGTGAAAATGGGTGTTTAGGCTACTTTAGGCTCTTCAGATAGCCTATATGGCATACTATACTATATGCCAACAATGAAAATCGCGGTGTTTAGGACAAACACGTTGTCTTTCGCTGTTCAATAGATCTGCAGTACTAAATTACAATCTAAAGCCGTGTTCATATGCTGTATTTGCAACCGGGTGTAATTTTTCATCCGCTTGTGTAGCGGCCATATGCAGCGAGATCATGTTCATATTCGCCTGGTTTTGACATTAAATTTTGACTAAAATGCTCATTATTAGCAGAGGTCATTTGATGTAGATGGGCTGTTTGTGCCTCAGGCAAAGCATGTTCGCTACTGACTGGTAATCTGACTACTGGTAAACCGCTGCGGCTTGAGCCTGCCCAAGAAAAATGGTTTCAAATCAAACTGGTCATACCTATAAGCCTTATTGGCTTAGCTGTGCGGTTATATCTTTAGCATTTTTGGATGTCATGACATCCTAACTTTGAGTGAAAGGCCCATAAAGTGGATACAATCTCCAGATATGACCTAAGCTATTGTCTGGGACGTAAAGTATCAATTCAAACAAACAAAAAAAGTGTAACGATTAAACGTTTTGCGTTCATATACACACAATACACACGGGTGCAAAAATACACCCGGCTGCAATTCAATTTGCTCCACCTGGAAAGTAGGAGAAAATTTGCACCGGAGTGTAGTTTTGCAGGGTGTAGTTTTCATGGCATACCATACACCCGGGGTTCAAATTTACATCCAGTGTGCAAAAATACACCCGAGTTCAAATGTTGCACATGAACATGGCTTTAGAAATAGACTCCACGTCACTCAGGATAGCACGGCCTAGCGGTAGACCAACTAACTCCAAATCGAGAGGGCCTGTGTTCGATCCCCACTTGGGCTGCCGTGTTGTGTCATTGAGCAAGACACATTGGCCCATAACTGTCTTATACCCATGGAACATTGCCGCTTTGCCGACATGACTGAAAATTTGTTGACTCCCTCGTTAACCCTTGATACAAACAAACAAACAAACAAACAAACAAACAAACAAACAAACAAACAAACAAAACACTTAATGGGCACCCAAATCTTTAATCATTAAATTTTGCATGTTGGAAAAACATTTTATTTAAATTGTTCGTTCAGGGTAGCGCGGTCGCCTATCGGTCGATGATCGGACTCAGAACGAAAAGGTCTTTGAGTGAGAACCCAAATGGATAGCAGGTATGAGACCTTTCACAAAACACGTTGAATCTTTAACACTGTTAAAAACTTGAGCTCTTGCTAGACATGACAGTGACTGAAACATCGTTGACTGGGGCGTTAATCCACAAAAACGCCAAACTCACTGTCACGACTGTATAAAAATGCATATCTGCTAGACTATCTCTTGTCGGCCAAAAAAAAAATAAAATAAAGTATATATACCCTTCAATTTTAAGTTTTACTTTATACAAGTGGGTTTAAGGGTCTGCAGAATACAATAATATTTAATCTTCTTGACAATGAATTTTAAACTTGAACGTAATTAAATGAAAACAAAAATAAAAAATCTATATACATATAAAATTGGACCATCAAAGGTACTCATTATGTAAGTTACACTGTCAATATATCTAAACGATTTTATTTATAAATAGCTTTTTAACGATTCTATTTATAATTAGCTTTTACTGTACTGGGCAATGATATTAAACCGTACCCAGCAACGACGTACTCGGCAAGGATGTTGCAAGTAGATACTACTGTATTTATACGCATAAGTTTGTGAACATTTCCCTGAAAACCATACCGTTTTCCATCATATATTCCAAAACCATTCATCAGAACATGTGAATAACCCACCGTGAGCAAGTGAATAACAATTCTAAATGCACATCCACTGACAACCACACCCAGATCAGCTTGCAAAAAGTTATATTGCTAACCATAAAATCGGCAATATAAATTTTCTCTGGATTATACCTCAAGGTGTAAATCATATGATTCAAATCCCCGGACTTCATGTTTTCGTTAAAGCCGTGTCACTCTCAGAAACCATTTATGGCAAACTGATAAAACACGAATCTGAGCCCAGTACAGAATCCAATTAAACTGCACATAATGCCAATTTCCACGCCACAAATCAACAAATACCATAACACAAAAAGAACGTTAAAATATCACAATTGAGCATAAAATTCTTCATGGCACAAATATTTTTTGCCGTGTCTAACATACATAGATATCCTTGACAATGCAGTAAACATGTCATGTTTACTCCTGTGTAAGAGTTTCCAAATACCTATTATGCTCAACTAAACATTTAAAAAAAATCAAACAAATTATCCAAACCCCACAAACAGCAAAAGTACATTTTTTATCGTGACAGTATCCATGTATATTTTTCATATATATTTATTTTCATATTTATTTCTTTATCAAAATAATTACCACTGTTGTTCTGTTTTATTTTATTTTTTTCTTCGTGAACAATAAGCGTTGGCATTGCTGACCATATCAACAACATCGACGCTTAGTGTCCATCGACGACAATAAGCGTAGCGACTGCAACGTTTTTTGTCGATATGAACAATAAGCGTTGCAGTCGCTACGCTAATTGTCGTTGGTGGACAATAAGCGTCGATGGACAATAAGCGGTTCTACATGGCCACTTTGTCACAGAAGATCTAGCCTTGACTGCCTGTGAAGCTTATATTTATCACATTTGCAAAATATATAATATTTTCAGTCCCTGTTATTGATTCGGTTTAATTTATTATTTTGCTTTACGTTGACAGTAATAAAATTCTGGAAAATCTGGTTTGAAATATGAGTGATCCCACGGGCAGGAAATCATACTCACTCCTATTTCAGATAATAATGTGGATAATACATTTGAGAATCTATCTAGATCTAATTTGATTTTCTTTGTTCAAATGAAATGACGCAGTGAAATCCAATTTCAGTCGTGTACAAAAACTGCAATGTTTTAATGGTCCGTCTCCATGTGACGGTCCTGACGGAACCAACATCACCAATATGTCGCGACAATAAACATTGCAATTAGTATACTGAGATCGACTCAGAAGTTCCTCAAAAGTGAACCAAAAACGAAACAAATGACGTATGAACGATGTTTTAGTTCATTAACCAGGGAACTGTAATACTCTCTTACACTTCCCTGGTTTAATTGTGGTAGCGCTGACTCTGATTTCAAGACCGCATCTATTCCAAGAAGACAAAGCATTTTTCGCTTAAATGTTAGCTTGATCAAAGATCAAAGAAGACCAACAGTGCGTGATTTTGCTAGCAGGGCATCATTAGAGGCAAAATATGTTTCTGTGAAAACAGAGTACATATGAGCCGCATCATAAGAAAACCGGCTTTTTGCCTATGCGAAAACAAGGGCGCAGATCAGTTTCGCAGTAGCTTTGTTTTCGCTATACGGATAGTTCAATTTCTCTTCTTCGTAAATCCGAAATTTCAAGCTTCCAGCCTGCTTCTGTGACTGTACAGGTAGGTTTGTGTAATACCTGGCCGGAACCCCCGAAGACCGTTTTTCTCGCGTCGCGGCTCATATTATGACCACGAGGAGTCGTGATTAATACAACATCAGTACAGGATTGTTACAAGAAATCTGCCCAATGTTACGAACGTCAAACACACGAAGCCCCTGGGGCTGTGTGCGACCACGCAATTTGCGATCAGCGTCTTAAGCATGAAGTCCAGTACCGATAAAAAAATGAAATTCAAATTCGCTGTGCAAGTTTGTATATTGTTCCATTTAAGCCTGGTGTCCCTTTTGTGGGACATAGGCAAACAGTATAGCCCCAGATGAGACGCCGCAGAACGCGGCGTCCCAGGCTGGGGCTATTCTGTTTGCACAGAGACATTTCATTGAAAAACGAGATAAAAAATAAAAATCACACCTAACACCCCTAAAATGAAAGTGGACGCACACAATTGATAATGATGGGAGAATCCATTCGTGAAATATGAGTTAAAGGCGCACTGACATACTTTGTCGTGTCTGGAACCATATATATGACTGTCATTGTTTGTGATTTATTCAGATCACGAAAGAGATATAACCTGCTGCTTCATTACAAATGTGGCTGGTCAACATATGGCACAAATGACATTGTTTAATGATATTTTGGGTTATATCTGCTCTTTAAAATGAAATGACTAGACTGTGCTGTCGTTAAAAAAGAAAATCGTCGGAAATAATTACTGTTTTAAATTCGTACGAGTTCCATTTATGACATTTTAAGTATTACTTTGACAGTTAAGTTTGTTATCTAGATTGTCAAAGATTCTTAACTTCAGCTTATATTCTTCGTATGTGTGAGAATAAATGTACGGAAAAGCATGCAGAAACGTAAACGTCTATTCTTGAGATCTGTAAAATGGTTGTACAAATTTCAGCGGTAGGACCAAGTGACGGAAAAAAGTATTAGATCTACTTTTTTCACTTTTGATACTCTTTCTCAAGATATTCATGCCGGTATTCTGTTATTAAATTGCAAATCCGAATTATCATAACTATTTCTGAAAAGACAGCGACTTTCCACGATATTATTTTCAGCAATAACATACATGAAACTTATATATTTCTGCTGCAATTCCACTGGGAATCATTCTAACAGATCACATTCGTTAGATGAAAGGCGAGCTCAGTCCATCAATATGTGAAAAATAAATAAATGACGATTAAAAGCCATGTAAAATCAAGCAAATATGGACTAGTATTCATAAAGCAACGAAAATGAATAATCAAACGACGGATTTCCCGTACAGCTATTTTCGTACAGAAGCAGAACTTCGTGCAGGTGTATTGATATGGCAAATAGTATCGCCAATCTTGATAGTTTGTGGGACAATCGGGAACGTTCTGTCCGTAGTTGTTTTGTCCAGGAAAAACTTGATCCAGTCAGTCTCGTCGACTTATTTGCTGGGTCTAACCGTCGCCGACTTATCGGTACTTTGGGTCGGCTTACTTCGTCAGTGGATGCGATATCTGGGATTCGATATCAGGACAGCGGCTAATTGGATATGTAAAATGCACTGGTGGTTCCTGTATGTGACTCTCGACATTTCCGTGTGGCTCCTCGTTATGGTAACCGTGGAACGCCTGATTACGACTTTCAAACCGTTCACGAATCGTGTTCTGTGCACGAGGAAACGAGCGAAAATCGTCATATGTGCTATCGTCGTCACCGCATTGGCTATAAATTGTCACGTGCTCTATGGAATGGAACTGAAGGTATCCGAAGCTGATGACGGAACGGAAGTATACACGTGCGGCCCGAATCGAGACTATGTAAAATTCTTCTTCTTAGTCTGGAACTACATAGACTTGTGTAAGTTTTCGCTGTTGCCATTTTTCATACTTTCACTAAGTAATATGTGTATCATATACAAAGTGGTCAGTAACAATCGAAAGATGAAGACTCAGGTTGCTCCATCGGGTAGCACGGCGACCGATACCAAAACAAAAGCCATGTCGAAGCTGTTGCTGACGCTCAATTTCGTGTTCATTGCCTCAACCGCCCCTGTGTGCGTATATCTGATAGGCGAGCCCTACTGGATCCCCAAGGAAGTGCCCAGGGACATTCAACTTGAGGATCCATGGTGGGCGGTTGTGAATATGCTCATGTACATTAATAACACGGTTAACTTCGGACTATACTGTTTTACGGGAACGCGGTTTAGGAGAGAATTGGTTAGTTTGTGTACAAAAAGAGACTCTTCAATGATTTCTCAGCTAACATCTGTGAGGTCGCATCTAAGCCAACGGTCTGCCCAAAACAGAACGACGGGTATATGAGAGTGTAGCATGCAAAATGATATGCTAAGTACATAGAGGATTTACCTAGAAGTTTTATTTGAGAGAACAAAACGATATACCAATACTATGGCAAGCCGTTTTACTATTTATTTATGCTTATTAGATATCTTGAATAGTAAATAAGATATCTTAATTAGGATATAAGATATCTTATTTAGCAATAAAGATATCTTCTTTATAAATTTTTTTATCTTATATCCTAAATTAGATATCTTATATAGTAAAGAAGATATCTAATATGCTAAATAAGATATCTTATTTGATTCCACAATTAAGATATCTTATATAGGATATAAGATATCTTATTTGATAATTTAGATATCTAATATACTAAATAAGATATCTTATATACTAAGTAAGATATCTACTATACCTAAATAAGATATCTTCTTTACAAGATTATTTAAAATATCTACTTTGGTAAATAAGATATCTTCATTGCTAAACTAGATATCTTAATTAGCAAATAAGATATCTTATATAGCAAATAAGATATCTAAATTGGTAATTAAGATATCTTATTTATAGTGGTAAATAAGATATCTTATTTAGTTATAATATATATCTTATTTAATATATATGATATCCTATTTAGTATATTAGATATCTAAATTATCAAATAAGATATCTTGATTAAGGCTATAAATAAGATATCTGTATTGGTATAGTAGATATCTTATATAAGTATCAGAAACCAATTGTGATTGGGAAAAACAAATAAGATATCTTATATACTAAATAAGATATCTGATTTGTTATACCTAAATAAGATATCTAATATAGGATATAAGATATCTATTTTTGTATATAAGATATCTTATTTAGCATAGTAGATATCTTAATTGTGAATGTAATTAAGATATCTTATATGTCGAAGATATCTTATTTGACAAATAAGATATCTTATATGATAAAATAGATATCTAATATACTATTTTAGATATCTTATATGTTAAGATATCTTATTTAGAAAAAAACATTATAGATATGTAATTTATCATATTAGATATCTAATTTGTTAAACAAGATATCTTAATTAACAAATAAGATATCTTAAATGCTATATCAGATATCTATATTAATAATTAAGATATCTTATATATTTTTACAAATAAGATATCTAATATATCAATCAAGATATCTTATTTGTTAATTTAGATATCTACATTAACAAATAAGATATCTTGTTTAGTTAAAAAAGATATCTTATATATATATATATATACTAAGATGAAGACTCAGGTTGTTTTCGCATATATATATATATATATAAGATATCTTTTTAACTAAACAAGATATCTTATTTGTTAATGTAGTTTGTTGTTAATTTGTTGTTCTTTATAATAGATATCTAATAAAATAAAGTAGATACCTTATTTATTAAAGAAGATATCTTATATACAATATGTTTGAATAAATAGTAAAACGGCTTGCCATACAATACAGCCAATGCGAAGGGATAACGTGGCAATTGACTGCAAAACAGGCCGATCCTTGATAGTTTTTTCGTCCAATTGTAATTTACTACAACACATATATACAAAGTGTGCCTTTAATAATTCTTGAGTTCAGAAAATGCATGTGTTCTATTATGATAGTGTCGCACTTTAAACTTTATTCAACTTGGAATTTCAGTTTCACACAATATAAAAACCAGGATTATTATATGTAGATCTGTACCCACTCTCCAATCTGTACCTACGCGTTCTCTAATCCGTACCCACAATAACCAGATTACACCCTGCGTTATCTGATCTGTATTCACGCTTTTTCTGATCTGTACCCGGGAGAATTTGTTCTCTGATTTGCACCCACGCTTTTCCTGATCTGCATCTATCCTGTTTATATCCTCAGGGGGCCTAGAGCGGCTGCACAATATGAATTATTCAGTTGTGCGTTTCAATGTTTTATTACCTATGATACTTTTTTTTTTTTTTTTTTTTCTGATTCAGTTTTTTTTTTTTTTTTTTTTTTCTGATTCAGTTTAACTTCCCAGCTCATATGAGACGGGCCAATTAGTAGGTGGGGCGAAAACGGGAGAACCCCGAGAAAAACCACCTGACACACCCGCAAGCAGAACTTGGCTTGTCTCACAGCAGTGAGATGATCGAATGGTTAAGTGCGCTAATGAAATATCAGCGCTCTTAACCACTCGGCCACGGGGGCCGCCTATGATACTTGTGTCAGATATATGGAGGAAACAACTACTCAGCTGCCAGAGGGCTTCTTGTACACCTTTAAATCTGTTATCTGTAAATTAACAAATATTGATCAATATTCACACCTTTGGTCAGATTAGTTTGACAAACTTCCACATAATTCAGATCCCTGTTCAAGTCACATCTACAAAAGACTACATTTAAAGCAAAAAAAAAAAAAAAAAAAAAAAATGCGTGAAAACTGAATTTGTTGTCGTGGGTTATAAATATTAGAATTTCGAAACCAATAATTACTAGAAATTCATGTACCTTTTTAAGCCTCGACACGAGAAAACCGGTCACCGGGGTTTCCGACCAGGTCCGACACAAACCGGGCTGTATACAGTCACAGAAGATGTCTAGAAGCGTGAAATTTTGGATTTAGGAAGAAGAGAAATTGTACTATCCAAGTAACGAAAACAAAGGCGCTGATCTGCGCCTTTGTTTTCGCATAGGCAAAACTCCGGTTTTCTAATGGCCCTGTTCATTTTATTAAGACTTAGTAGGTCTGAATGTTTACTTTCATGACAGACTTATGTTATTTAAATCACGTTTTTAAAAATGTGTATAGTCTACAAATGTAGTTGTAGGTTGCATCGATATTGTAAAAACTTGAGGAAAAAAATGTTTTGTCACATCATGGCTTCTGACTTTAATATGGTAACTTACGAGTAACACTGTAATAGAGCAGCTTTGTCTCGGAATTAAAGTAGAGTTTTTGTTTAATAAGGTCCAAATAAACAGCACTGTCGCAATATGTTTGCAATATATACTTCAGTTCAAACAAAATAAAATACATAGATCTATATACTGAAAAAAGACCCGCAGCAATTAAAATGCTATATCCTTGGGAATGGGGAACCAAAATTTGAATAAATGATCCAGGTCATATGACCAAGATAGCCGCCAAGAAAAACATTTAAAACATCTTTAAAAATCTTCCCTGGAACCAGTGGACTGATAGCATCAGGGACTCTAGCACACCTAATTTGCGACAAGGTCAAATTTGGTCACATGGGCTTTTCAATAAAGATGGGATTTTTCAGAGTGACCTGAAAATTGGTAGATACAGAAAACTTATTGAGTTAATGAAGTTATATGTGAGTATTCAAGGTCAAGATTATATCTTGACCTTGGCCAAAGGTCATTTTCATTAAATGCTCAAGAAGAGCCCGGAAATGAAATTTTAATGTAAATCAAGGGCCATAACTCTCTCCTTCCTAATATGAACTCCTTTACAAAGTTTGAAGCAAATTGGTCACCCGAAACTAGCTAAATTGGTAGATAAAATTAACAAGCTCCTACGCAACAGAAAATCAATAAATGAAGTTCAGTTTTCCTGGTGTGTTATAATTATTGTTGGAACGCATGTTGGAACCAAAAGTGTAAAAAAATAATATTCCAGGTTCATGCATTTTGCGGAAACCTGCGGATAATTACACAAGTGCAATATACATTCTAATTCGACAGGTCATCTCGAAGAACAGATTTATTTTTAGCATGCAGATAAGTTTTCAAAATCTGACTTCGTGTAGAGGAAGAGAAAAAGATAGACTTCATGACCATGCAAAATATTTGTTTTTTAATTGAACAGCTGTTGTGTAGTTCGTGACGATACGACCACTTGATTCGGAACTGGATAAGATTCGAAACCGGATAAATTACTGTACTTATTCCTTAAAATTTACCCATCTTCATTCCCAAACCACTCCTCCCTGATATAAACTCCTATACAAAGTTTGAAGAAAACAGCTCAATAAAATCCCAAGATAGAGTCTGGAAACAAAATTTTTACGTAAATCAAGGGCCATAACTCTATACTTATTTGACAAAATTTACCCATCTTCAATCCCAAACCACTCTTTCTTAATATGAACTCCTATACAAAGTTTGAAGGAAATTGGTCAATAAATGATCAAGATAGAGCACGGAAACAAAATTTTAAAGTAAACCAAGGGCCATAACTCTGTACTTATTTGATGAAATTTGCCCATCTTCAATCCCAAACCTCTCCTTCCTGATATGAACTCATAAACAAAGTTTGAAGAAAATTGGTCAATAAGTGCTCAAGATAGAGCACGGAAACGAAGCGGTGACGGATGGACAGACGGACTCACAGACAGACAGACGGATGGACACTCGAATGCAATTTTTTTTGCGGAGGGTATAACATAATACCCCGCACTTTTTGAAGTGGTGGGGTATAAAAAGTAAGCAATATATTTTTCAAAAAGATTTTTAGTCTGTGACCTGAAAATTGGTAGATACAGACACTTTGCTGTGATTATAAAAATATGTGTTTTTAAGGTCAGTGTTATGTTTTACCTTGACCAACATGACATTAGTCAAAGGTCATTTGATCAAAGACAAAACCTCAGGTAAGCGCACTCAAGACCAATGACCATTGGTCCACTGGTTTTATTTCTGTATGGAAATGGGCTAATGGATTGAAGTTTTATGATTCAGAAAAATAATTTGGACTCCAGGGGCTGGTCTGTCCCCACGCTGGGGTAATATGCATGTATGTTACTGAATTATTCAAAGATCTTCTCTGAAACCGCTTGGCAAATCAAAGCCAAATTTTATATGAAGCATCTATAGGAAGGGGGAACCAATAAATAATCCAGGTCACATAAGTAATCCAGGACACATGATCAAGATGGCCGCCATGCCCATATATGGCAAAAAAAATTCAAAAATCTTCTTCCCTGGAACCGGTGGTCTGATTTCAACAAAACTTGGCATGTGGCATCGGGGACTAGAATACTACAATGTGCACATAAATTATGACCCTGTGATGACCTTGATCTATTTTACAGCAAGGTCTGCTTAGGTCGCACATACAGTAAACTGTTAAAATGTCATTAAATGAGAAAAATTCCAGGAAATGGGCAAATGGGCATAATATTTCTGATTCTGAAAATAAAATTATCTGTCCATGTCCTGGGGCTATTACATGTATATGACCATAATAGTCAAAACAAGCTCATTGGTATATATCCCAGATCTCAGGTGAGTTTACAGGACCATTGGTTTGACTCTGTTTATTTCTACATACTGGTAACCACATGCATATACAAGTGATGCTGCTGGTTGCAAATGGATGTCATAATAGCGTATTGTACTATATATATACCAAAAATCATGCTGATTGGATTATTTGGGGTTTATATATGAATAACAATGACTTAGGCTGCACTTTTATATAATCGCTTTGAAGCATTGCAACAATAAATGAGCCGGCGCATGGGAAAACTAACAATTTGCATATGCGAAAACAAAGACGCAGATCAGCTGTGCAGTAACTGCACAGCACAGCTGATCAGCACCTTTGTTTTCGACACAGATACTACAAATCCTCTTCTACTTTTATCCGAAGTTTCAAGCTTCTAGCTTTCTTCTATGGCTGTACATGCCGGTTTGTGTCGGACCTGGTCGGAAACCCAAATTGTTGGCTTTCTCATGCGTAGGCTCACATGTAGATGTACTTCTAAATGGCGCGAAAACAGGCATGACGTCTAATGACAGTCTTAAAATAAAATGAGCCGCATCGTGAGAAAACCAGATTTTTGCCTATGCGAAAACAAAGGCGCAGATCAGCTTCGCGGTAACCGCGAAGCTGATCAGCGCCTTTGTTTTCGCTACACGGATAGTATATTTTCTCTTCTTCTTATATCCGAAATTTCAAGCCTCTAGCCTGCTTCTGTGACTGTACAGGTCAGTTTGTGTCAGACCTTGTCGGAAACCCCGAAGACCGGTTTTCTCGCGTCGCGGCTCAAATAAGGATAAGCTTCGGGTATTAATTAGCTTGACAATAATTGCTGTAGGCATATGAACAGTTAGATAATTAGCACAAATAAGAGGAAACATGTAAAGACATGCTTTTTATGTCTGTAACTATCATATATCAGCTGATTTTAGAGAAGGAAAATAATAAAAAAAAATAATGTTATATTGAATAGCGCTAGAAATCTTATCAAAAGGTTCATTCGAAGTAACTAACTTTAAAATCTTATCAAAAGACATCTTCATGAAAAAGAATTATTCATATATTTTTTCTTCTATGTGCTTAATTTTGGATGAAACAACAATAACAAAACATAAATTTAAGAAGGGTTCATTGGCATTGCATGTTGATCCGCGACGCGAGAAAACCGATCTTCGGGATTTCCGACCAGGTCTTACACAAACTGGCTTGTGCAGCTACAGCAGATGGCTAGAAGCTTGAAATTAAGAGATATTGTACTTTCTGAGCAGCAACCACATAAGGTGCTGATCAGTTGTGCAGTACTGCACAACTGATCTGCGGCTTTTCTCACAACGCGGCTCAGTTAATGCCTGTCCTACCCACAAATGTATCAGAAACAGATTTTCCTGTTCCTAAGGAACCTTTAAAGTAAGTCAAGCAATATTTTCAGATAAACAAAAAACAGGAAAATGCTCTGAAACTCTCATTAGACAAAACACAAAGTACAATGGATAGATCACTGATAATACTTGATAATTTTCCAATTTCCTATATAACAGTGTTTATGGATTAATGAATGGTGTTTGATTAACTGATACATTGTCTCTTTATCTCCTGGGCCCAGTTGTTCGAAATTAACGACATCGTTAGTTAACAATTCGTTAAAATTTCAAACATGAATATTATAAATACACTGTTATTTTTTATTGATAAAATGTGAGAATCCTTTGCAATATATTTTTTGTTGATAAAATGTGAGAATCCTTTGCAATGCAAAGGATTCTCACATTTTATCAACAAAAAATAACAGTGTATTTGCTTATGTAGTTGGCATTTACTTAACGAGTTGAGGTCTTAACGATGACGTTAAGCTAACGAGGTTTTGAACAACTGGCTCCTGGAATACATGTAGATAAAAAGGTACAAGAAGGCAATGATCAGGAAAAGGCGCAGTCAGAAAGAAACTGAGGTGGGAAAAAACTTAACTGACAATATGGTACTTGTAAGAAAACATATGGCAAGCCCAGGCAGCAGTTATTTCCTAATAGGCGGCCACTCAGTTATCCTAACTTAACTAAAAATATGAAAACATACATAAGGTTCAAACAGCAAAACAAAAATCAACTCCAAAACATAAACAAATCATCTATTACTTTTATCAGCCATCAAATCAACCTGTTGCTCTTTCAGATACACGTTTAACATCATACCAGCATCCTTGTTAACTGTTTTTGCGCAGCTATTTATTTTTGGGGTTCTGCTCTCATTAAAACATTTTTGCCACATCAAAAATTGATAATCAAGAATCCTTGAGAAGCCAAACCATGCTCATTATCTAGCTGCTTCTCCCAATGAAGAATCTGGCACTACAGGACATTTGTATTACAGGACATTTGCAAGACATTTGTACTCCAGGACAATTGTACTATGGGACATTTGCAAGACATTTGTACTACAAGGCATTTGTACTACAGGACATTATTATATGACATTTGTACTAGTGTATGGCATTTGTACTAGATTGAAATTTACACTACAGGACATTTGTACTACAGGACATTTGAACTACATGACATTTGCACTACAGGACATTTTTACTACATGACATTTGCACTACAGGACATTTGCACTACAGGACATTTGTACAACAGGACATTGGTTACTACAGGACATTAAGTATTACAGGACATTTGTACTACAGGACATTTGTACTACAGGACATTTGGTACTACAGGACATTTGTACTACAGGACATTTGTACTACAGGACATTGGGTACTACAGGACATTTGGTACTACAGGGCATTTGTACAACAGGACATTGGGTACTACAGGACATTTGTACTACAGGACATTGAGTATTACATGGCATTTGGTACTACAGGTCATTTGGCACTACAGGTCATTGGGCACTACAGGACATTTGTGTTACAGGACATTGGGTACTACAGGACATTTGTACTACAGGACATTGGGTACTACAGGACATTTGGTACTACAGGACTTTTGTACTACAGGGCATTTGGAAGACATTTGTACTACAGGACATTTGTTCTTCATGGCATTTGTACTACAGGACATTTGCAAGACATTTGTACTACATGACATTTGTACTACAGGACATTTATATATGACATTTGTACTAGATTGAAATTTGCACTACAGGACATTTGTACATTTGTACTACATGACATTTGTACCACAGGACATTGTACATTTGTACTACATGACATTTGTACTACAGGACATTTGTACTACAGAACATTTGTACTACAGGACATTTGTACAACAGGACATTGGTTACTACAGGACATTGGTTACTACAGGACATTGGGTACTATTGGACATTTGTACAACATGCCACTGTATTACAGGCATTGGTAACTACAGGACATTGGGTACTACAGGACATTTGTACAACAGGACACTGTATTACAGGATTTTTGGTACTACAGGACATTTGTACTACAGGACATTGGGTACTACAGGACATTTGGTATTACAGGGCATTTGTACTACAGGACATTGGGTACTACAGTACATTTGTACTACAGGACATTTGTCCTACAGAACATTGAGTATTACAGGACATTGGTTACTTCAGGACATTGGGTACTACAGGACATTTGTACTACAGGACACTGTATTACAGGACTTTTGGTACTACAGGACATTTGTACTACAGGACATTGGGTACTACAGGACATTGGGTACTACAAGACATTTGGTACTACAGGGCATTTGTACTACAGGACATTGGGTACTACAGGACATTTGTACTACAGGACATTGAGTATTACATGACATTTAGTACTACAGGTCATTGTGCACTACAGGACATTGGGTACTACAGGACATTTGTACTACAGGATATTGGGTATTACAAGACATTTGGTACTACATGACATTTGTACTACATGACATTTGTACTACAGCACATTTGTACTACAAGACATTGCATACTACAGGACATTGGGTACTACAGGACATTTGTACTACAGGACATTTGTACTACATGACATTGAGTATTACAGGACATTTATACTACTTGGATTTTGTTTGTTAGTGGTCAGTAAATATTGTGCACAAATAGGGAGACAAAATGCCATGTCAAATAAAATGGTTAGCAAATTAATGTCATTTGTTTCTTCTATTATTCTCAAAAATATATCATTTGCTGTACTTTCTGAGAAATGTCAAGCGATAAGAAAATATGTAACAGTCATTTTCAATAACTTATTTTCAAGTTTTATTTATGAAAGATGTCTAGACGTTTTGGTTAATTTTTTGCAGCAGCCGCTTGCTGGCAATGTCTTCAGTTTGAACAAAGATTCAAATGATAAATCAAATGAGCCGTGACGCGAGAAAACCGGTCTTTGGGGTTTCCGACCAGGTGCAACACAAATCGGCCTGTACAGTCACAGAAGCAGGATAGAGGCTTGACATTTAGGCTATAAGTAGGGTGCAGCTACTGCATAGCTGATCTGCAGCTTTGTTTTCGCATATGCAAAAATCCGGTTTTCTTATGATGCGGCTCAATTATATGTAATGATGCATAAATCTTCTAAATAATGTTAAAAGATGTCAAAAATGAGCAAGGAAGAGACCACTAATGTGGCATTTGAATAAATTTATTCATTTTAAGGACAATCAGAATAGACCATTAGACTTAGTACTTGTTAGGAATAAGAATTACCTGACATAAATTTGTCAAGCACTACACCACAATCTGCTTTTCTTCTCCAGTTGAAAATGCCATCATACACGTATTTACCAACAGCATTTACACGAAGCTAAATTGTATGCAGACAATAGGTTCAGGTGAGCTAAACATTTCTGACCTTTTTCACGACATACTCATGTTTGATAACAAGAGTGCTGTGGCCTGGTGGTAGAGCATCAGCCTCAGAATTGAGAGGTTCCAGGTTTAATCCCCCTGGCAGGCTGCCAGTGGCAGCACCATGTTGTGTCTTTGAGCATGGCAAATTTACTCACTAAACTACTGGTAAATGCCCAGGAAGCACTGGCTCCGTCCCCGACATGACTGAAAAATGTTGACTGGGACATTTAACCTCAATATAAACAAACAAACAAAACCTTTGTAGGTCTAAAAGTTATGCAGTGCCCAAAAATGTCTGACCAACCTAAACACTGAAACACAAGCAAATTTAATAGATAAATACAACAAATAAAGCTGGTTTTAACTTTTATTATATCGGCTTCTTAACAATATATACTCAAAATTTATATAACAATAATGCAATAGTCATTAGTAACCATGGCCCCCCATGCCCCGGGGGAGAGCAAGGGATAGCCGTGGAAATGAGCGGGGCTTTGACCAAAGTTTTGCCATGGCAGAGCTGGGGAAACACCCGGGGTTTGCTTTATATAGGCAAAAGGGGCCGTGAAATGAAAAGATAGCAGGCTGCGGGGGAAAACAGCAGTGGTTTTACCAATGAGCAGTCCTCGCAGGGTGGGGCTTTTAGAAGAAATTTGCTGGACCAAAAGTCAAAGTCCCCGCTATTCCCCGGGGCTGGGGGGGGGGGGGCGTGGTTACAAACGACTAGTGGTACCATAGTGCACAAGGATACCGGATAGCATTTAAATGCTAAAAATATATTGCAATTTTGAAAAAAATGATGAGTTAAATCACAATGAAATAAGGAGTGTTGTTACAAAACCCACTGTATGCATATGCTCACATCCAGGATGCAAATCAGCCCATTTATTCAAGTAGTCTGATATGCATCTTGATTTGATTGTTCCACAGTCAACAGCTATGGTGATGGCATCGCCTCCCTTTTATGGCCACTACTCAATACTTGGCCATGGTAGACTCTTTCAATATAAGTATTCAGTTCACCATTTTTACAAATGTTACTACTCAGGGCCCCCGCCCATTGGGGCCTTGGAGAAATAGATGGGCTGCTTGTGCCTCCACAGGCGCTTGAAGTCCTATATATAATTATAATCATAGTGTAAGTCAATATAGAATATATATATTGACCTTAGACACTACCGTAAATCTGATGCTTTTTGGGTCACTAATGAAACTTCAAGCGCCTGTGGTGCCTCCAGGCAAAGTTTCTAAACTACTGACTGACCATCTGATTACTGGTTAACCGCTCAAGTCTGAGCCTGCCCAGGAAAAGTGGTTTACATATAAACCTTATTGGTTTGCTAGGGTGATTATATTTGTGAGGTACAATTTGAGTGTCATGACATCCTAGTATTGGGTAAAAATCCAGTAAAATGGAGGCAACATCCTGACATGACCATTGCTGTTGACTGGGATGTAAAGCATCAATTCAAACAAATAAACTATTTTTACACCAGTAATAAAATGTCCAGTTTTTGCCCGTTTTCCTCTACCGAGGGTTAGACTTTTCTGATAAGCCTTCCTCTCAAGTGCCCTCTCTATTCAGACTGGTTTTTAGGGTCAAAAGAATCCATTCCAAGCTTCTTTCTGTCATCTTTCAATGATTCATCCCAAAGTCCCAAGTTTTCTTTGGCCTGCCTGGTCTCTTCTACACAGCTATATGAGCCACCTCGTGGGAAAACCAACAATGTGGTTTCCGAACAGGTCCGACACAAACCGGCCTGTACAAGCACAGAAAAGAGCTAGAAGCTTGAAATTTCGGATTTAAGTAGAAGAGGAATTGTACTATCCGAGTAGCGAAAACAAAGGCGCTGATCAGCTAGCTGATCTGCGCCTTTGTTTTCGCCTATGCAGATTGTTGGTTTTCCCACGAGGTTGCTCATATTCAGTTTGTGTACCATTGCTGCAAGCCACATGCCCAAACCAACTAATCCAGCTGGTGCAAAGTACAGCATCCAAATCTTGGACGCCAAGGTTTGAGAAAAGGGAGTCTTGAGCTAAATTAAAGCCACTAGATGCTTTCTTGCGAAGAAAAAGTGTTCAGTTAATATTGTGCCAGACATCAAGAAAAATTGCTTTAATGAACAACCTACCATATTAAAGCAGGTGTGTTCTACATTAATCTCTTCAGAGTCAACAATTTTCCAATCATGCTGGGATGGAGCCCCCACTTCCTGACTACTTATCAGTGATATGGGTTAATGTCTTGCTAAAGGACACATCCTGGCACCAGTTGGGTTCGAACCCCAGATATCTCAATCTAGAACAACTAGGCTATCCCATTTACCTCCTTATCAATTTATAGGTACCCATCTTTATTTGCTTAATAACTGATCCAGCCAAACATAAATCTATTCATAAATCTCATCATTCATGTCAAACCCCATTGCAATATGTCACTGAATCCATAATTAGTTGAGGTCATGTATCACTTTCACTTTTCTAAGACAACAAAGTCTTGATAAATTTGCCTTTGGCACACTCCCTTGGCAACTCATTGCCAATGATTCTACAGAGGAATTGTAGATTTTCAACAAGAATTGTCACTGTATAGATTCGTCTCTGAAGGCTAGACATACGACAGTTTTTTGATGTCCGCTATATTCTTTTTTCACTTCTCCTGTGTCGACACTCCATAGACGTGCCATATTGTCCGAAGATGCTGATAAAATAAATTGTATATTTAAAGCCCATAATTATTGCTTGAACGTTCAAAATGCTGCTTTATATATCTAAGGATTTTAACATTCGAACTGACATTCCTGTTAAGAAATGCCCCAGAAGATCCACAAAACCTTGCAAACCATATTAAAGGCCATCATTTAGAAGTCTGATCTGCATCTACACTACTATTTGTCAGAAAGCTTTGAAAACACTGATACTAAACTTTATACATACCTCCATGACAATGTATGTTTGCTATTCATCCATTGTTATCTTGAAATACGCGGGCTGCCTGAGTAATATAAAGGCATATATTTGATGAATATGTTCAGCAAAAAAAAAAAATCTTTTAAAAGTAGAATTTTATGTTTGTTTATGATTTAGAGCCATTGCATGGGAAAACCAACAATCTGCATAGGCGAAAACAAAGGTGCAGATCAGCTTCGTAGTAACTGCAGAGCCGATCAACACCTTTGTTTTAGCTACATGGATAGTACAATTCCTCTACTTTCTAAATCCAAAATTTCCAGCCTCTAACCATCTTCTGTGACTGTACAGCCCGCTTTGTGTCAGACTTGGTTGGAACCCAAATTGTTGGTTTTCTCACGCACATACTCAAATTTTATGTAAAAATACCTGTAATGATATACTGTGAGTCCCCACTAAATGCACAATCCCAGACCCATCTCTGTGTGTTTTCTTTCAACTCAGCGTGTAGAGTAAGATCAGCCGTCCGCCAAATCTTTGTAGTCTGATCAGCTAATGTTGTGGCTAGCAACCTGAAAATGTTTTACCCACCATGTGAGAAAACCAATCATTGGGGTTACTGACCAGGTCCAACTCAAATTGGCCTTTGTAGCTAAAGAAGCTTGAAATTTCAGATTTAAGAAGTACATGTATAGGGTTTGTACTATCCATTAAGCAAAAACAAAGACGCTGATCAGCTGAGCAGTTGCTGCACTGTGTATTTGTTTTCACATATGCAAAAAGCTGCTTTTATAATGAGGCAGCCTGAATAAAAAGGAAGAAGAGAAGGTCCAGGAACTATATGTTTAAATTCCCATATCAGATATCAGGTGAGAAAGAAATGAAATATATCAGGACAATTTTAACACCATGTTGTGTCATGTGTGTGATGCATGACTAGCTCTTTCTTATCGAGGCAGACACCTCACTAGCATTAATCAAAAACAAAGATGATGAGCATAGCAGAGCCAGAGAGACAGAAGAACAAACCGGCAACAAAAATATAAATACAGCAGTACTACCTTGGAACAGTCAGTTTTAATAAGAAATTACTTGTGGGAATTATAAGACCTATTTCGTAGCATATACAGAAACATACTGAAGCATATAGAAGCATATACATACTGATCAGCTGATCAGTAACTGAAAACAACATATTTTCTTGAAAAACAATTTTCTTATTTGTAAAGAAAGCTGGTCACAATAAGCAATTTATTTTTTATTTTTTTTTTTTTTTCAAAATGTGGCTGATATTCTTTTGCAAAAGAAATGGCATTATCTTTTCCTACACAAGAACTCGTTAATATGAAATTTAATAGCAAACTGTTGTCTTATTATTATCTGAGCCATGTCATGAGAAAACTGGGTTTTTGCCCATGTGAAAACAAAGGCGCCTTTGTTTTCGCTACATGGATAGTACAATTCCTCCTCTACTTAAAAAAATTCATGCTTCTAGCCTGCTCCTGCGACTGTACAGGCCGGTTCATGCCAGACCTGGTTGGAACTCCCGAAGACCAGTTTTCCTGCATCGCTGCTCATCTAATCAAAAAAAGGCATATCCTGTATTCAATTAGTAAGTCTGTCTTAAAGAAATACAAGACCTATGCAACACAAGACTGCAGACCAGCCTGTTAATTCAGAAAGCATATTTAATTTCTGCTTGCTACATGCTATTTATCACCCTGAATACCTCTGATGCAACCAATTTCTTCCATCGCAGATTGATGCAACATCATACAACAAGTGAAAAATCAGATTGTTATGATTGGAAGCCTGGTTAATTGGGCAACAACATACAGTGAAGAAATATCTATTTTGCAAACACGGATTGGATAGCTAACACGGAAATTAGCATGGATCCAAACAATAGTGTTATAAAGAGGTTGTGTACCTACAGTGAGGCAATGAACTCAACACTGCAGGTTGAAGCTCAATCGATCAGGCTTCTGATGACCCCGCTGAATTTTTCATGTGTGAGGCTGCATCAATCTGCGCTGTAAGAATCACTGGTTTAACCCATATTTGACGAATGGACATGTCCATCATTTTCATTTGGATGAGTCCACTTTCATTTTAAGGGGCATCAGGAGTGATTTCTAATTTTTATTCAATTTTTCTATGAAATCTCTCTAAGCAAACAGAATAGCCCCAAATGGGACGCCGCGTTCTGCGGCGTCACATCTGGGGCTATGCTGTTTGCCTATGTCCCACAAAGAAATGGTTTAAAGAGTGTTTATGAGATATACCTAAAGTTTCTTTCTTTCAATCAGGATGAGTAATGTCATAACAAAATCTGCTTTTGTGTATGTGAAATAAAATGCACGCATTGCAGTAACTGGTTTACATAAACCATACAATTACAAAATATTCCAGTTTGTCCATGAAATATTTGTCTTCACTGATTTGAAGCCAAATAGAAAATCGGTCAGATTTCCATCAAAACAATCTGTTATTTGAAACTTTCCAAAGGAATGTAAATGCTTTTAAGACTCCTACATAACAGTGACATACTTTGTGACGTAATAAATGAGCCACCTGGAGGAAAAACCAACAATGTGGTTTCCGAACAGGTCCGACACAAACCAGCCTGTACAGCTAGAGAAGCAGGCTAGAAGCTTGAAATTTTGGAGTTAGGTTGAGGAGGAATTGTACTATCCGAGTAGCGAAAACAAAGGCGCTGATCAGCTTCGCGGTAACTGCGAAGCTGATCTGCGTCTTTGTTTTCGCCTATGCAGATTGTTGGTTTTCCCATGAGGCGGCTCAAATAAACAAGGAAATGCAGACATTTCTAGAAGTTCTGAGAATTTAAGTAAAGCATGCAATTTGAGCCAGGACATGAGAAAAGCAGTCTTCAGGGTGCTAAACAGTTCCTACACAAACCAGCCTGTACAGTCACAGAAGAAGACTAATAGCTTGGAATTTAAGATTTATGAAGAACAGACAGCACTATCCATGAAGCAGTTACTACACAGCTGATCTGTGCCTTTGTTTTCGCCCTGGCAAAAATCTGCTCCTCTCATGATTTCACTCATTTGTTAAGTGGGCTATAACTGTTAATGATAAAAATAGCAAAACAGCCATGAACTACAAACAAGTGCAAATAGGTCTCATTCAGTCACAACCTGGTCCCGAGATTATAAAACTTTTTTCATGCTCAACTCAGCTGAGACTAATATTTATCCTGCTAATAAATGTTAAAATGCCAACAATTGTTGGCATTTTAACATTTATAAGCAGGATAAATTACTAATTTTTGAATTTTGAACCTGAATTTTTCATTTATGTTGACAATTTCAACATTTATGAGCAGTTTGAATTTCATGCTCAGCTGAGCTGAGCTTGAAAAAAGTTTTATAACCTCGGGACCTGTATTTGCACTGAGGGCTGAAAGCAAAGGGCTTAACAACTACTCTAATGTTTACTGCTTAGATAATACATCCTATTAGGTTTTGAATCCAGGACCTTTCAACTTAGAGTTCTACATTCTACCCTATGGGTCACCACTCTCCCCTGACCTTTGTTTTTGCATATGCCAAAAGCTGGTTCCAAGGTTATAAAGCATTTTTCATGCTCAGCTCAGCTGAGGCTAAAATTTATCCTGTGCATAAATGTTAAAATGCCAACAATTTGTTGGCATTTTAACATTTATTAGCAGGATTAATTACTGGCTTTGATGGTCTAACCCTAAAACTTCAATAAATTTTGGCTATTTCAGTACTTACAGTCTTACACACAACAGTTGAAATTTCGATCTTAGCTGAGTTGAGCATGTGAAAAGTTTTATAACCTCAGGACCTGGTTTGCCCATCATGAGGATCAATCAATCAAGTTCAAACATTACCTCATTGATTATGTCCCCTGCTAAAGATATAAGAGCGAAGGAACATTTTACTGCAATCAAATGAAAAAGTACATACGTTGAATCCGGGCTGAACAAACATTTCAATGCGTATCTATTGCTGACGACAAAGTCTGACTTAGGATGTAAATGTGTTGGTTCGTCTTTTCTACCACCAGTTAGTGTCCACATGAAACATTTTCCCTGAAAAAAAAAAACAGACAGAATTGCATCAAACTTTCTTATCATGTACATGGAATGCACGCAACGTCTTTACCTTATATATGTTTGTATCAAAATCCTAATAATACTGAAGAGACTGGAAAGATGCCTAGTCACATGTAGCCAATTTTATTCAAATATCAGCATAAGTTTTAAGGTTGAAAGGGTATGGCACTCAAAACAACTATAGCCGTTGAACTTCAAGGGACATACATGTCATATTACATGTAATCACTGACCATCACTTACTTGTCACTCTATTTGCAGCAGAGTTACTTACCTTATTAGTTACTGCTGCCATCATAGTTCCCATAGGATCTATACTTATAGACTGTATTGAAGAATCTGGTTCTGGTATCTACCAAAAGAAAGATATTGCTATTAAGCTGGTTGGTTAATTTGGGGTAAAACGGCCCAGCAACAGCTAATGTCATGTGGAGATAGGATTCATGTTCAAAGTCTCAGCCGATCAACTGGAGAAGCCTTAGATCAAACATGCGACCCCTGGTTTACACAGAAAGAGACTTAACCACTGCACTATGGAGGCTTCTTTGGTACAAAGAGCATTAGGCAAACTCAACCTCTTCCATAGTGCAGATTATATTTTCCTTTTGGTCCTTTGAGATAGTGAGGGTATTCTGAGAAATCAGAAATTCATTATCGACTAAGATTCATTTCCTAACAAAAGCGTTTAATATATTTGGTTGGATAATACTAGTCTTTGTATCTACTATCCTGTCGAAAGATGCAAAATTACAGTATTTCTCTTTGGCTCTATTTTGCCAAATGTAAAGGGTCACTGAAGAGGCTTAAGTAGCCGAAACTACGGTATGGCCCATCCCTTTTCTCATTTAAATATGCTCACTGCTCTTAAAGGATCTCTATTTCATTTTTATTTACAGCTGATGAAAAAGAGCTTTCTGACCCACAGCTTCACACTAAACATTTGTGGCCTTTGTGGTTTTCACTACCTACTGGCCACCTTATGTAGCCACTGCAATTGGATGTTCAAAGTGTAAGAGTATGTACTTTACCCTATCACAAACAATTTATTTGCAGCAGTATTTATTCATGGTGCCACACAAAATCTTTATTATTTTCTGGAAATAAATGACTAAAATTCTCACCACTTGTTCATTGTTGTCTGTTTTCAGATCCCACACATGTATAGAGCCATTCTGATCACCTATGAACAATTCACCCTACAATACAAATAAAGCAATGATCCATCAAAATAAAAAGGCAATAAATAAAATGAGCCATGTTATGATGATGAGAAAAACGGATTTTTACCTAGGCGAAAACAAAGGCGCAGATCAGCTTCGCAGTGACTGCGAAGCTGATCGGCACCTTTGTTTTTGCTACACAGATAGTACAGTTAAAAGTTCCCCTACTTTCTAAATCCAAAATTTCCAGCCTCTAGCCATCTTCTGTGACTGCACAGGCCGGTTTGTGTCAGACCTGGATGGAAACCCTGAAGACCGCTTTTCTCGCATCGCGGCTCAAATATAAAGGCATGCAGTGAAAACATTCCAATGAATGTTGCCCAAGTTTGGGTAATGAACCCTCATCAATGAGTAACTAAAGCCAGAAAAGTGTCCTGCAATTTCAAGATTCTACACAAAGGCAGTCTAAATCAAAACACACAATCTTAAATAGGGTTAAACCATTAATATATTCTCATTGGTCTCTTAGGACCAAAAGAAGAAAAAAAAAGCTTTTGTTGTTGTTGTTTTTTTATCCCTACTAAATTAAATTTAAAGTTATCTCTTTGACTCTTAGATTTTAAAAGCATTTCAGAACGCAGCATCCCATCTGGGGCAACTGTTTAATTTAATAATAAAAAAATGGAATAAAAAAATTAAATCAGACCTGATGCCCCTATTATCTGATCCAAATGATAATGACTGGCTAAGTCCATTTGTCATAATATGGATTAAGGCAATTTACCTGGTTTGGATGTAAGCAAACGCAGTTCACGGGAGCATTGGCTTGGAATATTCTTTGACACTGTAAATTTCTCGACCTAGAAAACACAATTTAGAAACATTTGCATGTAGCAATTTAGATCCTTGATCTGAAGTAATAAAGATCTTGGACAGCTCATTATTTTTTAATTCTGAAATAGTTGACATATTATCTAAAAAATATTCATTTACCTGAGGTCCCAGATCCTGGCAGAATTATCTTCCCCTCCTGTGTACATCCATTTCCCATCCTCATGAAACCCTACTGCAGTCACATTCTTAGATATACCATCATAGTTGATCACTGGGTTTGGGTTGTTGGAGTTCAAATCATACATCCTAATGTGTTGGTAACCTGTAAATTAAATATGGGTTAGGCCAAGAATTTACAACATGTACAGTGTACATGTATTTTGATTAAACACTTTTAAACATTTTTTTTCCCTCACTCCAGAATGAATCATGAAATTAAATTCAAACTTAGTGAAGCCATACATACCACAGTCACATTCTTAAAAATACCATCCTAGTTTATAACAAGGTAAGTTGGCTGGAATTTGAATAATACATCTGTATATGTTGGTAGCCTGTATTATGGTAGCTTGATAATATGGTACATGTATGTATGAGAATTCATTTTGATCAAATATTTAAAAAAAAATCTTTTACTTTGGAATTAATTTTGTGAAGCAGCAATCATATCATGAAAATAAAATCCACATACCTGCCGCTGCTATCAGCTGTTTGTCTGGTGTAATTTCTAAAGCATTCACCTGCTGAACAATTGTTAAAGAAAATCACCATACACCTGGACCTCTTTATAACACGGTTCATTACAGCACGGTTTTGGATACAACACGGACCATTCATGGACCCCAATTGGTCTAATTTTGCTATATATCTATATATGCTTGCTCATTATAACACGGATTGGATAGCTAACACAGAAATTGCCTTGGACCCCAACAATAGTGTTATAAAGAGTGGAGGTGTAGTTAAATTGTACTATTTGTCTGACTTTTATATTTTGAGTACAATTCTTATACATTTAAAACTACTACATGGCAGGTGACATACTAGGTAGATAATTTTACACTCATGCGTTTCTAATGCAACATCGAAAAAAGGTGATTGTCAAAAAGAGACAACTAGTCTTCTAGTTGAAATATAAAGGAACCACATCAAAAATTGGAAACTCAGAGTCTCAGAATAGCATTTAGCTACATGCCCACTATTATCAAATGTTTAACATAAGCAATTCGATCCACCTGTTATTACAGGTCTATGTCTTCAGCACCATTGTATCCCGCATTGTATCCTCATTTCTGAGTTGAATAATCAGAGAGAAAAAAGAAGTCTGTGCCTGCCATAGAACAATTGCCAATCATGATACAAGACAGATACTGATACCATAGCCTGAGAACATCTTAATGCCTTTAATGTGGCGCAGGAGCAGTTCAAACATGCAGTATCACAATCACTAAGATGAAGTTACTGGGTCTTTACAGTGCAGCATTATGTACAGTTTAAGCAATTAGATTTGGAATACTAAACTTTCATAATACAATGCTGTTTTATTTGAAGAAACAATACAATTCTGAAGGATACTGAATCTTGGTGTTGTACAGTTCTATAGCATATCCCACTGTGTGCCTGCCAAAATCTAACTGTATGGTCATACCCTGCAGTGGCAAGTATCACCGGGTCACCACCCGCATCGCTTGTACTCATCGCGATTTAAATACAAGCGTTGGACAACATATGACAACGATCTTTGCTAAAAAAATAGGCAAATTGTAAAAGTTCAGGTTGAAGTTAAAGTTGTGAAAAAGTTTCTCACGGTATTTACTTCCGTTTCCGTATTTCCGGTTTCACTAACTACCGAAAAACGACATTCCCGAGTCGTCTCGGCCCGAAATATGCCAGTCACACAAAGAAGCCTCCGTGGTTAAGCTATTCGCCTCGCCTTGTAAACTAAGTGTCGTGGATTCGATAACGGACTTCTTCGTTTGTTAAGAGATGCATTAAATGGCTGAAAGATTAATGTACTCAGAAAAATTTAAGGAGCTTGAGAAAGTCTGAGCAGTCTTGGGTTGCATGAAGATCACTCCATTCAATATTTGGATAATTAAAATCACCCATAATTCATTAAGAGGAAATGTTATTATTTCATCAAATTAAGGTATAAACAGGTATATTATTTTCCCTTTTCGGACAGTCGACATGTTGACACAAGAAATTGTCCACTATTAAATTGAGGAAATTCTCTCAAGTTGAATAAACCTCGGTCAAGACTTAATATCATTAAGAGGAAATTCTCTCAAGTTGAATAAACCTCGGTCAAGACTTAAGATCAGACAAAACAACTTCAGTCAACGTGTTATTAACGCATGGAATCGACTCCCAGAGCAAGTTATAGTAGTTACCACGGTGAACGGATTAAAAAACGCCATCGACAGACACATCAAAGAAATGCATGGGGTTTCTATGACTCGAGCGCTTAACCCCTAGGCTGCACTCAAGGGTGCGACCGCAGGTATAGCCAGGTATAAACATTATTGTATGTTTGTTGATTGTATGTATTGTGTTTTGAGGCCCCCAAGGAAGCTTTGTGGCATACAAATTGGGTTACCCTCTTAATAAAGTACCCTACCCTACCCTACCCTACATTTTCGAATCAATATTCGAAAACAGGCAACTACAACAAGTATGATACTTTGCACAGTAATTGTATGATACTTTCACATACTCTTCAGACGCACATATAAACCCTCGCCCTTAACATTTACATGTATTTTATGGCCTAATGAATTTTAGGTTGCATCGACTCCACAATTTAAGTGTATATAGTCTATACATCAATGATTGTTGATGTCGTAAGCATGAAACTCCGTATTCAATAGTAATTGACTAAGGCATAGTCTTCAAGCCGATGCTTTTTGTACAATACATGTATTTCACGACTCAGCGATTATCAGCAATTTCACTTGAATTGCTTTGTTTCTAGAAATGAAGTATAAGCAGCGATAGCTACAAACATGAAGCTGTACCGTCATCGTTAATGACACCGGGTCATGGCCATGTACTTCAAACACGGGCCTTAACCTGATGTCACTGACGTCAATGGACACGGTGAATCAATGACTGTCCGTATTTACGTCGTGTCCAAACAAGAATGATTTAGCGTATTTCTCTTCAACGGTAACAGCTGTTAAAAACACGAAACTTTACACAGAAGTTATAGTTAGATGTATTGACCTTAAACAATTCGACAAGCGATGCTAGTGGCATATGAACATATCAAATGCGCCAGTTATTTTGCCCAATGCAGGCGCGATAATGCCATCCGTGGGATTCTTGTTTAATCTGGGAAAATTATAGATCATGTAACTTCTGAGTGATAAGAAACATGCTCAACATGAATATATAGTTTAATGATTTTGAACGTACTTCTCGGTTTGATGCCTTATTATTGAACAGATTGAATTCAAACTATTGCTGTGTTCTCAAATACATTTATATGTACGGCAATATCGTATTTCATTGAAACCAAAGGAACATCTACAGGTATTTCTCAATTTCTCAGAAGGTGGCCACTACCTTAACAGAACACAATTTGTAATCAGAGACATACAGTAATTGATCTTCCCACAAAAACGAAAAACAGCAAGGCACGCACATAATTACGGTTCAGTCATATGGTGGTCAAATGCTATGGCACCGTACTACGCCAACACTGGTGGATGATAGTTGGACATAACTCTGACAGCATAAACATTTCTCTGTTTTCGCCAGGAAAATCTCTTGTGAATGGATACATTTCCTTCATATGAAGGTCGCTTTTGGGTTCATTTACACTTGTACGAGGGTTGGGATTTAAGTTCGTAGACTTTTGCCACTGATTTTCTATTACATCATTTATCCAATATTTGATGCATTATTATAAAGAAACAATGTCTCCTTGTCTCGTTTTTACATTATTTTTCAAGAAATATTGCGCAGTGCACATAAAACTGGTCTCCATAGCAACGTAGGTTTCGCAACCCGGGGCACGTCGTATTTTAAATACTTCTGAAGTTTTATGGCGTTGAAGAACAAACTATTAGTTAACATATTGCATACCAAAAACTTGAGCTAAATCAGTTTGAGGCATTCTAGTATCATGTTGTTAATTCAATATAATTTTTTAAGCATTATGTCGACGACTTATTTTGTTATTGGAGAAAATGTAATGCCAGTTGCGCTTCTTGGGAAAGAAAAATGGCGTTAACAGGCAATGTCGAAACAAGAGCAATGGTCAAATCTTATGTTTGAGAAGCACAAATGCCCACAGATACATTCAAAAATGATAGGGATTTGTAGTACAGTTGTAGAACAGATTTTACAGACATATTTAAATGGTTTGAAAATTTTCAGGTGGACGCATTTGAATTTTAATTGATGAGAAAAGCACACACCTTCAATTAATCTACAAATGCTGCGGTCAACATTCTTAATTAAAGCAAAATTATGTATGATACACATAAAATTTGTTATATGTGGTGAATGTAGTATTTCGACAATAATAACTAACTAACCCCTGAAGGAAATATTGCAAATTAGTAAAGGTATGATGTGTTGTATGGTTCCAACCAAGGCATTTTATTGCTGACATTTATTGAAATTTGACGTAGTTTTGACGTCAAAATTTTCATGACGTGCCCCGGGTGATGACAGGCCATTGTGTTTAATTCATTGTTGTGTTGAAACTATTATGAGTAGAGCTATGCTTAAGGTTCCTTATTACTATAATAATAGTGTTTTCTGCTCATAAATATTTCATAGATTTTTTTAAAAAAATGTGGCATGTTACATACCAGAATAATCCCTAAACCTTAGACTTTCTTATGAATGATAATGTTTTCCAAAGGGAAGCCATTGTAATAGAAGTTTTTAGTGAAATTACCTATTTTTCTAATAAATTTCCATAAATAATCCTTTAAAATAAATTTTTGATTTTAATTGATAGAAACCTTTGTGAAGGTCTAAATAATGTTCTCCAACTAATTTGCAAGCTGAAAAATTAGCTTAGAAACGATTTGCATGAATAGCAGGTGCATCATCTTTATCAGATTTATTACTTTAAATAATATTGTCCGTCACTTATGCAAATACCTGTACCTTAAATATACCATGCCAAATAAATTAAGCAACTTTTACTTTGAACAGTGTCTTCATACGTTTTAGACATTAGGGAAGTTCTTCTGACAATATCTTTTATATATCTAATAAGGGTAACAACAATTGTTGTGTGGTGTTGAAGTAACGTTGGATTTAAAGTCCTCTGAGACATGTCTCAAATAAAACATAGATAAAATTATTTTGTACAGTATATTTATATGCATTATAGTATGTACACGCTGTGTATACCTGTTAAAATAGGACAGGTAGTCTGTTCATTCAGGTAGAACATACATATACAGTATATTTCCATAGCCTTTTTACATAACAAATAAGCCCATTAATTTGACCTTGATTAGTCTCAAAAAACGGGCTTTTTGTCTGCAGATATTTCGGTAAGAATTGTTTCAAACAGAACAAAAATGATAGCAGTTGATAGATTTTTCTACTTACTAACTACCGTGCCAACACTCATCCCACAATATTTCTTATTTAAGCGTAAAACAATGCAAGAAAAATAAAAGCAGTTTTCAAACTAACAGTGCATTTCACTACCAACATGCACGAAAATGCAAATACAAATTCTGGTTATATTACTTGGATAACGTTTGTCATTCATAGCCCTTTCAGGAGATGTAATATCATGAATGATCTGTATCCCAGGACTGAGAACAACATGTTCAAAGTTTAGGGGGGATAAGGGACTTTGTAAATATATCAATCCACGTTAATAGCTTATATGATAGGTAAAAGAATATGTTTTCAGGTGATATCATTTTTATTTCTGTGTGACAAACATCTGAACTTTTATAAAGAAAGTCTACGAACTTAAATCCCAACCCACGTATATATAAAAAGCGGTAGTTGTGGAGCGGGGTAGCTGGCGCAGTCGGTAGCGCATCGGACATTGGGTCCAGGGGTCCTGGTTCGATCCCACGGCCATGGGCGTCGTCTCTTGTGGCCTTGAGCAAGTCACATTTCCACAGCTCAATGTGTAAATAGTGTACTAATGTTCATAGTCGCAGTTAAAAAAAACAACTCTACATGGCTTATGTTGATTGTTGAAGTATAAAGCGATTTTTATGGGGACTTGGTTTACAAAAAGAAACTTGTAGGAAGTATATGATTTTTCTTTTCAGTTCAGAAAAATCAGTACAGGTAACAGATGTATAGGTTATGCGACAGTCTGCATGCTTACTTTTTAACCCAATCATGGTTGATAACTATGCTGCCTCCTTTAATTGCACGCCGTTGGGTCGGGCCCCGACTTAAAGCTATTCATTTTAGTTGGTTGGGGCCGGAGCTTCTTGTCTGTTACTGGGCCCACCGGGGTCCAACTGGTGTTTTACTTTTGCTCCGGAGTTAGTAAGTTATTCGGCGTCCAGGAATCTCCATCGTTGGGCACCTTACTCAATCTATGAGTCCTCGTTTTTAATTCATCAGGATGTTTATCATGATTTTATTGTTTTTTCTTGATGATTCATGGACGAGTTAAGATTCACCACGAGGACCGAAGAACTAACTAAATGTTATGAACCACTGCAGAAGCTGAGGGCGAGGTTATGGCCATGTAAAATCGATTTAAGCCCGCCAGTTATTTTGTATTACTGATCGTTCCAAGGCGATACTTCTGTGGTGGTTCTTTTTGTTTTATGTCTTGGTGTTTAAATTTTTTGTGCTGTTGGCGCCTTATGTATGTTTTCATATTTTTAGTTAAGTTTGGGTAACTGAGTGGCCACCTACTGGGAAAATACGGCTGCTAATTCGGCTTACGATATGTTTTCATGGTAATAAGTTAATTTAGTTTTTTCCCACCTCGGTTTTTGGAGTGGGAATCTAGCCAGAAACAATCACCATCTCTCCAGTCTAGAAACGGAAACCCTTCAAGGGTGAAACTCGGTTAAGAAATACATGTCAGAATGTATGCGACGCCTTATCCTATCTCCTTGATAATATTTATATTAGATTTGGGACCAAGTTAAACAGACAAATTGTTGGAATTCCAATGGGTACAAATTGCGCACCTCTCGTAGCTGATTTATTTTTATACTGCTACGAAAGAGATTTCATGGATTCTCTTAACCATGATAATCAAGCTGATGTTATCGAGGCTTTTAATTCCACATCTAGGTACCTCGATGACCTTTTGAACATGGACAACCCTTATTTTGAAGGTATGGTCAATCAAATTTATCCACCTGAACTTCAGTTGAACAAAGCCAATATCTCAGATACTGAAGCCCCCTTTTTAGATCTACATCTTTCTGTTGCTAATGGATTTGTTTCTTCTAAAATTTATGATAAGCGCGATGACTTTGATTTTGATATAGTAAATTTTCCTTTTTTGGATGGTGACGTTCCTCGTCGTGCTTCTTATGGTGTATACATTTCGCAACTTATTAGGTTTGCTAGAGTCTGCAATCATGTTACAGACTTCAACGCTCGAAATAAATGTTTAACGGCAAAACTTCTCCAACAGGGCTATCGGTATCATAAACTTCGAAAAACATTTTCTAAATTTTATCGTAGACACTATGAATTGATTTCCAAATATAATGTTGGGTTAAAGACGCTTTTAAGTGAGGGCCTTTCGGAACCTGAATTTTATGGTGACTTGGTTTACAAATTTAAGAAACTTAAAGGAATTAATGATTTTTCTTTTCAGTTCAGAAAAATCATAACACGTTACAGACGTATAAATTATAACTTGAATGTTATGCGACAGTCTGCATGCTTATTTTTTAACCCAATCATGGTTGATAACTATGCTGCCTTCTTTAATTGCACGCCGGTGGGTCGGGTGTCAGACTCTATGATGGCCCCGACATAAAGCTATTCATTTTAGTTGGTTGGGGCCGGAGCTTCTTGTCTGTTGCTTGGCCCACCGGGGTCCAACTGGTGTTTTTCTTTTGCTCCGGAGTTAGTAGGTTATTCGGCGCCCAGGGATTTCCATCGTCGGGCAGCTTATCCAGTCTGTGAGTCCTGGTTTTTGATTCATCAGGATGTTTATCATGATTTATTTGTTTGTTCTTGATGATTCATTAACTAGTTAGAGATTCACCACGAGGACCGAATAACTAACTAAATGTTATGAACCACTGCAGAAGCTGAGGGTGAGGTTATGGCCATGTAAAACCGGTTTAAGCCCGCCAGTAAATTTGTGTTACTGATCGTTCCAAGTCGATACTTCTGTGGTGGTTCTTTTTGTTTTATGTCTTGGTGTATAAAAAATTTTTGTGCTGTTGGCGCCTTATGTATGTTTTCATATTTTTAGTTAAGTTAAGGTAACTGAGTGGCCACCTATTGGGAAAATAGCTGCTCATTCGGCTTACGATATGTTTCATGGTATAAGTACCTGATTGTTAGTTTGGTTTTTTCCCACCTCGGTTTTTGGAGTGGGAATCTTTTTCTGATTGCGCCTTTTCCTGATCTTTGCCTACTTGTACCTTTTCATTAAGGTGACAACATACCTGTAATGTAACACAATGAACACCGAGTGTTATTTGGATGAATTTAATTTCCAGAAAATGGCGACAAACCCTTGTGCATTTAGTTTGTTGAATACATTGTATCCATACATAATTACGGACTATTTCAGAAAATTCCTGTACTAGTTTATTCCTGCAAGAAATAAATGATTTGTAATCACATTTATGCAAGTATGACAATTTAAAATTAATTTCCGTCTTCGGACAAACATGTTACAATAAATAAAGATACATGTACTATATGATTTGGAGAGAAAACAACAAAGCAGCCGATCAGACTGCATATATTTGCAGCTGATCTGTGCATGAAATATCATACAGGGTACACAAAACAAGAAACAGAGGCATTTGAGCCGCCTCATGAGAAAACCAACAATTTGCATATACGAAAACAAAGGCGCAGATCAGCTTCGCAGTAACTGCGAAGCTGATTTACTGCGAAGCTGATCAGCGCCTTTGTTTTCGCTACTCGGATAGTACAGTTCCTCTTGTACTTAAATCCGAAATTTCAAGCTTCTAGCTCTTTTCTGTGCGTGTACAGGTCGGTTTGTGTCGGACATGTTCGGAAACTACATTATTGGTCTTCCCAAAAGACGGCTCATTTAATGCGAAGTGACATACAAGGAGTGTTGTGCTTTTATACGTTCTCACAGGTGGAAGTTGCGTCGAACTTAATAACACATCCATGATAATCAAAATGCAAGCAAACAAGGTACGTTCCATATTTCGTTTCATGAATTATTTTTTTCACACTGTTTCAGTATCACAGCCTCTTCAGCACCCAGATGCCATTTGTATTTTCGTATAGTTTGATGATATTTTATTAATATACTCTCTTTTGAGCGGCTGCTCTAACACGATTCCTATGGATCTGACTGTAACCAGGTGTATATCCATAAGTCAGTCTTCCTTCCTTTTGTAGTTCAGGTAGACTAGGACTAGAGTCTGCTGGAGACAGTGGTGATCTGCGCACATCTTCCAAACTTCGACTTGGAGATAGATTAGTCCTCAAATCTTTCTTCGGTATAGGCGGTTTCGACGCTTTAACGGGACTCGATTTCGTGAAAGGCATTTTACGTTTTTGAACCACAGGTTCTGGGTTAATCTGCACTTTCTTTTTGCCTTGTTTATTCTCAACATACACGGCCTTCTGCAAAGAGGCAATAGGGATGGTGTCTTCGACCCATGCTTCACGGCCTCTTGGTGGCTTTTCAGATCTGTTACTTTGACCTAAAGAGTGTTTGTCTTCCAATGAACCACGCAGCCTTCTGTTCTCTTCCATCAATCGCTTATTGCTAGACTCAATGTCATTTATTTTATCCCGTTTTACTTCCCAATCCCGCTTTTCATTTTCAATGTCACGTTTTTCTCTGTCTAACTGGCTTATTCGTTTTGTAAGGGTATCGGTTTTTAAATTGAACTCGAATATTTGTTTCTCTAGGGCAGATATGGCATACTCCTTGTCTTCTAGCTGATCTGAAAGTTGTGCTTTCTGTTTTTCCGACTCTTCAAATTTCTCGACAAACATTTTCAGTTGTTTTTCCATGTTACCAATATGTTTCTCAAACACCTTTAATCGGTCTATTTCGGTTTTAAACTTTTCCTTTTCATGTTCGAAATCTTGCTTTTCAGTGTCTTTTTCAGTCCTCAGATTATCTGCTATAGCTATCATTTTGCTTATTTGCTCCTCTTTTTCCGATACAATAGACTGTAGTTCTTTATTTGTAGTTTCCAGTTTAGTGTTTGTGCCTTTCAGGCTGGTTGTTGCAGTTTCTGTTTCCCTTTTCAAATCATCCAGTTGCTTTTGTAGATCTGCAAGTTCTCGTTTCAATCTCTCAATTTCACTTTTTAATTTTTCGATTTCGCCCTTCTGAGAGTCACAGGTTGATGTCAAGGTTTTATTACTCGTTGAAAGTTGTTTATTTTTCGATGTCAATTCATTGGTTTTTGATTTTAGCTCAGTCAGTTCGGTATTTGATTTTTCAAATTTTGATTTAGTTTCGGATACCTCTTCTTCTAATTTTCTTTTCTCAGAGTTGAACTTCAGTTCCATGTCTTTCTTTTCTTTTTCTAACTTCATAACGCGATTTTTGAGATCTTTGATTTCGTTATCGAACTTATTTTCATCTTTCATCACGCCAATCAGTTCATCAAGCTCTGTTTTCTTTTGGGCAAGACTTTCAGACAGAGTATTGTTTTCAAATTCAAGGGATTCAACTTTCTTTTCTAGTTCTTCAATTTTTTCTTTCTGGACCTTATTTTCCTTTTTCAGTTTAGAGTGATCTGTTTGCAAACTGTTGATTTGATCAAGCTTTTCCGATTCTACTGCAGTAACACTACCGGCTAGTGAATTTTTCTCTTTCTCTAATGCATGCAATTTTCTGCTTTCACTAAGAAGTTCCGCTTTAACTTTAATAAGTTCCTCGTTAGCAGTTTGATTTTCAGTTTGAAGCTTTATAATCTGGGCTTTAAGTTCTGACATTTGATTGTCAGATTTCTGGTTATCATAATCTCCTCGCTCTTGTTGTAAAGATACTCTATCAACACTGAGCTTGCCTTCAAGGGCATCAACTCTAGCATGAAGTCGTGTATTCTCATCTGTAAGTTGGTTTATATGTTTAAGGAAGTCATTAGCTTCATCTTCCAATTGCTTGATTCTCCTTTTATACGCTATCTCAGCCTTTAATAGCGTATTTCGTTCAGCGTACACCGTTTCATATGACTCATCACCTCTCCTTTCCATAGTTGCTTTATACTGAGCAAAATCAGGGTCTAATACAGTATTTGGTGAAAGTATGTTTGATTCCACTTGGCGTTTATGCAATTTTAGTTCAGAATCTTTAGATTTCTCTTCGACCGAATTTACAACTGCTGCAGCACTTTGTACATTGTCAGATTTCTTGGCAATATCTGGTGTCTTACTCAATCTATCCTTTTGTTCCTTGCTTTCCTTGTTGGTCTTTAAAGTCGTAATTCTTGGTGCACTTCCTACAGTTAGTTTTGACACTGTGTCTTTATTTTGACTAGTTTCTGCCGAAGGCTTTGGTGAGTTACCTTTTGCAACAATCGTCCCAGAAGCTGAATGTGCGTCTTTATTTACACTAACACCAGCTTTTGCTTTCGATTTATCGGTTGGATTTTTGTTTTTATCCTTTTTGTAAGGGCTTTCTTTCAAACTGTTTGCTGGTGCATTGTCGTTAACACTCACGATATTTACAGCAACCTTCGGTTTATTAACTTCAACTTTAACGTTTTCAGAAGTGATATGGTTTTGACTTTTAATATGTTTTGTTGTTTTTTCGTTACCCGTCGATTTCTTATCGGTTGTCGTTGGTGATGCGTTTTTTACCTTTTCATCTATTCTAGGCAAACCACCAAATTTCCGGTTGTCTTCATGTTTTGAATTCTTATCACTATTTTTCTTATGCGATTCGATAGGTTTATTCTGTTCTTTTTTGTTTGCTTTACTTTTGTCTTCTCCCTTAGGAATTATATTATCTTTCTTTTCTTCCGCCTTTTGTTGGTGTTTTAAGTCAAGTTTGTCTTTTACTGACACTGGACTAGATTTATTTCTGGCAGAATTTTCTTTGTCGTCCTTTTTAGCTTTTGCTTTTTCATTTATGGCCTTTAAACCTGGAGTATTTGTTTTTTCTTCATTTTCAGTAGTTTTGGATTTATTTAAACCAGTTTTATTCTCTTTAGTTTTTCCCTTTTCGGAAACTGACTTTACACTGTCTGATGCTCGATTGGTTGATTCAGTAGTTTTTGTTTTATTGGGACTAACACGTGAAAGTTTTGAACTTTTCCCACCTATATCAGACACAGGACTCTTCTGTTTATTTTCCACAATCTCCTTTTGTTCTCGTTGTTGCTGCCTAGCCTTTTCACTGATCGCTTTTACACCCACTCCAACAGTATCATTTCTTTCTTTTAAAGCAGTTTTATCCTTTAAAGAACTTGTTCGACCTGTTGAACTGGTATCTTTTGAGTCAGGTTCTGCTTTTTCGACGCGAATTTTTTCCTTTTCTTGTTGATGGGCTTTTGCTTTTTGACTTATAGCCTTAACACCTAAATTTATATCCGCTCTTGTGTCGATTACATGAGTTAAATTTTTAACACGCACTTCTCTAACAGTTTCTGTTTGTTCAGGATTGTATTCACGTTGTTGTTTTTCGTCTACGTCTGTTTTAATTTCCCTTTCACCTTCTATTACCGGCAGCTGTATATTTGCACCGTGTTTTCTCTGGTTAATGGGATCAGTGTCGAATGTCGCTTGACGTCGACTGATTCCATCGTCTGTTGTCGACATTATGTGACCTAGGGGTAGCTATACCCCTGACTTCGCTGAAGGGCGCCATTGTTTGATGGTCGATTCTTTTAAAACTTGGCTTTGTGGAATACGGGAACACAGATATTTCGATTCAGGTTTTTGTGCCTGCAAATAGAAAGACACTATGTAAACATCGGCGTTTCAGATAATTTTTTACGCTATTTGTAAAGATATTATTGTTAAAATAAGAAATTAATATAGCAAAAATAAATATTAATTATCCATAGGATATGCTATGACAGTAAATTGCTTCCCATCTCATTTTAATGCAAAACATAAAAACCTTCGACTGTTGATAGATCCTGCGAACATATGAAACTCACTTGTAACAAACTTTTCAGTATATGTTATTCCTTTTAAAGCACTTCTCTATAAGATGTCAAAGAAATACTGCGCCGGTGAATTGAATTTCTAATTGATTTGAGTAACCACTTTGTGCAAAGTTGTTTTGTTAACCATAATTAAAAATCTATATCTAAAATCCATAACAAAGGTTAACTTTGTCCAGTTTTTCAATAGTGCGAAAAATTATATATTGATTAACACATCTATCTATCCTTGGTTTTCCACTCGAGTGCCAGAAATTGGCAATTTATGTCAAATTCTTTGTTTATTAGATAGTATAATACTAAAAGCAGGCGATCTGATCGAATAGTCGTTATTTAGACGTATAATGGCAGTTTGATTTACTGATTCCTATCTTTCCAAATATTGTAGGTAGTATTCAGCAATGTACATAATAGACTCAAACATATCTTTGGTGTTTAGATAGAATCTATATCCACTATTTTTAAGAGAATGCATGTCATGCTACGATCATAGCAACAACCATAGGCGACTTTGGTGTTTGACATTACGTCTTACAGAATCGTTTTAATGAAAGGAAACAATACTTAGGTAATTGTTCGAAAAAAGATATAAAGAAAAATAATGAAAATGATCATCAAAGTACCTACATCGTGATGGCCCAGATCGAGTTACCATATCAAATATATGCCAACCGAAGTTTTGGAAAAGTAAATGTTATAGACATTAAAGATAATTGCTTCATAGAAAATTAGAAAAGATTGTGCACAGACATCGTAAATGAAGATCCATTGTCCTTAGATTGTCCTTATGGTCTCAACGAAAGCTGAAAAGTGTGAATTTCTTGGAAATCATATGCACGATTCTGTTCAAGGTTTGGGTGAATAGAACTATGACAAAATCTTACCTTGTCTAGAAGTCATTAGAAAAGTGAAAACTAAGGACAAATTATTTATAAAATCGAAGAAACAGCCAGAAACAAATCCTATTACATTTCTCAAAGACGTGTATAGTCATATATATCTAAAATAAACACTTCCGAATACAGAATAAGTCATGAATGGCTTTAACAATGCAAATACACATTCTACTGATCGACAAACATTGTCTAACAAAAATATTGACATAGATTAGTATTTTTGTCTGATAAACGACTGAAATGGGTGTCGAATTTTGACTAAAGAAAATGTGCATTAAAGTTTTTGTTTAGTAATCAAACAATGAAAAGCATGCCTTTATTTATGATTTTAGTGTTGCCCCTGTTTTCTTCAACTTTAAGAAAATAATATTAATGTCCTAAAGATATTGATCTGAAGGTTGGTGATACAGACGACCCAAGGAGTGAGACAAACTCCACTTAACCGAATCCGAAGCACCAAAAAGAATGGTCAACTTGGAAATCAAGCAACAACAACAACAAACAAACAAACAAACAAACAAAATTGCCTTCCCATATTAAACAAACAGCAAACATTAGAAAAAGGTACAAGTAGGCAAAGATCAGGAAAAGGCGCAATCAGAAAAAAATTCCCACTCCAAAAACCGAGATGGGAAAAAAAACTAAATTAACAATCAGGTACTTATACCATAAAAACATATCGTAAGCCAAATGGGCAGATATTTTCCCAGTGTTACGTAAACTTAAATAAAAATATGAAAACATACATAAGGCGCCAACAGCACAAAAAAAATTAAACACCAAGACATAAAACGAAAGAACCACCACAGAAGTATCGCCTTGGAACGATCAGTAATATAAAATTACTGGCGGACTTAAATCGATTTTACAGGTACCTAACCTCACCCTCAGCTTCTGCAGTGGTTCATAACATTTAGTTAGTTCTTCGGTCCTCGTGGTGAATATGCCATATGAAAATTTAAAAAGAAAAATAAAATAAAACTTAGATCCTTTAAGAGCTGTGGACACATTAATGAGAAAGGGGATGGCCCATACCATGGTTTCGGCTACTTTAGCTTTAGGTTTGACAACATGGAGGTCCGAATTTCAGGTATCTAAGATAGGTAACAAGTACATACTCCTAAAGGTTCTAGGTGAGTTGGAATTTGTCGACTTATCACTAAGTTCGCTCGATACCTTACTGAACTATATACAGGACTTAAGTTATATGATGTCGGTTGGCACTGAAGAATGCATTGGCATTTTGTTGAGGCTAAATCAAGGAGTAGTTCTAACATTCCCTGAGGATTCCATACCAACTTCAAATAATATTTGCAATGACAACCATAACCCAAGGTTAATAGTTACTGAAAATAATATATGTTTTATCTATAGACTGTCATAAATGGATATTAAATTACATTTTTAAATTCATCAAAGGCTTTTTCATTGACACATGATTTCCAAATAGATCTACTTGAATACCGTTAATTATAGTTTGATGAAATTTCACGAATTTATAAAGCGCACAGTCATCATGTCATGCAGAAGAACCATAACTCTGGCTTATACTTTTTAGATTATTTCCAAGACATTATTGGTGAAACTACATATGCGTTTTATAAAGCAATTGCAGTTACCTTCCTATGCACAGACATGTATAAATTAGGCATGGAACATGGTAATTTCTCTGAATTCAAGAGCCAAATCTACAGGTTTCCTAAGCTTTCTGCCAAGCATCAACTTCGACGAGGAAACTTTTGTTGTATCATGCATGCAATGAAGTGTTATAGGCTAGGACTCTGATTTTGTGAAACACACGATGACAATACAACGTGATTTGGATATTTCGACAAGAACACTCAACCATACCATCAGATTAAGGTCTATAAGCAGTAGTGCGAGTTTTGCGAATACCTAGAGATTCAAAGCCCTTGATCAGAATGTATCTCATAAGGCATCCCTAGTACGGATATGCATCTTTCAATCAATTTAAAAGCAGCGACCACTTTGCATCCATTGTTACCAAAGGAACAGCAACGAACCACTTGATGAAATAGTCACACACACTAGCAAGATGTACCTGTATTATGACTTATTGGCACTTGGAAGAGGAACCATTATACCAAGTGCAATTACTCCAGAGCAATTAGACATCCAGCATTGAATTGATTCTTAAGTGTTTCTGCTTTTCTTTGAAAAGGTACAAAAAGGTTTCTTTGAAACTGTTTTCTTGAATAGCATTGATAGCATTTTCCGCACCAGTATTCAATTTTATCTCTACTGTGATGCCAATAAAATTATTTTTAATAATTACCTTCTCGGAGTCTAACTAAATTCAAGCCTGAATATTTTAAAACAAACTACAATGGAGAGTAGGCATCTTCGTGTTTATACTGATTATAGACACTGCCAAATTCCCTCAGTTAACATGTAACTGTGTAAATTATTTCCAGCAAATTGTTTTATAAACACTGAAATCTGTTGGTGTTTAAATTACAATTTAACATGTTTTCACGTAGTGTTACGCGGTAACGTCTGGATATGTTCTCACTAATAATGTATTTTAAAGAAAACTCTCAAAATGTCATACTTGGACTTACCATTGTATCGTATTATATGAATATATGTCCTGATTATACAGAAACGTTTAATCTTATGAGTTAATCTTTAATATATGTAAACTTGATCCCAATCGCCTGAATTGAATCATTCAAATCGCTTAAAAGTCGATAATATTAAGTTTATTTCCAATTTTAATTAAATCATACTGTCGTATGGTGTCCCAGTTTGTTTGTTTAGATAACATTAGATACATTACATGACATTTAATATCAATATCTATGTATATAGTGCTATGGTCTATAAAATTTCTCACCATTTTTCTCCTTTGATGGCTATAGAAAACCAAACATTGATAGAATTAACTACATAGTTCCAAGTTTCACGTTTTTATCAGAAACCTCATGACATGTTCAGAAAATTGCCTGGCTAAACAAACAACGTACTATTTTTAATATCAATTTCATTGATTTCGCCCATAAACGGTTTACTATAAGCCAAAACTTGGCTTGCATAGAAAAAAAAAATGAAATTAACTAGGGCATTACCAAAGTTGCCTTATACACAAATGAAAACAATAGAGAGTCATGGCCGTTTTAAAATATTAATTCTTCAAAAGGTTAAGTGGGACCTCCACTTTCATTCAGGCGTTTATAAACAAAATGTTTTAACAAGTTATTAATGAAGACTGTTGCATGAGTTGTTAATGAACCACACTTTGTGCGCGAGTTCGGTACCTTTTCGCCTATGTATTTTTCACAATTTGACAAAACCTGGATTTTGGCATTGCGCAACAGAGGAGCTAGTCAGCCTGCACTTGCACAGTCTGTACGATCTTTGTGTTCAAATGGCATGAACTTCGTGGCTACGACATCAAACATTTCAGTTCGAGAGCCAATGTTGGTTTGTGCATTAACCATTCAGAACCCCGAAGGCATGAGCTCATATTATGAAAATGGCTCGTTTCATACCTAACGACATTGTCCCCACATTACTAAGCACCTATTATCAGAAATCAATGAAAAGAAGATTATTCGGTAGAACGTGAAGTTAAATATGATAGGAAATAATTGTTCCATTTGGGTCAACAACAATGTTGAGCTAACAAAACAGATTGGAAAGAGTTGCACAGCAAAACCAGCAAAACAAAACGACTAATACGAGCGAAATTGGAACCTCGTAATAGTCTGAATAGCGCGAATGGACTATAGGCCAATGTCTCCGCTAACCCGTAATTACGTGCGGCGCGAGATGGCTGCTTATGTTATCTAACAATCGTGGACCCTGATGAGACTGCAAAACATGTGTCTCGCAGACTTCGTTCATGTTGTATACAGAACCAAACATTTGTAGAATGTTTGTGAACAGATTTCTTTCTATTTGCATTAATGAATGGATCTATTGTACCCTATGGAAAATATCAGATACCAAAACGCGGTATCAGAATTAAATGCAGTTTTATTCAAAAGGTAAAAATAAACGGACATATTCAAAAGAGCGAAAAAATTTCAGAATAATAAAGAATGTCCCATAATGGAATAAAAATCAGATTGGTGTCATTAACAAATTGGCTAAAAATAGTTCTCTCTATAAATTAGATTGTATCTTGTTTTATTAAGATATTGATCATTTTATGATTTCCTAAATAGGTGAATAAATTTACCCTTTTCTGATAGCTGATAGTCTTTGTATCGACTTTGCTGTTGAAAGTTGCAAAATTACTGTATTTATCTTTGGCTCCATTTTCCCAAATCTAAAGGGTCACTGAAGAGAACCGCGGTATGGCCCATCCCTTTTCTCATTAATATGCTCACTGCTCTTACAGGATCTCAGTTAAATTTTATCTGGTAGAGTAACCATAAAGAATGATGATAGATTAGGATACAAAGATAGCTTGGAAAAGAGAATATCGAAGCACCCAGTGTAACTGGTTTACGAATTATCTCTCGGACAGGCATCAACGTGTTTGTATGAATAATGCCACTTCGTCGTGGAAAAAGATAAATGCTGGTGTGCCGTAAGGCTCTATTTTGGGGCCACTTTTATTCATTAATGATATTGTTAACAATATAAATAGTTCCATACGACTCTTCGCGGACGATACTTGTATCTTCGAAATAGTTGATGACCCAGCTGCTTCAGCGGCAACATTAAATGACGATTAAAAAACAAAATACGTGTCTGGGCGAAAACGTGGTTAGTGCTTTTCAGTGCACTTAAAACTGAAGTCCTGCTGGCATCCAAGAACAAAGGAATTAAGTTGCTCCCCCCCCCCCCATTATTTCTCGGTTTAATTATATCATGACTTTTCTTGGAATAACCAGATAAAACAAATACAAAACAAAGCTTCCAAACGATTAGGGGCATTAAGGCGATATAAATTTGACCTCGATACGCGTTCACTATCTAAATTATACATAACTTTTGTTAGACCAATGCTGGAATACTGCGACATTATATGGGACAGCGATATTCAGGAACATATTCAAAACGTAGAAAATATTCATTTAGATGCAGCCCGAATACTAATTATGCAGTACTCAGAAGTTGAACAATGTCACCTGTCTAAAGACATTAAAGAATCGACGCGATAAGCATAAACTTTGCCAGTTATATAAAATGATAAATAATCTAACTCCGTCCTACCAACAACAACCTGTACCTCAAAGAGGTCAAGAACGAACGCGATATCCTATAAGAAACGTAACAAACTTCGTCATACCTGCAGTTAGAACTAAATATTATTTTAATGCATTTTTACCATCTACACTAAGACAGTGGAATCAGTTGGACCAACAAATAAAGGAATCACCATCCTTGCAAGCTTTTAGATATAAACGGAATATGCAACATACAACTCCTCCAATTTACATCAATACCATACAAACATCACGTTTAGGACAAATTCTTCATACCCACTTAAGGCTTGAATGTAGTTCTTTGAACCATCACTTATTTAAGAAGAAGCTAACTGATAGCCCACTTTGCTCTTGCGGTGCACCAGAAACGACATTTCATTTCTTGCTATCTTGTGTCCACTATAATGACTTATGGCAACGTTACTTTTCAGATCTCGGTCTGCCATTGACTGTAGAAACTTTGTTAATGGGAAAACCGGATGAAAGTGTTTCTGTGAACAATTTAATCTTTGAAAGAGTGCAGTTATACATACTGGCGACGAAACGATTTACTTAGGTTACTTAAGAGTACCAAGTGATGGCTGATGAGTTTTTAACTATCGTTATTATTTTATACTTTACGGACCACCGCACGACACTTTGACCTGATGATTGTTTTTCACTTTTCATATCACCCCCAGCATTCCGAGCATTCATACAATTGTTTTGGGTTTTCCCATTATAAAGATTTTTCCAACTATTTGAACAGTATATATACCTATTTTGCTACATGCTTTCATCCTGTAATTATTTTTCGCAACTTTGATACTTCAAGGCAATGAACTTCATAAGCCATAGGCTTTCGTTCTGATCCTAATTTATACTTTATGTATTTATATGTGTTGCTTATTTGCTTGAGTTCAAATATAGTTTAAACCAACACACAATTGAAGTACCAAGAAAGCCGGTCACCTTAGGTTTGATCACAAAGGTCATTAACAAGACGTAATCTGGTAAAGCAGCTGGACCGCCAGGTATTGTCGCCGAAATACTAAAGTCCTTTGGAGAAACTGGTGCAGCTGAGGTGGTGATCTTGTCGAGGACATCACCCAACTGACTGACAGAAGAGTTTCAGTATCAAATTGTAAAAGGGCAAAGGGGGCACTCTGAACAGAGGGAATACAGAAGCTTCAACCTGACTGAACAAGTGATGAAGGTTTTGCAGTAGTGGGACTATTTTTGCAAAGAGCTCAGATTGGTGAGATGCAGTGTGGCTTCATGTCAGGTTGGGGTACGAAAGATACCATTGTCGTTGTACGTCAAATAGAAGAAAACACTTGGCCGCTAATCAGCGGCTCTAGATGGATTCCGTTGACCTGGAGAAAGCATTCGATCCTGTCCTAAGGGATTACATCTGGTGGGCAATGCAAACTAGGAATCGGCGAATGGTTTAGAACACCTGGTCCAATCTATGTCTAAGGATAATAATAATAATAATGTCTTTATTTAAAGAGGATGACATATTTAGTACATAAACTAATTTCACATATGGTCCTCTTATATATATTAACATAGTTATATACATGTACAAAATATGATGTCTGGAATATCTATCAAAATATGTACAATTATTGCTTTTAAATAAGGCATAGAATTAAAATGAAAATATAACTTAAAGAGAGTTTTGACCCTTACAGAATTTAAAAATTTTATCATCTTTTTAAGTGCATGACCAGTGAAATTATCTAACTAAAACCTTTTTTCACTATAACCATTTATATTTATTGACTCCAGGTCGACAGACAGGGGCCAAGTTGATGTTTACTTGCTCATTGAGTTAAGGAAAGATACTGAGTGTCCTCAAGCATAAAACACCTGTCCAGTTGCATGAAAGATACAAAAAAAATAGAATAAAAGCATACGTTAGCAAGGTGTCTGGCTGGGTGGTTTTCCCTACCTAGGTCGTTGCTGACGAAAACCTCCAATAGTCCTATGTTTGCAGTCAGCTAGACTGTGTCCAGCAACCGCAAGCAACAATACAAAACATGAAATAACAGATATAATATCAAAGTGGGGACAACAATGTAATATACTAATAAAGTAGCAAGACCCAGTCAAGTTTGAGAACATGAAGAGAACAAGGGTTTAATATACAACTTATCCTGCGTGTATTTGCCAGTCGGGGCAGCGGTAATGTGGCGGAAACCAAGGACGTAAGCAGCAGGGTAGTAGAGAGTTTAGTTCATGAACGAATTTCTGGTTTAATAGTTTGAAGAGATGGGCAAAATGGCCTTCGAGCAAACATAGGGAAGACATGAATAGTCCTTGGTCCCAGTTTGGAACTTCTGAGAAAGTCTTGAAAGGGTCCATGTGGCGCCTGTTAAACAGGTGTCGTCTGTGGTGGCTGGTTGTGCTAGATCGATGGAAAATGCAGCGGAATCAAAGGTCACTTAGCCATTGCGCGTACTTCAGCTGTGTCCACTGCCTGAGAAAGAGTGACGGAAGAATAGTGGAGGTCCAGGTTAATGGCGCAAAGGTTGAGGCTGTTCATGTTCTTTGTATGCCCTTGCTGGGTCCAAACTTGGTCTGATAAAGTCTTGTATCTTGTTCAAGATGGAAATGCTCTCTGTTGGTTAACTGGCTGCTGTCACCCGCGGCAAATCGGCTCCTGACAAGTACAGCTACTGCCCCCCTTCTCGCAAACCGCAATCCGCACTCGTCGGGTATATTCAACTTGTGTGAAAAGTACAATGCTACAGGAAGCAGAGACATGAACCTTGGATACGTCTTTGGTACGGGATCTGTAATATCAAGGTGAAAAGGGCTGGGTTTGCTCAAGTATGAAAGCTAAACGTATTTTCACAAAAGAGACGGGAAGTCAGGCGGAAAATATGAGATGGAGTTTTAGCGGCTGGTAGCAAGAAGCTCGGAATGGATAGGTTCTGATCCTAAGAATCGTTATGAAGACTTGCCAGACGCGTCCAATGTGGGACAAGCACGGTTTGGAACTTCCGAGAAAGTGGGGCGCCTGTAAGACAGATGTCGTCTGTGGTGGCTGGTTGTGCTATATCGACGGGAATTGCAGTGGAATCAAAGGTCACTTAGTCATTGCGCCTTACTTCAGCTGTGTCCACTGCATGGGAAAGCCACTTCCTATTGACGGAGGAACAGTGGAGGCCCAGGCGAAAAGGTAGAGGCTGTTTATGTTCTTTGTATGCCGTTTGGACAGGTAAAATCATATATCTTGTTCGAGAAATATGTTGTCTAGAGAAATGCTCTCTGTTGGCGGTGGTTGTTAACTGGCTGCTGTCATCCGCTGCAAATCTGCTCCGGACAAGTTCGACTACTGCACCCCTTCTCGCAAACCGCAACCTGCCGTTTCATTCACGAACTCGTCGGGTAGATCTATATTCAATTTGTGTGAAAAGTACAATGCTACAGGAAGCAGGAACATGGATCATGACCTTGGCTACGTCTGTGGCACGGGATCTGTAACATCAAGGTGAAGATGGCTGGATGTGCTTAAGTATGAAAGCTAAACGTATTTTCACAAGAGTCGGGAAGCAAGGCGGAAAATATGATGGAGTTTTAGTGGATGGTAGCAAGACGCTCGGAATGAATAAGGTGACGATCCTCAGCATCGTTATGAAGACTTACCAGACACGTCCAATGTTTAGAAGTGGACAAGCATTTAAAAAGGATTTGACATGAACAGAAACAACACCACAAGTACCAAGTACAATGAGACAATAATAATTCATGAAATGTCGAACATCGCAAAATAGCTTTAGTATGTAAAACAAACTTCAGACATTCCAAATTTAAACGGAACTGGAGCATTGTACAGAAAGTATCAGACTCAGTTCCATCACGGAGCCATAGATATTAATGACAGTTGACCTTAACTTGCCTGATTTGTACAAACTTGGGAGAGTTTATATGCCAAGTTTCAAGATCATATAAATTTGGTTCTTGGCAAGGACTGTAACACTTATATACATACCCCTCCAAAGGGTGGCTCCCTACTAACTTTGGCTTTGACTGGTGAATCGGTTTCATAGATGACCTTATGAGGCACCACAGTGGACAAAAGATTGACTTTTTTTGCAGGGGAGCATGTTGAAAAATTTCGATGGGATTGAAATAATTAAAACATAGGTCCAAAATATTCTGAAATATGTCGAATTATATTTGTAGACTGTCTCGAAAATAGTGTGTGGCGGATGGCCGACGGAGTATGGGTATAAAAATGTGCTACATGCTCACCGCCTTACTGAGCGGGTCGGCTGAACATGCCGAATGTCCTCTAAATATACAGCAGTGAGATATTCTTTTGTTTGTTCGAGTTGTTGTTTTACATCCCAGTCAACAGTTACGTTCATTTCGGAATATTGCACGAATTTAAGGGACTTCTTCCAAAGGATGTCATGACATGCGAAATAAATTAAATTTAAACACTCTTGAAAGTAAACTACTAAAGCTTATACGTATAAATAAATGAACCATTTTTGCCGGCTCAGACCTTCTTAACCAGATGGTTGGCGAGTGGGTTATAAGCTTTGTGGAGGCACACGCAGAATATCGGAACAATCACCTGGCACCTGATGAAAGGAATTTGTATATTTATGCAAATATGATATTTCGTCAAAGGTTATAGTCACTTGCTATTGTTTTAAGAATGGTTTGATATATTTCTCATGACATTGTACATATGTACATATTTGTGTCTATAATTGTGTATCAATAAGAATCTCTTATTGTGTATCAATAAGAGACTCTTAGAAACTATACTGGACTGAATTTATAAAACAAGACAAGTCTTCTTTTTTCATATTTTCTTTTCTTTATTATACAAAATATTGTATGAAATAGTCCTTAGTGTGTACATGTATATAAAATGTTTTTTTTTTGTTTTTTTTTTTTTTTTGTTTTTACAAAAGATGATATGTACAAGAGTTAAGGCACAACCTTTAAGATTAAATTTGAATTATTGTATTCTTCCATTAACCTTGTTTTTGTCAATGGAATGACATGAATTCATAAAAAAGGATGACACTTGTATGGAATGTTTTTTTTTTTATGAAAAATCACATTGCTTTCATAAAATTATTTGCGGCAGTAAGATATTCTTTTGTTTTTCTGATTTGTTGTTTCATATCCCAGTGAACAATTATGGTCATTTCGGAATGTTGTCACAATTTAAGGGACTTCTTCCAAACATAAGGATGTCAAGACATGCGAAATAACTTTTAAATATAAACACTCAAGTAAACTTCTATAATTGAACCATTTTTGGCCGGCTGAGACCTTCTTAGTGGTTAACCAGTAACCAGATGGTTGGCGAGTGGGTTGTAAGCTTTGTCTGAAGGCACAAGCAGCATATCAGAAAGCAATATCCTGGCTCCAGTTGAAAGGAATTTGTATATTTAAGCATTATGATATTTTGTTAAAGGTTATAGTCTCTTGTTATTCTTTTAAGAATGGTTTGATATATTTCACATGACATAGTGCATATGTACGTATAATATTTGTGTGTATAATTGTGTATTGTGACTCCAAGAAACTACTTTGGATTTATAAAACAAGAAAATTCTCCTTTTTTCATTTCTTTATTATACAAAATATTGTATGAAATAGTCCTTCTATGTGTATATAAAATGTTTTTCTTTTTTACAAAAGATGATATGTACAAGAGTTAAGACACAACCTTTAAGATTGAATTTGAATATACTTCTATTAACCTGTTTCTCAATGGAATGAAATTAATTCCCACACAAAAAAGTGAAAACTGTTCGGAATGGTTTTGAGAAAAAAATCACATTGCTACCATAAAGTTACAAACTTTATACCATTCTTGTATGGGGTCCTGGCAAATGCAGATACAGGTTAATCTGTTTTACATGTGTAATAAAATTCTGTGTGGTTACAATTCTCAGGACATCTGTGTTTACACATGTAATAAATTTTGTGTAGTTACAGTTCTCAGGATATCTGTGTTTACACATGTAATAAAATTTTGTGTAGTTACAGTTCTCAGGATATCCGTGTTTACACATGTAATAAAATTCTGTGTAGTTACAGTTCTCAGGATATCCGTGTTTACACATGTAATAAAATTTTGTGTGGTTACAGCTCTGAAGATAGCATCCAAAATAACCTAAAAATTATTTGTTTTAACTTTTCAGATTATTTGCTCTTTGAATCGACAATCTTTACTTCATTTCCATAAAATAAAAGCTTTCAACCGAGGGAAGGAAACCAACTAGAAAATTCATGGCCTCCTCTGCTATATTTAAAATTTTGTCAAAAGTTCCATAAAGTACTGTTAAAAAGTGTCTACATTATAGCAAATGAAAAGCAGTGTCAGTTTTGGAAGGCTAGAACTAATGTAAAAGTTATGATTAATGCACAGGATATAAACATGAAGCTATGTACACTATTTACAAGAATACTCCTAAGTTTTTACACAACCAGTTTAAAAATTCATGCTAATTATGATATGTTTAAATCTTGATTTTGCAGATCCTGATATGTATGGAAAATGAGGTCTAGACAATATGAACTTGGTTGAATACATTAATCAGATGTGAAATAAGAGCTGTCGCAGGACAGCGTAGCTCGCCTGACTTGTGCTTTGCCACTAAACTTATCAAAATCTATGACCCATGACCTTGACCTCAAGGTCGCTCAGGTGGGTTGTGATAGTACAGCATAAAATTTCAGACCAATATCCACAAACATGCAAAGTTTCAACTTGATCCATCAACATAGAGATATATAGACTTCAAAAATCTTTAACCCAAAACTTTAACCCAAAATTTCTAAGGCCATGACCTTGACCTCAAGTTCACCCAGGGTGGGTCATAATGGTACAGCATAAAACTTCAGACCAATATCTACCAACATGCAAAGTATCAACTTGATCCATCTACATGTTCAAGAGATATAGACTTCTAAAAACTTTAACCCAAAACTTTAACAAAACAATTCTAAGTCTGTGACCTTGACCTCAAGGTCACCCAGGGTGGGCCATGATGGTACTGCATAAAACTTCAGACCAATATCTACCAACATGCAAAGTATCAACTTGATCCATCAACATGTTCAAGTGATATTGACTTCTAAAAACTTTAATGAAAAAGTCACTATAGCACGAAATACAGGTCAAGGTCACTAGATCAATGTGGGTGCAAAGTCGGGACATCCAGGAGAAGCCATATGGCATTGCAAGGTTTGATGGTTGTAGGCTTTATAGTTGATGAGATATTAAGGGTTGGCTTAAAAAATGACAAAGTCACTGGAGCATGAAATATAGGTCAAGGTCAGTAGGTCAATGTGGGTGCCGAGTCGGGACATCGAGGAGAAGCCATATGCAAGGTTTGATGGTTGTAGGCTTTATAGTTGATGAGATATTAAGGGTTGGCTTCAAAAATGACAAAGTCACTAGAGTATGAAATATAGGTCAAGGTCACTAGGTGAATGTGGGTGCCGAGTCAGGACATCGAGGAGAAGTCATATGCAAGGTTTGATGGTTGTAGGCTTTATAGTTGATGAGATATTAAGAGTTGGCTTCAAAAATGACAAAGTCACTAGAGCATGAAATATAGGTCAAGGTCACTAGATCAATGTGGGTGCAAAGTTGGGACATCGAGGAGAAGCCATATGCAAGGTTTGATGGTTGTAGGCTTTATAGTTAATGAGATATTATAGGTTGGCTTAAAAAATGACAAAGTCACAGGAGCATGAAATATAGGTCAAGGTCAGTAGGTCAATGTGGGTGCCGGGTCGGGACATCGAGGAGAAGCCATATGCAAGGTTTGATGGTTGTAGGCTTTATAGTCGATGAGATATTAAAGGTTGGCTAAAAAATGACAAAGTCACTGCAGCATGAAATATAGGTCAAGGTCAGTAGATCAATGTGGGTGCCAAGTCGGGACATCAAGGAGAAGCCTTATGTAAGGTTTGACAGTTCTAGGCTTTACAGTTGATGAGAAACTAACACAGCATCTGAGCATTGTGAAAGGTGTTCTAGAAATTGACCTCTAGCCCCGCCCCCAGGCACGACCCCACGGGTCCCTTCACACTAAATCACAGAGGACCCTCATATGCAGCAATGTTCCAAATATGAATGATTTCTGGTCAGTGACTATCAAGATATAACAATTTTAAAAACTTTAACCAAAAGTGTGACGCGGACGCGGACACAGACACGGACGTACACGTAAACGCGGACGACCGAGGTGACAACAATAGCTCTATGCACTTCGTGCAGGCGAGCTAAAAAGACATTCTTCCCAGCTGGCACATGACGTCATAATGACGTCATATCAACGTCGATGCGATGTCATGACGTCGCATCAACGTCGATATGACGTCATGTGCCTGCTGGGTTGAACATAGGAACTTTCATGAATGATGTCATGCTGTAAAACTGATGGATTGATATTGGTAATTTACAAAAAGTATATACCGATAAAGCCTTCAAAATATTTCTTTAAGTGTACAGTTAAAACTTTACAGACTTTCAGCATGTTGCTTTTAATTCTTTTTTAGCTGATTGAGTACACTTATTTTTAAAGCAGCAACATGCCCTTTGTTATTACGAAGCTAAGTATTATATAATTGATCATAATTGCCTTACAACTTGAAAACACACAAAAAATGAGGTAATGTAAAAAGTGGAATTTGCTTTCAAACAGCTATTTTTAAAGCCTTAAAACACAATATGTTAAAGAACATTTTTCCACCAATACCATCCATCAAATTTGGTATTTTGTTGAGATAGCTAGTTTTTTTTAGTAACATGACAAACATGAATGATCACATGATTAAACAAGTATAGCACATCCTTCGCCAAGACGCAAGAGTTCACTATGATACATAATAGGTAAGACTCAGCCAATTTTTGGACTGGAATCAACAATCTACTATGTATGCAATTTAGAAGAATCTCTTTGTGTTGATTCCTCTATATTTTAATACACATGATGAATCCATCGTATGAGCAGTAAGTGGTGACTGAGATTTCAGATAGAATATTACATGTACTGTTTGTACTCTGGAATGTCTAAGAACAGTTTACAATGAGCTAAATTATGAGAAAACCTGATTTTACATATACATGAAACCAAAGGCAAAGACCAGCCATTTAATTTTACTGCGCAGATGATCAGCACCTTTGTTTTCACTACAAACAATGTCTAGACACAAAGTGATGTAGTACATTCCTTCTACTTTCTAAATCTAAATCCCAATTCTCAAGCCTATAGGCATTTTCTGTGGCTGTATAGCCCGGTTTGTGCCCGACCTGGTCAGGAAACCAACAGGAAACCAACAAACCAGACCTGGTCAGGAAACCAAAAAAATCAGATTTTCTCACAACACAGCTTATGGCTATGGAAGATTAATAGTCTATAATTCTGATTCGTCTTGGCCCTGATGCTGTACAGTAACAGTGGTGGTAACTTCTATCTTTCTTGATCCCTCCACATCTACTCCCCTCTCACCTCCTGCCTGGGCTCTGGAAATAGAAAGTAGGTAAGCGATTTGATAGGATAGCCACAAGCAAGCTAATTGATTATCATTTTGTATAGAGCCAAAGGCAAAAGCCAGCGAGCAGACCATTTTAGCATGATGAAATAAGACTGGTTTACTCATGATTTCTCCCAAAAAAACATCTCACCAAAACTATCCCAACGCTTCCATATGCATATACCATGATATGTATATTATCTAAAGGGCCAAGACATATTTTCTCTGAATAAAACATATGGCTTTTTTGGCTCTAAAATGTAAACCCAACGTTTGCATTTAGGGCATACGAGTTGGCATTGGACTTCATCATTTAATGAACATTATGTTTTCAAATTGCCTAGTGATACACAGTTTAACACAAGAAAGTTGTCTTACTCAGCAAGATCTGCCTCCGCCTGTTTGCGTAGTTGAGCTCTGCGCCTGTCTTCCTCATACCTCCTTCTGGCCTCTGCCCTGCGCCTCTCCTCCTCAGGTGTCCTACGTCTGTCCCTGTTAGGGTCACCCCTCCTACCCCTCTCTGGGCCTGGCGGACCTCGTCCCCCTCCCTCAGCCTCCCGCCGTTTTGCATCCTCCCGACGTCTCCTGTCGTCATCTTCCCGCCGTCTCCTGTCCTCCGGTGATCTCCGCCTGTCTCGATCACCAGATCTTGGAGGCCCTCGTCTGTCGCGGTCATCCCTGTCCCGTCTGTCACCACGGTCACGTCTGTCACGTCCGTCCCTGTAATCCCTATTGTCATAACCTCTGTCCCGTTTCTCGTCATATCCACGTCGACCGTTTTCGTCGGGCTTGTAACCGCGGTTATCATAGCCAGATCTGCTATAATCACCCCGAGTACCCCTGTCATTCACGCCCTGCAATACAAACGAAACTGCGCGGTTAGAATCTTGACACAGGGAATCGTGGAGGAGGGCAAGGATACAGGATATTGTGTTTGTATGATAACCGCGGTTACGAGTGTTGGGATTGGCGGGGTAAACTAAGCTCCTGTAACCAGTCCTCTTACAATTCCCTGGCAAGATTAAAGACAGATCTAAACACGCACACTACACCAAAACTTTAACCATGCATTCTTAGCACAAAGGAAATAATTGATCATGCATGCATAATAATCAAGATTTTTGTCATTCTGTTACTCTGTTTTTTATTCATGTCTGTGTTAGGGAAGACTATACCTACTTCTATTTCCACATGCTTAAATAGTTAGGCTCTAGGACAACTGCATGCAAAAGTACGAAAATCCTGGGATGTTACTCATAAAAACAATATTAATGGATGAATATATTTTCATGTATTTAAACATTATGAAAGTGATACTGTATTCTTCTTTGTTTAATGCTTTTACATGCTTTATGAAGCTTGCACTTTTGTTTGCAGAGAAAATGGAAATCATCATTTACATGTCATTGTAAAACATGATGAATGTGAATGTATCAAAAACTATTTGAACAATGTTTTTGCTTATTCACCATGGATGCATGCTATATGGCGTAGAAAACTCCATATGATTGTTTCCTTGTTTGTGTTTCTGGCTACATCAACATTACATGTATCATCATTGTTACTCTTTCGTGATAGCTGGTTAAAGTTTTGGTTAGGTTTCTGGATATACATGTACATAGAAATCAACAAAGCTAAATATGGAATACATATATAAATATGATTCTTGCAATGAGAACATTTATTTTATGATCAAGCCGAATGCAAACAACAGAAGTGCAAATCAGACTATACATCAGCTATTAGCTGCCAAAGTACCATACATGTACTATCACACTGGCATTCTTTTTCATTTTTTTTTTTTTTTTTTTTTTTTTTGGAAAAGATTACTTTAGAAAAGTTATGGACACTTTTTCACATTGCAAGCCTCACAAGTATTTAAAATAACCATGCTCTGTCAAAAAGTAAAACAATATATATAACAAAAATACTAGCTTTTGCAAAAATAGTTAATACTAGCTAGCACTACACATCTAAAGTAAAACCTAGTTTTCTAGCAGCATGTAACTCAACATCTACATTCTTGCATATGAAAAATGATACTAACAAATTTGAAATAGTTACAAAGCTGTGACTTTTTCAATGTAATGTTGAAGAAGTAGTCATATTGACTAATGACAACTGAGGATTGCTTGTTTAATGTCCCAGTCAAGATTGTTTAGTCATGTCGGGATGGAGTCACCACTTCCTGGGTATTATAAACCAGCGGTTTCGGGAGTTTAACTGTGTATTGCTCTTGGACACAACACAGGGCCCTGCGTGGGGATAGAACCTAGGACCTCTTGATTTGAAGTCTAATGCTCAATCACTAGGCCACCATGCTCCCCAAACAACTGAGGATTAGTCTATGTGTCAGTTTAACACCCATGACTCTTATTCCTATTTGCTGCAAATTACATGTAAGTTGTGATTGTGCATCAAATTGATAACCGTATGTGCATGTGTAAATGATGTTAATATTTCATATTTCACTAAACTTTCATTTGAAGAGGTAGGTAACACTATACAGCAAACCAACAATTTTTTATGGTCGGGCTGGGAGAGTGTTCTTATAAGTTAGGCATAAAAAATAATAGCTGTGTTTCCGCTAACCTGACCGACCCTGTCTCAACCCGCCGACTCTGCTATTTTTTATGGTTAAAATAAAAAAAAAAATAAAAATTATGACATTCTACCCAGCATTTTCTGTAGCCCGACCCAAGCATTTCGTGTCGCGGGTTTTGTTGGTTTTTCTGACACGTCTCTGATAGTTTCAGCGTCTATTCTGTTGTATCATAGAGTTCCCCCGATTATTTAGCGAAGCTCCATCGAAATGACGTAGAATTTGGTGTCATTTAGAAGTGGTTAAGCAATTTGCCTTGTAAACCAGGGGTCGCATATACGATCACGGGTTTCTCCAGTCATTCGTATTGAGACTATAAACCGAGGCCCCATGACAATTTTCCAGGACAAACTGCTCACAAGGACATACCCTGACGAGGCTGGAGACTGTGCTGTGAATAATGACTTACGGATAAAAACTGTACACACACGCACACACACTGACTTCATGCGTCTTCAACTGGCATACGAGTTAACTGAGCTATTCAGGAGTTTATTCCACTGCCGGTGAATTAGAAAAGTCTTGTTCTAAAAGTGACTATACCGAAGGCATGTCACAACACTTCAAAGTGTTCTTAATTAAACAAACTTTTTCTCATCTGTGTCTTACCTGTCTTTCTGCAATATGATATACCGGTCCCGATAGCGTAATGGTTAGAGGGCCCGGTTCAGAAGCGGGAGGCTGTGGGTTCGATACCAGGCCGCGTCATACCAAAGACGTTAAAAATGGTACCAGTAGCTACCTTGATTTGCGCTCACTCATTTATAAGGCGAACACTGGCTTCTCTCCGACCCCCTCCCCACCTCCCCCGCATGATAAAATATAAAAAATAAATAAAATGACTTCAATGATATAGTGTAAATATGTTAAGATGATGATTAGTGGCGGGTAGTGTAGTTCTATCACCGGAGACTTGTGATGGTAATCATACCGTAACTCGGGGATAGCCGAGGCGCTCCTAGCAGTTGGGGGATAATACATTCAGAATAAGCAGGTGTTGCTTTCGGCTGAGGCTATCCGCACGACGGTCGTGCCGATAAGCGGCGTTATCTGCACGACGGTCGTGCCGATAAGCGGCGTTATCGGCCCGACCGTCGTGCGGATAGCCAATGCTACAGGTATTGGCTATCGGCACGACGGGAGTATTAAGATTTTCTTACAAGCTTACGAATGCATTAAACTATTAATTTGTCATTAAATAAATAAATTATGGTTTTAGCTATATAGAAATACATTCGAAATTAACATTTTTGTTAATTATGACTAAGAAAACTAGTTTGATTTGATTTATCCAGCTGATGCAAACTGAATCACAGCAGACGGAGAAAAAATATAATCATTGTAATTTATTATTTAATTGTGTAACTGAAATGTTTCCACACTTCATTGTTAAAATCAAAGGCTGTTTATTCTTTTGGATTACCTTACCACAATTTTTTTAATATTTAGGTTACGATAAAATTTCTTTCTCATTTACGCATACGCATGACTGATTTTTACAGGTAAATTCACAGGTAAGCCAATTTCAGCAAAATTACAATTTTGTTAATTAAAAAGTAAAAAATTCCTGCATGTTTAATATTCTGTTTCAGTTTTGAAGCCAGTGTAATATATTTTATCAACTTAAAATGTATCCATTTCTAGACATTTTTAACATTTGGATATCGATTTCCCTGTCGTGCGGATAACGCCGCTTATCCGCACGACGGTCGTGCCGATAAGCGGTGTTATCGGCACGACCGTCGTGCGGATAGCCAGTGTCGTTGCTTTCAGATAGTTTTTATGAATTACTAATTCAGCTGTGCGTTCTAGGGACTAAATACTCCCCCATCCAAACCCCTGGTGAAATTATGTCATTTGGCGTGTCACCAGTAAACTATTCAGATTCAGTAGTCCCTTATAAAGGGAGTCCCTGCATTTGGCATTTTCGTTGGTCCAGTTGCAGTTGCAGTTGTACAATGAGCCGAGGTGACCCGGAACAGATATGCAGTTACAGTTATAGTTTTTAATTCGTGAGTAGTCTCTCTATCGAAATTTATATGTTGATGGGTTGTGTTCTTCAGATTTCGTTTTGAAAATAAAGTTGTTTATTTCTTATTAGTTTGTCATTAATGGCCGTTCCTGCTAAGTTGCATGTATTAAGAGTATTGTTGTGTGAAATATGCTAGGTTATCATACCCTAAATTGTTTGTATTGGGGTTTTACATCGTAGTCAACTTTATTTAGGTCATGTTGGGATGCATATGGGAGAGGTTTCTTTCTGAAGGACAAGACCCAGTGCTGGTGTGATTCAAACACCGTACTTTACAGTTCAGCGTCTGAGGCTCTACCACTAGGCCACCCTGCTCCCAGATAGTGATCTATGAACAAGACAAGACTAAAAGTTTATCAACCTCATTTGAGGCAAGGAGACTGACTCTTATAAAATATGCTGCAGGTCTTTTTTATTAATGGGTTCACATGGCTGAAGAACGTAGACCTCATACCTTTGCAAGGCATTGACAATTTTGACCTTTTTCGATGAAAACTGCGTATAAAAAAATTACATTTACCTACCTACCCTGGAATTTTTTGCGTAAAAAATAAAATAAAAATAAAAAGATTTTCCTACCTACCTACCCTATTTTTTTTCAGACCGTTAGCGGAAACACAGCTATTTTTTTTTTAGGCCTTATTTCTAAGATCTGCTCACACTGACCAATTAATTTTTTGAGAGTTTTGCATACCAAAATTTCCCTTTAAGTAGTAAGGAGCTGATATACATGTATATGCTGTTGTGACTGATTTTACCTATTTTTTCTCCTATTTTCCTGAAATTTCAAACCCACTCAAGCAAGAATCTCTATCTGGCAGAGCTCTATTACACAGGGTCCATAAGGGTTTCTGATTTTTACTGTAGTCACATAAGCCCCGTCATAAGAAAATCAACAATGTGGTTTCAGAACAGGTTTGACACAAACCAAGCTGTACAAGCACAGACGATGACTAGAGGCTGGTCATTTTGGATTTAGAAAGTAGAAGAATGGTACTATCCATGCAGCAAAAATAGTTACTACGAAGCTGATCTGCGCCTTTGTTTTCACATTATGCAGAATGTTGGAATTCTTATGACGTGGCTCACATTATTGAAAGTTGACATTACATCAACAATACATGTATGATGTTATGCCAATTAAACTTTTGCTATTAAGTTTCAAAATGATGCTTAAACGCCATGCTAAGCATGGACATTTAATTATCATATTTGTTACAAGATGTTATCCTGACATTTAAGAACTCTAATCCTTACAGGACCCCATCAAAGTTACCATTATTGATATTATATCGTCATCATCAGCTTCATATCGCTCATTAATAAAGTGAACATGTGCATGCTGAAAATAATTATATCACCAACAAAATGAAAACAAGTTACAATATTATGTTTGAAAGCATTAATTATCTTGCTTTTAGAAACTGACATTCAAGGCTTTCAACAGATGTACATCTGTACATGCACATTTCAATATCATGCGAGTCAGAGGAGTAGCCATGTTCAACTTGAAAGTTTGTTCATGAAACTTTGAAGTGAGCAATAAAAGGACTGCACCATGTAAGGATTGCAAAGATGACAGAAAATGGAATGGGATAGACAGAAGTGAAATACTTTTTGAGCTGCCACGTGAGAAAACCGGTCTTCAGGGCTTCCGACCATGTGTGACACAAACCGGCCTGTTCAGTCACAGAAGAAGGCTTGAAGCTTGAAATTTTGGATATAAGTAGAACAGAGATTGTACTATCCGAGTAGCGAAAACAAAAGCTGTTACAGCAAGTTACAACAGTTACTGCAAAGCTGATCTGCACCTTTGTTTTCGCCTATGCAGATTGCTTGTTTCCCATGCAGTGGCTCATTTAAAACTAGATTATACACCACATCCATCTAATTAAATTCTGGTTAACATGATGTTAGCAGAGAAGGAAGTCATTTTAGAGAGCTTTAAAATTATCAATAAAGTTGGTTATGGAAAGATACATGTAAAATCAATCTAAAATGATTATTTAAAATAAAAACAAATAAGCACAGCAGTTCAAATTAAAATATTTGTTAACCTGTAAATTCCTCCATAGGTAAATGTGTTGATTAACATGCATTTAAAATATCCAGGAAAAAAGCATTCTTATTTACTTGTACTTGACATTAAATGCAGAACTGATTGACTTATTAATAAATGTTCCCATAGGATTCTTTCAATTTAAATACTATTCCAGCAAACATTCACAGAATATTTAATAATCGATCAATTAAGAGTACTTTTACGAACATCTAATGATCTAATCTGTTATTCTTAAACGACTTTGAAACATAAATTTTCTCATTTTCATATGTTGTATGTTAGTTTTCAAGCAATTGCAACAACTTACAGGTCGTCCCGGATGGCGCACATTATGTGGTGTTGTCCCAGACTTCAAGTCAGTCCTGCAGAATATAAAACAGGGTAAATTTGCTCAGTCACATACATGTTTATTTTAAAGCAAAAAATATAGATAAGGCGTAAATAACAAATAGCTGTGCTTCCACTAAACCGACTGACTCTGAATTTTTGCGCCGACCCTGCAGTTTTTATTGCGATTAAAATTTAAAACTAAAATAAAAAAAATTCTCATGCCGACCGACTCTCAACATTTTAAAAAAGTACAAGTAGGCAAAGATCAGGAAAAGGCGCAATCAGAAAAAGACTCCCACTCCAAAAACCAAGATGGGAAAAAAAACAACCCAACAATCAGGTACTTATACCATGAAAACATTTAGTAAGCCGAATGAGCAGCTATTTTCCCAATAGGTGGCCACTCAGTTACCTTAACTTAACTAAAAATATGCAAACATACATAAGGCGCCAACAGCACAAAAATATTTTAAACACCAAGACATAAAACAAAAAGAACCACCACAGAAGTACATTTGTATCGACTTGGAACGATCAGTAACACAAAGTTACTGGCGGGTTTAAATCGATTTTACACGGCCGTAACCTCACCCTCAGCTTCTGCAGTGGTTCATAACATTTAGTTAGTTCTTCGAAGACTTAGAGCAAAGAAAACAATGATTTAAAAACCACTAGAACTGCACTGATCATAATTAAACTCACTTTCTGTAGCTTCCTTATTGTTTTTAACTTCATTGAACGTCAGTCTGTTTCTAGAACTTGTAGTTGTTCATGGTAATTTCACCGTTTATACACATGTCAACAAAGAAAAAATACACGAAAATGAAAAGATTTTCCGACCAACCCTATCCCGTCTTCTGCATGTTAGTGGAAACACGGCTATTTTTATTTTACACTTAAGTCTATCTGTTCAGCCATAATAGTTCGTGTTAATGTTCTTTTAAAAATACACGTAATAACAAAACTAAATATTTTAGACCCATGAGAAATTTGTACCACCTTTCGTATGTATCTGACACGCTTGTGCAGACTGACTTAATGATAAGTGGTTGAAAACCTACTGTGCAGACTTGTCTTGTCAATGACAAATCGTCAATGACAAGACAAGTCTGCACACTACTTAGGTTTTCAAGTTGACAAGTTGCCATCACTAAATCTGCATTCAAGGCATTACTATAATTATTCACATGTATCTAGTATCTCTATATACTTCCATATGACAACACAGACATTTACTACAGTAATAGCACTATATTAGCCATCAGCACATCACAGACATTTATTATTATAGGAATAGCACTATATTACGTTAATTTCACTCTTTATTGGTCTGAAAATCTCAATGTCTCAGCCAAAATACAAGTACATTTATTATATGTGTACATGATTTATTAAGCAATGGCAGTTTAAAATTGAATTGTAGACCTATATATCCACATACTTTTTCTGTTCATCCCATGTCAACTGGCTTTTATGGACAACTGCGACTCCATAGTCACCTATTGGTCGAAACTGCAATAAATCACAAAAGCATAAATGACAAATGCATATTAAATGACAAATACAATATACATAACTTAACGTCAAATACATAATAACTTATTTTATTGTTATGGCATGCACCCGATTAAAGCTAATTGCATGGGCGTATCACTCTGTATTGATACTACCCATGTTTGTGTTTGTAAAAAGTTAAAACTAGCTGATAATACCCTTTATGCAAATAGCATGAATTTTGCTGATTACGCCCTTGAAATGGGTAACTGGTCATTTCGGCCCATGACCATTTCGGCCCATAACCATTTCGGCCCATAACCGTTTCGGCCCATAAATATATATTGATAACCAATGTCATGTATTTGTAATAGGTTAGATCTTTGTTTTTTATATGCTATAATAGATAAATAAATTGATTAAGAGTTTATATCAGTTTGTTATTTTCTTATATGTAAATTTTGCCAGTTTTAAAAGAAAAGTCTATCTTTGCGATTTATTGTCTTGTGGAGTCAAACGTTTGGATTTTTACAAGTATTTCGAATTATATTAGGGCTTCTTTTGGAGACTTCAATAATCATAAATAAAAAGCAATAAGTTATTTTATAAATAGTGAATTTGCATCCAAGAAAGGGTATTGACGTTGATGCCGTTTCTACTCATACCTCCATACAACCCAAAATTGCAGAGAATCGAGCTCCACTAGCTTCTTATTCTTCAATGAAATTAGTAACAAAACCCAGAATATTGCTTAGTTAACAATAGGACACACAAAAGTCCGTTTATAATAATAATAATAAAAAATAAATAAATATAATGGGCACAACTGATTATGGGCCGAAATGGTTATGGGCCGAAATGGTCATAGGCCTAAATGGTTATGGGCCGAAATGACCCGGAATTCAAAAAGTAACATATCAGATTTTTGGCAATCAAGAACCGTTTTTGTAGACAATGGGTTGTTTGTGATCAATATATGATTTTGCTTACCGCTAGGGATGCTCTGTAAGTATTGGTTCTTCTACGGGCAAGCAAGAGTAGATATGTGGCAACTGTGAAACATCCTAAAAATATTACGATAAAGAACGGTCCAGGCCAAAATTGATCATTCCAGTCCCATAAATAAACATGTCTTTTGCGCAACGTGATAACCAGAATTCCCACTATCATGAACACCAGCCCAATCAGGTAAAGGGCCACAGCAATTTTGAACAATGGTCGACCTGGGCCAATCCTGAGCCCATTTAGCTCCCCTTGAATTCGACCCTGGATAAAGTCATGATAGGCAACAACAGTATCCTTATCAATTTCTTTTTCCTTCCTGCGCCCAGATCGTGTCTTTGTCATCTTTCTAACTGCGTGTAGCTTCACCGATCAAACCATTTGTTGCGTTTTTGTGGGTCAGATTTCGAAAAATATGGAGGGACCTCACAAGGTTTACATTTCCTGCTTGATTACTGAGGGTAACGGGTCGTTTCGGCCGTGAGTCGTTTCGGCCTTGAGTCGTTTCGGCCGTGAGTCGTTTCGGCCTGGGTCGTTTCGGCCTGAGTCGATTCGGTCCTGGGTCGTTTCGGCCAATTTTAGTGAGTCGTTTCGGCCTGATTTTTATTCAATCCTATAATAAACTTTAAATAAGATGTGTGTGTTATACGAGGCTAGTTTACCATGCAGTCGGTCTTGCAATGGTGCTTTGTCTATCACTGGGTAAACAATTTGCATCTTTATTCCATTTTGAAAAGCGATATCCAAATTACTTTGGAAACAATGGTCATTTCCATGACGTCAATTCTAAGAAGACTATATAAAACCTGTAAACATAGTATCTAATATAATTTGACTTCCAACTCATAAATTCAGCTGTAACAGAATTGAGCTTTTTCATTATTTTTATGGTATTTAAATTTTCGTTTGACTTTTAAGTTTAAGCCGACTAATTAAATGGACAATCACACGTTTTCACACTTTAATTGAGTGCATTAATATCCAATCACCATGCATTAGCATGGCTGATTAGAGACACCGGTTTTCACACCTTGATAATCACCCTTAGGATTAGATCACCGGCAGCCGATGGCACCACTGAAAAGTTTTTGCTTGCAAATGCCCATGACTTCATAACTACATGTTAACCTACCCGCATCAGTACTTACCTACCTACCCACCTATCTATGCTAATCATTAAGGCTAATGACAACTTTTTATCTAAGACACTGAGAATATGCGAGGCTGGAACTGTGACTACAATACTGTCAAAACATCTCATAGGCATAAATTACATGTATGTATATGTATGTGTGTATATATTACGAAGATTCCTGTACTCAAAAATATAAATTTATCTTTGAGTTGATATAACCCTGATGAGTGTCCATATAATTTGGCCGAAACGACTCAGGGCCGAATCGACTCACACAGAAAATTGGCCGAAACGACCCACCTACCAAGGCCGAAACGACCCACCCCCAAAATTGGCCGAAACGACCCAGTCCGAAACGACTCAGGCCGAAACGACCCTGGGCCGAAACGACCCGGATTCATTACTGAGTCATAACGCATGCGCACCTGTCAAAAATTTCTACCTGTAAAATTTGGTGCGACGGAATACCGAAAAGCGATAAGAGTCATATCGGCACCTAGTAAATCACCTCCGCTGACTTTTCGGAGAATAAAATATAAAGGTTTGATCCTTTGGAAGCAATAAAATATTCAAAGAGAGATAGAATGGACTGTATTGCGCATTTTCGGGTAATGAACCCTCATCAGTAGCCCTTTTTTAAACCGGCAACGAAAGCCAGACTGTTGTACTGCAATTTCAAAAATTTACACGAGAAGTCTATCTATCTATCTAATCAGGGCTGTAGTTATTGTAATCAGTAATTGTAATCAACTGTAATTAAATACAATTTTCAAAGTAATCATAAGTAACTGTAATCATGAATTGGCTCAAATACATGTAATGTAATGATTACAATTACTGAAAATTTTCTCAGTTGTAATTATAATTACTTCCAAATACTTTCAAATACATTTCACTTTTCCCACTGCAAATTATATATAAGCCTCAACTAGAAACTAAATGGTACAGATAGTGAATGTTGAACCACAACTAGAAACTAAATGGTACAGATAGTGAAACTTGAGAAACAAAAGATAAGTAAAGCAATCATGAAGGCACAGCCATTGAAATCCCAACACAGACATTCACAAAAAAAGATCAGAAAACATCACAAAAAAAAAACATGCACGAAGAGCAAAATGACTAAATCTTTCCCATTCCCAACAAGGTAGCCGCTATTAAGACTTGGTTACAATGATATTCAATAAAACAATAAAAATTTAAAACATTTTGTGACTTTCCGAAATCAGATGTTTTAGATGCCAGATGCATGAGAAAAAATAATAAAAATAAATAAATTAATCCTACTATAGGAACTTCTGGAAGACGATGTTGTATTTTGCCTCAGTATAGTTAACATTGACAGCTCATAGAAATGTCCCCTTTATTTGCTGGGGTGTTTAAAGAAATTGGACAAACAATGATTAGTTCTACTCATGTCTTCATGCTTTGCTGATTTCACAGGTAAATTCATTAAGCCGACCAGAGCATTAAAAATGTGTTCTTATCTGTTTGTTTTTTACCTGAATCTCAAGTGTAGCAGTTGAGTGTTCTGCATGATGAATGACTTATGCAGTTCTGAAGTTAGAACCCAAATGGTCTACAGGTTATAGAGATTACAAAAATCAAGAGCAAAACTAAACAAGACTTCATTGTTAAAATGACATTTTTCTGTGCCTTGTCCTACATCACAAAGGTGTAAAAATCTTTTGTTAGAGATTAAAATAGTCAGCTCATGTGAAATGTACCTTTGGGCATCCAAATTGCTACCGGTTGTTAGTATATACCATTGAGCTTTGTCACAATAATGACTAATGGATTTTCTTGTGAAATGGCTAGTTTCTACATAACAGTTTATCTGCTATAGTGAGATGTTAATGTTTGTATCAAGGCACTCATTCTGCTCAATTTGAAATGGCTGCACCAGTTTTAAGCCATTTTGATATTCCTCCTGACACAACTGGAAATGCTTCAAACATGAAGCTGAGTGAGCATTGGCAAGTGACTAAACAGTCTTCAAGACTTAGCAACTTTTAAACTCAAATTTACATGTATACATGTGAATGACCTGTGGATAGTGGGATAGTATCTGTATATACATTTAGTTTTAAACTTTTATAAGAAGTTCAATTAAAAGCATAGCTAGTTATTGGTCATTTTTTTTATCTCCATCACTACACTTTTAATCATGTACATACTTTGTGTGGTTTTGAAAACCAGTATCATAACACTACTGTTATAGCTCACAGTAGCTGAAAGCTCACAGGATGAGATTAGAGAATACCCATGAGCCAGCGTCTGTTGTCGTCCAACATTCTATTTGAAAAGTAATTGTAATTGTAATCATTACTTTTCTAAATAATTGTAATTGTAATCATTACATTTCTTATGGTCTGGTAATTGTAATGTAATTGTAATCATTCATCACTGGAAGTAATTGTAATGTATTTGAATACTTTTGAAAGTATTTGACTCCAGCCCTGCTATCTATCTATCTATCTATCTATCTATCTATCTATCTATCTATCTATCTATCTATCTATCTATCTATCTATCTATCTATCTTTTCATACTGCAGCACCCTCTTTCGAGTATTATGTGCAGTTGCGCTGTCAGTGCAAGAATAAAAGAAAGACTGTAGGATTGTCTAAATCAAAAGACAAATTCCTAAACGGGGTCAAATAATTTAAACATTGCTCAGAAGTATGTTTCTAAACGTGAGTGTTTTGAACACTCTGAATATCTTTATTGATCTCAAAGGACTTAAATAAAAATATAATGTGCACTATGGATGATGTACGGGGAGACTTTTTACGGCCGCCACGTACACGGCACAACACCAGCTGCAGTAATAGCAAATAAAATATAAAGGGTTGATCCTTTGGAAGCAATAAAACATTCAAAGAGAGATAGTATGGACTATATTGCGCAATTTCGGGTAATGAACCCTCAACAGTAGCCCTTTTTTAAACCGGCAACGAAAGCCAGACTGTTGTACTGCAGACGTGGAGTTGAGGGACTTGTCTTTATTGAATGTTTAATTTACGTATGTGAGCTCTATTTACAGTGGTGATTTCTTTATTTACAAAGTTTTTCTGTCATTTTCGGCGTGGACATTTCGGACCATAATACGATGAGAGCGTTGGTGGTAAAGCATCGGACTCAAAATCGACCGATCCTGGGTTCGATTCCCACTGATATTGCCGTATCATGTCATTGAGCAAGACTCACTGACTGACTCCTCACAGTACTTGTTGATACACAGGAATCGGTGGATCCGTCCTGGCATGAATGTTGACTGGGACGTTAAACCTCATTTACAAACAAACAGTAAGGGTGTTTTTTTTTTAACAATAATTAGATCAAACATAACTAGAATTTGTTTTCTATGTGAAAACTGATGTCTCCCCCCTTTCTACGTGCATGTCCAAAATATGCAAGCAAGAGTTATAGTTCTTGTGCATCACATATCCTGTCATTCTGTTTTATAAGTGTACCAAGTTTCATTGAAATATCTCTTACGGTTTTCAAGTTATAGAGGGGGCACGAAAGTGTTTGGAAAATAATCAAAGGGAAATAACTCCAAAGATATGAAAGCAAGAGTAATGATTCTTGTGCATCATGCTTTATAAGTGTACCATGTTTCATTGAAAAATCTCTAATGGTTTTTAGCTCACCTGAGCCGAAGGCTCACAGGTGAGCTTATAGGATAGGCAGGCATCCGTCGTCCGTCGTCGTCGTCGTCCGTCGTCCGTCGTCGTCCGTCCACAATTTCAAAGAAGAATATTTCTGAAGCTAGTTGGCCGATCTTGATCAAATTTAATGTGAACCATAATTGGGTTGGGGGATTGATGGCATTAGGTTTTGGAGCAGATTGTATCAAAATTGTGGTTTCCATGGCAACAGATAGGTCCCATAGACTTACAATGGGAAAAACTAAAAAAATCTTCTTCTCTGAAACCACCGGGCCCACAGCTTTGATATTTGGTATGTAGCAATGGCTAATGGTCCTCTACATAAATTGTGCCATTCATGCCCCTGGGGTCAAATTTGGCCACTCCCCGGGGGTCGATAGTCTCCATAGACTTACTATGGGAAAAAAAATAAAAAATCTTCTTCTCTGAAACCACAGGGCCCACAGCTTTGATATTTGGTATGTGGCAATGGCTAATGGTCCTCTACATAAATTTTGCCAGCCATGCCCCTGGGGTCAAATTTGGCCACGCCCCGGGGATGGATATTTTCCATAGACTTACAATTGGAAAACTAAAAAAATCTTCTTTTCTGAAACCACTAGGCCCACAGCTTTGATATTTGGTATGTAGCAATGGCTAATGGTCCTCTACATAAATTGTGCCATTCATGCCCCTGGGGTCAAATTTGGCCACGCCCCAGGGGTTGATAGTCTCCATAGACTTACTACGGGAAAAAAATCTTCTTCTCTGAAACCACAGGGCCCACAGCTTTGATATTTTGTATGTGGCAATGGCTAATGGTCCTCTACATAAATTATGCCAATCATGTCCCAGGGTCAAAATTGGCCACGCCCCGAGGGTCGATAGTCTCCATAGACCTACAATAGGAAAAAAAAAAAAAATCTTCTTCTCTGAAACCACTAGGCCAACAGCTTTGATATTTGGTATGTAGCAATGGCTAATGGTCCTCTACATAAATTGTGCCATTCATGCCCCTGGGGTCAAATTTGGCCATGCCCCGGGGGTTGATAGTCTCCATAGACTTACTGTGGAAAAAAAAATAAAAAAATCTTTTTCTCTGAAACCACAGGGCCCACAGCTTTGATATTTTGTATGTGGCAATGGCTAATGGTCCTCTACATAAATTATGCAAATCATGTCCCCGGGGTCAAAATTGGCCACGCCCCGGGGGTCGATAGTCTCCATAGACCTACAATAGGAAAACTAAAAAAATCTTCTTCTCTGAAACCACTAGGCCCACAGCTTTGTTATTTGGTATGTAGCAATGGCTAATGGTCCTCTACATAAATTGTGCCATTCATGCCCCTGGGGTCAAATTTGGCCAGGCCCCGGAGGTTGATAGTCTCAATAGACTTGCTATGGGAAAAAAATTCAAAAATCTTCTTCTCTGAAACCACAGGGCACACAGCTTTGATATTTTGTATGTGGCAATGGCTAATGGTCCTCTACATAAATTGTGCCAGCCATGCCCCTGGGGTCAAATTTCTCCCCGGGGGTAGATAGTCTCCATAGACTTACAATGGGAAAAACTAAAAAAATCTTCTTCTTTGAAACCAAAAGGCCCAGAGCTTCTATATTTTGTATGTAGCAATGTTTGGTAGTCCCCATTATAAATTGTGCCAGTCATGCCCCTGGGTCAAATTTGGCCATGCCCCGGGGGTCAATAGTGTCCATGCATAGACTTTCATTGGTCGATTCTCAATTAATTTAAATCTCATGAGCTTACAATGTGATAATCTCTCAGGTGAGCTAGAGGACCAATGGTCCTCTAGTTGAGTTATAGAGCATGAAAAATAATCAAAGGGAAATAACTACAAAGATATGCAAGCAAGAGTTATGGTTCTTTAGCATGACACATCATCTCATCGTGCTTTATAAGTGTACCAAGTTTCATTGAAATATTTCTTATGGTTTTCAAGTTATAGAGTGGACATGAAATTGTATGGAAAAATAATCAAGGGAAATAACTCCAAAGATATGAAAGCAAGAGTTATAATTCTTGTGCATGACACATCGTCTCATCATGCTTTATAAGTGTACCAAGTTTCTCTGAAATTTCTCTTACGGTTTTCAAGTTATAGGGTGGACACGAAATTGTATGGAAAATAGTCAAAGGGAAATTACTCCAAAGATATGCAAGCAAGAGCTATGGTTCTTTAGCACGACACGTAATCTCATCGTGCTTTATAAGTGTACCAAGTTTCATTGAAATAACTCTTACGATTTTCGAGTTATAAAGCGGACACGAAATTGTATGGAAAATAATCAAAGGGAAATAACTCATAAAATACTCAAGCCAGAGTTATGGTTCTTGTGCATGACACATCACATCGTCTGATCATGCTCAATAAGTGTACCAAGTTTTATTGAAAAATCTTAAACGGTTTTCAAGTTATACAGCGGACACGAAATTGTATCGAAAATAATCAAAGGGAAATAACTCCAAAAATACTCAAGCCAGAGTTATGGTTCTTGTGCATGACACATTGTCTTGTCGTGGTCTACAAGTGTACCAAGTTTCATTGAAAAATCTTTAACGGTTTTCAAGTTATACAGCGGACACGAAATTGTATCGAAAATAATCAAAGGGAAATAACTCCAAAAATACCCAAGCTAGAGTTATGGTTCTTGTGCATGACACATCGTCTTGTCGTGGTTTACAAGTGTACCAAGTTTCATTGAAAAATCTTTAACGGTTTTCAAGTTATAGAGCGGACACGATTTGTGACGGACAGACGGACGGACAGACGCACGGGGAAAAACAATATGTCTCCCGACCCTGTCGGGGGGAGACATAATAATCGATTCATTAACATTCGCTAGGTCTCTAGGGGAGTGTTGAAAATGTGTGTTTATACTTTATTTCTTCAACTACTGAGTCGATCAATTTCTAATCATCACCTCAGGTGTGTGGTGGATGGCTAAATTTTGAATTAAGCAAAATGGAACAAAACATCCGGGATGGGTCATTAAAACTGTTTACAAGAAGCTTAACAGAGGCATACTAAAACATAACCTCTGAACCCAGGGATGGCCATTCCATTCAATTTCATCAAGCATGTCGTCGACGCTACTGGTGTTATGTCATCGCCTGCAGGCTCACCTGGCTGCTGTCAATTTCTCCACATTTTCAGTCTAAGTGTCATTATAGTGATGTCAAATAGGAGCTGCATACTCGAGCTGAGGGTGAACAAATGCAGCTCCCTTCGTAAGCCTAGGTGCAAGTGCCAAATTGCGCCGAAGAAAACCCAATGTCTTAGTTGCTTTAGAAGAGATTTCCGAAACATGTTGACCCAATTCCAAGTTATTCCTAGGTATTTGGTGGACTGAAGCTGTTCCAACGTTTGTTGATGCAGTGAGTAATTAAAGTGTGGAGGTGCCGGTCACCATCACTGAATGACATTTGGCAACATTAAATTAAATTTCGTTTGCAAATCGGTCTCCCATTGCGCTAGGTTATTCAGGTCATCCTGTAAAATCTGGCAATCTTTGTGAGGGATTTAATATTTCTATACAGAACACAATCGTCAGCAAGAAGGCGAACAGATGTCATTATACTGTCCAGAAGATCATTTATGAAAATCAAGAAAAGGACCGGCCCCAAGACCGATTCTTGAGGGGCACCAGGTACAGAGACTGGATGCGTGAAGCTGCCGATCAGATCAACTCGATCGTCGCGATTGCCAATAGTTCCCGACCGAGCTCGATAACTGGCCTGAACACGACTTTTACCCAGCGCTACTCGATCATACCCGATAGCGGCACGAGCACTCAAAACTCCTACACGACACAACCCGATCACTGCTCGAGCATACCGATCTCAACAGGAGTCCTACATGATCTGTTCACGCAAACCGCGATAATTACTCGATTCTTACACGAACAATTCCAGACAAACTAGACCATTACTCGATCGCTATTCGATCGCTTCTCCATATCTCTCCTCGATCGCAGCACAACTATTTTGACATTGAAACCTTGACCTACATACGTCAGTGCTGTGATTTGTGAAGCGAAGAAGATATAAAGGAGTCATCGCGGGAGTCATCGACTTCAACTGGCGTTGGTGCTAACCGTTGTTTCCCCTTTTTAGCCTTCTGGGGGCTGGGTTCTGGCGAAGCGGTAGCTGCTAACACAGCAGCAACGACAAGACGCGCCTTTTTACCTTTTTGCGGCATCAGTTTCTACTACTGTCTTCAAGTACCGAGCGACGAATGACAGACGGATTAATATCTTTGCGCCTTTTTGAAGGAACGTATTGAAGCTCATTGCGCGAGTGCAAAGTCGGGTAGCAATCGGGTCCACTCGAGTAGCGATCGGGTATGCTCGAGAAGTGTTCGTACACGATCGGGTAGAGATCGAGTGAGATCGAATGGGATCGAGTACGGTCGTATGGAGATCGGCTTGATCTGGACCTCGGCTCGAGTAGGAATCGTGTTGATCGAGTAAGCATCGGGTAGTGGTCGAACTTAGGTCGGTCTGATCGTGTCCTGGTCGGCAAATATTTCGGCAAATATTTCAATCCCGATCTAGGTAGATCTCTACACGATTACTACTCGACCGACCCGACCCATACTCGACTGATTCTCGATTCGTTCTCGATCGCTTCCCGAGCGGTTTGCTACACGATCTCTACTCGAATATTTTTGACATGTCAAAAATTATCGGGAAGGAAGCCCAAGTGATGCCGACCAAAGACGACCGCCCAGACCACTCCCGCCGATCAAGCGCGATCGACCCCCGACCGCATGATCGGGTTTGATCGGGTTGATCTGATCGGCAGTGTGAACACGCCTTTAGCGACACGGGTCTATAATTTGGAGGATTATATTTCTCACATATTTTAAATACCGGGGCCACATTTGCATGTCGCCAATCATCTGGTACATTTCCCTGAGCAAGCGACTCATTGTAGATGTAGGCCAGAATGGGAGCAATTTTAGAAATTCACTCTTTTAACACCCTAGCACTCAGGCCGTCTCGCCCAGGTGTCTTAAGCCCATTTAATAGTTTGAGGACCCCTTTAGGGTCAGTTATTAACTGTGATTTCACCCATGGCGGTTAATGGGATAGTGCCTTTAGATGGGATTTCAGAATCAGTTTCGCTTGTAAAAGCTGACTGTAGTTGTTTATTTGTCGAAGACATCTCAGATCATTTTTGACCTGCATCCGGGTTTTTTCCATATGGAAGATGAAAAAGGGCAACAAACTGCATCTCTTTAAAAAGTTCTTTAAGATGATGTTTTTCCTATACAAGTCATCATTGGTCCTTATTGTTATTCATTTTAATCGCTTTTTGTGTGACGAAAGCTTTTGCAAAGAAAAATTAAAATAAAAAATCTGTGGATTTTGAAATTTTATGATCCATGCAGGCCATCGTAGATAAGATGCGTTCGGATTTTCTCCATTGAATATAGGAGTGTTCGGATCAAAGGCTCTGCTTCACAGAACGAGTTGTTTCCGCCAGTAAGGGCTCACCGCACAATAACGATATTTTTACTACATTTTTTTTGCATCAGATTGATATCCAGGAATTTTGGGGTAGGTATACATGCATTAAAACTGTCAACGTTAAAACGAATAGGTACAGTTGTTTTTACTGAGCGTTTAGCTGTCATGCAGGCTGTCATGTCATGTAGTGATGTCATTTCAACAACAGAGCAAACTAGTCTTGTGTCCGTCAAAGATGGATTTCAGTCCCAAAACTATATATCTTGTGCTTAGGTATCACTACTACATCACTGAGCTTCTATGCACTGTCAACAATTTATATTTTAGAATAAAGCATAAATAAAATGTACATCATGCATCCTGTACCCTATTGCAGAACAGATATTAATCTTCGACAATTATCTTTTTTAAAGATGTTTCTTGTTACAGATATTTGCCTTATCTACACTGTCTGTTTTAAGAATTCCATTTTCTCGTGTTTTTTTTTTTTTTTTTTTTTTTTTTTTTTTTTTAGCTTTTTAATTTTTATCTGTTTTGATGGTGAAGATATTGGCCATATGTTTCAAATATGCATCTCTGATAGCTTTTTCGACATGTCCTCTAAACCGTTTGTAGTGGTTTTTGTGCGACGGTCACTTGTTCTGTCCAAAAGATCGTTGTACATAATTTGTTTATTTAGGCCTCGAACAGTTCTTGAACTGTAATTGTCCGTATTTTCTTTGAATGATCTCAAGTTAATATTTTCTAATGAAATAGCAAAGTACATAGTATAGTGTCTGAAAATGGTTTTTCACAGATATTCTGCAACTGTTTTTAATTTGAAAATCGGTTAACAAAGGGAGTTCCATGCGCGGATCCAGAAAATTTTCTCAGGTGGGGGGGGGGGGGGGGGGAGGGGGTCCAAATTCCCAGAAGGGGGTCTGACGGAAAATTTCAACATGGCAAAAATTAACAATCTGGCAATTCAGGGGGGGGGGGGGTCCGAGCCCCTGCCCCCCCCCCCTCTGGATCCGCCCATGAGTTCTGGTCAAAACGTATTTGAATAGGGATTTTCTGTACAAAAATCTCATGAAAGGGGGTAAATATTTTTCCGCAAAAATTTTGGATTCTTAGTGTTTCATTATGAAATAACAAATGGCAAAGCTATAGTGACTGACCATCTGATTACTGGTAAATCGTTCCGGTCGGAGCCTGCCCTGGAGAAGCACATTTTGGCTGTCATGACACTATTTTGTTTGGTAGAAGTCCCACAAAATGGTAGCAACGTCCCGACATGACCATAGCTGTTGACTGTGGTGTATTCAGCATCAATTCAAACAAACAAACAAACAAACAAACAAACAAACAAAAAAAACAAATTCAATGGAAATACGTTTAGTTACAAGATTAAAACGGAGTAAAATTCTGCAATTTTGTCAAAATATGACGGATTGTCCTCAAACTTTAATCAGGTGATCTACTCCTCAGTCCTAATCATTCTAAATATGAAGGCTCTAATTGCACTAAAATTTTGTTTCCAAAGGGGCATAATTCAAAAAGGGACATAAATCTGACATGAAAAAACTATGGATCAATCTTATTTGTCTCACTTATTCGGTTTGTATATTTTGTTGCTCAACGCCCCACTCAACATCCATGGTCATGTCGGAACATTGTCTCCATTTTCTGATCCTTTTACCAAACATTCGGAATGTGTAAGCCTGGCTTCCTTTTTGTGGGACATAGGCAAACAGCATAGCCCCAGATGTGACGCCGCAGATGGCGGCTTTTCTGTTCGCACAGAGAAATTTCATCGAAAATAAGATAAAAAAAAAATAAAATAAAATAAAAACACTCCTTACACCCCTAAAATGAAAGTGGACTTACCAAATTGATAATGATGGGAGAGTTCATTAGCCAAATATGGGTTAATATAGCACCATCCCAGTAAAGAACTCATAATTGACTTAACCGGCTATTTGGCAGAATCAGAACTTGTATCCCACCCCCTAAGAGTTTGTCAATAAAATATGTTTAAACTATCAGACCTTCTAAACTAACGATGCACCGTTACTCAAATAGTCAGTCGGTTGTCAGATATGCCTGAAACATCAAGCAGCCTACATAATCTGACATCCTCGTTGACGGTGGTGGTGAATAAAAATAAAACTTGAGATCCTTTAAGAGCAGTAAACGCATTAATGAGAAAATGGATGGGCCATACCGCCGTTTCGGCTGCATAAGCCTCTTCAGTGATCCTACAGATTTGGCAACATGGAGCAAGAGAATTACTGCAATTTTGCAATTTTCAACTGGAAAAGGACTCATATTTTTGACGAATAAAGTCCGGCTTGGCTTGTTTGCGGTTGATTTCTGATTTGTATGTATGAAACAAGATACCAGCATATGTTCGATATTTTATTTAACATTTGTCACAGCACTATACAAATAACATCTATAAATAGTAAATATAAATAACCATTTTACCATGTAAGAATCATATACACAATGCAACATTATTTCAAACTGTTGTTCAAACTTTTGTAAAATATATAGATCTAGTCGAACAATTTTGAGTGGGTTGTTGTTCAGGGGCGTTCAGTGAGTCATTTCAAAATTGTGACCGCCTCTTCACTTCAGGTATTTCCCGTTTCAAGTTTGTTTGTGTTTTTAATTCATAACTCAGTATGTATGTACATACAGTCATGCAATTCAATCATTAGCTTGTTAACACCAACAAGAACAAAAGCAACTGAACTCATCATGTAAGAAATCAACAAATCAATTTCTTTTAGTGTGGCGAACTTTTGCGGACCGTCAAGCTTCACTGCATGGTTGTTTATAAGTACATTGTTTTATTTGTGCTACATGTTTATCAAAGAAAAAATTAACATTATTCACATCCTAATAATACCGAAGCATGGATTACTTTAAAAGTAAACTCCAGTGTCACAGTGCTCCATCTATTGACGACTACATCAGGAAAACATGTCCGTGTAATGTATATACCCGCTTGAACCCCACTTTTATATAGTAAAACTGGGGTATACAGGGGTATACCTATTTTTCTTATTTTTGCTCCAAAACATAGATTGTGGGTACTCGATAGAAACGCCTCGCCGAGGCGGTTCTAACGTGTACCCACAATCAATGTTTGGAGCAAAAATAAGATAAATGTAAAAAAAATTCTGCTGAAATTTTTCAATTTTTACAACTTAAGAAAAAATTTTATTGTACATGGGCACGTTTTCATAATGATATTCAGAGAAAATTCAATGTTAAGACTTAAATAAAAGGGTGTTCAGTCTTGCCAATATTGGAATTGACAGAACATGCAAAAGTCTGCGAAATATCAGAAAGTTAACTCATAGTCGCAATGTTTTATCTATTTACGTTTCAGTATATTAATAAAAGAAAATTATATATAAATAAAACAATATATAGAGGATATTCAAGTTTTTGGAGTGAATATGAGTTTTATTTCATTGAGTGAAGTGAAAATTTTTTATATTTCATGAGTGCCGAAGGCACGAATGAAATATATAATTTTTCACTTCACGAGATGAAATAAAAGTCATATTCAAGACAAAAACTTGAATTTTCTTTTTATTATATTGCATGTAGTCATTGTAACGTTGCGCGCTAAAGCATATGACGTCAAAATCTTAAATGACGTCATTACGTCACGTCATTACGTCGCTATTGTGTGTGAACGTTCATTGCGTCAACAATAGCATAGATTATAAAATTTAGTTATGTATAAATTAGAAATGAAACGGTGGAATCGTAATTTGCGTATTCCAAAATCTTATATTTTCACATGTGAAAATATAACTTTTTTATATTTTCACATGTGAAAATATAACTTTTTCAAATATTGGTTATATTTAATACATATTTCTCTATATTTCATCACTTGCTATATAATAAATGAATTAAATCAAAAAGCTCATAAAAAGGAAGAATGTAATATTATGATGTTTACCAGGACATTCATTGGAATGACGTTATACAATTAAAAAGAAATAAAACTTGAGATGAACAGATTTCCTTTTCTACGTTTCCCAAAATGCTTTCAAATATGTGTTTGGATGTGTCGTGTTCCATGCGTTCACATAATTTATAATTATCATTACAGAGCTGGTTACATAATATACTAGAAAGTTGAAGGGCGTATAGTTAAACCTATAAGCATATCATTGTCAACTTATACATTTCATAGACCTGTATTATACACTATCTGATATATACATGTAATTAAATAGTATTCATTGTCAAGTCTTGACCATCTAATAGTTCACATAGGGCCTGCCACATTTTGTTGGAGGTGTACCTGATCTGGAACCGTTCGGTTGAAAATCACAGATTAGTATTGCTATATCTAACAGGGTCGCTGGTAACTTACAAATATAGAAAGCCTCATATATGATCAAATGACCCTTTATTTGTTCTGATCCATGAATTTACTGGTCATAACTTTATGAATTTCCATATTGTACACACATGTCATGGACCTTTTGGATTCAAATTCCTTGGTGTAGTCTCTCTTCCTTTGAGCTTCTAGCATCAATAATCCTTCAGCTGCTATCTTTTCTTTCTTTCTTTTTTCATCATATTTTAGTTTCAAATGATTTTTTTAACAGAGTTTATACATGTGCGTATACAAGAATCGATATCGTATTACCAATACCAATTGCTGTTAAATTAAACTAATACGAAATGCAACACATTACTTAATACAACATCATAATCACAACCCATGTCTGGATATGAAGAGGAAGCGGATACTTCATATCTGAACCCCAGGTGTTCTCAACCATGTTAGCACTTCTTGATATAAATATTTCTCAATACATAAATACAATTAGAACCTTTATAAATTATATCTTTAGCACTTTTACTGAGTGTCTATAACATGTATCTTTATTTCCTTTATCGTCATCCCTCGACTTACCAAACACGTCAGCTGTTTAGCCATTTATTATTGTTTATAAGAGTACATAAGCGTAAATATCACGCTTATAAGACCTCATTCGCACCAATATTGCTTAATCTGTTTAACCACATTTCTAATACTAGCTTCTACATCTTTATCCTTAAACAAGGAACGCCCTATATTCTTTTCGTCGTGTTCAAACATCACTGTAATCTGCGTATCTTTCACTGTTATCAGCATTCTTTTCTCATCATTTCTTTACATTTTGAATGCATTATATTCATGTTACGTGTATATCTAGTAACATCATCTACACACTACAATTTGTACGCATAGCTACAATCACAAATGCGCTACAAATCCGACATTGGTGTAAAACGGATCTGGGTTCATATCAACGACCACTGCACCATTTCCTATTTCTCTCCCAATGTCAGCCTGTGTGGTGTTTATCTTTATCTCCTCTTTTTCTCTTCCCGGCGCATCTTGTGCTTTCTCTGTAAAATAAGAACATACCCATTGTATGATGATTTATATACTATTTTTTGATAGTACTTGGCCATGCACTTTGCTTTCTCTTAACCCGATGGAAGTTCTCCAGAATACAAACATATATAGAAGTACGTCTCAGAAGTTCACCTTTATTGAAATGAACGACTGCAAAGACACTGTTTCCTGTAAATTGTACTGGAATAGGGAAATCAATTGTTTAAGTTGTGTGACAAAATAAAAGCCCATATCAAAGTGTTTGGCACCCTTATTTGAACCCATATTACTTTTACAGGTGATAAATAATTATTTCTGTTCCACCGGCTGTAATTGCCAAATTATAACTCCTAAGGTAATTAAATCAGTGATTTATAGTCAACTTGAACTTAAGAAGGCCCCCATGTTGCATCTGTAGAATCATCACTGAAGGCCATGTCACCAGTTTAGTTGTTACATCGGACCAGGCCAGCACAGGCCAGGCCAGGCTAGATATTAGAACATGCCAGAAATTTGATGACATGGCATCTGCTTACATAAATAAATGCCTATCAAACCCATTTGTTCTCATGAGCTTTTATCCTGACCTTAGACTCTCACATCAATTCTATAGGCTCTTACTTCAAGGTCTAGGAGCTAGGTACATAATACTTTCTGGTGAATATTGTAGGCCTGAGCCTGGTATGGGCGGGTTTTGTGACCAGGGGTGTATAATAAAGGAGTTGAACAATAAAAGAAAGCAACTAAGTGCATTAAAGAATGTGTCAGTGGTTTCGATATTTCATGGTGTAATTGTGAAGAGCGTGTGACTGTAGCAGCCAGGAGAAGGGGGAAAACATTTCTTTGAACATAATGTATGTAGACCCCATGATGTAATCTGTCACAGTCTATGCAGTGCATAAATTGCAAAGCTGACTTTGAACTTTTATGTTTGAATTCAGGTGCTCCTGGGACAGCATATGTTAGATATCTAAATTTCAAATGTCAAAAATGGTAGTTCCAACAAGGTAGAGTATCAACAAGGTAAAAAGTGTACAAAGATACTTACTCCTTTCCTCTGTATTAAAAATACCAACATTAACATTTTTGTTTTCTATTTTTATTATTAAAGTATACATGCAAAAAGGGCTCTATTCTTAGTTTGATCAGGTATAGCAAAACAGCTGATGTATTTTCCGTTTTGTACTGTACAAAACATTGCATTGCATAAAGTCATTTTTCTATCGATGTCTTTGCTGGACCACATCAACTAATATTCTGAATTACCACAGCTGCCAAAATACAAAAGAATCAGTGACTATTTCTATTTACAAATGCCTATGGTTTGAAGGAAAAATAAAAGTTGGTCATTGTTCTCTTGATTCGCATGTTAGCTTCCCTAAATAAGGGGCTGTGTGATAGAAGAATTTATTATTTCATTATCGATGGCCAAGGATGTATATTTTGAGCTGAAACACTCATTTTTGTTATGAAATATATAGAAATCAGGAAAAGTTTTATAAAGTATTGTTCCCCCCCCGAGAGCCAACAAAAGCTTTTGCCTGCTAATGTGTTGCCATTACCCGCACAATATATGAAAGCGGCGTGCTGGCTCTAGGGGGGGAACGATACTCTAGAGCCCCAAAACGAGAGCCCAAATATGATTATCAGTCCTAGTTTCTCATTCAGGGAAAACTAGCAGATATACAGTTAAAAAAATTAAGCAATATAAAAGGGCTATCATATACAATAGTTTAACTGCAGTGAAGTTGAACTGGGATGCTGCAAAAACAATTTTCATAATTTGGGCGCAGGCAAAAAATGATTTGGCAAATATACTCAACAAAAAAAGTTAAGGAAAATGTGTTTGAGCGCCTGTTACACAAGAACTGTTATATTTCATGAAATGTGAACTCCATATTATTATGTAGTGTTCTTTCATCTTTCCAATGAGGGCTTATTTGAGATGATGACACTTACAGAAGCTTTAAAAATCAATGTCAAAGTTGACTGGTCGCCCCTCCATGTTTCACAAAATTGCCATATTCGATTTGTGCATCAATTGTCACTGGAGCTTTTTCACACAATAACCGTGTCTTCATAGACACTTTCTCATTAACAGATGTACAGTGCAAACACTGAGGTGAGCAGACCTGTTGTAAAGCATTTTCAGCATCAGTACCATTGTTGGTACCATGAGGACAATGTCAGATGAAATCGCCCCATTTTCGCCCAAGATAGACTACGTCAGAACAACGTTGAGGTCAAGGACTAGGCAACCCACCCACCAGACATGCCTCCCGCAGAACAAGTGTTACACATTCTGGGACAGCAAGATATGGTCTGGTATGGAATACTGGCACCAAAACTCTCCAGGCTCTTGCTGTGGTGTTTCAGGAGGAAAGTAGGCTGATTTCTCAGCACCAAATTGGGCATATTGTTGGCCAGATTAAAGAATTGTCGGTTGGCTGTGGTGCTTTGCAGCCTGATAATGCAATTCAGGAAATGATGCTGATGCAGGAAAAGCCGTATGACATGCCTCAACATCTTGTCTTGTGCGCTGATCTGTTGTCATGAACAAACTTGCCTTCAAAGTCTATGCTTAATGCAAGAGTCTACATTGACACATTTTACTCAAACCAAACAATATTGCAATTTTGTGAAAACTGGATTGACGACAAGTCAACTTTGACATTGTTTTTCCCAGCCACTGATGATGCTACAAGTTTAAATAAGGCCTCATTGAAAAGATAAAAAGACACTTTATAACATACTAAAGTTTGTATTTCTAATGTTTTACTAGATTTATTAGCCCTAGAATCCAGCCAGGGTAATTTTTGAAGGAGGTGACATCTCCTGCTATAGTTGGTTTGAATGCATTTTTGAATAGTTTTATCCTTCCCATAAATGGTTTAGGTGGGCTGCTCTGGAAAATTTTTTGGCAGATAGGTTTAATCACACCATGTTTTGAGGTACCATGGGAAAATACGCATTCCATACAAAGCAGACTTTTACATCATTTATGGGGACATTGTGCTTTTTTAATAAATAAAACAATGCACATTTATTCAAATACTTTGAATATGAATAGCTTCACACCTTTCAAAATGCATTTAAAGATCATAAAGTGTTATAAATCCTTTACAATGTAGGGTTTTGTCATGCCAAGTTACCCCACCCACTTTCAAGCAATGTGCGTGTTCGAAATTTATCTATAGCTTTGCTTTTTAGATACTTTTATTTGAAACATTATCATTGATCGAGATTACACTCTGTCTTTGTGCCTATCTGGGTGTTTGTATCTACATCTGACCGTTTTGGTCTATTCAACTGTATGTCTGTAGCAGGTAATTTGCCGAAATCAGTTCTTTTATGGACAAAACAATTCATATTTCATCTAGTTATAATGAAACATTTGGAAGGCAAAATCAGAAGTACTAAATGGGCCACATTCGTATACCAAAAAGGTATCAATCCCTGTTCAATACATTATAGGTATGTCCATACTGATGTATATTTTAGTGTGGTCTATAAAAATAAAAGACTATATCCACCAAAGTTAAATAGTACTTCAGCTTCTCACGGTCCTGAAAGGCTGGAAATGGTATCGAAAAATTTTTGAAGCAATGTCAGATATTATCATATATAATCATGAGGCTTAAAGTGTCAAGAAAACGTTATGACACTCACGCAAAATAGTGGAAAAGATAAAGAGGTATACCTACAAAAGTTCTGATAGCCCTAAATAGCTGAAATGGTGTTTTATGATTATTTAGACTTGGTTCTATAGGCTGGTATTCATACAAATAAATATATATTAATATTTTTGATAGACACATTGAAAATAGAGAATTAATGCAGAAAAATAAAAGGTATACATAGAGAAGTTCTTGTTTCTAGGCATTCAATGCTCATTTAGAGCTGAAAATGGTGTAAAATAATTGCTGAGATAATTATCTTTTGGTATGAAATCGGATTAATTAATCATTATGACTTAAAAGTTTAAAACTGATATTGAAATCATAGATAATTAAAGAAAAAAAATTGAGGACAAATAAAAGGGGTACACTCACAAAAAATCTTGTGTCTTGGCATCTGACACTCCTGAATAGCTGAAAATGGTGTCAAATGATTTTGTTGATTTTTACTATTCATATACATAAATCATGTGACTCAAAGTTGTAATAAATTTATGAAGGCATAGAAGATATGGGGAAATGTGGAAAAAAGTAAAGGGGTATACACACAAAAAAGCTTGTATCTTGATCTCTTACGGGCCAGAATAGCTGAAATGGTGTCAAAAGATTGCTTTGACGTTGTTCTATCTACTTGTATTCATATATATAAATCACATGGCTCAAAGTGGTGATAATTGTTATGAAGGCATAGAAGATGGAGGAAAAATGTCAGAAAAATAAAGGGGTATTCTTACAAAAGTTTCTGTTTCTAGTCAAATAATGATTATAAAGAGCAGAAAATGGCATCAAACACTTGTTTAGACAATTATCTATTGGTCTATAATCAGATAAGTTAATCATATGATTTCAGGCTTCAAAAATAGTATTGAAATCATACATAGTTTTAAGGAAACTTGAGGAAAAATGAAGGGGTATACTTACTTTAGTTCTTGTATATTGTCCTCTGGCGGCACAAAATGGCAGAAAATTGTGTTAAATGATTGCTTTGACCGAGGCACGTTGGTTGGTATTCAGATATATAAACCATATGAGTAAATGTATTAATGGTTTTTATGAATACGTAAAAATATAGAGCAAACTGCAGAAACGATGACAGAGTATATATACAAAAGTCCTTGTATCATGGCACCAGATGACCATAAAGAGCTGAAATGGTGTTAAATAATTGCGATGACAATTATCTTTTGCTATGAAATCGGATGAATTAATAGAATGATTTCAAGTTTTAAAATATTATTGAAAACATAGATTATTAAAGAAAAAATGAGGAAAATAAAATGGGGTATACTTACAAAAAATCTTATATCTTGGCCAATGATGAGCCTGAATAGCTGATAGTGGTGTCAAAAGATTGCTTTGACTTTGTTCTATAAGTTTGTATTCATATATATAAATCAAAGGAAATCTGAATTTTGTGAAGGCATTGAAGATGGAGGAAAAATGCGGGAAAAATAAAGGGATATACATACATAAGTTCTTGTTTCTAGTCAACCAATGGCTATAAAGAGCTGAAAATGGCATCAAATGATTGTTTAGACAATTATCTATTGGAGTGTAATCATATAAATTATTCATATGGTTTCAAATTTCAAAAATATTATTGAAAACATAAATACTTAAAGAAAAACTGAAGAAGACAAAAAGGGGTATACTAACATAAGTTCTTATATCTCGGCATTTGGCGGCCCCAAATAGCTGAAAATGGTGTTAAATGATTGCTTTGACTGAGGTACAGTAGCTGGTATTCAGATATATTAACCATACGATTAAATGTTTTAATAATTTTTATGCATGCGTAAAACTTATAGGGAAAAAACTCGGAAACGAAAATGAGTGTACATACAAAAGTCCTTCTATCATCGCCTCAAACGGCCATAAAGAGCTGAAAATGGTGCAAAGTGATTATTGTTTATTTGCATATGTTCAAATAAATCAATCATGTGATTTCAATTGTCCAAAAATATTTATGAATACTTAAATAATTAGAGAAAAAATGAAGAAAAATTAAAGGGGTATACTAACAAAAGTTACTACAGTACATCTTAGCTTTTTATGGCCCTAAAGAAATGCAGATGGCATCATAAGATTGCTAAGACAATGTTCTATTGGTCCATATTAAGATATATAAATTGTGCAACTTTATCTTTCAGTATTTTAAAGAAATAAGAGCAAAATGCAGACACATCAGGAATTGACTCACAAAATTACCTGTAAATCGGCTGCTAATTGACCTATAAGGCTTCAAATGGCATCCAATTACATGTATTGCTAAGGCACTGCACTGTTGCCGGTGATATATAATAACATAATATAATTTAATGTTTCATTTAAATGGGAGTAATACTTCGAAAAATGTTTGACAAAGTTTCATCAAAAGTACTTACCTTAAGCAAGTTCTATTAACATTAATGTTATATCGAGGTATTTTGGAATGAGGTTGCAGACTAATATTGTGAATGATAATGTTCTATCAATATATACTATGCAAAATAAATTTAGCAAGTTTTGATGTTACAGATACTTTTGATCTTCTTAGAGAAAGATTGGACATTTCTTTAATTCAAATGGCAAGAACAGGGCTTTAGGCACATGATTCGATGAATTTAATAACGCCATCCTTGAAAGAGGCGTTTGGAAAAACCATGAAATACAGAAAGGGTGTAAATGCAAAATTCTCAACAATTGAACACAATGCAAACAGCTGACTTTTGTTCAGTCCATTAGACCCATCATTTTCATCTCTTGTTTATCAACGTTGTTGATTATGTGACAAATGAGATTGGGCTTTTTCGGTACAAACTATACCTGCCGAAAAAAAACGACGTCAACGCGCCGTCAAATGATCGAAAATGCCTTAATTTCGGGTTACTTGGTTTCCACGGATTTTCATGAAACAAAACAAGATAAACGAGCACAATATAGCCACGAGCGTGGTCAATATCACTTGAAAATTTCAGAGCCATATCGCGTCATGCTAGTGAGATAACGCTGACGTAAAGGTCATTATTTAAGCTCACGTTATAAAGCCTAGATAGGGAATTTCGCAAACTCTCTTTATTGTAACATATCGTTAAGCATCATTTAATTAAACTCATTGCCGATTTTCGGGAAATTCCAATAAGAAACGTAACTGTAATGCGATAATGTAGGAGCAAAGGAAAAAACGTCAAATTCAAAAACTAACGATCTTTATTTCTCGGCGATAAAGTTTAGTTCCCAAACGTTTTAAATGTTTTTCTTTGTTTTGATGACTAAACAGTCGCTTAAGCATGATTTTGGTTTCCCACTTAAAGCAGACGTGCAAGTTTTGATAATAAGTCTTAAATTGTGACGTCACGTCAGTATCGCCGTAAGGTTTGATTTTTTCGGAATTTTTCGCTTGCAAGTTCTTGCTGAAAGGTTAACACTTACGCCTATATTCCAAAATATGACTTTTGTTCATTATCTGCTGAGACTGGCGAACGTTACGAAAATTGCTAAATTTAATTTGCCTAGTATATGTATAATACATTTCAAAGAAAATATCGTAATATTCTGATAAATGCTAACTGTCATGTTACAATCATCAATATGCAGAGTTTTAAAGTGGGCGGGGTAATTCTGTGTGAAATAATGCCATACTTTCAAAAGATCATGAGGTTTTTAGAGTAAAATGAGACTGCACTTTATACTTTTGCTTACAAACAATATACAATGCATTGGAAAGAAACTAACTTGACAAATAAGAAACAAGAACCAATTTATATACTACATTTTAGCATACTTTTCATAGAATATATAGTTTTTTGTCATAGCACTACCTCCACATATCAATGAATTTGAGCATTGTGCCAAAAAAAAATCAAAGGCTGCCTACTTGATCCTTCATCGGGAAGGCGAGGACTTCTTAAAAACATTCAAACCAACTATAGCAGGAGATGTCACCTCAAACTCAAAATATGAGAGATACTTTGTTCTAGGGTAAGATACAATGTATAGTAAGGTAAGCGTCAGAAATATTCCAAAATCATACAATTGATATCTTATGTTTGTACTGAGCTTGACCATTAGCAAATATACCTAAATTGATTTAATATGCATCATTCAGCTCTAAGAAAATGCCACAAACTTCATTTTAGTTATAGTCTTGATTGTTTTAATGCATTACGCCCTCCTCGGTAATTAGTTATTGTCTTGTCGGGCAGTCAGTCGCGTAGCAGCCACCGCTCCTGTGCATAGAGGCAAGTTACCAGTTCTTAAATCATATTTCTTTTGCCATTAACTTGAATCAGTCATCGAAAAGGATGAATGCCTAATTTAGAAATATTTTCAAACCAAGACTTCCTGAAAATATTCACTAGTACAAATGTGCATGTAGTTGACTTTACACTATTTTATACCATTGATGCATTACCACATTTAGGTATACCCCTAAGTATAGGTCCATACAGTTTAGTAAACAGTTTTATTGCTTTTCAGGCTACTGTTTAAGCATGTTAAAGAGGATAGATTGTTAAAAACAAACTAACCATAAGAAGATTAACATTAAAATTGCATACATGTATATTAATAAGGTGGATGGGGTAATTTTACATGTAAAGTGGTAAAAATATTAATACAGAAAAATGAAACACCTGTATTGCTAAAACTAGCAATACAGGTGTTTCATAATCAAATCAATAGTTTCTAAAATTGTTTAAAATACAAAAGCAAGTCATACAGACAGAGAAAATGACTGGATAATGGAGAAGTATGTAGTTGTCTGTTTATTATATTAAAGCTTATTTCATAGCAGTACCATACAACATCGCCTGATTAGACTATCGTGCCAAAAAAATTTCAAGAGCAGCCCACCTAATCCTTCTTAGGGAAGGTTAGGACTAGCCAAAAATGCATTCAAACCAACTATAGCAGATGATGTCACCTCCAACTCTAAATATGCGAGATACAGGATTTCGGGTTCTATATTGCAATAAGCAATTGAACACATTTTCCTTAACTTTTTTTGTTGAGTATATGTGTTACAATATTTTGGCAACATACTGTACAAATACACCCTTGATTTATTCACACCCTGTTACCTACATAGTTGCTAATTATGTTTGTTATTCATCAGTCATGAGGACACATGGTTTTCAGTTCAGCACTGTAACAAACAGCCACAAGATAGATTTCCAAGGGTGGTCGAGTGGGAATATGAGCCTGCTTATTGAGACCTAAAGAAATAGATGGGCTGCTGGTGCCTTCAGGCTTAGCTTCTATGCTGCTGTCCTGGTTAACCGCTCAGGTCTGAGCCTGCCCAGGAAAAGAAGTTCATGTCAAACCAACCTTACATATAAGCCCTGTCGGTTAAGTAGGGGGGTTATATTTGAAGCATTTTTAGATGCCATGATGTCCTTAATTTGGATAAATGTCCCATAAAATGGAGACAAATTCCCCACGCGACCATAGCTATTGGCTGGGATGTTAAGCATTAATTCAATTAATAAATCAACATAAACTACATTATTTGCTTCACAGATATAGTAGCAAAATGACAAGCAATGATTGTACATATATATGTTATACTGAATTGTGGAGATAGGTAGCCGTGTTAGATAAAACAGGACATGTGTATATATCTGTTATGCAACATTGGCCATGACAATCTTGTAAGAATTTACCATAAAGTTTGGGTCAGGGTAATTGTATTTTGCATGTAAAAGAATGCCAAAAGAATCCTTCGTAATAACTCATGTTTCAAGCCATATGCAGGTTTAAAAAAATTTAGTAAGAGTTTGAGTTGATTCCAGACAGGAAACATCAGTTTGTACCACTTTCATTTATAACTTTATAACAAATATGGTAATCTAATATTTCAAAAGTACAAATGCTGTACAGATACCTCCCAAATAATTTCCATATAACATTTCAAATTGTAGAGACATTAAACAGTCTTGATGATTTTTTCTTGATTCCTGCATGTGTCTGTCAGTTAAACATTCTAAATTACACACATTAGTGATAAAAATGTGAGCATGCGGAAAAAAACTCATAATTTCGATCTTTAGTTTTTACGAAATTTAGACCCCCACCCCCTCTTGAAATGATATTTCTACCAAACAACGATAAAATATGCAAATATCTATGCATGAATCTATGCATTAAAAATCACACCTCGCGCCCCTCCTGATGAAAGTCGACTCATCCAAATTATACAGAATAGGCCAAAGAAAATACAAACCTATCATCTTCATTGTTTCTGCTATTGTGGATCCATAAATCAAATTGGGAATTCCTGCACTTTCAAGCATCTTGATGACATTGGACTGTGGAAAACAAACATATCTTATTAAAAGTTTGTGGAAAAAGTCTTGAGAAAATAACACTTTACTTAATGGCTGTGAAGATCTAAAACTACTCGTAAGCATGGTGATCTACTGTTAAGCTTGTGCAAATTCAGATGAGAAACACGCCGTTTCATGTACTCCTATTAAAATGTATGCATACTGCACGTTTTGAAATAAATACCTATCATTACACCAATTGATTTCGATGGTATATTGTAGCCAATTAAAATTCCAAAGCCAAAAACTGAATAATTCAAACAGCTAGTTTATTCAAACAGCACATTTCTGTTATTGGTGGGATTTCCAATCTTTATGCTACTTACGTTTGCACAAGCTAGAGCAAATATCACGTCGTTTCTTCTAAAGTCTGCCTCCAATTCTAATATTCCTTGCACCGTGGTATAATCTAGCCCAGCGATATGTGAACAATCCATAATCACATGCTTTGGTCCATCACCTGAATGAAAACGAAATTTAAAATGTAACTTGCTCTCTAAATTTTGTACTATATTGTCTGTGTCCATAGGAGATTCCTCTAACTCCGGGACTTTGGGATAGACTCTGGTTTTTTATTGTGGCTTTCACTGGACCTTCCATTTCTTTTTCCTTTTAATGACCCATCATTAATTGCTCATGTACACGTTTGGCAATGATTCTGAAATTTTATCTATGTTGATTATTTGTGGAAAGCTTAAAATATGACTTAAGAAACACGGATAAACACCTGCTATAATATAGTTTATTTTAGTTTACTCACCACTTTTCATTTCTTTGGTAATTTTCCTTTGAACAAACTCTATCGAAGGAAACTGCATCCCCTCATCAAATGATACAACAACCATCTCAAGATAGTCAACCTAGAAGATTCAAAGCAGTTATGGAAATTACAGAGTAAATTCAGTATAAATTATGAAAATCATAGTGTCAACCTAAGAAGATTCAACATAAGTTATGCAAATTATACAGTCAACCTACGAAGATCGGAAATTATATAGTCAACCTAAGAAGATCCAATATACGTTATGAAAATTATAGAGTCAACCCAAGAAGATTCAATATAAATTATGAAAATCATAGAGTCAACCCAAGAAGATTCAATATAAATTATGAAAATCATAGAGTCAACCCAATAAGATTCAATATAAATTATGAAAATCATAGAGTCAACCCAATAAGATTCAATATAAATTATGAAAATCATAGAGTCAACCTACGAAGATTGGAAATTATCTAGTCAACCTAGACTGTATAATATTCAATATACGTTATGAAAATTATACAGTCAACATAAGAAGATTCAATACAACTTTTAAAATTGTATCAGTAATTAATAAGGATTCTAACAGTTTCTTAGCACCGTATCTGAGGACAGTGTGAAAATAGCTGAGGAATAATTTCAAGGATTACCTTCATTTTTGGTCTTGCCATTGGATACAATAAGAGCAGCACCGAAATCCCGATTCCAATTAAAATGCCATACTGGAAAGTAAAGAAAATGCATGCAATATATAAATTTGCCTATAACATAACACTGCAAAGTAAATGTATTTTATCATTTAAACATGTATACTTTAGTGGAAAAAATGCCACACATAGAAATAAGATTTAATCGTTGTACAGAAAATAATTCTATTCTAACTTTGAAACATACACACAATACGTAGCTTTAGACGGAAGTGCTTCAAGTAAGAGAGTAAAGTAGAGTCCGGATACTAACTACATGACAAAGATGTACATGTAGTTTCAGACTATTAAAAGGGCTTAATCATGCAGAATTTGTTTGTCTTGCGGAATTTTCAGATGATGGCGTTTAACGTTTACTAAAATGAAACTTACCTCAATCCCGACGACGAATGATGTTATAAATGTAAGAACCATAGGAATCAGATCTATTTCTAAAATGGACAAATAGATAGATAATTATTATTAATCAGTATATTTACAGTTTATCTAAAAATATTGCATTAGCCAGATACGTATACAGTCAGAAGCAAAGGTGTTTGTCCTTAAAACAAAAACTGCAAAACAAACAACATACAGGAATGCCGAGTAGCAACATCAAAAATGCAAAATGAACAATTAAAAAAAAAACATTTGATTTCCACTATTTCATATTTTAAAATTAATGACATTCTTACGATATTTCTGTTCCTGATTGCAAACCATTTGGTTGTCATAGAGTGACTACAGCTCCGTTTCATAAGTTTAGTACATACTGATTTGTTTCATAAGTAATGACATAGCAGTACCCGTACTTGAAGCTTGGCCAAATGTTCTTAGGTGTTTGCAGATTTGAACGGATTTCGTTATGTCAAACTTAATACATCAAACTATCCAATGATTGTAACATATTAGATTTTAATCGATTGATTTACCAATAGTAACACATTAAAATGACAAGCAAAATATCATAACTTCAGGGATACAAATATCAACTTTAACATTGATTTCATACACTTCAAGTAAGCTTTAACCAAAAACAGATTATATCGTTAAATTGGCATATCACACGGCATACTGCACCTAACATAATATTTGGTCTATCCTGTGTATATTTAAGTTTTTTGAAGCTTGAAATATTGCATCAAAAAGCCGTGGCACACCAAATTATACAATCAGTCAGAGTTTAATACATAAAAAGGTACAAGTAGGCAAAGATCAGGAAAAGGCGCAATCAGAAAAAGATTCCCACTCCAAAAACCGAGGTGGGAAAAAACCAAACTAACAATCAGGTACTTATACCATGAAACATATCGTAAGCCGAATGAGCAGCTATTTTCCCAATAGGTGGCCACTCAGTTACCTTAACTTAACTAAAAATATGAAAACATACATAAGGCGCCAACAGCACAAAAAATTTTAAACACCAAGACATAAAACAAAAAGAACCACTACAGAAGTATCGACTTGGAACGATCAGTAACACAAAGTTACTGGCGGGCTTAAACCGGTTTTACAGGTACCTAACCTCACCCTCAGCTTCTGTAGTGGTTCAGTGATAAACAAGAAATAAGAAATCATATTAAGAAAATACTAAACATAGATACCAACGTTTAACATGAATAACGGAAAGCAGAGTGAGCAGCTATTGAAGGTATTAAGTACACATACAACCGTTTGTTTTTACAAATAACACTGTTCAAACAGTTGAATATAAATATTTGATCCAAAGAAAGCCGCTCGAAAAGGTAATGGGACACAAAGTGGCGAAACGACAGTCCAAACAAGGTAAGGCAGTCTAGTAGGATGCAAGATTTCAAGCTTCAATAACCTCGCCTGCACGTAGGGTAGACCAAATATTATGTAAGATGCAGTCTCCTGGACGCTGTGTCATTTGATTGGAATAATAAAATTTTATTTCAAACTGTCCTGTAATGTGCGAAATCAATGTTAACAATGATATTTGTGTCACAGAAGTTATGTTATTTCGTTTATCATATTTCATGCGTTATTATCTATTTATAAATCGATCAAAATCTAAATTGTTACAATCAGTGAATAATCATATGTACTAGGATTGACATTGGGAAATCCGTTAAAATCTGCAAACACCCAATAAAATTTGGCCGAGCTTCAAGTACGGGTACTGCTATGCCATTACTTATGAAACAAATCGGTATGTACTAAACTTATGAAACGGAGCTGTACAAATGGTAAATGAGACTAAGAGGCAGTATGATGTATAGTGCTAGATTCCTTATATTTTTAACCTTACGTGTGCACTTGAAGTCCAGGTTCGAGATGCGTTAATATGTAAAGAGTAGTTAGACTGTTCTATAGCACTTTTATTTGGGCACTTACTCTTAACTTTCCATATTTTCTTCACTATTTCATAGTCAATGGTTGGGATACATGCAGATATGATGACAGCTGATAGCGCAGCCTTGGGGATGTATTTACAGAATGGTGTAAGGAATCGGAGAGCGATCAACACTACGGCACCTAGAAATGAATGAACAATTAAATCAAACGACGTGAAGTACAAGTAATGGGGATGATATGATACTAAAGTGATAACGGACAGGGGAGCATTGGGGGTGTATGTACAGAAGGTTGTAAGGAATACGAAAGAGATAAGCACTACTGCACCTACAACAGAATAGAGACAACTGAATGGATCTGCCAACATATTTCTTTGACCTGGTATGTTATTTTATATGTTATTTTATATTTCATTGTCAATACTGATAACAGGACAATCAGCATAAAGGGACAGAAATAGGTGTATAAGTCACCAACACTGTTGAACACATTTGATAGTGGGGAAATGTTAATAAATGTAAAAACAGAGATAAAATAACCTTTACAATAACATTTTAAACAATTTCATTATTAATACTTTTTAGATAGATAGATAGATAGATAGATAGATAGATAGATAGATAGATAGATAGTACCAACCTGTACAGAGGCCGGATGCTGGTGTTCTGACGCCACTTTGTGAGTTCACGGCAGTTCTACAATATAAAATCGACATAATACACTGTGAAATCATTTCTTTTAAACAGTGACCTTTATATTTCCCTTTAGAATAAGAACCGAAGAAATAGATCTACGAATTATTTGACGCAGTGTAAATTCTTTTTAAAGTTCTGTCAGAATACTTCAAATATGTTCTGGTTGTTATAACTAAATAACAAAACTTGCTCTTCTAAAAAGCTTAGAAACTTTAGTTAGTTAACTATTGTTTTTTCAAAGATCTCAGTTTCAGATACAAAAAGGCGTGCAATGGTAATGTCAAGAAAAGTAAGAACAGAGGAACCAGGAATCGATGCAATAAGATTTAAAGTCCCAACATAGACACCAGGTAGGAAAGAAAATACATAAAACATAGCAAAACATTTTATCCGACAACCCATTCGAAGAGCAGAAATGCTAGCTCTTTCCCAACAAGGTAGCCATCCGGCTAAGTTTCAACCAAAGGCAACAGAGAGGCAGGCACAATAAACAGTCGATCATGAAGATAAAGACGCCGATTACCGTTTCTTTTTGTAAGCAATGGAATAGTCCACTAAATAAGAACAGCTTACCTAGAGAAGCTACCAGTTACAGGGTATGATGACACACAACAACTCGCCACATTTGCCATTCCTGAAGAAAAGATTGAAAGGCAAGTATGATTAATCATTTTATCAGAAGTATGCAATACAGCTCATACCTTTACAGAGTTCATGGGATAAAATTGTTGTCTAATAAACCTTTAAAACTAGAATTTGTTTTCTATGTGAAAACTGATGTCTCCCCCTTTCTATGTGCATGTCCAAAATATGCAAGCAAGAGTTATAGTTCTTGTGCATCACATATCCTGTCATTCTGTTTTATAAGTGTACCAAGTTTCATTGAAATGTCTCTTACGGTTTTCAAGTTATAGAGCGGGCACGAAATTGTATGGAAAATAATCAAAGGGAAATAACTCCAAAGATATGAAAGCAAGAGTAATGATTCTTGTGCATCATGCTTTATAAGTGTACCATGTTTCAGTGAAAAATCTCTAATGGTTTTTGAGTTATAGAGCAGACACAAAATTGTATGAAAAATAATCAAAGGAAAATAACTCCAAAGATATGCAAGCAAGAGTTATGGTTCTTTAGCATGACACATCATCTCATCGTGCTTTATAAGTGTACCAAGTTTCACTGAAATATTTCTTATGGTTTTCAAGTTATAGAGTGAACATGAAATTGTATGGAACAATAATCAAAGGGGAATAACTCCAAAGATATGAAAGCAAGAGTTATAATTCTTGTGCATGACACATCGTCTCATCGTACTTTATAAGTGTACCAAGTTTCACTGAAATTTCTCTTTCGGTTTTCAAGTTATAGGGTGGACACGAAATTGTATGGAAAATAATCAAAGGGAAATTACTGCAAAGATATGCAAGCAAGAGTTATGGTTCTTTAGCACGACACGTTATCTCATCGTGCTTTATAAGTGTACCAAGTTTCATTGAAATAACTCTTGCGATTTTCGAGTTATAAAGCGGACACGAAATTGTATGGAAAATAATCAAAGGGAAATAACTCATAAAATAAATACTCAAGCCAGAGTTATGGTTCTTGTGCATGACACATCGTCTGATCATGCTCAATAAGTGTACCAAGTTTCATTGAAAAATCTTAAACGGTTTTCAAGTTATACAGCGGACACCAAATTGTATCGAAAATAATCAAAGGGAAATAACTCCAAAAATACTCAAGCCTGAGTTATGGTTTTGGTGCATGACACATCGTCTCGTCGTGGTTTACAAGTGTACCAAGTTTCATTGAAAAATCTTTAACGGTTTTCAAGTTATACAGCGGACACGAAATTATATCGAAAATAATCAAAGGGAAATAAAACTCCAAAAATACTCAAGCTAGAGTTATGGTTCTTGTGCATGACACATCGTCTTGTCGTGGTTTACAAGTGTACCAAGTTTCATTGAAAAATCTTTAACGGTTTTCAAGTTATAGAGCGGACATGATTTGTGACGGACAGACGGACAGACGGACGGACAGACGCACGGGAAAAAACAATATGTCTCCCGACCCTGTCGGGGGGAGATAACTCAATAAAATCAATTGCATCTTCCAATCCACAATCAACATTTTCATGTATTAAAGGTGTGTAGTAAAACGAAGATGAACATACTTACCGATGGCGATCAGTTCTTGATTTGGTATTATTTTGTATCCATTTTGACGAGCTGCAATCAACACAAATGCAAAAGATTGGATAAAAATATTTCTTTATCCTGTATATAACTAAAGATCAAAATTTGTCATACATAAATGCTAAATAGTTACTTCACAACGAAGTATAGAACTTCCTTATTAAACAGCAATTAAAGTTACAATATTAACTTCAAATGCTTATTTATCTTTTGTTTTAGATTGACATTCATATTTATATTTTGTGTCTGTAAATGTGTTTATCTATCTTCCTTTTCAGAGACCACCCCCCACTTACCCCCACCCAACGTGAAATAATTGACAGGTCTTCCTGGCCCCTCCCCCGAAATAATTGACAGAATGACATAACGGCCGTGTTCGTTAAATGGTATACTAACCGAAAGCCTTTCCAATTGCAATTGCTTCAACTAATGCCAAGAGAGGAACAACTACCAAGCCAGCGCCAATGTCCTGCAAATATGAAAACAATTTTTACTTTGCTGATAAACGACATAGCCAATAATTTTAGCCACGTCGGGATGGAGCCGCCGCCTGTTAGGACATAGTTGACTACACCTGCAAACATTTGTTTGTACGTCGAAGCAGATGCAATCGGCAAGTATCTTTTCCCAACCATTCACGCAAGAAGAATTTTTGTAGAAAAATGCTAATTTGTAGAATTTCTTCAACAAATGTTATTTTAAAAATTAAAAACGAAATTACATACTGTTTCCCCTGCAATTCTAATAAAAAGCTAAGCTTATCGAACTACAGAAAATATAATTACCCCTAAAATATCACCAAACTCTTTATGTATGCCTTCTGTCCCATTTATACCAGGTCGATGAATGGAGAAGTCTGGAATTTTGAATGGAGGCAGGCCCGGTGTGATATGCCCAGTGATGCTGAGCTCGTCGATTCCGTTTTCCAGCAGTACAGAGGCGAGGATTGCGGCTCCTATGACAATGATACAGTTCGCACCTGGAAGCAGGGGGGGTGTGAGGTAAACAAAATAAGTAAAACAGAAAATAGACTTGAAAGCAAATACAATGCCGCAGAGCTTATTGTGTCCTCTGCGTGTATAGCTAATAAACTTTATGGATTATATCGGCTTTATGGTGTGAATTTTAAGAGTTGGGGATTGTGATATGAACAGGGATCTACAAAATTAAATCGAAATCACAACTCGGGCACCAGACGAGAATAGTGGCTTACATTTACGATGTTTGGAACTTATTTCATCAGAAATATTTTACTTTTTTCCCTCGTATTATGGAACTGTAACGAAACGTGTATAGCTGAAGGAATAATTCATACTTATTCCCGTAAGCCAAAGAGCCTTCCGAAACACTTGTGTTGCCATGCTTGGTCCGTCACCCGATGGGTCGTCTTTCCATTTGATAGATCGTAATTTCTGAAAGTATACGTGCATGTATGAATTATTTTCGTAATAAATATTTATGATCCCTTTTGCCATTTTCCCCCGCATTTGCATTTTTGTTTTTGTTCTGCTTTAAACAGTCACAATAAAAAGCTCTACAGAGCTTATGTTGGTTGTTGAAATATAAAGCGACTTTAAATAAAGATTATTATAATTATAATTATAATAATATTATAACAAAAAAGACAAATAAATAACACGCGCATATGCGCACAAGAAGACTAACTAGTAACTAGTGGCACGGGGAAATTCTAGATGCATAAAATGTATGGCAACCTATTTTGAAAGAAATAAGAGTGAACGCTATCAATACAAGTACATGCCTGGGCCATGTATCTGAACACAACACCTACCTGCAGTATGATGGCTAAAGAAACTTGTGTTTTATAAAGAATTGAGTGACCTACCTTTACTAATGTAACAATAATGAACGATGCTATTCCCATTGTAAGGTCCCAGACACTGCAAACAAAAACAAAAGACACATGATTCATTGACAGGCACATGGCGTCTCAGAATGTCTACAAATCCAGTTTATGAATGAAAATTAAAAGTTTGCCGAAAGAAAAGAATAAAATTTTCCAAATTAATGTAACAGATTTAGAAGAAAAGCTTCCCTGGTCTGGAAACAATGTATACCGATATTTCAAACCTTCACTAATTGTTGTACGGTCAACAGAAAAAAACATGGTCAAAACAACAATAATAATAATCAAGCACCCAGCCTTGTCTAAAATACTAACTTCGTATCTGGGACATGTTTACAGAGTTCGTAGACTTGTTCCAAGAATTCCCTAGGAATATCCGTCAGTCCCAGAATTCCTTTCACCTGACCCACGGCTATAGTAATGGCGGCAGCGGAAGTGAAGGCATTTATAACCGGATATGAGATCAAGTTGACGATAATTCCTGAAATACACGTGAGTAGTGTGCAATTCATCCAAAGAGAGAAAAATACTAACAAATTTGTTGTTAAACCTAAGGTTTAAAAGTTATTTACATGTGTTAGGCTCTTATATAAAGCTATTCGTTTGCTTATAAATGTCAGCTGAATGGTTACTGTGCTTTGTTGCCATCAAATTCAACTTATATAATGTCACGTCCTATTTCAAATAGTGATATCATGTTTATCACGAACAACTAACTAAATGTTGTGAAACACTGCAGAAGCTAAGGGTGAGGTTAGGTACCTGTAAAACCGGTTTAAGCCCGCCAGTAATTTTATATTACTGATCGTTCCATAGCGATACTTCTGTGGTGGTTCCACTGTTTTATGTCTTGGTGTTAAAAATTTTTTGTGCTGTTGGCGCCTAATGTATGTTATTATATTTTTAGTTAAGTTTAGGTAACTGAGTGACCACCTATTGGGAAAATAGCTGCTTATTCGGCTTACGATGTGTTTTCATGGTATAAGTACCTGATTGTTAGTTTGGTTTTTTCCCACCCCGGTTTTTGGAGTGGGAATCTTTTTCTGATTGCGCTTTTCCTGATCGTTGCCTACTTGTACCTTTTAACTCCTTTGATGATACTTTAATCCTTGCACAAGGAAGCAAAGTTTCCAGGCATGCTGTACTTACACCTTAGAATATGACCACTGACAATACCTTTGCGAGAAATGAAATGCACGTGTATGAACGTTGTATGAATATGTAAGTAAGTTTTTAGCTTTTATTTGCATAATGGAGCGTTTTGGCCATTGCAGATTTGACCTTTGCACAACGAAATAATACGTTTCTGTTCATCGCTGAAACTTGCTCTTTTGCACAACGAATTAATAAACCTCTAGGCATTGCTGAAACTTAAACCATTGCACAACGAAATGATTAGTTTCCGGTCATCGCTGATTCTTGAACTTTTGGACAACGGAATATTCAGCTTCTGGTCAATGCTGAAACTTACTCTTTTGAACAACGAAATAATTAGTTTCCGGTCATTGCTGAAACTTAAACCTTTGCACAATGAAATAATAAGTTCCTAGTCATTGCTTAAGCTTAAACATTTGCACAATGAAATAAAAAGTTCCTAGTCATTGATTAAGCTTAAACATTTGCACAATGAAATAAAAAGTTCCTAGTCATTGCTGAAACTTAAACTTTTGCACAATGAAATAATAAGCTCCTAGTCATTGCTGAAACTTGAACCTTTGCACAATGAAATAATAAGTTCCTAGTCATTGCTTAAGCTTAAACATTTGCACAATGAAATAAAAAGTTCCTAGTCATTGCTTAAGCTTAAACATTTGCACAATGAAATAATAAGTTCCTAGTCATTGCTGAAACTTAAACCTTTGCACAATGAAATAATAAGTTCCTAGTCATTGCTGAAACTTGAACCTTTGCACAATGAAATAATAAGCTCCTAGTCATTGCTGAAACTTAAACCTTCGCACAATGAAATAAAAGTTCCTAGTCATTGCTGAAACTTAAACCTTTGCACAATGAAATAATAAGCTCCTAGTCATTGCTGAAACTTAAACCTTTGCACAATGAAATAATAAGTTCCTAGTCATTGCTGAAACTTAAACCTTTGCACAATGAAGTAATAAGCTCCTAGTCATTGCTGAAACTTAAACCTTTGCACAATGAAATAATAAGTTCCTAGTCATTGCTGAAATGTAAACCTTTGCACAATGAAGTAATAAGCTCCTAGTCATTGCTGAAACTTAAACCATAGCACAATGAAATAATACGTTTCTAGTCATTGCTGAAACTTAAACCTTTGCACAATGAAATAATAAGCTCCTAGTCATTGCTGAAACTTAAACCTTTGCACAATGAAATAATAAGTTCCTAGTCATTGCTTAAGCTTAAACATTTGCACGATAAAATAAAAAGTTCCTAGTCATTGCTGAAACTTTAACCTTTGCACAATGAAATAAAAAGTTCCTAGTCATTGCTGAAACTTAAACCTTTGCACAATGAAATAAAAAGTTCCTAGTCATTGCTGAAACTTAAACCTTTGCACAATGAAATAAAAAGTTCCTAGTCATTGCTGAAACTTAAACGTTTGCACAATGAAATAATAAGTTCCTAGTCATTGCTGAAACTTAAACCTTTGCACAATGAAATAATAAGCTCCTAGTCATTGCTGAAACTTAAACCTTTGCACAATGAAATAAAAAGTTCCTAGTCAGCTTAAGCTTAAACATTTGCACAATGAAATAAAAAGTTCCTAGTCATTGCTGAAACTTAAACCTTTGCACAATGAAATAAAAAGTTCCTAGTCATTGCTTAAGCTTAAACATTTGCACAATGAAATAATAAGCTCATAGTCATTGCTGAAACTTGAACCTTTGCACAATGAAATAATAAGCTCCTAGTCATTGCTGAAACTTCAACCTTTGCACAATGAAATAATAAGCTCCTAGTCATTGCTGAAACTTAAACCTTTGCACAATGAAATAAAAAGTTCCTAGTCATTGCTGAAACTTAAACCTTTGCACAATGAAATAATAAGTTCCTAGTCATTGCTGAAACTTGAACCTTTGCACAATGAAATAAAAAGTTCCTAGTCATTGCTGAAACTTAAACATTTGCACAATGAAATAAAAAGTTCCTAGTCATTGCTGAAACTTTAACCTTTGCACAATGAAATAATAAGTTCCTAGTCATTGCTGAAACTTAAAACCTTTGCACAAACCTTAAGGCTCTTGTCATCAAGTTGCCAATACCATTACTTTTTCACAGCAAGAAGCAATTGCATAGTAAAGAAATGTAAAAGTATGCAATGATCAGGAAATGGCGCAATCAGAAAGAAATTCCTTCTACAAAAACCGGGGTGGGGAAAAAACTAAATCAACAATCAAGTACTAAGAAAACGTATCGTAAGCGGAGTAAGCAGTATTTTCCCAATAGGCGGCCACTCAGTTACCAAACCTTATAATGAAAACATACATAAGAAGCAAACAACGCCAAAACATTAAACAATTAGAACCAATACAGAAGAATTGCATTGGAACGATCAGTAATATACAGCAAATTGCAGTGGTTAACAGCATTTAGTTAGTTGTTCAGTCCTTGTGGTGAATCTCTAACTAGTCAATGAATCATCATGGAAAAACAAATAAATTATGATAACCACCAAGATGAATCAAAAACGAGGACTCACATATACAGTGAGATGAGCGTATATACAAACTAGATGAGCGTATGCTTTGATTTGTGACTCTTTAATACCCATTTTCTTGTAGAAGAGTTATACAGATGTACAGGTACAGCTGAACCATGCTGCATACGACATAAATACAGTTCAATAAAAATGCAGGTAAGGTAGTAAAAGATAACCTATCAATTGATAAAGACGATTGATAGATATAGATGTGAGACATAAAGTCGGTTGACAAAAAAGATACGATGGCCTTTGATTCCCGAAGACGGTTTTTGTTTACAAATATTGATTGTTTAAATATACAATCTGATAAAGCAAATCATTTTCATTTTTTTATATTTTCGAAACAATGAAAATATGTTCACTGACTTCCCTCGAGAAAATAATACAATTGTATTTAAAAAAATGAATGTCATCTGTAGTAATAGAGAACCACCCTCAACCCCTTTTTCATGAAGGAACGCACGAGCTGGTGTCTCGTCTTTGTTCTTGTTGGTTGCGTATAAACCAGTGTCACATTCTGAATGGATATATACACATGGGAATAAGTTAGGGAACACCTTTAAATCTTTGGAAAAGTTTGAAAAAATCCATTTTCCTTTTTTCTGGCGATAATGAAATTTTTATCAAATATATTTCATATTTTGGCCTAGCTTCAGGCCAATTCATGGAAATTCACAACATTTTGTCATTGTGCTACGGAGGCTACAATATGCCGTATATGAAAAACTCAACTTTCGCTGAATACGAGTTTGCCTTTTTGCTTCTACACTCCGCAAAACTCAATTTTTGAAAGGGATACAGGAACAAAATGTTGAATCTGATCGTTCTCAATGAATAAACGACTTCGGATCTAAAACTCCGCGTTTCATCTCAAAACCAACTAACCATATAAAATCTACAGTTTGCATTGATTTCTATGGAAAGCAAAATTCTTGGAATTTTCGCAAATAAAGCCGTAAAAGAATAATTTCGCTGTGACGCTATGACCGGAATTCCTGAAGGGTCATATCGAATGTCGGGCCCAACATTTACAACCTGCAAAATGTATAGCCAAAGAACAAAACGTGATCATGAAACCTACCCCCGGAAAAGCATGGGTCTACCGCCCACAGTCGGTCAGAAAATTAACAATTTATGATTAAAGTTCTACAAGCAATGTCTCAGCTTGATGCTTACGAAAAATTACGACAATTCGAATTGCGAGCCCGTTTATTGTAGCTTAGGAGCTCTATGCGAATGAAGTTATTGCAAAGAATATCATCGCATTTCTTAAAGCTTGTAAAAAGATTCTGAATCAAAGATGGCCGCTGTCCGTCGCAGTTTATGTTTGATGCTAACCATTTTCACATAGAAGCAACTTTCAGGATACTACAGATACTGACAAGTTGTCAAAACATTCCTCATAAATGTTACAAAGAAGATATATATATACAGTCCAAAACTGGCAGTCACATTATTACAGGTGTTCCCTAACTTATTTTCATGTCTATGAAATAGCTCGTTCTCAGATTTTCACATATTTAAAATAATATCTCGACAGCAACAAATAAACGTTTGGTGGCAACTGCATCTTCTTATAGAGCAACATTGTAACTTAGGAGCTCTATGCGATTTGTATGTTCTTAAAGAGCTTTTTCGTAGCTTAGGAGCTTTATGTGAATTGAATGTCTAGAGCTGTTTTGTAGCTTAAGAGCTCTATCCGAATTGTAAGTTCTTGAAGAGCTTAGGGGCTATTTGCGAAGGTTGTATGTTCATAAAGAGCTAAATTGTAGCCCTTTATTGCCACTTAGGAGCTCTATGCGAATTGAATGTTCTAAAAGAGCCATATTGTAGCTTAAGAATTCAATGCAAATTGTATGTTCTTAAAGAGCCACATTGTAGCTTAAGAACTCTATGCAAATTGTATGTTCTTAAAGAGCTATATTTAAGCTTAGAAGCTCTGTGTGAATTGCATGTTCTTAAAGAGCCATATTGTAGCTTAGGAGTTCTGTGCGAATTGTATTTTCTTAATTAGCCGTGTACTGTAGCTTAAGAGTCTATGCGAATGTACTTCAAGAGCTATATTGTAGCTCAGGAGCTCTAATAATGCTCTATGCGAATTGTATCTTCTTAAAGAACTATATTGTAGCGAAAGGACTCGTCACACATAAGCGAACATCTTTCGACGTAGACTTGAAAAGAGCTATATTGTTGCTTAGGAGCTTTGTGCGAGTTGTTTCTTCTCCAGCTGAGGCGGTTCTAACGTGTGCCCACAATCTATGTTTTGAGCAAAAGTAAAAAAAAAAAAAAAAAAAAAAAAAAAAAAAAAAAAAAAAAAATAAAAATTTTTCTGCTGGAAATTTTCATTTTTTACAACATAAGAAAAATCTGTATACAACATGGGCGTGTTTTCGTAATGTTATATTGTAGCTTCGGAGCTCTGTGCGAAAGAGCTTCGTCACACCGTCATTAGCCTAAATCTCTCGACGTAGACTTTGTTTGTTTGATTTATTGCTTTACGTCTCAGTCACCAGCTATGGCCATGTCGGGACGTTCTGTTGAAAGGGACGTAAACTAATAAATTAAACAAACAAAAATCCCTTTTCGCAATAAAATGCAAGTCTACGTCGAGTGATTTTCTCTTATTTGTGACGAGGTCTTTAGGAGCTATATATGCGAATAGTTTTCGCATGGAGCTATATTGTAGATTAGGAGCTCTATGCCAAATTGTATCTTCTTATAGAGCGACACTGTAGCTTAGGAACTATTTACCAATTATATATTCTTATATGCGAATTGTATCTCCTTATAGAGCTACATTTGTTTTTATGGAGCTATATTGTAGATTAGGAACTCTATGCCACATTGCCAAATTGTATCTTCTTATTTCTTATAGAGCGACACTGTAGCTTAGGAGCTATTTACCAATCATATATATATTCTTATATGCGAACTGTATCTCCTTATAGAGCTACATTTGTAGCATATGAGCTATATATATATATATTCGAAGACAGGTGCATAATTGGAATTTCGTCTAAAAGGGTACAAGTAGGCAAAGATCAGGAAAAGGCGCAATCAGAAAAAGATTCCCACTCCAAAAATCGAGGTGGGAAAAAATCAAACTAACAATCAGGTACTTATACCATGAAAACATATCGTAAGCCGAATGAGCAGCTATTTTCCCAATAGGTGGCCACTCAGTTACCTAAACTTAACTAAAAATATGAAAACATACATAAGGCGCCAACAGCACAAAATTTTAAACACCAAGACATAAAACAAAAAGAACCACCACAGAAGTATCGCCTTGGAACGATCAGTAACACAAAGTTACTGGCGGGCTTAAACCGGTTTTACATGGCCATAACCTCACCCTCAGCTTCTGCAGTGGTTCATAACATTTAGTTAGTTCTTCGGTCCTCGTCCTGAGCAAGTAGAAATGCCTAGCTTGACGTCTATCTCCTGTTAGTAATTAGTAAATCATGCGTGAAATGAAACGAAAGTCGCTATTTAATAATGCTGCGGTTTGTAAGTATGTGGAATTATTGAAATATTGTACCTACCTAATCTGAACACCGCCATTAATAACTGGACAATTCCACAGATCAGGCACAATACAATAGCATATGTCGGGTCTTTAAACTCTGGGTCCTCCAGGGAGGGCGGGCTCTTTGCCGAGGCAAAAGCTGCAGTGAGGAGAGATATAATGGCTGTAGGTCCCAGGGTGATGTCTTTGGCGGTCCCCAGGAAACAATAGACGAAAGCACCCATAAATGCAGAATATAAGCCATACTGAAATAAAAGTAAAAGTTGCCAAGCTTGTACCAAAATAAATTTTATTACAGTTCGATTCAAGTCTCTGTATTCTTACTCTCTGACATTTATTTGAAAGTTCAAGATGATAAAGTTACTTGGAATCAGTATTTGAGAATTAACTGGCTTTGGGCATTGTTATATTTCAAGTGAAGTTTAAAACCTGTTAGACATTTAAACATAATATTTTTAAAATCACTTAAACTCAATGCTATTAATCACACTTTGAGTACCAAATCCAAGAATTTGTATAAATTTATTTTAAAACATAACCCTTTTAAAATTAAATGCACAACATTTGACAATATAATGAAACTCATCACCGACAGCATTTTCATAGTATAAAAGACAGTCATTGAAATTTCTATCAATATTTTACCACCGCCCAAACTGTTCATCAGGAAAACATGCCCATGCAATATATACCCCCTTAAACCCCACTTTAACATAGTAAAACTGGGGTATGCAGGGGTATACCTATTTTTCTTATTTTTGCTCCAAAACATAGATTGTGGGTACTCGTTAGAACCGCCTCAGCGAGGCGTTTCTAACATGTATCCACAATCTATGTTTCGAGCAAAAATAAGAAAAATATATATAAAAAAAATTCTTATGAAATTTTAGATTTTTTACAACCAAACAAATTTCTGTATATTGCATGGGCATGTTTTCGTAATGTGAAAAGATTGCGCTCACCTGAGGTGGTAGGTTTGCTATGTTAGCATATGCTAAACCTTGGGGTACAACTGTAAGTGCTACTGTGAGGCCGGCGATAACGTCACTCTGAAAATCGTAAAATCTGAAACGAAAAATAACCTACATGAAAAGGACATAAAAAAACTTGAGCACATGCGAGTACATGCAAAAGTGTAAGACGAACATGTTAACTCATTTAAGCCTGGCGTCCCTTTTATGGGACATAGGCAAACAGAATAGCCCCAGATGTGACGCCGCAGAACGCGGCGTCCCATCTGGGGCTATTCTGTTTGCTTAGAGAATTTTCACATTGAATAAAATTTAAAAATCACACCTGATGCCCCTAAGAACTGAAGTGGACTCACCCAAATGATAATGATGTGAAAATCCATTCGTCAAATATGGGTTAAAATGAAAATCATGTTTGACGTTCCAATCATGGAATTCAATAACAGTGTACTTTGTCAGTTGATTGTCAGTTGTCAGAGTCGCCTCTAACTTGTAAACGGCGTAGACAGTCATTTGAGGATAAAATTATTAGTATTATATATATATGTTGCTTCTATTTCGAGCTAGGACCAATAATGATCACAGGACAATATATCAAATGGTGACTATTTCTGATCCCGTAAAACCGGACCAATACCCCTTTTTGCTCTGGCCTCGCAAATTCAGTTTTTCTTTTATAAAACACTACATGCATTTTGACCGTTCCAATACAACTGTGAAATTATCATGACTTCTATTATCTATTATCGATTATAGGGATCAACCATGGTTTTCAGTGTTCAAACAGTGAAGGTGTTTGAATACAAGGCAGAAGGCATTGGCCAATGATGTCGACCAAAGCCCATGTTCAAAGGCACGTGATTTTCATGATTTGAACATGGGTTTCGCTGTTTGAACACTGCTTTCGGCCCAGTTGAAAAAAGGCTTCAAACACCTATGCGCATAAATAACTATGCAAGAATATTTTTCTTTACGTTTGTCTGTTATTCTATTAAAATGCACATCCGTTTTGGGCTGATTGGATGGCTATCCAACTCGGAAAGTGCTGGTCATTTTACTTTTTATACGTTTTATTATGTCGATTTAATTGTGACGATCTTTTTTTTTTTTTTTTTTTTTTTTTTTTTTTTTTTTAAGACGTCGGTGTTGTCGGGGTTTTAAATCTATTTTTGTCAATTTCGAAGTGTTTTGTACCAACTTTAATGAAGGAGGCACTTAAAAAGAGAACTAATAACTATCCCAAAGAGAGATCACCTGAGTATATATGCCATTTTCGGAGACAGCTAGGGTTTAGAAGTTTATGCTTCGATGAAAGCATTGTTCTTGACCTTGAATCATATATAAGAAATGGAATTTTAATTAAATTTCTACTGTATCTTCAATGGCTGTCTAAATCACAAAATGCCAGATTTAAGTGCCACAGTTGAATTGGTCCTTTGATGATACCCTATTTCAAATGTCCTGACGAGTTTAAGAGTTGATAAAATGTCCAAATCAGTCAAATAAATTTTATTTTGATTGACAATTTGATTTTCGATGATGATCCAGTCTAAATATGAAAACTCATATCGATATCCTTAGAGCAATAAAATATGGACCCGACTTGACCTGAAAGCCATTTTATGAGGACACCTGAATGTCCAAATATTTCTGACCAATTTGAGACCAAATAGATAATTTTTCTGGATGATCATCATCAGATGATATCACAAAGAAGAGCCAACATTGCTCAACGCTACAAGACATTATGTAAATGGTTCGTCATATAAGAGTCACCGCAGCACAGTGAGGTTCAGAAGGGGTCAAAATATTACACAAATTTTAAGTAAGGATAGAACGGTAATAGTTAGTAATATTCAGGAAAGTGGCGCAATTAGAAAGAAATTCTCACTCCAAAACTGAGGTGGGAAAGATTAAATTTACAAATATAAATTCAAGTAGTATAATACAAAAAGCCGAGTGAGCAGCCGAGTATTTCCCAATAGACGGTCACTCAGTTACCCGAACTAAATATTATGTACATGAAAACGTACATAAGGTACAAACAGCACAAAAATCAACACCAAATTTAAAACAATTAGAACCACAATTAAAGACAGTCAAGGAATCGCTATAATTAAATTCAATAAAATAATTATCAAAGTACCATGAAGTATTTTCATGAAGTCATGCTCTTAGTGAGGTGCAGGTTCAGATAACTAGGTTAACTTGCACGCAACGTGGTGTAACAAACCGCATGTGCAGTGTCATTGTGGTCAGTGACCTTATGATTACGTCTGTCAATTCAAATTTCATTTTAACTGTCCTGTCATAACTTCAACCAAAAGTGTAACTTTGATTGATTAGTAAATTAATTTGAAATTAAGCGGTAATGATATGTAATGATTTCAGTTGTCAAATAAGTATATTTCACACAAAAAAGAGTGTATTTCTTAGAGCTGACGTATGCTTTCTACTCCTGTGTAAGCAAAAATGTTACTATAATCATTAATTTTGCTTTAACATCACTAATACCTTCAATGAAAAAACGATGCCATTACGAAAACTTGCCCATGCAATATATAGAGACTTTTTTCAGTACCAAAAATTGAAAAATTCACCAGAAAAATGTTGATATTTTTCTTATTTTTGCTCAAAACATAGATTGTTGGTAAACGTTAGAACCGCCTCGCTGAGATGGTTCTAACGAGTACTCACAATCTATGCTTTGGAGCAAAAATAAGAAAAACAGGTATACCCCTGCAAACCCCAGTTTTGCTATATAAAAGTGGGGTTTAAGGGGGTATATATTGCACGGACATGTTTTCCTGATGAATGTTCAGTGCTTAATACTACACAAGTTAGTAAATCTTCGCGAGCATTTAATTTTCGCTAATATTCGCGAGTTTGGTGCCTTGCGAATTTAATGTTCTCGCTAATAAAGAATCTCTACGAGCCATGAGCCATACGAACACAAGATATCGCGAGTTATTCGGGAAAGGAAAATTCGCGAAATAAAAGTCACGCGAAAATTTCCGACTTTAAAGTAGTTTATACATTTCCAGAAATGGACACCAAAAACAATTTAGACTATACTGTATATCGCGGTTGTGGATGTTTTCATCAGTGTCCCCATAGACCTGGCGCCACAAAGAGAGAGAAAAATGAAAGAAAAAAGGCCCAAAGAAGTCGACACAAAGAGAGAGAAAAATGAAAGGAAAATACCCAAAGAAATCGATTCAGATACTGAAATAAATAGATCCATAATTAGATTTTAAACCTATTATTGGGTCAGTTTTCTCGAAATATATTCCATCCGATCCAAAAATAATGAATTTACCAATGGATATACAGCATTCGCTATAACTTTGTACTCAGCCATAGCGTACCACTATAGAAATCTGCTAAGAGGCTAATGTTAGGTGTAGAAACGGGTGCACCAAGTATGTCTTCACCCGATCAGCACCAAATATTGAGCAGAAAGAAAACAAAAAAAAAAAAAAAAAAAAAAAAAAAAAAAAAAAAAAGAACGTGACACTTTGCTGGATAAAGTACACACGTACGCTAGAATATAATGAATGGGAATACTATGAACAATAATAGGACATACCAGGCGCCAAATTATGTATGTTATTTGGCAAAGCGCAGTGGACTGGATGCATTTGCAAATATGTTTCGGTGTCCATATTTAGCTAATGAAAATTTTTCTTATGCTAACTACTAAGTAGCGCTAAAAGAAAAATAGAATTTAATTTGGGACCAAAGAGGATACCTTCATGTAGCGGTATTTCGTAAGGAACCAACACAATTTAACGAACAATGGGTGATCACTAAAGCAAGCCATTAATAAAAGGTGGAATGCTGCAGTAAACGCGTCGGGTATGACAAAAGAAAAAGAAAACACAAGTGTAGCCGTTACCATTGCAGTAGAATCAGTCTAACCAAATGAAAACGCCTTGGCGGAAATTCTATCCCCAATTGAATCTAGGTGGCCAATTGGACTGAATTCATCATATATCCTTATCCTTATGTCAAGACATGTTGCAAATGAAAGAAATTCAATGAGCCAACATAAAAGACGTTTGAATGAACTATCAAAAATGACAAGGGAAATAAATTCGAGGATAGATACAGTCAAGAGTGACATTTATAAAGAATTCGATGAACTTGAAGCTCAAGTTAAGGACATATCTTCTGTAAAATCTGACCTTGGACCTAATGGAGATATCGATTTGAGAATTGTTCTGAGAAATGTACCAGAATCCAGGGACGAAAATGTGATAGATAAAGTTAATGGTGTCATTCGCGAGGGCCTGAAACTCAGAGATGTTAAGGTAGTCAAGGCAGAAAAGAAACAGACGGAAAGACAGACTGGTCGTAACTCGAAGCCACCAGTCATTGTTGCATCTTTTGAATCTGCCGAAGATAAACGTGCCGTCATGACAAATAAGAAGATGCTGAAAGATGATAGAAACAAACATAAGCATGTATTCATACATAATGACCAAACTAAAGCGGAAAGAGTGCAACGAGCTAACTTTCAAACAATACTTGACTCCCTTAAGAACAACGGGAGTAGTAATCTTCAGATGAGAGGTTCGCGGGTCATCAGGGGTGCTCAGGACTGTAACGATAACACGGGTATAAATGAGAGACAAGGCAATCGACGAGATCGTTCCGATAACCACAGAAGTAATCGAAGTCGTGATACATCCGGGGATATGGCTAGAAACAGGGATACAGGCAGGGACGCTAGAGACAATGATCGTCATGTACCAAGGTCTGGTGCTGATAGATCAAATACGGACGCTTATAGAAATAGGTCGCAGCCAAGAGGAAGGTCAAGGAGATAGGTCGAGTGCGGATTTTGGAATGTAAACGGGTGGAGAGCAGACTTTAATTCAGATAATAGTAAACTAAGAACATTCTGCATAGAACATTTAAATCTGGACATTATCGGAATCGCAGAAACACATTTAAAAGGGTCTGAACAGTTGAATATACCGGGTTTTACATGGTTTGGCCAAAATAGGCCAGTAAGACATATAAGAGCTAGATGCGGGTCCGGGGGTATAGGTTTTTTAGTTCGTAATGATATTTTAAATGATTTTGATGTGAGAATTTTAGATGATACTATAGAAGGTATTTTATGGTTGTCTTTTAAAAACAAGCTTGACAATTCTATGTTTTTAACATGTGTAGCATATTTAGTACCTTTAAACTCATCATATAATGTCAATGCGAATGATTTTTTCGATAATTTACTATTTCAAGTTTCGCAATACCAGGACATCGCCGAGTTTTATATTTGTGGCGATTTCAATGCTCGTTGTGGCGATATGGCTGACTTTATTGAAGGTGTAGACCATCTACCAGATAGGCAAGTCGTCGACTATACGCAAAATGCATACTCAGATATGTTCATTGACTTTTTGATAAATGTTAACTGCTGTATCGTGAACGGTCGAAACTCTATAGCTAACGATTTTACTTTTGTGTCAACAAGAGGCTGCTCTGTTGTTGATTATTGTCTCACGGCCTACGAAACATTGTCAAGATTTTCAAATTTTAGAGTTTTAAGGGCTAATCAGCTTGTTCAAGAATCTAACATTTTGGGTCATGTCGATACAGCACAAACAGTTCCGGACCATTCTTTTTTACAATGGTCGTTTTCGCTGAACTGCAAAAGTCATACGCCATCTCATACTGCCACACTGAGCGAGCGAATCAAGTATAACACCTGTAATATTCCACAAACCTTTATGTTAGGAAATGATGTACAAAATGAAGTTTTTAATACAATAACCAATCTTGAGTCAAGCGTAAAAGATCAGGTTGAAATTGATAATGCTTTTGATCAATTTTGTTGTACAGTCAAGCAATGCATGGATAATGATCTTCAGAAAAAGCACATAAAAGTAGATATAGGATTTTCTAATAAAAAGAGAAAAATATTAAAACCTTGGTGGAACGACACTTTGTCTGTTCTTTGGAACGATATGTGTGCTTCAGAAAGGGAGTGGCTACGTGAACCTAACACAGTTATAAAGGCTAGAAAGAAACAACTGTTCGTTGGTAAAAGGAAAATATTTGATAAGGAAATTAGGCTAAGCAAACGCCGATATAAGAAAGAAAAAGATGAGGAACTGCTAGAAATTCAAAATAGAGATCAAAGAGAATTTTGGAGAAAAATAGGGTCTATTGGGGTTAGTCAGAACAGACAGAGTGGCATTCCATTTGAAGTCAAACTTGAGGATGGCAGTATATCGAATGATATGCAAACAGTCATGAACCGCTGGAAGAATGACTTCTCGAATCTCTTAAATCCAATAAATGACACTACCGATACAGATAGGCCTGTTATTGTTCCAAACAACAACCTAAATCATGCTATGTTGAATGATGTTGAACTAAATGGTAATATCACGTATGAGGAGTTGTGTAAAGTAATTAAAAATGCAGGTAATAACAAAGCACCTGGTCATGATGACATCCCGACAGAAGTTTTGAAAAATGAAACGGCTAGATTCTTTTTGCTGAGATTATTTAATGTTTGTTTCCAGACAAGTAAAGCTCCAACTCAATGGTCTAAATGTATCCTAAATCCTATTCCAAAAAGTTCAACGTCTGATAAAAGAGACCCGCTGTCATATAGAGGGATCGCTCTAGCACCATCTTCTTATAAACTATTCTGTGGTATTCTTAATAACCGTCTTGTAAAGTGGGCAGATGCGAATGGGGTTCTTGCAGACGAACAAAACGGTTTTCGCAAAGGTAGAAGCACTGTTGACCATATCTCAAGTCTTACAAATATGATCGAAACCCGCAAGCTGAAACGAAAACAAACATTTGTAGCATTTATTGATTTTCGTAAGGCCTATGACTGTATTGATAGATCTTTACTTTGGTTAAAACTTGAAGATTTAGGTATAGGGGGAAACATATTAAATGTCATAAAAGCTATGTATAGTGATGTCGAATATTGTGTAAGGCTAAATGGGGTTGATACAGAGTGGTTTAAAGTAATAAACGGGTTGAAACAGGGCTGCATGCTTTCACCGCTTCTTTTTAACCTTTTCATCAATAACCTTGTAGAAACCATAAATAGCCTAGGGTTGGGGGTAGATATCGGCCAGGAAAAAGTGTCAGTTCTGTTATATGCCGATGACTTGGTTCTAGTTGCAGAGACAGAGGCCGACTTGCAAACTCTACTTAATACCCTGTCGTGCTGGTGCACAAGAAATCACATCACGGTCAACGAGTCTAAGTCTAATATAGTTCATTTCCGAACGCCATCAATTCCTCGAACACTGTTTAATTTCTCATGCTGCGGAAAAGCTTTATCAGTTTCTGCACAGTATAACTACCTGGGGCTATTGCTTACCGAATTCCTAGATTTCGCTGCCATGGCTAGTGCAGTAGCAAAATCAGCCAGTCGAGCCCTCGGATTAGTTATTTATAAATGTAAGCTCAATGGTGGACTGCCTTTTAAGTGTTTTACTAAACTGTATGATTCTCTGGTATGGCCAATAATTGAGTATGGTGCCAGCATCTGGGGTACCACCACCAGGTCGTGTATCAATGCAGTCCAAAACCGCGCTAGTAGATATCATTTGGGCGTTGGTAAATACACACCTAATCTTGCGGTCCAAGGTGATATAGGATGGGTTCCAACACAGGTCCGACAGTGGAAATCATTGGGAAGGCTTTGGAGTAGATTCAAAGAAATGCCCGAGGGTCGTATAAACAAACGCATATTTTCATGGTCTATATCAAACTCCTCGGCATCGTGTAAAAATTGGTATTTTAAATTCAAAGCCCACATGACATCATTAAACCTTGATATTATTTGCGATGAAAACACGAATTTCTCTAAAAGTTTTATACTAAAAAATATTCACGAAAAAGAGTTTTCTGTATTTAAATCTAACTGGAGATCTGACCTGGACAATACGCATCGTCCGAATGGTAGCCAAAGCAAGCTTCGTTCATATAAGTCCTTCAAAGACACATTTGACACTGAAAGTTATGTTTTAGATGACATTCCTAGGGCGCATAGGAGTGCTTTGGCCAAATTCAGATGTGGTGTAGCCCCAATTAAAATAGAAACCGGAAGGTATGAAAACCTATCTATAAATGAACGCAAATGCTTCGCTTGTGATGCTGTGGAATCCGAATGTCATGTCATTTGCGAATGTCCTATTTATGAAGACTTGCGTAATATTCTCTTTGCAAAAGCCAGAAATGTATTGCAGAATTTTGATATCTTAAGTAATTTTGATAAAATGTGTATATTGCTCTCAAACTGTGATATTGTAAAACTAACTGCCAAAATCCTCTGTGATATTTTGAACCGTAGACGATCATTTTTGTATCGTTAAATAATTACATGTATCTTATGGACAAATAATTAATGTGTATTAACTAAGAATGACGCGGTGATAAGTATTGTTACGAGTATCGGTGTCCGCTCGACACACGGAGGCCCCCGACTGCTCCGGGCACATGCAAATGTCACCTTGAGAGACGGGATGGCACGTGGAGAAGCTTCTCGCGACGCTCCGGTGCCTGTTGTCCCTGGTGAGCCAGTCTTCATAACGGCTCGCAGCTTCAACGCTGGTACCTCTGTGTGTCGGGTGGATGTCAAAAGGAATACTTGTACCTTTGCTTTGAAATATAATGTTACGTAGGTGACCTATAAAATTGTAGTTTTTATCTTTTATTTCTTCCAATATAGATATATTTTGTATATAGTGCATGCTCAATCGTATGTTAGAACATGTTCATATTTTATGTTGCTTTTTTTTAATCCAAACAGTGTCTCATAAGTCTTAATGGCTGGATATCAAATACGTTAATGTTGTTTTATGTACTTTGTTTATATGTATATTTGATATGTGACACTATAATAAATCATTACTTACTTACTTACTTTTTTGCAGAAGGCAACTCCTGATTTCAGAGCATACAGGACCAGAGCAGATATTCAACATGTGAAACCTCAATGGAGATACCTACACTGATAACAGAATGAATCGAGTGTCTTAGACGGATATCACCATGTAGCAACTATAGAAAAGCTGTCGAAAACATGCAAGATCATATGAACAGTTTTTTTTTTTTCAGTTGCAGCACATGAGACCCGTTGATAACTGTTGTTAGATTGTGACGTGCATCCCCACTTTCTAGAAAGAAGTGAATTTGAAGGCTACCGAGAATAGCCGGAACTGGAAGTCGGAACATAAAATTACGTTTTGTAGAAACTATTGTTAGTACGGAAGAGGATGATGCTTTGTTACATAACCTTTACAAGATACGAGATGAAGATTTATCCTCACAAGTTTTCAAGGACAGTGTTATCGCAAGTATATCACAGACAGAGGAAGGGATGAAATTTGGAAGCATGAATACCTCCTCACTACAATCTGAATACCTCCTCACTACAATCTTTAAACGGTATTCTATAAAATTCATCATAATTTTATGCACCCAATAAGCTTTGCCATTGAAGCATTCATAATTGCAAATTTTGGTCTATTTTCACCATTTATTAATCCATTTTCAATAACAGTTTTTTTTTAAAGCTGAACCATTCAGAACTTATGTGCAAAGCGTCATTTTGGTTGTCGCACAGATAAAAGTAAAAAAAAATAATCTAACTGTAATTAAAAATCAAATCAAAACGTGTAAAATGTAGGTGATCATCTTTATTTTTTTTATAAGTTGAGCTGGCAACGCTTATGGGATACATAACTGTGTGGGATGTTGCTGTGTTCAAGAAAATTTGTCACCTTTATTTTATTTCAACATTATTTTATAGGCCTACATAAATTCAGTAAAACCGCTCTTTAAATGGTTTCGGAATATTTGCCTACAACATCTAATCTAAGATATAATTCCAAGTTCAGAGATTGTATATACGGCATTTGTATAATTTTATCTATAGATCCTTAACCATTTTTCTGAGAAAAACATCGAGTTCCATATTTGTATTTTTCCTCACCTGTATTTAGGTAACCAGTTTGTAATAGGGAATTTATTTTTCACATTTTGTAGTGTACAACATTTCGCACAATATTCCTTCGCCTCTTGCTTGATTCGCTCCATTTTGTTTCGATCTATCCGAAAGGATCACAGGCGAGCACTGTATCAAGAGCACATACTTATTTATCAAATGATTGTAAATTGTCCATCGTATTAATATCAAGCTCAGTCTTTGCTGTTGGTCTGTTTGTTTAAGATAACTACCATCTTCTATCTGTATCAAATTGATTCAATTCTTCACATTCTTCACAATCAAAGCCACAAATTGAACTTAAATAATTATAGATAATAATGAGAGTAAAGAAAATTGTATTATAATTAGTCAATTGTTTTTTATTTCACAATATATCCAAAAGTCAAAGATGACACGTGATTTCGTGTGTGTCACGTGATTATTAGTTTATTACTCACAGAAAACACGTTTTATTCAAAAACCATCACCTTATCGAAACAACAGCATCCAGATGCTGATTTCTAATTCATGCAAGTGCATGCAAGGTTTATAAAATCCAGTATCGTTATATCACACACTACTATTTATCTGCCTAGAATCCTTTTTTGGTGGTTTACGTTATTGTTCAATTATATAACCTCTATATTTGCACCAGAGCTTATTCCATGCATTTATTAAAATTATTTCTAATAAAGACACAGTTTCGAACTCGCCGAGGTATCGAAAGTACGAGAACGCATGTCCCCTTAAGCAACTTAAGCAACTTATGCAATGCTTATGGGTTATTCAAGTGCACAAAATCATTTCCTCTATTTGCAAGTGATTTCTTAGCATGTGTACCCCGGGGTACGAGTTCATAACTTTATCTATACTTATATGAGCCACGTCATGAGAAAATCAACAATGTGGTTTCCGAACAGATCCGACACAAACGGAGCTGTACAAGCACAGACGATGGCTAGAGACTGGAAAGTTTGGATTTAGAAAGTAGAGGAATTGTACCATCCATGTAGCGAAAACAAAGAATCAGCATCGCTATTACTGTGAAGCTGATCTGTGCCTTTGTTTTCGCATATGAAAAAATGATTTTTTTTCATGACGCGGCTCATTAGATTAGTGCATGTCATTTAATCTTATTTATCGAAATTTTAAAATCTTAAATATTTTGCATCTTTTAAGCTTACTTCATGTTGACAGGCAAATAAGGATTGAAACAATGCGTACAAACCATTAGTATCTAGTTGCACATCACTGCCCAGTACGTCCTTGCTGAATAATGCAACTAGACCCTTGTCGTACAAACTGTTTAAGAGCAGTGCTTACAGTGCCATTGCGAAAACATGTCGATGCAATATTGAGCCGCCTCGTGGGAAAACCAACAATGTGGTTTCCGAAACGGTCTGACACAAACCGGCCTGTACAAGCACAGAAGATGGCTAGAGACTGGAAATTTTGGATTTAGAAAGTAGAGGAATTGTACTATCCGAATAGCGAAAACAAAGGCGCTGATCAGCTTCGCGGTTACCGCGAAGCTGATCTGCGTCTTTGTTTTCGTCTATGCAAATTGTTGGTGTTCCCATGAGGCGGCTAATATGTAGAAAAAATTGAAATATTTTCTGTTAGATTTTTTTTTCTCATATACCCTTCTTATTTTGCACAAGAAAGAAAGAAAATAATAATAATAATAATAAACGACTAGTCTTTGTTTTGGAACAAAAATAAGAACAAAGTGAAACACATGTACACCCCATTTTTTATGTAAAAGTGAGATGTATGGGGGTATACATCTAACGAACATGTTATCGTGATGGTATGAAAAAAACTATCACATTCTTCACACTGTGACAAACTGTTAAATGGGCGTTTTCGCAAATCAATTGCGATTCTTATAACTTTCACAAGATATTTTAAACTGTTTTTTTTTTTTTTTTTTTTTTTTTTTTTTGTTTGTTTGTTTGTTTTATACAACATCAGTAGCGACTGAAGCTATCACCTTTCGCCGTCTCGGACAGTTGGTCTTTGATGGCATTTCCGCACCTTCCTTAACCCATTTTTGACGAATGGATTTTCCCATCATTATCATTTGGGCGAGTCCACTGTCATTTTGATGGACATCAGGGGTGATTTTGATTTTTTATTCCATTTCTCGATGAATTTTCTCTAAGCAAACAGAATAGACCCAGATGGGACGCCGTGTTATCTGGGGCTATTTTGTTTGCCTATGTCCCATAAAAAGATAGTGTTTGCTATAGGTTTTGCACTGGGTTAAATCAAGATTACATTTAACTCCTTTTCAATTTCAGTATGTCCCTTTTCTTTTTGTCGATCCGCGGAAAGGCTGGCCATGGCGTACACATGTCTTATTGTTTTGGACCCCAAGATACCTTTCACTCTGCCTGAGATGAAAGGTATCTCGGGTACAGATGGTGCAAATTACAAAGTAATAAAATAATTAACTCCCCCAGTGCTACTGCGGTCATTATGCAAATTTTGCTATGGTTATCTTGTGATTAATTATCTGTTGATAATTGATATATCTATATAAAAATCAGAATATTTAATTCTACATTTTAGACGAAAACAAGGTAAAAAATCATAATTATCAGAATCTTTTGAATAAAATTGCATTTTCAATCTTTCTTCTACATGAAATATTAACGATTTTGCACAGTGATAAAAATATTTTTTATCTGACATGATCAGCTAATTACACACCCCCTGCAGTGAACTGCAGCATCAGCAACACTTTATTGCCCAGTTTTATAGTTGAAACCATATGCTAACTTCATGGTTCAGGGAAGAAAAAATGCACAGAAATTTTATAAGAGATGTGTACGCTATGCAAAGTACGCTGACGTTTCTTGTAAGGCCTTATTGGGTTCCGGTCAGTCTATGTACGCCTTGAAAGTTCAGCACTAAGACCTGTTTAGTTACATTTGCTTTTTCGTGCAGTGTGCTTCAGAAAAAAAACTTCAATTTCTCCAATTTGACTTATCTAGAGCTCTACACTTCTCTCCAAGAGTATTTTGATAAACTGATAGTTTATATATATATGTAACTACATGATAGTAAAAGAGTGATGTTAAAAGCAGCAGAGTGATTGTAATACTACCTGTCTTATAAGTAGATTTAAACTGAAGCAAGAGCTGTTGAGATAAAACGAAAATCAGAGGGATTTGAGAACCCCAAAATTGGGGGAGATTGGTGGAGAAAGTCGACAGTGTGTTACGTGACCGTTAGCACTCAGTAAACGTTTGGCACTCTATTATGTATCTGACTTGTTATTATTTTGATAACCTTTCCTTACTGATATGCAACCCATTTTTCCACACAAGAATAGCTGATATTCAAGTTTCATAGAAAGGTACAAGTAGGCAATGATCAGGAAATGTCGCAATCAGAAAGAAATTCCCACTCCATAAACCGAGGGGTGGGAAATAACTAAAATGACACTTAGGTACTTATACCAAGAAAACATATCGTAAGCCGAGTGAGCAGCTATTCTCCAATAGGCGGCCACTCAGTTACCCGAACTTAACTAAAAATATAAAAACGTGCACAAGGCTCAAACAGCATAAAAATTTGACTCCAAAATACAAAACAATTAGAACCACAAAAGAAGTATCGCCTTGGAACGATCAGTAATATAAAATGACGGGGGGGGGGGGGGCTTAAACCGGTTTTACTGCCCTCATCTTCTGCAGTGGTTCACAACATTTAGTTACTTTTTCGGTCCTCGTGGTGACTCTCGAAACATCAAGGACAAACGAATAAATTATGATAACCACCATGATGAATCAAAAACGAAGACTTAACAGTATCAGTAAGCTGCCCGACGATGTAGATCCCTGAGCGCCGAATAACTTACTCGGAAACCCGGAGCAAAAGAAAAACTCCAGTTGAACCCCGGTGGGCTAAGCAACAGACAAGAAGCCCCGGCCCCAACCATCTAAGATAAATAGCTTTATGTCAGGACCATCATAGAGTCTGGCGCCCGACCCACCGGCGTACAGTTAAAGAAGGCAGCATAGTTATCAACCACGATTGGGTTAAAAACTAAACATGAAGACTGTCGCATAACATTCAAGTTATAACCTATAACCTATAACATGTAATGATTTTTCTCAACTGAAAAGAAAAAATCTTCCTTCCTATAATTTTCTAAAATTTGTAAACCAAGTCACCATAAAATTCTGGTTACGAAAGGCCCTCACGCCGTAAAAGCGTCTTTAGCCCAACATTAAATTTGGGAATCAACTCATAGTGCCTGCGATAAAAATTTAGAAAATGTTTTTCGAAGTTTATGATACCGATAGCCCTGCTGGAGAAGTTTGGCTGTTAACATTTATTTCGCGCGTTGAAGTCCGCTACATGATTGCAGACTCTAGCAAACTAATAAGTTGCTAAATGTTTACACCATACGAAGCACAGCGAGGAACGTCACCATCCAAAAACGGAAAATTTACTGTATCAAAATCAAAGTCATCGCGTTTATCAAAAATTTTAAAAGGAACAAATTCATGTTCAATAGAAAGATGTAAATCCAAAAAGGGGGCTTCGGTATCTGTGGCGTTGACTTTATTCAACTGTAGTTCAGGTGAATAAATTTGATTGAACATGCCTTCAAAATAAGGATTGTCAATGCTCAAACGGTCATCGAGGTACCTAGAAGTCGAATTAAAGGTCTGGATAACATCAGCTTGACTGTGATCAGCTTGGTTAAGAGAATCCATGGAATCTCTTTCGTAGCAGTATAAAAATAAATCAGCTACGAGAGGGGTGCAATTTGTACCCATCGGAATTCCCACAGTTTGTCTGTATAACTTTGTTCCTAATCTAATATAAATACTATCCAGGAGATAGGATAATGCATTGAATACATTCTGACATGGCCAAAGTGTATATCGACTTTGGTCAGAGGAAGTGAAAAAGGCTTTTTTGTCATTACATGCCAAATAAAGTGAACCATAGTTTTTAATGCCCTTTTGAAGGTCCACTCTATCAAATCCAGAAGTTTTTCCTTAATCAGATTATGTGGCAATGTGGTATACAGAGTAGAAAAATCGTATGTGGGCAAGCTCGTCGCTCGGAACCCTCTACACTTCAGTTTACTGAGCACCTCGCCAGAATTTTTATTGACACCAAAACCAGTTTTTATTTGAAGTTTCATACACCGTCTTACAGACATGGGATTTGATAGTAGTAATACAGGAAGTTAATAATTTAGAAAGTTCAGCTCTAGTTCTTTAAGAACTAGAATTTGCAATAAATCTAGCCTTATAAGGTCTTTTATGAAGTTTAGGTAACCAATACATCGTAGGAAGCTTGTCTTGGCCTTCATTGACACAAACAGAAAACTTAACAGGTAATTCGTTTAAGTGAGAACTAGATATTTCATCACTATCTGTCTCCTTATAAGCCCTGGCACCATCAAGTTCCTGTTTTAATGTGTTAATGTAGTGAAGCCTACAAACAACAACTACATTGTTTGCGGCCTTGCCTGCTGGAACCAAGCCATACTTTCCACAAGGAACCATGGCTAACGGTTTGTAGTTTATTTGTATGAAAGAATGACCATTTTTGTTCTAAGCCTGAAAAGTTGGTGTCTTTGTGGGCACTTTTTTTTTACAAAGTTACAACCTGATTTTTATTCAATAGGCATTGTTGTTTCAATTTAAAACTAAAGACGTTGTAATTTTGCAAGAAAAATCATATTCCACCAGGACGTTTGTAAGAAACTTTGCTAGTGGGTTCTTTCATGGGATAAGCATTTCTTAAAGCACTGTGGGGTCACCTCTGGCTTTGTATACTGCTAAATACGGGTTGGAATTTCGTCATACACTTTCATGATTTTGGCATAGAATACCGTAGTGGGCTAAATTTATTGTCAGGCAATGAGTCGCATCTCCTCGTGATGATATTCCAAATCTCTTCCATTGGGTTTTATATATAGGAAATTACCTTTCCAATCAATGATGCGAAACGAATTTGTATTTATGCGAGACAATGTTCTTTGTAATAATTCTAAATCCGCAAAACATATTCTTGAAATCAGAAGAGCGTCTGTCTTTGAATGTCCTGGCGATTCCCTCGACTTAAAAACCCTAAAGACTGAGAGGTTTGGAGAAAAGATAGCCTAACAAGAAAAAAGCTTATCTGTGAAAGATTCATCCCATGGAAATATGTGCCGAGAAACAAAGCACGAAACTGTATGATGAAATGCTAACCTGCGTTTTGGCAGTATACAACGCCAGTGCTTTAAGACATACTTACCTCATGAAGGAACCCAAAGGCTTTTTTTTTTTTTTTTTTTTTTTTTTGTACAAACGTCCTGGTGGAATACGTTTCTTGCAAAATAGCACTGATGTGTTTAGTTTTAAATTGTAACAACCACTTTATGGCCCATCCCCTTTCTCAATAATATGCTCACTCCTCTCAAAGGATATCTGTTTATTATTCTTCTTCTTCTTCTTCTTCCTCTTCTTCTTCTTATTATTATTATTATTATTATTATTATTTATTTATTTATTTATTTATTTACAATGAAGTTCTAAAATACACATTGAATGAAAACCAGTGTGTAACTTTGCAAATAGTGCCCCAAAGGCCCCAAATGTTTAACCTCTTATCGAAGCCGATAGGGAAGTACTAAAATGTGGTTGTTCGTCTCTCACTAATGAGAAAGACCATTATTATTTCTTGAATACGGTTCATGTGTGTTGGTTAGTTCTTTGATGGCTGACTATTAAACTGTCGGTTGCAAGTAGAGCACATCAATGTCATGGAATCTGCTGGTGGCCCATTGGTCTTAAATGTATGGGTAGTTTGACTTGACCACTTTTCCTGTGCAGGTGCAGAACTTTAAAGCCAGTTAACAAATACTCAATTGGCCAGTCAGTTAGTGATCATCGTTTACAGGAGCACCCAACTTATTTTTCACATCCCCAGTGGGTAGGGTAGTGGCCCTTACAGGGGCGGATCCAAGATTTCTGGAATGGGGGTTCAAATCCATAAAGAGGGGGCTCGATTTCAACATTTTATCTGATTTTTCATAAATTTTGCCATGAAATTGAAACAATTTGGTCCCAAAGGGGGTTCAAGCGAACCACCCGAACCCCCTCTAAATCCGCCACTGCCTTACTGTCCGCAAACCAGAAGTCAGGTTTACTTAAACTCATCAGGAAAACATGTCCGTGAAATGTATACCCCCTTAAACCCCACGTTTATATAGTAAAACTGGGATATGCAGGGGTATACCTACTTTTCTTATTTTTGCTCCAAAACATAGATTGTGGGTACTCGTTAGAACCGCCTTGCCGAGGCGGTTCTAACGAGTACCCACAATCTATGTTTTGAGCAAAAAAAAATTTCCACTGAATTTTTTCATTTTTACAACAACAAAAAAATCTATATATTACATGGGCGTGTTTTCGTAATGTGAATAAATAAGACGATCAAACTCTGTCAATGTCGCATAGCTGAGGGAGGCATATTTTCTATGAAAGCTATCTCGAGGAATTTTATAAAATCTACATTGTGACCGAACCCTTTTATTCACGTGGTGTAACTACAAACCACTTCCTGATTCCTAATTTGTAGACTTTCATCGATGGAAGATGCTAAAATATCTATCTATAGTAGTTTATATCAACCACAAATTGATACTGATCAATCTAGGGGGCAACCTACCTATGATAACCAGAAGCTTGTATATCTGATGCACTTCACAATGAAACATCATAAAAACAATTTGTTTACTTTATATGATAGGTAAAACAAATTTCAGTTGTTATCACTGAAAGAAAGTTGTAAAATTCAATTGTAGTACTTTACATGAATTTCGTCTGGACTCATGTTAATGAATACGGGAAGTCAGAATCGGGAGAAATAAAAGAAAATTCTTATCATTTGGAATTGTGTGCAGCAACATGATCATTGTGCACAAAAAAATACAATTAGGCAAAGATCAGGAAAAGGCGCAATCAGAAAAAGATTCCCACTCCAAAAACCGAGGTGGGAAAAAACTATATTAACAATCAGGTACTTATACCATGAAAACATATAGTAAGCCGAATGAGTATCAGTTACCTAAACTTAACTAAGAATATGAAAACATACATGAGGCGCCAACGGCACAAACTTTTTAAACACCAAGACATGAAACAAAAAGAACCACCCCTGAAGTATCGCCTTGGAACGATCGGTAATATAAAATTACTGGCGGGCTTAAATCGATTTTACATGGCCAAAACCTCACCCTCAGCTTCTGCAGTGGTTTATAACATTTAGTTAGTTCTTCGGTCCTCGTGGTGAAAATCTAATACTAGTCAATGAATCATCAAGTACAAACAAATAAATCATGATAAACATCCTGATAAATCAAAAACGAGGACTCACAGATTGAGTAAGCTGTCCGACGATGGAGATCCCTGGGCGCCGAATAAATTACTAACTCCGGAGCAAAAGAAAAACACCAGTTGGACCCCGGTGGGCCAAGCAACAGACAAGAAGCTCCGACCCCAACCAACTAAAATGAATAGCTTTAAGTCGGGGACATCATAGAGTCTGACGCCCGACCCACCGGCGTGCAATTCAAGAAGGCAGCATAGTAATGAACCATGAATGGGTTAAAAACTAAGCATGCAGACTGTCGCATAACATTCAAGTTATAACCTATGCGTCTCTAACGTGTAACGATTTTTCTGAACTGAAAAGAAAAATCATTCCTTCCTATAAGTTTCTTAAATTTGTAAACCAAGTCACCATGAAATTCAGGCTCCGAAAGGCCCTCACTTAAAAGCGTCTTTAGCCCAACATTATATTTGAAAATCAATTCATAGTGTCTACGATAAAATTTAGAAAATGTCTTTCGAAGTTTATGATACCGATATCACTGTTGGAGAAGTTTGGTCGTTTAACATTTATTTCGAGCGTTGAAGTGCGTAACATGATTGCAATCTAGAAAACCTAATAAGTTGCGCAATGTATACACCATAAGAAGCACGGCGAGGAACGTCACCATCCAAAAACGGAAAATTCACTATATCAAAATCAAAGTCATCGCGCTTATCATAAATTTTAGAAGAAACAAATCCATTTGCAACAGAAAGATGTAAATGAAGAAACAAATCCATTTGCAACAGAAAGATGTAAATCTAAAAAGGAGGCTTCGGGATCTGAGACATTGGTTTTGTTCAACTGTAGTTCAGGTGGATAAATTTGATTGACCAAACCTTCAAAATAAGGGTTGTCAAATAAGGGTTATCAAAACATCATTAGGAAAACCTGCCCATACAATATAAAGAGATATTTTTCAGCTGTAAAAACTAAAAAAAAAAATCATTGGAAAAATTTTGATACTTTTAATATTTTTGCTGAAAACATTGATTGTGGGTACACGTTAGAACCGTCTCACCGAGGCGGTTCTAACGAGTGTACGTTTCCATTTGGATGAATGTATTGCGTCTAAGCTTGATTTGACATCCATCTTGCAGCTTAGAATAAGAAGCAGGTAAGCCATGATCAGTTTGTCACCAAGACTTGATTGCGTGTTATGTATGAGTGCGGGTAATACATGGCAAATTTCGGTAATAGATGACCTCATTATTGAGAAGAATGTTTTTGTTAGCCATAGAAACCATACAGATTTATAGCCCAAACTTATTTCACTTTGAGCATATTCTTATTGCAATACGGGGTCTCAATGAATCTGCTCGCATATCTAAAATAAATTTTTCTGTAAGGGAGGGAATAGCACTCCTCCTCTCCCTCGTGTGAGACCTTAACGTAATCCCCAAGTTTAACGGATTGCCTGTGGATCTTGTGTTTTTTAAACTGATCGGAAACCCAGAAAATGTGTTGTCTTATGTGTAGCAATCCTCACTTTATAATTGATTCATGAGATAAAAGACCAAGATAAAGGATAACGGTTGATATAGACATTCTATATCTCTTTGATTATTTGCAATATCTTTATACATACATTATCTATCTTGTAAGGGCATGGAAAAGTACATTGACTATGTCTAGAATTTAAAATATTTGAGTTAAGAATGTCTTAAGTTAGTAACGATTTGGATAAGCTCGAGCAAACTGGGCTGCAAGATATCTTTACCTAGTCAAAAACATATTGATTAAATATTTTAACCTCTGTCATCGATTGATTTACTATATTACAGTTATCAAATGATTGATTAAATATATAACATAAATAGATCGATTGATTAAATAATCAATATCAGCATCAATGAACTTTCCATGTATTAATTAGATATATGCCCCAGTATTAAATCGATTGATTCAATAACTACCTCATTCATCAATGGATTGATTAAATATTTGCCTCAGTAACAGTTATTTGATAACAGAAATCAGTCGATTGATTTAATGTCTGCCTCAAAAATGAATCAATTAATCAAATACCTGCCTCAGTAATAAATCAATTCATTAAAATCTGCCTCAGTAATCAATAGATAGAATTCATATTTGTTAGTAATCAATCCATAGATAAATTATATTCCTCAGTAGTCAATAGATTGATTAAAAATCTGCCTCAGTAAGCAGAAGATTGATAAAAAAAAATAAACAGTTATCAATCGATCTATGAAATATTTGCCTCAGTTTATCAGTCGATTAAGTCAATATCTGCCTCAACAGACTGATTCTATAGTCAACAGTAATCAAACGATAAACTGAATATTTGCCTCAGTTATCAATCGATAAATTGATTTAATATTTGCTACAGTTTTCAATAGATTGATTAAACATATGCTTTAATTATCAATAAATTGATCTTATATTCATGTATCAATCGATTACATAAATATATAGCCTCAATAATCCGAATAGATTTATCAAATACCCGCCCCAGTAAACATCAGATTTATCAAATATTTGACTTAAGTTTACAATCGATTGTTTATATCTATGCCTCTGTTTGGTTAGATTGGTTAAATATTTGACCCAGTTATCAATAAAGTGACCAATTTGTTGATTAAATAGTAAAACAGTTATCAATCGATCGATTCGCTTTTTACCACAATAATAAATATAGTTTGATCAATTATCAAACAATTATATCTGCCTCAGTTATCAATAGATTTATCAAAACTCTAGAAATGATCAGAATTTGGACAACTATTTGATCCAGTTATCAATCGATTGATTATATAACTGCCTCGTCGACCAATAAATTTATAAAACGTTTGCCTCAGTCATATATTGATTGATTTATCGATTGATTAAATATATGCTTCTATAATCCGAATAGATTTATTCAATATCTGCCGTCAGATTTATCAAATATTTGACTGAGTTTGCAATATTGTTTACATCTATCCCTCTGTAATCGATAAGTTGGTTAAATATTTGACTCAGTAATCAATAAATTGATAAAATATTTAACAGTATTCAATTTATTGATTGAATATTTGCCACAGTTTTCAAAAGATTTTAATGTTTAAACATTGGCCACAGTAACCAATAGATTTATTAAATCAATTTGTTGATTCAATAGTAAAACAGTTACCAATCGATTGATTCACTTTTTGCCGCAGTAATAAATATAGCTTGATAAATTACCAAACAGTTATCAATCGATTGATTAGATATCTGCCTGAATTAGCCATTAATTTATTGAAAATCTAAAAATGATTTTAAACGATTGGATAAATATCGACTCAGTTATCAATCGATTGATTCTATAAACAGATTTATAAAACATTTGGCTCAGTGATCAATATATTGATTTGATATCTAACAGTGTTTAATCGATTGATTAAATATATTTTTTTCAGTTATCAATCGATTGATTAAATATATTTTGAAGTTATCAATCGATTGATTAAATCCTCGGCCTCGGTAATCAAACGACTGATACGAATGGTCATTTCATATAAAATTTATTAAACGAGCCTTCGGCGAGTTTAATAAATTTCATATGAAATGACCACGAGTGTAAGATTCGTTTTATTATATGACTTTTAAAATAAGATTTTAATGCCTTCAAAGTGGACATATTTTCAACGAAAATTTACATTGTTGTTACGGACGTCGTCAATGACATTATAATACGTATTCCCGCAAAAGTGTTAATACACGTGTGGTCATAACACTTTTATTACATGACGTTATCCTCTGGAAAACAGAGACGTCATATGACAAAGCTCCTGAAAACTTATCCATCAGTTTTCTTTTCCATGAATAGTTTATTGAGTGTATCTTGCTAGTATGGATTGCCTTTCGCCAAATTCGCTCATCTTGGAAGTTTTGTTGGGTTTACATGCCTTTCACCATACGAATATTAAACCCAGAATAGCTTGCATACATATGAGTACAGGCTCAAGACCGAACTCTTCGTCATCGTTGGGTTATGTATGAAAGTGCGACTATTTCAAAACTTTTGTGTGAACCTTTGAAGAACATCGAAGATTGAATCAAAACTTCGTTAGTGATTTTGTTTGGTTAGTACTCATTCAATATAATTGTAGGGTGGGTCAAAGTGTCTTGCTCAAAGACGCTACACGGTAGAGATGGGTATAGAATCCATGACCCCTCGCTCGCTCCGGAGTTATACACTCTAATACCCAGTCACCTCAACTGGGATTGTTTAACATCTAATATAATTTGTTTTTCACACAACTTATGCGTATTATGATAGATACACCATGCACCTGTGACAATGGGCGTGCTGTAATTTAAGAGGACCCATATCAAATGGTACAATATCATCTAATTTTCATTATAAAATAGTTTTGAACCACGCCGGATGAAAGTTTGCCTGTTTGCATGTAGGACTTTTAGAAGTTCAAACCACTAAGCTATCAACACAAAAAAACTACTTACCAGAAACGAACAATCGTTTTGTCGTTAAACATTCGCGAGGCCATGGTACCATGGTATGCAGGTCGTAATTTAACAATTGTTTTAAAAGAGAAAAGCAAATTGTTTCCCGCGAACGAACTAAAAATACATACACATTTGACACCCGATACACCCTATAAAATTCTCTATATCCTTTGTACAACCCAGTTCGTCTGGGCAAGAGTGTGTGGCAATGGGGGTGTTGGGAATTGTATCAATTGCCTTCGCTGTTTGCATTTATCAGGTAAGAGTTTCCTAAGGGCAAATGTGCCAAATGTCATACAAAGAAGTTTTCGGGTTTGATTTTGTTTAGAATGGCCGAAGATTGGTGTGGTATTAGTTTCGTCATTCGAAAAGCAGTTTTGCGGCAATCTGCTCCCAACTGGCAATTCATACTTTAGTTCAAGCCAAGTACAGTGATTAGAATGTGTTCGTTTTAGTTCCGATTCGAAACTGTACTAAATCCAGCACAGAAGATGGACTGAAAACGAGAAAAAGAATGTCACTATTTTCCCTAATATTGCAACCTGGGGCCAGTTGTTCAAAACTTTAACTTAACGTCATCGTTAGGACCCTAACTCGTTAAGTAAATCCCCATTACATAAGCAAAAACACTGTCATTTTTTGTTGATAAAATGTGAGAATCCTCTGCAATGCAAAGGATTCTCACATTTTTTCAACAAAAAAGACAATGTATTTGTAATACGGCCATTTGAAATTTTAACGAATCGTTAACTAACGATGTCGTTAATTTTGAACAACTGGGCCCAGTTCTATTGCACAGGCAAGTGGATTCAGAAGTTGATTCAGTGAATCTAATTAATTTTGCATTTAACTCATGGTCAAGCTCGCGTTACTTTTTAATGTCCTTTTTAAGGTTTGTCTCTGGTATGTAGTAGACTACAATAATTGTAGTTTGGAGATCAAAGTTTACAATGTCTAGCCTCAGAAACTGAACGCAGCTGAATCTACCACAGGTCATTCCCAGCAGGCACATGACGTCAGAATGACGTCAGATCAACGTCGATGCGACGTCATGCATCGACGTTGATATGACGTCATTTTGACGTCATATTGCTTATCGCTGAAAGCCACGTCATCGCCATGGTCGATTTTATATATATCTAAATATAAATAAATAAGTTTTAAGATTTTCAACAACTTAAATGCACCCATTAATTACATAATCGATTTTATGTGGCTAAAAACCGGTTTCTTTTCAGAGCCGAAATTTTATAGGCCTAGCATGTAATCAAGAACTCTTCCTGGTTGCTTTCACAGGGTTTTGTAATATTTTTAAGGTGAATGTGTCCACCTGACACAGGTTAGCCCCCATTACTATGAAAAAAAAATAAATAAATAAATAAATAATAATAATAATAATAATAATAATAATAATAATAATAAACGATACGACCATTGGCTGTCAAGTTAAGCGATTTCAAGATATTCAGTATATTATGAATTGATATAACCGTTCCAAGATGGTTTTGATGATTTTCATCAGTATTAAAAGAATCTATGATGGGGTTGAGGCCGAGACAAGGAAATCTCAGGCAAGTTTTCAGATTATTCAAGTCTCATCGGAGGCTCTGCCGAGGATGAGACTCGAATAATCTGAAAACGAGCCTGAGATTTCCTTGTTGAGGCTTCAACACCATCATTGATTTTTTTTCTCACCCACCTTTTAAAACATTTTGACTCTGAATAGGCTTCAAGTTCTGTCCAGGCAGCCATTTTGTTTGGACATAAAACAATATGCAGATTAGCCAGTGAAACAAATAAAAATAATTTTGTATTTGCACTCATCTTACAAAAATATTAAATCATCATTTTGTTTTATTCACAAATTCCCGGCAAAATTATTTTTTTAGATTTTTATGAGAGCAGCAGACTACAATTACTCTTGATATTTTCATGAAATTAACACCTGCTAGGCTATTTTTGTCTCTGACAGTTGACACCTAGCTCATCACTTCCTTATATGGAAGTAAGCTTGAGGTGTACATTTCTATTAGCTAAATACAGAAATGATTGACATTTTGAGACAGCTAAAATTGTACTAGTACTGAGACAGAAATATCCCAGACAGGCACACAAAGGGATATGCTTGTCTGGTGGGTGAGAAATTGTTGTCCGTTTGTTCCTCATTCTCTCTGTTGTGATTGTTATCTACGTTTTGGTCGATGCTAGTCGACCGGGCGACCTGAGTCCTCGCTGGGAAAGAACTAGTCCTTCTCTTCATGCGTGCTCCTTCCACCGGTGTTACAGTAGACAAATTGCAACCTGTCCTATATCTGTAATCTACGTCTGAAGAAGTCCTTTTCTGAAGTATGTTCGTGTTGAGTTTTGACCAACAAGTATCTCTGTTTGCAAAAACATGAAATTTTTCAAGTTTTGTGCACTAAAACACTTACAAAAACGAAAACTTCACAAATACGGTTTCGTCAGAAATGTCCGGTTTCGTCATTGGCGGACTTAATTTTACGACAAACCAAACCGTACAGTTTTGACGAAACCGTACAATTTTGTTTTCGATTTTTAAAAGGTTTTAGAGCATTTAGCCACTAAAACTTCACGCAATCTGCGACGAATGATAATTATTCTTGTTCATTATCAACTAAGATATAACAGATAGCCAAGGATCGCTCATATTTTCCCAAAATTCTAAATTATTTGATATTTTTATGTTGACACCGTCGGAAAGACGAAACCCAAAAGTGCCGGTGTAGATAGTTACTACAGTGCTTAACATTTCCGTAATGTCTTTCACGCCTGGTGTATTGGATGGGCGTTTAAATCAAATCAAATTGTATCAATTTCTGGTTCTTCTTTTCTGCTGTGTAAATGCCAAAGGTTCATTTCTAGTCATAGTCTAGAAGGGGTCTTCTAATCGGTGTTTCGTTATACCTTAATTCACACCGCCTCGCGGAAGTAGATCGAGGTACCGAAGTGGAGCGGAGTGACGGCTAGCCAGCTGATCTATTCTAGCTCCCGGTTGCATCACCTATCAGAAGCAAGCAACAATCTACAGTAAAGCCTAAACTTAATAAATTTGTATTCGGAATTGCTCCACTTTCGTATTGACACATGTACTGAACAATCGAAACTTATGACTACTGAATTTTCCAAAGCCTTAAAAGAACGATACAAAAAAATAGAAAATATAGAAAACTATACTCCTAAAAAAAATTCTAAGGGCAACCATATAATTTTCCATGTATCGCAATGTTAAGGCACCCATATTTAATGGACATTCCAAAGGACGCAGAATATCCGTTTCATTTGCATTATTTTAGGTATTGTCCCAAAGTAACTGACTACAAGACATTTGAAACAGGAAACGTCATACCAAAGCCCATAGAACAGTTTTGGCATTTTTCGAAAATCATGATATTATGGCATTTTTCCTGAAATTTCACAGTTTCACTAAAAACCAACTCGAGGTCGATTTTTCCTTAAAGGTCAGTCTAAAATGCATTGCGGCAAATGTTATTTGTGTAACATTCATGTCATGTTTGAGCTCATTTTGAAAAAAAAAATGCAAATTTTTAGCAAAATTTAAAATTTTCAAAAACATCTATCTGGACTTTGACATGACATTTCCGGTTTCAAATTTCTTATAGCCAGTAACTTCGAGGCATTATTTAAGATAATGCAAATGAAGAAGGAAATTGGTCCATGGGGATTGGCTTTAAATTTGAGTTGAACTGGGATAGCATTACACGACGATTATGGAAAATAATACAGTGGCACTTAGAATTTTCTGAGGAGTGTATTAAAGGTAAAAGTTTCAAATCGTGATGCTTTATTCAAATAGCGGCCACGTATATGGTATGATTATAAGACCATCATGCGAATCTTCTGTCTAAATGACATAAAACATAAATTGCACTGTTAATTTTTATTCCACATGGTCTCCGTTACGAATCTACCTATCATATTCCAGAAAAAAAAAATGTAGCGAATTTTGATATATGCACATCCTTTGCGAAAAGTTAGTCTATTTATGTGCAAGCAAGTGGAAAACTAAAAATATAGTTCATTTTTCGTATCCTTTGTGATATTTTTGAAGATGAAATTGAATATCTAACTGCATTTCACCAGTAATTGTTACTTTGGCGACAAAAGTATGGTTACAAATATGGACCATAAAAAATATTCTTGCATTCTTTGGCAGACCATTTGAACGTTGTAAATATTTGTTTCATGTTTATATCATTTTAATGGCCCTCAATTTCCCATGCGATTTAACATTTTTGGGTATACATATCATATATGGTGACTCACCCGTTAACCGGTGTATACCGTTAACCGGTGTAAAACGTTAATGGGCTATATTTTATACGTCTCTCTGTTCACGGTTGTATTTTTTTCAGGCAATAGACACGGAGCGTTGTTGAGTGTCAACATACTATTACTTACCATCTTTGTCGTGAAGTCTTCTCACAATCACGAGCTCTCTCGAAATGTGTACATTTTCCTGGTTTTGACACTTTTAGGAACCACAAACTATCATTGCATTGTCATTGTAAGAATGATAACAAACATAGTGTACTTCAATTTGAAATATATATTTTTTGGATGTTCGCGTTTAATTATTTATATTCGTTTTGCTCGTCAAGTGATTTGTGTGCATTTATTAATCACTAACATTTACTACATTATTATCGTCATGTTTTTCAAATGCGAGAAAAAGATAAATTGTGTAGGAGCTTCTTATTCAAAATAAAATAATGAAAGCGAATGCAGAGAGGGTCGTGAATGTGTTTGATAAAACCAAGGATGAGTAGTAAGTATTTAAGGATTTTATTATAGCTTTGGGAGAAAAAGAGTAACGTGTGGCTGACCCATATTCTCCTCCACCCCCTCTTTCTTCTGGTGAAGACAGAAAAACGCGGGAAAATGCAACATACCACTTACTTTGAAGCAGAACTCTATTTTATATATAAGAGAGGGAACATTCACTTATTTCATAATTTCTGGCTATCTTTTCCTTCCCTTTTGTGGTTTTTATTTAAACAAAATGTACATCGCTAAGAAAAATACCCAAGCATATATAAATACACCGGTTAACGTTAGGTTTTCATTTCTATGAAACAAAATGGACGAGACATACTCTGCTTGACCAAAATCACTAGCAATCCGACATCAGTTACTTTTCTATTGTTTTACATGCCTTATGTTGACTTCATGATTTTGAAGACACATACAGATTATATGATTAAACTCTGTGTCTTAGCAGTGCCAAAAACGTTTAGTACACCGATTATAGGGTGAACCAGCATACACCATCTCTTGCTTCATAATGAAAGCTCACCATTATGAAAGAACAGATGAATTCAAGCCCTTATTTCAACAATACATACTGGCGCAGGGGTTTTGCTAACTATCAACATGCCACTGGCCCGGAGGGCCAACTGGTCTGAAAATCTACTGGCCCTCTGAATTTCCAACTGGCCCAACTATTCTTTCCAGGTCGAATTTGTTTTTTGATACAGAGGTCAGCGCATTGCTAGACAAATATAGCACAAACAAATTACAATGATTTTTGTCTAAACAGTTGGCCATAACAGCACATAAATTATTTGCACACAATACTAATGTAGCCAGTCATTGCAGCAATTACAAGTCAACAGATTTCCAACACTACATTCAGTTGGTTAAACTATTTACATCACACTTGCACTTTCACTTTGAGAATAAGCAGCACCATTTTTATTGGAGGACCAGCTGCATCACATTTTAAGTGGCCCAAGACCAAAATTTACCGGCCAGGGCCAGTGGACCCCCTCTTAAAAAAAGCCCTGCTGGCGCAATCCATTGAACTTTATTATTTATAATTAACGGACTGTCTAATTCCGAACGGCTCTGTAGTTTTTGAAAATAGACATTCTAGATGCAAGTATGATTTAGTTTTCTTTTTTCATCGGAACTGAACATTTTTGGTGAAAAAAAAAAAAAAAAAAAAAAACTATTTATTATCAACAGACTCGTAAACCGCAATTGTGTCACAGCAGTCTTTATACGGAAATTGCTGAAAAGTGTTCCTTTCAGTTAGCTCTCCTATGCAGGAGATAGAGACAAAATCATTCTTCCTTGAAAATGCATAGCATCGAGTTTTCTTTCAGGTTCCGACTCGAATTCATCATCCTTGGCAGGTTTGGCATATAAACGTGCAAACTTCGTGGCTGTTCTGAATTAGCCGGATTATCATTTTTGATCAGTGTATTTCCGAACGCTTGATGTTTTAAAGAAAAATTAAAGATCAGAATTGCTATATGTAAATTGAAATCAAGAATGCATTAATATGGTGGGCCGATTATGCGCTGCACATTGGATTACTACAATGGCCATCGAAAGTGCTCAGAAGTATGCGTGGCGAGTGCACGTGCGTAACTAACAACGTTTAAGTATAATTTACAAGATATCTACGCTCTCACGGTAGCAGCAGCCGACGGCAAGCCAGAGGAAAGGAAGGGTTATTAAAAAAAAAAAAAAAAAAAAAAAAAAAAAAAAAAAAAAACAATGCAAATAAAAGTTTGACGTACCAAGCGTCGCTGAGATTTTTTCGTACTATTTGAGATTATGTATCTTAATTATTTAATGTCTTTAAAATACTCATATTAATTTTGTATGTTGTCCTAATGTATATACTCAAGAACCGACAAAGAGGTCTGTCTTTGAATCATGTATACTTTCAAATTCATAAAAAGTCTATTATATGACCAAGTATGTTCAGTGATGTGAGTAATTCAGGTCTTAAGTCTACATTTACAAATGAAGAAGGTTCGGAAACAAGTAATATTGCCAGGATGAAATTTGGACTATTGCTTAGATAATATTAGCTGATGAGACTTGTTTTCATTGTGTCATCAAACAACACCCTCCTGGCTATAAGTAAGTAAGTCAGAAACACGATTCGTTATCATTCTCTAAGCATGCAATTACAAGTAAAACATTAGCGGGAAGTGATCGAGCGGGGCCCCGACGGTGAATAGCCGCCCACGGTCAGCTTGCGTGGAGTCCAGATGAAGTCACAAAGTTCAGCTGGTCTCGACGCAGGTTACTGTGGAGGGATCGCGACGCCGGGACCCGGCACGGTCGTTCCCGATGCAGTATTTCGTACCACTAAATGTTTTAGACCATTATCATTACACTCTATGCCTCAGTTTCATATATGTATTTATCATGCCTCATGTTGCCATGTATGTGGACTGAGAGAAATAAAGATTTGTATTTGTATTTGAGCTCGGGCAAGGGAATGATAAAAATCGTTCGGCGGGAATAGACACCCCCACTCTACGAATATAGTATTACGTGCTGTTAGAGAAATGTGTGACACTGCGGAGAGCAATAAAAATGATGCACTGACTCCGAGGCTCGCAAGTTTGTTACTTTTAAACTCATAAAGGGAAGGCAATTTTGTCCCACCATAAAAACGCTATACTCTATTGTTAAGCAGAAATAAAATGACTAGTTTCAAAGCCGACACAATACCCTATATGTCATGCTATTTCGTTATTTGATACCCAGTTAAACCACACCTCCCCATGTTTCGGTATGTTCTACATTGAAGAGGAAGAAATGTAGAATGGATATCGGTGGGATATTGTCTGTTCTCGTGTATGTCTGTGCTTGGGGATTACCATGGGTAGGTGTATATAATTAATCATTAATTAATGATTACCTTTACCGGCAGATCAATAATTGCACAATTATTGAGCAGGTTTTCATTGATTTTAGCAATTATTGCAGAAAAATAAACATATAAACCGTTCGATCACGTTTGTTGTATTGTTTTAGACAGCAATAAACAATGAAAACATGTTTTGCAAGTCTTAGCATTTGTATTTTTAGTATAAGCAAACAGTCTTAGTAATTGTGACAGGCATATATAGTGCAACTTGAACTGGTAAATCTACATCTTTGATGTACTCAGATATATACAGGAATAAAAATGCTGCTGGTGCCATAACGAGCGAGCAATTAAGCCTGAAGAGATGACGGTTTTCAGAGTTTTGTCCGTTTATCATGCAACAGATCGTGGGTACCCGTTAGAACCATCGTAAAGCCGCGTTTTAACACGAGTACCCATGCGACATGTTAAAAAAAAAGAAAAACAAAAGCACATTCTGTATCTGCTCAGATTTCATTAAGTAATGCATTATAACCCATCCCATCTTCAAGGGTAGGCTAGTTTTGCTTTAATTTTGTGGTAGCATTACGGAAACACGACCATGCAATATACAAGTTTTTCTCAAGTTGTAAACATTGAAAGTTTTCGACGAAAGAAATTTTTTATGTGAAATTTGGTTTTCATCGCTTTGGGGCTTTACAAAAGACACACCCATAAGATACAGAGCTTCTCATCCCCACCCCACCCCTTAAAAGGCGGCTCTAAAAGAGTGTTCACAATCTTATGCTTATGTTTTGAAGCGAAAATATGAAAAAAGGAAATGTATATATAGCAATGAACACCACAGTTTCACTTTATAAACGGGGACCTGTTAGCGTGTTGGTCTATTGTTCGCATAAACCATGATACATTTTTGACTCTTTCAAAATAATTGAAATGAGTGTAACATCTAATAGCTATGTCATTAATGTTGCCGGTGTATCTTTCCATATTTTTTCCACCTGCCAACAAATGTGTAAAAAGTGTCTTGTTGCCGAAAGTTTTAAGTGTTTTATGCAAAGAATGAAACAAAACACCCATATTTTTGCGTGCTTGAAAGGCGAATACGCTTGACTCACAAAATCGTGATTCATGTCGCTAATTCGTGCTATTTTAGGGTTTACGAGAATTTACATTTCAAATTTTTTGATCATGCACTTTTAATGCACCCGTGAAGCGAAAAAAGTAGATTGTTCTTTAGGGTTTTTACCCTCCTCCTCCAAGAATTGTTATGTCTTAAAACTGAAACCAGAGGACCAATGGTTCTGTAAACGCTCACCTGAGATCTGCTGCATATACCAATAAACATGTTTGAATATTATGGTATTTAATCCCTGTGCATGGAAAGATGAAGTCCTTGTGTCATTTTCTTTTTTTTTTCAGAATAATCAATATTCTGTCCATTTGCCAATTTCCTGCTGGTTTTTCCCTTCAAACGACATTTGAACAGTTTCCCCCCATTCAAATGCATGGGCAACCCATGTTGACCTTGCCATAGATTGGGTTAAGGTCATCACCGGGTCATGATTTATATATGTATACATTGTAGTACTTAAGCCATCTATGCTTCACGCCGTTTCGTTAAAATCAGTCCATTAGTTTCAGAGACGAAGATTTGATTTTTGAAGGATTTTTACCATATATTGGCATGGCGGCCATCTTGGTCATGTGACTTAGATTATTAATCTACACATTGGTTCTCCCATCCTATAGGTGCTTCACATAACAATTTGGCTTTAATTGGCCAAGCGGTTTGAATACAAGTAGCCCAAGGGCAACGATCGCTCACCTGAGAGTCAACAAGTACAGTCACTGGACAAGGGCAGGTAACACCGCAGTCCAGGGTCGAATCTGGCTCAAATTCAAACTCATCCAAGATGTTATGGTTATTCTTGTTTCTTCCAAGAATGAAGAAGATCCGATCAAAATTAAAGGCGCTAGAGTGGCCACAATACAAAATATTGATTTTTCAAACACTAAAGGGCAGCTAACTCCGCAGTCAGAGGTCAGATCTGGCCGAAATTCGAAATCATCCGAGATATTGTAGTTATTCTTGTTACCTGCAAGAATGAAGAAGATCCACTGAAAAACAAAGATGCTAGAGTGGCCACACCACAAAATATTGATTTTTCAAACACTCAAGGGCAGATAACTCCGCAGTCAGAGGTCGGATCTGGTCTAAATTCGAACTCATCCGAGATATTGTAGTTATCCTTGTTACCTGCAAGAATGAAGAAGATCCACTGAAAAACAAAGATGCTAGAGTAGCCACAACACAAAATTTTGATTTTTCAAACACTCAAGGGCAGATAACTCCGCAGTCAGAGGTCGGATCTGGTCGAAATTCGAACTCATCCGAGATGTTATAGATGTCCTTGTTACTTCCAAGAATAAAGAAGATCCGAATAAAAATGAAGGCGCTAGAGTGGCCACAACACTAAATTTTAGTTTTTCACACAGTCAAGGACAGATAACTAGATGCAATCAAGGGTCGGATCTAGCTGAAATTCGAACTCATCCGAGATGTTATGGCTGTCCTTGTTACTTTCAAGTATGAAGACGATCCGATTTAAATTGAAGGCGCTAGAGTGGCCACAACACCATATATTAATTTTTCAAACACTCAAGGGCAGATAACTCCGCGGTCAGAGGTAGGATATTGTCGAAATTCGAACCCATCCGAGATGTTACGAATGTCCTTGTTAAGAATAAAGAAGATCCGAATAAGAATGAAGGCGCTACAGTGGCCACAACACTAAACATTGATTTTTCACACAGTCATGGGCAGATAACTCTGCAGTCAAGGGTTGAATCTGGCTGAAATTCGAATTCATCCAAGATGTTATAGCTATCCTTGTTACTTCCAAGTATGAAGAAGATCCAATCAAAATTGAAGTCACTAGAGTGGCCACAACACAAAATAATGATTTTTCAAACACTCAAGGGCAGCTAACTCCACTGTCAGATGTCGGATCTGGCTGAAATTCGAATCAATCCGAGATATTATAGTTGTCCTTGTTATCTACAAGAATGAAGAAGATCCAATGAAAAACAAAGGCGCTAGAGTGGCCACAACATTTTACCCATTATAAGTCTATGGGGATTTTTTCCAGACGCTCAAGGGCAGCTAACTCCGCAATCTGAGGTCGAACCTGGTTGTCCTTGTTACCTGCAAGAATGAAGAAGATCCAATCAAAAATGAAGTTGCTAGAGTGGCCACAACATTTTCCCCATTATAACTCAATGGGAGCTATCTGTTGCCATGGAAACCAGAGTTCTGATCCGACCTGGCCCAAAACCTTATGCAACCTTTTCCCCTCCTCAATGATGCTTAAGATTGGCCTTTGTTGTCTTAGACTCGGATATTCAAGATTGAAAGTGTGAACGGACGGACGCACGGACGCACCAACGGACGCCGTCTCGACTACCATACTATAAGCTCACCTTGTGAGCCTTCGGCTCAGGTGAGCTAATTATGATAATATACATGTATATTGCCCCGTGGTGGGGGCATATGAGCCCTTGAGTCCATTTTTGTTCAGAATCATTAATATTCAGTCGTACTAACCATTTCCTGCTTTTCAAAAGTTTTCCCCATTTAAATACATTGGTGACCTATGTTGACATTGTCGTAAAATAGGTCAAGGTCACCACAGGGTCATGATTTATATACACATTGTAGTACTTTAGCCATCAATGCTTCATGCCAAGTTTCTTTGAAATCGGTCCACCGATTCCGGAGAGGAAGACTTTTGAAGGTTTTTTTTACCATATAATTTATGGACATGGCGGCCATCTTGGTCAAGTGACCTGGGTTATTTATATATACATTGATTCTCCCATTCTATAGTTGTTTCGCATAAAATTTGGCTTTGATTAGCGAAACGGTTTCAGAGGAGATGTTTGAATATTATGGTAATATACATGTATATTACATGGGTGGGTGGGGGAAGATGAGCCCCTGGGGTGGGGGAAGATGAGCCCCATCTGGGTAGCATTCCCGGGGTAGCATGAGGTAGCATTCCCGGGGTGGGGAAAGATGAGCCCCTGGGGTGCATTTTTTCCAGAATCATTAATATTCAGCCCTACTGCCCATTTCCTGCAAGACATTCACTTTAAATTTAAAAGTTTTCCCCATTCAAATTCGTTGGCGACCTATGCTGGCCTTCCCGTAAAATAAGTTAAGGTCATCACAGGGCCATGATTTATATACACATTGTAGTACTTGAGTCATGCATACTTCATGCCAAGTTTCGTTGAAATCGGTTAACTGGTTCTGGAGAAGATTTTTAAGGTTTTTACCATATATGGGCGTAGCGACCATCTTGGTCATGTGACCTGGATTATTTATAAACACCATGATTGGTTCCCCCTCCTATAGATGCTTTATATAAATTTTGGCTTTGATTGGCCAAACGGGTTCAGAGGAGATTATCTTTGAAATTGTGGACGGACGGACGCCGGATCATGACATCCTATAAGTTCACCTTGTGAGCCTAACGGCTCAGGTGAGCTAAAAAGTCCAAAGAAATATGCGTCTACACTATGCTTATTCACTCGCACGCTTCATGGGTCAGCCAGAATTTTCTTTAAGTCTCCGATGGCCAGTCGTTTTGCACGCTCCAGGCGCTAGCCAGCCCGAACATGGTCTACGACTACTTGACATTTTATTAACAACGTTAAAACGTTCACATCTGAGCATCTGTAAAACATGCATAATTATAAGTCTGTGCAATGTCACTCCACTTTTAAAGAGTAAACTGGGTTGTACATGTATTTGCATCAAAACATAGACTGTGGGTATGGGGTGCCGTTTTACTATAAAATCCCGATTTTTTGATATCAGAAATTCGCTTTTTTGATATCAAAAATTATTTTTTGATATCAGAAATTCGATTTTTTGATATCAGAAAATATTATTTGATATCAGAAAATATTTTTTGATATCAAAAAATCGATTTTTTGATATCAGAAAATCGAATTTCTGATATCAAAAAAATCGAATTTGTGATATCAAAAAATCAGGCTTATTTTTTGATATCAGAAAATCGAATTTTTGATATCAGAAATTCGATTTTTTGATATCAGAAATTCGATTTTCTGATATCAAAAAATAAGCCTGATTTTTTGATATCAGAAAATCGATTTTTTGATATCAAAAATTCGAATTTTTGATATCACAAAATCGAATTTGTGATATCAAAAAATCAGGCTTATTTTTTGATATCAGAAAATCGAATTTCTGATATCAAAAAATCGAATTTCTGATATCAAAAAATGGAGAGTATTTTTTGATATCAAAAATTCGATTTTGTGATATCAAAAAATCCTTTAGGCATTCCTTTGCTGAGAAAAAATGATAGATCCCTCAAATTATTTATAGGCTTGCATGGGCTGAGTTCAGGTGTTTAACTATGGTCACTATAGTTTTCGCGAAAATCTACTTGAAATCCGCTGTGTATGTTCAGTAAAATTAGATCTACCGATAAATTGCGCGGCATGGTCAGACTTGAAACATGCGCAGCAGAATATACACGGTTTCCCATGCGTTTCTTTATTGAAATGGGCCGGAATGTGCCTATAATTATTGGTCGTGGGGTACTTTGAAGGCAGAACAGAATAAGAGCCGCCGCATGAAGAAACTAACAATCTGCATAGGCGAAAACAAAGGCGCAGGATCAGCTTCGCAGTAACCGCGTATCTGATCAGCGCCTTTGTTTTCGCTACACGGATAGTACATCATCAGTTTCAATACTTTCTACATCTGACATTCCAAGTTTCTAGCATGCTTCTTTGGCTGTACAGGACTTGGTCGGAACTGAAATTGTTGTTTTTCTCACGCACAGACTCATATGTTTAATATTATATAGATAAAGATAATTATTGTTATTATCAGCCTGATATAAGTATTTTTTTATACCATACAAGTGTGTGCTGCGGCGTACGATGGGGATCTAGCTGACATCAATTGTCTATGCTTGTGTCCCTGAAGACTACCGTCACGCTGTCAACCCCTGATATGAGGTCTGGTCATACAGATGTTTTGATCGAAGAAACGTTGAATCAGCGTTAAAATTCTAACAATTATTCCCCCTCCACCTTCTTCTGTCATCCGTAACCCAATGCGCAACTGCAGGAGGTTAATTTTATTATGTTTAAATGAAACACATCTGATACTTGTATTTTTATGCAAATGAAATACTACACAATTACACAGCAGTAAGGCCATTCCGATAATTAGGTCCATCTGGTAAAGGAACCACGTGGATGCCACGAGGTGCGACTGGTACAGAGCGTTTCGCGAAAAGTCAAACAGTCAAACTATGGGACAGATAGTTGAGCGAGTTGCCTTTCATTAGTGAGGATGAACATTTATCACCGACATAAAATGCCTTTACGGCCGATCGGGAATCGAACTGCCAACCTCTCGGTTGCAAAGCGAAAAAGCTATCTACTTGACTAGCGTGACACTAGCTACCACCCGAACTAACCCATAAACTGTTTATTTTACACGGGAAACTACTCTAATTGTTTCTTGTTAGGGAGCCATCATTTCTTAGATGGAAAATTTTCCAGATTTTTTGATATCAAAAAATCGAAGTTTTGATATCAAATAATCGCTTTTATTTTTTGATATCAGAAAATCGAATTTTTGATATCAGAAAATCGAATTTTTGATATCAAGAAATCGCTTTGATTTTTTGATATCAGAAATTCGATTTTTTTGATATCAGAAAATCGAATTTTTGATATCAGAAAATCGAATTTTTGATATCAAGAAATCGCTTTGATTTTTTGATATCAGAAATTCGATTTTTTGATATCAGAAAATCGAATTTTTGATATCAGAAAATCGAATTTTTGATATCAAGAAATCGCTTTGATTTTTTGATATCAGAAATTCGATTTCTTGATATCAGAAATTCGATTTTTTGATATCAAAAATTCTATTTTGTGATATCAAAAATACTTATTTTATAGTAAAACGGCGCCTCATATGTGGGTACTCGTTAGAACCGCACGTCCGCTAGAACCACCTCGGTGGGCGGTTTTAACAGGTACCCAAGATCTATGTTTTGAGTAAGAATAAGAAAAATATCATTTTTTATCTTAAAATTTTCAATTTTTACAACTTCGAAAAAAAAAAAAAAAAAAAAAAAAATGGATTTGTTTTCGAAATGAGCCGCCGCAACTTGCATGTGCGAAAACAAAGGCGCAGATCACTGCACAGCTGATTAACACCTTTGTTTTCGCTACACGGATAGTGCCATTCCTCTACTTATTCTACTTATATCCAATGTTTCAAGCTTCTAGCATTCTTCTGTGACAGTACAGACCGGTCTGTGTCGGACCTGGCCGAAAACCCAAATTGTTGGTTTTCTCACGCCATTGCTCAAATGTTTTTGTTTTGTAGGTTGACAGCCATGGTGGCGTACAGCATCTTGGAGAGCTGAACTTCGTATGTAAAGATGGTAAGTTAACCCATATTTGATAATTATCATTTGTGTAGTCCACTTTCATTTTTAGGGGCATCAGGAGTGATTTTCAATTTTTATTTCAATTTTCAAAAGAAATAAGCAAATAGGATAGCCCCAGATGAGATGCCGCGTTCTGTTTGTCTGTGTCCCACCTCGCATCCAATGTCCATAAATAAAGACGCCAGGCTTACATGAGGTAAACTACATGTAGTCCTACCCGCGTGCCTGTGTGTACGAGGGTATGGCATGTTTTAAACTAGGGCGGACAGTTTAGACCCTTACGATAGACGAAGATATGTGTACAGAATGCGTACATATCCGTTAGACGAAGATAATACAGAATGCGTCTGTACGTCTCTATCGTCTGCACATCTTTATTGTAAAGTTTTGTAGCTCTAGCCATTCTGTCAAAGTTGCGGGTTGTCTTGGTTAGTTTAAACGTGTGTATCTCATCTGATTAGCATAAAATGCATACATAAATAAGCACAATGAAATGGGATCAGAACGCAAGATTGTGTATGGGTTGGTTGCAGTCCCTCTCCCAGATTATGTGCAGCATAACAACATACTACCATTCTATGACCTTCAAGCAGGTTCAACAGATTTTTACAATTATTCATTCTCCCCCTTGCCATTATTCAATGGAACGCCCTCCCCGAGCTTATTGTTTGCTTATAGAGCTTGGATGCCTTTAAGGCTGCTATCTGTAAGCTGCAACACTCTCTATCTATCTTCTGATACTGAGTCGATCAATTTCTGATCATCACCTCAGGTGTGGGGTGGGTGGCTGTTCGGCTATTTGCTGATGATTGTGTTTTATACAGAAATGTCAAGTCACCATTGGATTGTCAAATTTTACAAGATGACCTGAATAGCTTGGCCAAATGGGAAATGGATTGGCAAATGAAATTCAACGTTAGCAAATGTCATTCAATGAGGGTGACGCGGCAGGCATATAGATTTCAATTACACACTGCATCAGCAAACATTAGAACAGGTTCAGTCCGCTAAATACCTCGGTTTAACTATCACAGATGATCTTGATTGGGGTCAACACATTTCTGAAATTACATGCAAGGCAACTAAGACTTTGGGGTTTCTTCGGCGCAATTAGGCACTGGCACCTAGGCATACTAAGGAAGTTGCATACAAAACATTGGTTCGGCCTCAACTTGAGTATGCAGCTCCTATTTGGCATCCCTATCATGAAACTCAGATTGAGATGGTGGAGAAGGTGCAGAGGACTGCTGCCCGGTGGACCTGCAGGCGATGGAGGAACACCAGTAGCGTCGGTGAAATGCTAGACGAACTTGAGTGGCCATCCCTGGAGTCTCGCAGGGAGCGGTCCTCCTTAACCTTCTTCTACAAGATACACTCCGGTACAGTGTCTCTTGATAAAGACAAATACCTGACCCCGGCACCCAATCTAAGGCATACTCGGGCATCACATGAATCACAATACACAAGACCATTTGCCTATAGTGATGCCCTGAAAAATTCCTTTTTTTCCAGAACTATTCCGGTTTGGAATAGTCTCCCTTCTTCAGTGGTCCTATCTAAGACCATTGAGGAATTTAAGGCTTCTATTTAAATCATTAGCCCAGAGGCATGCGTTTTAGTATGCCTCTCATCTATATCTTGTAAATAGTTTTAATGGTCCACCCCAAATGTTTTATTTTCCCTTGACTAAATTCGACCATAAGTCCCGAAAAGCTTGTTTTTAACCTACTCTCATCTATTTTAACCTATCATCTGTTTTTATCCTTCACTATCACACTTCATTCTTGTCTAAATTTTCATCCTTTAAACTGTCTATTACTAACAGACCCTGCACAACCCTGCCTAGAATGTCTGCGAGGACGTATGGCAGTATATAGATATAGATAGATGAGCTCCTGGTAACCCCGGCAGTTCGTGTCATGACCAGGAACGTTACATGTTGTACAAATGGTCGGGCCGACCTACCCTGTAGGCTGTGAGCGCTTTTAAGGGTCGGGGCTAGGATGGTGTATAAAAAGTAACGGCTTCAATGCACAGTACCGTGTTTTAGCTGTATCAAATTTATTTCCCGCCAAATGTCAAAACCAATAGTTGCAGTTGCGCGTATACTTGGGTTTCAGCCGTGAGTTGTCTGCCCATGTTTAGAAGCCAAGATGAATTACCCTTAAATAGCTACAGTAAATCCTGATCTTTCATTTCAGGCTGGAATGGCCGCTATGGCAACTGTTATCATGAGGTGAAGGTTCCTATGCAAAGAGATGCCGCTGCAGAAACTTGTCACAGGTAAAGTTAGATACGCACTCAGGGGCGTATCCAGGATTTCTGAAGAGGGGGTTCAATTGAAATGATATCACTACCTAATACCTTAGCCTTACAGGCACAAATGTAGGGCTTTAAAATGTAGAAAAGGGGGGTTCCTTTGCATAATTTTCACAAACTTTCTTGAAATTCCCCATGAAAATAAAATAATTTAGGTCCAGAGGGGGGTTCGAGTGAACCCCTGGAACCCCCTCTAAATCCGCCACTGGCACTTGCAATTTCCATGAGGGGTGGGGGTCTTCCTAGTCTGACTAGTCAGCCGTCAAAATGAAAGATTCATACCTAAGGTTCATTTTGCCGTCTGACTCCAGCACACAATCAGGTATCAAAAATTCATTTTGATGGCTGACCCGTCAGACTAGGGTCTTCCATGTGTACTGATATTCTTAATGTGTCACACTCTGTTGTGATCCCAGTTTGAGGGGTGCGTTCTTTTACCAGAACGGGTACAATTACTGGAATGGACATAATAAATAATATTGGCAATATCCTGATTTAACCTCTGATGAATCCCCGCACGGCCGGGGATGTGCCGGAGTTTTAATTTCCCGCCAATACATGGTCACATTTATTCAAATTAACTGTTAGTTGTATTTTTAACATGTAATTACTTTTATGGTCCTTATTTAATTGGCAAACAGGGATGCAGACTAACTAATGTTATGTTGGCAAGCTGGGCCCCTAAAAAATGAAAACCAGGGGCCCACATGAAAACTTAGGGCCCATTTTTAATCACACAAAAAGGGCAAATCCGTTAAAATTTATTCTAGAAAATCAACAAGAAAGTAATTAAATTTTATTAATAACAGTGTTAACTAAAGCTTGTGAGACCTTGCAGGACACTTGGTCAGACAGAGTCGGAATTTCTGTCTGGCCGAATCAGTAAAAAATATGTGGTTTCCCTTACACATTCTCGACCCTCAAGATCTGAAAGGCACTGAAAAGTTTATCAAATTTAAGACCCCTTCAAGTTCAGCAATATTTTCTTGATTAAGAGAACCTCAGTTCATCTGGACGGCAAGATTGGCACAGGCCTAAGAAACTGTTTGTTTGGCATGAAAGTACTGCAGGAAAAATAAACATTCCATTCCTGTAGTCTATTCCAGTAATCAGGCTGATTCCTGTCCTTTCCGGTGAAGTAACACACCGCAGTGTGATAATGCAACCATCAATTCTTCCAGAAGGTGGATAGTAGGAAGCCCCTGAGATGGCCCATCAAAGTTATACGATTTGATTTACAGTGTTCTGAGCTTAGCAGTATCTACTCACCCACCCCCAAGGCCTAGGTTCTTCATCTGATTTCTAAGGATGGGGATTGTTTTCACCTTCTGTCTACTTTCATTTGTATTCCCGCTGTTCCATGTCTAGGGAGAAATACTGAACTGTGCATCAATCAAATTTCAGTTACATAAAAATCTTTACTCCAATTACATCATGTTTGCCACCAAACGATGACAAAATTGTTGGAAAGCTGACACATGTATCTCAATCAGCAAATTGCAATTTTGTGAAATCTGGGCCCAGTTGTTCAAAACTAACGACGTCGTTAGTTAACGTTTTGTTAAAATTTCAAACATTAATATTACAAATACACTGTTATTTTTCAACAAAAAATAACAGTGTATTTTAGCTGATATTTTGCTTATTAAATTTATGTCTTAACGATATCGTTAAGCTAACGATGCTTTGAACAACTGGGTCCTGTTTAGCCTGAGAATGCTATGTTTTGACATGAATGTGTGCTGCAGATGGTGGTACTTGTAGCCTCTTTGTGTCAGACTCAAAAGGTCATTTTGGGCCCCCCCCCCCCAGGGCACCCCTTCTGGGAATTTGGACCCCCCCCCCCCTGAGAAAATTTTCTGGATCCGCCCTTGCTTGTGACTTGTGAGCAGCCTTCCCTGGTCTGGGGAGCTTGGTGGCCTTCTGGTATAGAGTGTGACAAACTCCAAAACTGTAGAGAGGTCCTGAGTTTGAGTTTACAGCCTATCTCATGGGTTTAACCCTCTCTATAGTACTGGACCTACTGGTTCAGTACCCACGCATTGTCTCTACGGCCCTATACCAGCATGACTATCACTGAAAAAATGTTAACTAACATGTTAATATTCAAATAAAAATTAACTGTCCTGGTCCTTGGTGATATGATACATGCCATAGACCATTATTTTCTCATATATGATCATATATAATGTTTATTATGACAGGAAAGGAGGCCACCTCCGAGTGGATCTTATTTCACTCATGAATAATACTGTCAACCAATTTATTTTTTTTAGTGACAATTTTCGCAAATGTTTAAGAGAAAGTTGAAGTCCTGAAAATAAATCACCACAAACATGTCCATTTTGATACACAAATGTACTAGAGATTTTTCAGCAATTTTGGGTAGGGGTCCTTTGATAGGGTAGGGGTAGGGGAAATTTGCAACATTTAGTGTTAAATTGGAAAATTGATATTTCTTTCTCATGTAATTCACTTGAAAAGATGTCTAGACTCTTATGTAATATTTTATAAGAACATAATTTGCTTTGTTTAGAAAGACAAAACACCTTACCAATGAAAGAACTGAAAATATTGCAATAAATGTTGTGATCAATTTTCTGATTGGGATTTTTTAGTGGAAATTGGGAAAAATTGACAAGAAAAATATGCTCGGAGACAAAATTTTATAGCCGAAAGCATAAATTAGTTTACAGTATTGTTCCATTTATTTTGACAGGCAAGGCGGCCACCTCCTGTGGCTGGAGAATGAAGAAGAGTATGATTACATATCGGAGATTGCCGAAAGTCACATGTTCTGGATTGGTAAGTATCATGTGACATGTATCATCATAAAGCCAGGTTGTTTTGCATATGCGATCTTGACATTTTTGGCATATGGCATTTATTTTGTGAATTCTTATGTCCAAATTATTAACAAGATTTTGAAATTGTTAGCGAGTACTCATGAATGCAGCTGTTAAGCTTTTGGAAAGTAGCGAGAAACTTTGAATTTGCAAAGCAATAAACTTGCTAAGATAATGTTCTCAGCTTCTCACAAATCTTTCCGAATTTACAGTATATGTGAAAAAGACTAGCAGAACAGGTGCCTCTACTGTAAGGAAAAAGCCACTATTACCGTATTTCAAACCTTTAGCCAAATTCTGTTGATGTTCAGACCAGTCTATATTTAATTGTGAGGTGACTTATTATAAATGATGATTTGAGAATAAAAAGTGTGTGTTTTCTCTGTTTGAAGAAAGCAAAGGTTGATCAAGGTTCTTTGCCTGAAAATTGGCTATGCTGATCTGAGCCTTAACTGTCACGTTTAAATGTCAAAAATAAGGTCATACAGGAAAACATGTCATTGAAATAAGTACTCCCTTAAACCCCACTCTTATATAGTAAAACTGGGGTTTACAGGGGTATGCAATTTTTAGCTCACCTGAGCCGAAGGCTCACAAGGTGAGCTTATAGTATAGTAGTCGAGCCATCGTCCGTACATCCGTCTGTGCATCCACACTTTCAAATGTTAACATCTCTAAGGCCACAGGGCCAATTGCAATCAAATTTTGTCTGAAGCATAATTGGGGTGGGGGAAAGGTTGTGGTAGGTTTCAGGTAATGTCTGATCAGAATTCTGGTTTCCATGGCAACAGATAGCTCCCATAGACTTACAATGTGGAAAAAAATCTTCTTCTTCGAAACAACAAGGCCTAGAGCTTTCATATTTTGTATGTAGCAATGTATAGTGGTCTTCTTTATAAACCCTGCCAACCATACCCCTGGGGTCCATACAGGCCCCGCCCGGGGGCTACATTATCTGCCAAAGGCTTATAATGGGAAATACATGAAAAAATCTTCTCTGAAACCACAAGAGCCAAAGCTTCTATAGTTGGTATGCAGCATTGTTATTTGGAGCTTTACATAAATCCTGCAAATCATGCCTCAAGGGTCAAAAATGGCTCCTCTCTGGGGGTCATTAGCTCCCATAGACTTACAATGGGACAAACATAAAAAATCTTCTTCTCTCAAACCATAAGGCTCAGAACTTCCATGTTTTGTATGTAGCAATGTATAGTGGTCCTCTTTATAATGGGAAATACATGAAAAAATCTTCTTGTCTGAAACCACAAGAGCCAAAGCTTGTATATTTGGTATACAGCATTGCTATGTGGAGCTTTATATAAATCCTGCCAATAATGCCCCTGGGGTCAAAAATGGCCCCTCCCCGGGGCTCCCATAGACTAAAAATGGGACAAACATAAAACAAAACTTCTCTGAAACCACAAGGACCTGAGGTTTCATTTTTTGTGTGTACTCCTCTTCATAAATTCTACCAACCGTGCCCACCCCTGGGGTCCATACAGGCCACACACCAGGAGTGTCATTATCTTGACTTCCATAGGCTTGTAATAGAAATACATTATAAAATCTTCTTCTCTGAAACCGCAAGACCCAAAGCTTATATATTTGGTATGTAGCAATGTCATGTGAAGCTCTACATAAGTCTTGCCAGTCATGCCCCTGGGTCAAACATGGCCCCACACCGGGGGTCATTATAGGTCCCTGACCTTATATGATGATTTTTTCAAGTGAACCAACATGCTATTCTGTTGTTGTAAGTAGGGTTACGAGGTCACATGACCAAGATGGCGGCCATGCACATATATGGTAAAAACCCCAACTACTTTGTTCAGAGACTGTACTTGTTGACTCTCAGGTGAGCGATCCTTGCCCATGGGCTTCTTGTTCTTATTTTTGATCCAAAGCATTGATTGTGGGCACATGTTAGAATGGCCTGGCTGAGGCGGTTCTAGCATATACCCACAATCAATGTTTTGAGCGAAAATATTTAAAACATCAAAATTTTTCCAACAAAATTTTCAGTTTTTGCTTCTGAAAAAAAAATCTGTGTATCCATATTGCATGGGCTAGTTTTCGTATTCAGCTATTTTATGATGTTCCACATATGTGAATATATGAACATGATACTACCAAATTCAATTTATTCAAATGAGCCTTACTTATATGAGAGAAACTTTTTTTGGATATGTGAAAAACAATGGAGCAGATTAACTTTTCTTATCAATTAGCACATATTTTTGCTACTTAGCTCTTACAATCAATCATTTTTCCCTGAATCCACTATTTCAAGCAAGATTCCACTTTAAAATGTATGTTAAAAAAGACCATGTTGGAAACCCTAATTGCCTAATGATACATTTTCTTTTGGTGCTTTCAAATACAGATGAGACGTGTGATTGAAGGTAACATTACAAAACACACCCATGCAGCATACAGAGATTTTTTTCAGCTGTAAAAATTGAAAATTTCATCAAAAAAATTTTGATATATTTTTAGCTCACCTGAGCCGAAGGCTCACAAGGTGAGCTTATAGGATGGCCATGCTCCGGCGTCCGTCCGTCCGTCGTCCATCCGTCCGTCGTCGTCGTCCACAATTTCAAAGATCTTCTTCTCTGAAACCGCTTGGCCGATCAAGTTGAAATTATATGTGGAGCCTCCTTGGGTAGTGGCATTGTAATTTTGTTCGTTATATCTTGGTCACATGACCAAAATGGCCGCCATGCCCATATATGATAAAAACCACTCAAAAATCTTCTTCTCCAGAACCGGTAGGCCGATTTCCACGAAACTTGGTATGTAGCATTGGGGACTTCAGCCCATCATAGTTTGATAAAATGATGACCCTAGGATGACCTTGACCTATTTTACGGCAAGGTCAATTTTGGAAACATAGGCTTTTACATGGGAAAAAGTGAAAACTATGGATTTTTTGAAAACTATTGCAGCCTGAGGCCTGAAAAGTGGTAGATGCAAACAACTAATGGAGTAGTTGAAGGTATCTGATTAATTTAGGTCAAGGTCATCTCTTGACCTTGGCCAGTCTGTCGTCCATACACACTTTTCAAAGGTCTTTTTTCTCTGAAACTGCTTGGCCAATCAAAGTGAAATTTTATGTGGAGCATCCATGGGTAGGGGAGACGAAAGTTTGATCGCGAAATCCAGGTCACATGACCAAGATGGCCGCAACGCCCATATATGGTAAAAACCACTCAATAATCTTCTTCTCCAGAACCGGCAGGCCGATTTTCATGAAACTTGGTATGTAGCATTTGGGACTCCAGCCCATCATAGTTTGATAAAATGATGACCCTAGGATGACCTTGACATATTTTACGGCAAGGTCAATTTTGGAAACATAGGCTTTTACATGGGAAAAAGTGAAAACTATGGATTTTTTGAAAACTATTGCAGCCTAAGGCCTGAAAAGTGGTAGATGCAAACAACTAATTGAGTAGATGAAGGTATGTGATTAATTTAGGTCAAGGTCATCTCTTGACCTTGGCCTGTCTGTCGTCCATACACACTTTTCAAAGATCTTCTTCTCTGAAACTGCTTGGCCAATCAAAGTGAAATTTTATGTGGAGCATCCATGGGTAGGGGGAACGAAAGTTTGATCGCAAAATCCAGGTCACATGACCAAGATGGCTGCTATGCCCAACTATGGAAATAAACACTCAAAATCTTCTTCTCCAGAACCGCCTGGCGGATTTTCGCGAATTGGTATGTAGCATTTGGGACTCCAACCCATCATAGTTTGTTGAAATGATGACCCTATGGATGACCTTGACCTATTTTACGGCAAGGTCAATTTTGGAAACATAGGCTTTTACATGGGAAAAGGCGAAAACAATGGATATTTTGGAAACTGTTGCAGTCTGAGACCTGAAAGTTGCTTGATGCAGACAACCAATGGAGTCAATGAAGGTAATTAATTAATGAAGGCCAAGGTCATTTCTTGACCTTGACCCAAGGTAATTTAAATATCAAAATTAAAATTACGGTTTTCTCAGAAATCACTGGGTTTGGAAACTATTGCAGCCTGAGACCTGAAACTTTGCAGATGCAGACAACTTATAAATTCAATAAAGGTGTGTGAGTATTCAAGGTCAAGGTCATTTCATGATGATTTAATACTCCAGGATCAGGCTTCAGGTGAGCGTTCTCAGGACCAATGGTCCTCTGGTATAGTTTTGCTCAAAACATAGCTCATGAGTACACGTTAGAATGGCCTCGCCAAGGTGGTTCTAACGAGCACCCACAATCTATGTTTTGGAGCAAAAATAAGAAAAATAGGTATACCCCAGTTTTACTATATAAAAGTTGGGTTCAAGCGGGTATTCATTGCATGGACATGATTTCCTGGGGCGTACTTGATTTAGAAATTTTAAGAGTGATCGGATTGGTCCGGGCAGTACGCTAAATCAAGGGAAAGTGGGGAAACGGAGTGCATTCCCATTACTAAAACAAGTGAGGAAAAACAATAAAGAAAAAAGTCAAATTGTTGCTTTAAATGATTTTGATTTACGGCGTGTTTATTACCCTGCAATACCCCCCGGGTGCAATACGCATGGATGTCTCACAAACGCCTCCATGCTGTAGAAATAAATTTTGCACTCCTCGCATTGAAACATTGCTGAAGCCATGTTTTTTAGAGCAGGTCACGTGACTTGCTCCGACCACACCACCTTGGACGGCGGAGCGCTTCGTCATGCTCCATTGCGACCACTTGATTTAGAATCCTTATGCTCAGGTCGATCGGATCAATCGGATTGGCTATATCAAGTGCGACCCTGATGGTACTGATTCATTGCAGGTCTTAAATACACTAGACCGGCAGATGTCAACAGCATGACAAATGATGCTTCATGGCCCATGCAACAAGACCATAACAGAATTGTTGACTTGAGAGATATTCCTGGCTGGGATATCAACGAACCGAACCAGGGTGACGGCAGTTCCGAGTACATAGCATGTGGGGTCGGGCAAAAAGACAAGGGACTGGCTCTGATACCATGTACAAGATTTCGACCATTCTTCTGTAAATATGAGGCATGCGAAAGAGGTAAGATTCAGAATATAAGAACTAAACCTGAGTTTCAGGGGTGTTGATAAATTAATCTGTCCCAAAGTTCACTGTTTGGCATCACGAGGCTCTGTCGAGTGAGACTAAATTTTGACCAACGGGACACTGGGAAGCAATACATGTATATAGGATCATTTAGGAGTTTCAGATCCCCATTGTCCATGTATAGGACATGTACATTTGTACATGTATAGGATTTATTTTGTTTTCAAAAGCTAGTTCCACCTTTAGTATGATTCAGAACAATAAGCAATATGGAGAATCATAAATGAGCCTTTGCATGAGAAAACTAACAATATTGGTTTCCAACCAGGTCGACACAAACCAGCCTGTACAGTCACATGCAGGAGAAAGCTTGAAATTCCAGATTTAAGAAGAAGAGAGATTATACTATCCGTGTGGCGAAAACAAAGGCGCTGATCAGCTTCGCATTTACTGTGAAGCTGATCTGTGCCTTTGGTTTCGCATATACAATTTATTGGTTTTCTGATGCATTGGCTCAAAAGATCTTCCATTCATTAATGGTTTACATTATTACTGTAATGTTAGATGCGTTGAATAGAGAGAATAAACCGGAAGATTAGAGATCTTTGTGATTTCTACAGTATACATGCACATAAATATCATTTCAACCACAACATATAAACAATTCAAATATTGAAAAAAACAAAACAAAACAAAAAAAAAACACTTTGTATTCTGCAAAACAATAAGAATGAAATCCTTATATGAGCCGTGTCATGACAAAATCAACAATGTGGATTCCAAACAGGTGTGACACGAATTGGCATGTACAGTCACAGAAAATAGCTGTAGGCTGGAAATTTTGGATTTCGAAAGTAGAGGAATTGTACTGTCCCTGTAGTGAAAGCAAAGTCGCTGATCAGCTTCGCGGTTACCGCGAAGCTGATCTGTGCCTTCGTTTTTCGTATATGCAGATTGTCGGGTTTTCTCATGATGCGACTCATATTTGTAATACATATAGAGTTTGAAGTAATCTCAGTGATGGTGATAGTCCTCTGGATTATTTCAGGTCAGACACCGTGTGCGACCGGTGGTATGTGTTACCTTTCAAATGATACTTGTGACGGACGTTACGAGTGCAAAGACCAATCAGATGAGAGAGATTGTCGCTCAGGTAACTTAATTATGTCTAGTGTTATTAGAGCCCCACATGTGAGCACAGGTAGTTTTACTCTTGGCACTCCAAGCCCCAAGGTTATAAAACTTTTTCCAAGCTCAACTTGGCTGAGCATGAAGTTTAAACTGCTCATAAATGCTGAAATAACAAAATTTTGTTGAAATTTGAGCTTGAGATTGCCAAAGCCTGTAATTTATCCTGCTTATAAATGTTAAAATGCCAACAAATGTTGGCATTTTAACATTTATGAGCAGGATTAATTTAGTATCAGCTGAGTTGACCATGAGAAAAATGTTATAACCTCGGGGCCAGGTTTCATCCCATCTAATAATTTTTATGTCTCATATATGTGAAATAATTTCGAACAGACATACATTTAAATAAATGTGATATGTTGTTTGATTGAGATAGGAATGCAATGACCTTTGTTTTTCATAATTTCTTTCTTATTCTTCAGCTGAACAGTGCACCTACTACTACAAACTGACCGAGACGGCGGGCTCTTTGCACACCAGAGATATAGAAGATGGCACACGCTGCACTTATGTCCTTGAGGCTCCGATTGGACAAAGAATCAGCCTCACTGTAAGTCAAAGAAATTGTTTAGATATTGGTCTGATATGTGATAAGCACTTTTGTTTAGGCTTCATATTTCCGAAGCTTTCATAAATGCATGTAGAAAGGGTGGTCGGGTGGGAATGTGTGCCCCGGCCCACTGGGGCAGAAAAAATTAGATGGGCTGCTTGTGCCTCCAGGAAAAGCTTGACCGTCTGGTTACTGGTTAACTGCTCACGTCTGAGTCTGCCCAGGAAAAGTGGTTCAAGTCAAACCGTCCATACATAATAAGGTACAAGTCGGCAACGATCAGGAAAAGGTGCAATCAGAAAGACACTCCCACTCCAAAAAAAAAAAACTAAATTAATAAGCAGGTACTTATACCATGAAAACATATTGTTAGCCGAATGAGCAGCTATTTTCTCAATAGGTGGCCACTCAGGTACCAAAACTTAACTAAAAATATGAAAACATCCATACGTTGCAAACAGCACAAAAATTTAAACACCAAGACATAAAACAATACGAACCACCACAGAAGTATCGCCTTGGAACGATCAGTAATATAAAATTACTGGCGGGCTAAAACCGATTTGACAGGACCCTAACCTCACCCTCAGCTTCTGTAATGGTTCAATTATACACAGATATAAACAAGAAATAAGGAAAATCATTTATTATACATAGATACCAAAGGTTTACATCTGCAAACCACAGTTTTTCTATAAAAAGTGGAGTATACATGCAAGACTTTAGTTCTCTGGAACATTTCTGAACTTACAGTATTTTCTCTGTAGGTACCTGTCACAACAACGACCTTGGAAAAAGACATAGCCTTCCTAGAGATCTGGACTGGTTCTCCCGATCTTAACGAAGCCATGCAAATGGCGTCCCTCACCGGCACGACAGAGAAGAAAAGCTACATTTCAAAGAACAACTTCATGACGGTGTTACTCATTGCTGGGGATGTGTTGACATCAAGGAATGGCATCACACTGTCTTGGACTACAGGTATGTCACTTCCGAAAGTTTTTTTTTCTAGTATTGTCTAGTTCTGTACACCTTACCAAATTTGTAAGTCCAAAAATTTTAGTTTGCTAATTGTACATTCGGTAAGACTAATCACCATGTGCTGTCACCAATGTCACAGAAGAGCTGTGATGTGAGAAAACCGGTCTTCCGGGTTTCAGACCTGTCAAGTCCGACTTTAACCAGCCTGTACAGTCACAGAAAAGGGTCATTAGTTTGAAGTTTTGGATTTAAGAAGAAGGAATGTACTATCTGTTTAGTTGTAAACAAAGGCGCTGATCATGTGCAGTGACTGCACAGCTGATCTGCACCTTTGTTTTCGCATAGACAAAAATCCGGATTTCTCATGTGGCTCAGAATATTCTTTAACTTTCAGATATAGCTGACATATCCATGGAATCCAAAGAGATAGCTGTCAACAGTAATTGGCAATATATCCAACCACCATTCTCCAAAGAAAACACACCTGTCAATCTAGAACTCACCTGGAAACTGGACGCTCCCCAGGGAGAAATCATTTTGTATTATGTAAGTTATTTTAGGTACATGTACATGTAGTTGAAGAGTGATAATTGTGATCTTGTGATGCAACATGTACAGTTAAGCAGGATTCACAACTTGTGGTTCATGGAGCACCACCAGAAGGTGTCAAAGAGTCACAAATAAAACAAAGGTACCAGTACACTACTAAGTGTTCCAAGTAAAATAAAGTATAGTAAAAGATAAAGTAAAATCTCTGGCTTGTTGCGGTCTGAGTCCTTTTGTCTTTTCGTTTAATCTTATTTTATTTGAATTATTAACACACCTCTTATTTTGACAGACATAAACATGTATACATACACAAAATGAAATCTGAACAGAAGCATTAGCCTGTCAGGATCATCTTCCTTTTGACCTTTGGTTATTGCCACAGATTTACAAATATTCATAAACTGAATTTACTGCTGAGAGATTGCAAGTTTTTTTCAAAAAACTTAAATTTGTATGCTTAATATTGTGTAAATAATTCTGTGTAATAAGACTATTTTAAAGAGAGAAGTCTGGGGTTTATGAGAAGGAATGGGAAAGTGTTTAATGCAATATTATTTGATAAATAGTAAATAACTACCCCATGACCTAAAATAAACAGGTTTATCAGGCTAGGATTAGTAAACTGATGAAATGGTGAGGTTTTACCAAGCCATTTCATCAGTTTACGATCTTAGTGTAATAGTCCTTATTTAGTCAGTAGAGGTGGCCTTTATCAGGTCAGTAGCTAAATAAAGGCTCTTTATGTAACCCCTTTATTATAGCCCCGCTTTGGAAAAGTGGGGCTATACTGGATTCACCCTGTCCTTCCGTGGTTCCGTGGTTCCGTCATTCCGTGAACATTTTTGCATTTTGTTTCCGCTCAATGTCTTAAGAACAAATTGACAGAATCTGACCAAATTTTGTTAGCACATCAACATTGACAACATCTAGCTTGGGATTGTTGCCCATCATTTTTCGCAAAATTTCAACAGAGTTATGGCCCTTGATTGACGTCAGAATTTCGTTTCCGCTCAATATCTCGAGAACAAATTAACAGAATCTGACCAAATTTTGTATGCACATCAACATTGACAAGGTCTAGCTTGGGATTGTTGCCCGTCATTTTTCGCAAAATTTTGACAGAGTTACAGCCCTTGATTGACATCAGAATTTCGTTTCCGCTCAATATTTCGAGATAGTGGAGATGGAAATGACATGAATCCTGCACTTCCGGATACAAGCATGAAACTTGGCAGATATGTTTATAAGCATGAACTATTTGAAATTTTCTCGTTAGCCAATCAAAATTACTCCAATTTTCAAGATGGCAGCTCGAAATTCCAAGATGGCTGCCAAAATAAATATTAAATCAGAAAATGGTGTTCTAGTCAGTGAGAAGAAACTTAATAATGCTGAAAATAGTATTTCTGGATTATTTGCAAATGAATAAATATTTAATTGAGTCAATATTGCCTTTGTGGGATTTTAGAAGGGGCCCACAATGGGGAAAAGTAAGGCAATTTTGCTGAAAAAGCTGTTTTGCAACAAAACTCTTTTTATACTTAAGTGAAAAAAAAAACTAAATTCAATTGTCATTATTGCCTTTACTCAAGTCATGAATAACATAGTTGCAGATTTAATGGGTACTGGAAATTAGGTCTATTTGAATTATGGGGTTGCCGAGGGGCAAAATTTGAAACTGATTAGAATGGCTTTTATGAAGAATCGTGAAGTGTCTAACCTTTACAGGGAAATATGTAAATTTATAATGCTAATACACTTTGCTCTACACATTTTGATAATACAAATCTTATTATTATTATTATTTTTATTATTATTATTATTATTATTATAAAATATCATGATGAACGATTTTAACATGAAATGAACCATATACAACCAAAAAGTGCTACTTAGGATTGCAATAAACTTAAGCTGGCTACTGATGCTTCCAAATAGTTTTCGTTCACACCAACGACAACAACAGAAACAACAACAAGTGCATGTACTATTAATACTTTTCATCTTTAATGTACATTTTGTGCACATTTTTAATCTTTAGTTGTATATTTTTGATAGTGGATGAATAGGACAATTTAAGCTCTAACCTCCCGCTTGAAAGTTAAGGAAGTCTATTAGAAAGTTTTCATTCATTCTGGATTTCATCTATATGCTTGCATCGTCACAGATTCTATTTTCTTCATAATGTGCTGCTGGAGGAGTAGCACCAGCTTGATTGGTTCATGAAGCCTGGTCGCTAGACTCTGTCGGTGTCTTAAATTCTTAATGAGACTTAACGGGTGTCTTTGTAGCATTTCCGTTTTTTCGCCTTGAGAGTGGATTCCATCCTATAAGTCTCTGTAGAAAACCATTCTTTAGATGTTGCTCATCAGGCATTCCTATATAAAGTTGGTGCATCTTAGCTGTGAAACTATAATACCATTTGCATTTTTTGCGTCCTTGATATCTCCAGACCACTGTGTCTGTAAGCTTGTTTTAACGCTTGATTTTAAGTTTTCTCAAGCACCTTAAGCAGACATGGTGATCTCTTTGAATGATATTGATATAATAGCCATGCCACGCATGAATATAGGAGAGTTGACTGAGCCATGTAGACTTTCAGCTTGGTATCTACCTTTGTTTTATTTCGCTTATACATTTGCACATATTCTTCCAAATGCCACACTGGCTTTTGCTGTTCTAGTCATCAATACGCACTGTTCTGGAGAAGCTGCTTCTCAGGTAGATGGATTAAACAAATCAGTATTTGTCCTCTGTGTCTGGTGTGGGTTCGAGCCCCTCGCTGGCAACATGTGAGACAAGCCAACTTCTGCTTGCGGGTGTGCCAGGTGTTTTTTCTCGGGAATCTCCCGTTTTTGCCCACCCACTGATTGGCCCGTCTCATATAAGCTGAAATAATCTTGAAAGGGACGTAAAACTGAATTAAAAAAGTATTAAAAAATAGTGATTTGCGGATTATTCTACAGCTTTCCGGTGCCGATTGGAGCACAACATTTGTCTTTTTTGTTGATTGTAAGGTCATAGCTATCACAGGTAATCCATGTGGATCTGTTGCACAATGCATTTATGCCTATGAGCTGGTATTCTTCGCCATTTCCCTTATCTTTGTCATCTGCATAGAGTATATCATCCAGCACATCTATGTGCACCTTCATTTTAGTTTTCAACTTCCGTTGGTTGAATAACTTTCCATCAAAAACGTTCCTGATTGGAAAATGAGTATCACAGACTTAAACGGCTTCAATGAGTATCACAAATGATATCATACACAAAGGTGTTGTCCCCTAGCGCAAACCTGTTTGGCCTCATTTGTCATATCACACGATTAATAGAACTCCCCATCGTCCTGTGCATGCATATCATCATTTGACCATGATTTACTTTGACAGCCCATATCTTCGCAAGTCTCTCACAACTTTGTTTAAATTTTTGGCGAAGTTGACAAGTGCCATATAGGTCTGCTTTCTGTTCTTGACATTTCTCATGAAGTTGTCTTGCTATATGAAAATCATCTATTGTCTTCCTATTGTCTTCAAGGTCAGGTCAGTTTAACTGCTACTGTAACATGTAATCAGTACTACCTGTTGTCATGCGGTGCAGATGGGGCTCGTTAGCCTTGGAAGGCAACTCATCTAGGAGTTAAGCTAGTTCTCTACACAAAATCTAGCTGGGCAGGGGGAACTCATTAGTCTTGGTTGACAGCCCTCCTAGGAGTTTACAGGTCTCTAAACAAAACCTAAGAAAGGGTAGATGGAGCTCTTTAGCTGTGGCCAGCAATTCATCTAGGAGAAGGAAACTCCAAAATCAAACCTGTGTGTCTGGATATGCCTAGTCCAGATATGCAAAGACTGTTTCGGTAGATGGAGCGGAAGAAATCATCTGATTCAACGGTTCAGAAAGCGATACAGCAACATGTTGTGGAACATGCAGAGCGTGACAAGGCACTAAAGATGTTACGGTCATCCACTGCATCCAAACCCAACTCCAGACGTCTTGACCTGTGTCTTGCCTCTGGGCGCAGCTGGGCAAGGACTAGAGAGTGAGGTTGACGTTGCGCACCTCTTCCTCACTATAATCCAATTTCATAGCGCATGTCATCTTATTTCTCAACACACAAGCACTTGCATACACAACAGTTTCATCACACTTGCACCCACATACCTACAAAGTCCTGTGGCGATGGGCGAGTGGCGAAGCAGCAGGTGTAGGACACACTGGGAGCTGTAGTTGCAGACCTGCACACAGGCGGCTCAGTTCTAATGGTCGTTTTCTGTGAGGAAAAGCAGTAAGCAGAATTCGGCAGTCGGCTGAGTGACTGAGCAGACCTATTTAGGACCGCACTGCTCACCCCCGTAGCATGGGGAAGGGGCTAGAAAAGGTGCCCTAAACAATTGCCTGCTTCAAACCCCCTGGCTGGTTAACCGCGATCAGCGGGGATCCCCTTAAGCGGTCGAAATACATGTACAAAGAAAAAAGCTAGAGTAATCCCCTTACGGATTGGCGCATGGAATGTGCGCACTTTAATGGATAGTGCTGGGTCAGATAGACCACAGCGTAGAACGGCCCTTGTGGGCAGAGAACTTGGGAGGTATGATATACAGATAGCTGCATTGAGTGAGACTCGGTTCGCAGATGTTGGGGAGATCAAAGAAGTTGGTGCTGGATACACCTTCTTCTGGAGTGGACGCAAAAGTGAAGAGAGGCGTGAAGCAGGAGTTGGCTTTGCCATCAAAACAGAACTTGTTGGTAAGCTGTCAGGATTGCCAAAAGGCATTAATGACCGTCTAATGACATTGAGACTTCCTCTGGCAGGCAATAAACATGCAACTATTGTCAGTGCTTATGCACCCACAATGACCAATCCAGATGAGGTCAAGGACAAGTTCTATGATGACCTAGACAATGTTATTTCTGCAACACCCCGCACAGACAAGCTTATCCTTCTTGGCGACTTTAATGCCAGAGTGGGTAGAGACCAACAGACCTGGGAAGGAGTTATATGTCCAGAAGGGGTTGGAAAGTGCAACAGCAATGGTCTCTTGCTTCTCAGGAAGTGTGCTGAACATGATCTTCTAATCACCAACACAGTCTTCCGTCTACCTAATAGGAACAAAACATCCTGGATGCATCCCCGTTCCAAACACTGGCATCTCATAGACTATGTCATAGTGCGGAGAACAGACAGGCAGGATGTTAAAGTGACAAAGACTATGTGTGGTGCAGACTGCTGGACAGATCATAGACTGGTTGTCAGCAAACTCAGCCTAAGAATACAGCCTGCGAGACGACCTCAAGGCAAGAAAGCTCCTAAGAGACTGGATGTCTCAAAGCTGAATAAAGACAGCATGAGACAATATTTCTTAACAGACATTTGCAACCAACTTGATGCAATGAATCTCAGTTCAGAGGACCCCGAAGAAAACTGGACAGTTTTCCATAAAACAGTTCTTTCTTCAGCTGCAAGCACCTTAGGCCATCCATCTCGCAAACATCAAGACTGGTTTGATGAGAATGATGATGAAATTCAGAGGCTACTTGAAGAAAAGCACCGTTTGCTCAAGGCACATCAAGATGATACTAGCTCAGTATCAAAGAAAGCAGCCTACAGCAACATTTGTAAGACAGTCCAGACCAAGCTTAGGGACATGCAAGATTCCTGGCTGAGGAAGAAAACAGAAGAAATTCAGTCTTTTGTGGATAGAAAGGACATGAAGAAATTTCATGATGCACTGAAAACCATTTATGGTCCAAAGAGTTCTGGAGCCACCACATTGTTCAGTGCAGATGGAAACACTCTTCTCACAGATAAAGAAGCTATCTTGGAAAGGTGGGCAGAACACTTCAATAGTGTGCTTAATCGACCATCAAGCATCAATCAGGATGCAATCGACAGACTTCCACAGATAGAGTGCAATGTTCTGTTAGATGAATTTCCTACCGTTACGGAAACAAGAAAAGCAGTTCAACAACTATCATCTGGCAAAGCCCCAGGTGCAGATGCAATTCCTGCCGAAGTTTACAAGGCTGGGGGCTACCCATGGCAGAGAAACTGACAGAGTTGTTTCACTGTATGTGGAGGAAGGAGGCTATCCCACAAGAATTTAAGGATGCATCCATAATCCACCTATACAAGCGGAAAGGAAATCCTCAAGTCTGTGATAATCACAGAGGCATCTCCCTCCTATCAATTGCTGGGAATATACTTGCAAAAATTCTGTTGAATCGTCTGAATGCTCATCTTGATCAGACGGGACTTATCCCAGAAAGTCAATGTGGATTCAGAAAAGACAGAGGGACAATAGACATTATCTTCACAGCAAGACAGCTTCAGGAGAAATGCCAAGAACAGAATGTAGATCTATACATGACGTTTGTTGACCTCACCAAAGCTTTTGACACTGTTAGTCGTGATGGACTCTGGAAAATCATGGCCAAGTTTGGCTGTCCACCCAGATACTTAGCTATGGTGCGGCAGTTTCATGATGGCATGCAGGCACGTGTGCAGAATGATGGAGAGTTCTCTGAACCATTTGAAGTAACAAATGGGGTCAAACAAGGCTGTGTTCTGGCACCAACACTGTTCAGCATGATGTTTTCTGCCATGCTTATGGATGCTTTTCAGGACAGTGACACTGGTTTTCCAATCAGGTACCGTTTTGATGGCAACATATTCAACCTCAGAAGGTTGCAAGCCAAAACTAAGGTCCAGACTGATGTGCTAGATGAGCTCCTCTATGCAGATGATATGGATAAGAATGCCAACACAGAGGCAAAAATGCAAAGAGCCATGGATCAAGTCTCACAGTCATGTGATAACTATGATCTCACAATCAGCACAAAAAAGACAGAGGTTGTACACCAACCAGCCCCCGGAAAACCATATAATGAACCAACCATCACTGTGAATGGGCAAAAACTGAAAGTTGTTGACAAGTTCACCTACCTGGGAAGCACTCTCTCCAGATGAGATCACTGCCAGAGTTGCAAAAGCTAGTGTGGCTTTCGGAAGACTCCGTGCAAATGTCTGGGAGCGAAATGGAATCAAGCTTGACACCAAGCTGAAAGTCTACAAGGCTGTGGTACTGCCAACCCTCTTGTATGCATGTGAGACCTGGACAGTATACCAACGCCATGCAAAGAGACTTAACCGTTTCCACTTAAGCTGTTTGAGAAAGTTGTTAAAAATCAAGTGGCAGGACAAGATTCCAGACACAGAGGTCCTGAGGAAAGCAGGGATGCAAAGCATGCATACAGTCTTAAAGCTAGCACAGCTAAGATGGACTGGCCATGTTATAAGAATGCCTGATGCGCGACTTCCAAAGAAAGTTTTCTATGGAGAACTACAGGAGGGAAAGCGCTCTCAAGGTGGCCAGAAGAAACGCTACAAAGACACCCTCAAAGCCTCTCTGAAGGATTTCGAAATACCAATGGGGTCCTGGGAACAGACTGCACAGGAGCGATCAAAGTGGCGAGGTCTCATCAACAAAGGAGCAGCTCTCTATGAAAAGAAGAGAATCTGTGAAGCTGAAAGAAAGCGAAGAGAGCGCAAAGCCAAAACAGATGTGCCACCAGCAGACTCTATGACATTGACTTGCTCTACTTGCAACCGACAGTTTAGAGCCAGAATTGGCCTAGTCAGCCATCAAAGAACTCACCAACACACATCAGCACTATTCAAGAAATAATGATGGTCTTTCTCATTAATGAGAGACGAACTATCATTGTCTTCCTGTCATCTCTGAATCAGCATTGACTTTCCGGAATAAATCCTGTCTGTCAAAGACTTCAGGATTTCCTTTCTGTGTGTAAAGACGAATGTCTTGTGGGAATTTTTCTCCACGCAGCCACGGTGAAACAGCTCTTTCAGTCTCTCTGTCATGGATAGCCCCCAGACGGCAGCGGAACTTGCATTTGAACATGGAAATTTGCCAGCTGTGAGTCTGTCGAACTGCTAGAGACTTCTTTAAACTACCCTTGCATATTTGATTTTAATTTGAAGTATATTTTTCTGGCTATCGTTGCTGATTTATAAGAGATCACTGATGACGATTTAGTACTTTATTTGTATTTTATTGTCTTTCATCTATGACGGTTTGTAGTGGAGATGGAAATGACATGAATCCTGCACTTCCGGATACAAGCATGAAACTTGGCAGATATGTTTATAAGCATGAACTATTTGAAATTTTCTCGTTAGCCAATCAAAATTACTCCAATTTTCAAGATGGCAGCTCGAAATTCCAAGATGGCTGCCAAAATAAATATTAAATCAGAAAATGGTGTTCTAGTCAGTGAGAAGAAACTTAATAATGCTGAAAATAGTATTTCTGGATTATTTGCAAATGAATAAATATTTAATTGAGTCAATATTGCCTTTGTGGGATTTTAGAAGGGGCCCACAATGGGGAAAAGTAAGGCAATTTTGCTGAAAAAGCTGTTTTGCAACAAAACTCTTTTTATACTTAAGTGAAAAAAAAAACTAAATTCAATTGTCATTATTGCCTTTACTCAAGTCATGAATAACATAGTTGCAGATTTAATGGGTACTGGAAATTAGGTCTATTTGAATTATGGGGTTGCCGAGGGGCAAAATTTGAAACTGATTAGAATGGCTTTTATGAAGAATCGTGAAGTGTCTAACCTTTACAGGGAAATATGTAAATTTATAATGCTAATACACTTTGCTCTACACATTTTGATAATACAAATCTTATTATTATTATTATTATTATTATTATTATTATTATTATTATTATAAAATATCATGATGAACGATTTTAACATGAAATGAACCATATACAACCAAAAAGTGCTACTTAGGATTGCAATAAACTTAAGCTGGCTACTGATGCTTCCAAATAGTTTTCGTTCACACCAACGACAACAACAGAAACAACAACAAGTGCATGTACTATTAATACTTTTCATCTTTAATGTACATTTTGTGCACATTTTTAATCTTTAGTTGTATATTTTTGATAGTGGATGAATAGGACAATTTAAGCTCTAACCTCCCGCTTGAAAGTTAAGGAAGTCTATTAGAAAGTTTTCATTCATTCTGGATTTCATCTATATGCTTGCATCGTCACAGATTCTATTTTCTTCATAATGTGCTGCTGGAGGAGTAGCACCAGCTTGATTGGTTCATGAAGCCTGGTCGCTAGACTCTGTCGGTGTCTTAAATTCTTAATGAGACTTAACGGGTGTCTTTGTAGCATTTCCGTTTTTTCGCCTTGAGAGTGGATTTGTCACAGTGTGACAATTCTGCCCATTTTGTATATATGATAATAATGATAATAATAAAAAAAAAAATCATAAAAAAAATAATAATAAAATACAATGAAGAACATAAAAAGAAAAGAAGAAGAAGAAGTAGAAAGAAGAAAACATTATTTTTTTTTACATTGCAAAAGTTAGAATTTTAGAATTTCATATTGTAAAATGTCTTTTGTTAAACATGATTAATTTTGAATAGTTCTGCTCATAGTTGTAAATCAAATTTTTGACAGTTTTACTTTTACTCAGGAAAATGGAAATTGTTTATTAACTCTAAATTGACATAAATAATCTCAACTTTTTGTCACAGCTGTTTGGCTTCAAAACTCAGGTGTGTAATATTTTGTTTTTATCACCTCTTGAGTGACCTGAATTGTTTGGCAGGAAAAATAGTGATTAAGTGATTGGCAGCAATAACTGATCTCAGACAACTAATTGATGTGTGTCACTTTGCTCACAGGACACAGTTCACTAATCTTTTTAAACAATCAAACACTTTTGTAAGAATTAGCTTTTGGCACTTTGGCTTCCTAAACTGAGTAATGTCACTCTTTCGGCCCAAAACATATAAATAGTCTTTGGAAAAATTGTAACTTCAGTCTTGCAAAGGAATCAAACTTGCAAAGTTATTGAATCCTACTACAAGTAGTGGACTCAGCTATACTCCAAACTTGAGATAGCTTAATTTTGTGAAACTGGATTATGTTGGAATAGTGAAACTGAGGAAGGACTTGAAGATAAGTAAAACTTGAATTTATACTCTAAACTTTGATAACTTAGTTTTCAGAACTAAGGAATAAACTTAGAAATAAACTGTGCAAAGAAACTTTGAAACAAAACTTAAATAGTGAATTCAAATGAAGAACTGATTGTCATCATAAGAGCTGAATCTAGAAACAAATAAGTATCTAGTCATTGTGAAGATTATCTTACATGAGCAGAACTATACATGTTACAATAGTGTTAGAAAGATACATATTATTTCATGCATTCTTTGAATTGTGCTAAAAAAAAAATAAAACAGTAAATTCAACAATTAATCATTAAAACTTTGGGAACTTTCTATTATTGTTCGGACTTGTGATTTCGAACCTTACGTGTCTAGTCAGAGTATTTGACATAACTCATCTAGACCGGACCCCGTGACCAGAGACACTCCATGATATCAACGTGAGCTAATTCCCCCAAATCTGCAAAGTTGGTATCTTGTCTCGTGTGAGGCTTCTTTGGGTGGAACGTTCGGGCAATCGAGTTACAGTTACAAACTGACTAAAATAGCTCTTTCCAAAAAAATCGGACTGAAGCATTAATCTACGTTACAAATCAACGTCATTAGAAACAACGACCCCATACATACCGACGTCACCAACGACCCCAGAGAAGACCCAGCACACCCTAACGGTCGCATGTGGTAGGAGAAACAACGGGTAGATTCCACGGTTTCAAGACTTTTGATCAACAAATGTGGCAATTTTTATTAAAACTAAGTGTTCTATATGTGTTAATTTTAAATAAATGTGTATTGATTATAAGTGTTAAGAAAGTGTTAAATAAGTGTTAAAAGTTGAATTTGTGATACAAAGAACAGTGACTTAAGGATTAAAATTCTACTGGTGGATCATCAGTCGCAGAGCAACAGACAAAAAGAATAACAGTAACAAAGAACTCAAGCAATCCATCTTAGATTGGTGAGTACAGTCTTTTGTATACATGCTTCTTCATATGTCTGTTTTATATGTGACCATATATGTGACCACAGGTTGATGATATATTGAAATCTTTATTGTTTCAAATCAAGGGACAAAATTTAAAAACAAATTAAGGTAAATTGAGGTCCAAAAGTAATTAGACAGTAAACAAAAATTAATTTCATCAAGTATATTATATTGTTTCTGAACAAGTGTATTAAACCAAGTATCCAAAATAAGAGTTAGCTGTATAAGTGCAATTGAATAAAAGTAATTAACCAAGGAAGTGTAATTAAATATTTTAACAGAAAGTAAAGCTAGTGCAAAGTATAAGTGTTAACTGCTGCATATTTTTACAGCTGCAGCTTCATTTTCAACAAGACTTATTATGCAATATTTTAACAGCTGCAACTGCGCTTTTGTTTAACGGCTTCAGCTGATTTTTGGTTAATTAACAGCTACAACTGTGATTTAGTTTTACAGCTGCAACTGCATTTTGATTTTACAACTGCAACTGCATTTTTACAACTGCAACTGCATTTTGATTTTTACAGCTGCAACTGCATTTTTCTGAAATTTTCTATAACAACAACTGCATTTTTTTCGAAACTTTTAATATTGACAACTATAATTTAAAACCAAGATAAGTGGTTTTGCTTAGTTTTATTGCATAAGCTAATTGCTAGGTCAAACTAAAATAAGTGTAAAACCTGTCATAAAATATAAGTAAGTGTTACTAAAAATCAGTCAAATAACAATAAGTTAAAGGAACATAAATCTTGAAAGGCAGTAGATAAATAAGTATGGCTCCAAGGTGGAAAAACAGAAGACAGTGGTTATGCTCAAGGCAAGCATGTAAGTCAGAGAACAAAGTAGACCCTGATTGTCCTGTGCTAAACTTTACGCCAAAGTTAAACAAGAACAAAATGAACATTAAGTTTGGCAAACATAGTGTCCAATGCCTAGTAGATAGTGGCGCCGGGATCTCGGCAATAAGTAAACATTTACTGAGCAGGGTAGCTCCTGAAGCGATTGTTAAGCCTGCTACTTTGACAAATATTGTTGGTGTTTGTGGGGAAATACACCAGGTACTTGGTCAAGTTGACCTTGAATTTGAATGTGATGGCTTGTTCTTTAAGCAATGTTTCTATGTGTTTGAACATTTACATGTGTCAGTCTTGGTTGGCATAGACTTCATGAACGCAAATAATGTGACCTTGACATTTGGCGAGGTCGAAATTTCAGTGCCCTTAGGTCAGGCAGCATCAGTTTCTAGTGTTAAGGTTCCAGTGACACCAATCACCAGTGATCAGACAGCATTTGCCTACACTACAAAGGAGGTCATTATACCACCACATAGTGAGGCTATAGTCCCCATTAGAATTTCAGGCTTTGCAAACCAATCGGTTGTGATGATTGAACCAAAACTCAATTTAAGTGACATTTCATTGGTTGGCGGTAAGAACTTATGCACTGTTGAGAATTCAAAAGGTGTATATAGGTTGATGAACCCCACAAATTTGCCAGTGTTTCTCAAAGCAAATCAGAGGTTGGCCAAGGTCAGTTCTGTCGACCTTAACTCAGTATTTGACATGAAAGAGCCAAATGAGGCTCATGTGTTCAGCATGGGTGAAACTTCCCATAAGGCTGACCATGAAAAAGTGATAAAGGACTTGGGAATAAACTTGGATAGTACTGACTTGTCTGAAGATCAGAAAAATAGGTTGTACCAATTTCTTGGAAATAATAGGGATATTTTCGCAAAGGATATTTCGGAACTTGGAGTTACAAATGTTCACACTCATACCATCAATACTGGTAATGCTCCTCCTGTCAGTTCTGCACCATACAGGCAGACTCCAAAAATGAGGGCCGAACTTGAGCGGCAGCTTGAAGACATGAAAAAGCATGGTATCATAGAAGAAAGTAACTCTGTTTGGCATTCCCCTGTTGTCATGGTGAAGAAACCCAACAATGAGTGGCGCTTCTGTGTTGATTACAGGAAGCTGAATGCTGTTACAGAGCTTATGGCCTTCCCAATACCACACATGACTGAAGTGTTTGATACGCTGGCCGAGTCAAAGGCAGAAATTTTCAGTACTTTGGATTTGCGCTCTGGATTTTGGCAAGTGCCCTTGGACAAGTCAAGTAAGGAAAAGTCGGCTTTCATTACTCATCAAGGAATCTTTGAATTCAATCGCCTCAGTTTTGGAATGGTCAATGCGCCAATGTCTTTCCAGGCCCTGATGACAAAAAGGTCCTGAAGAACCTGAATTTTAAGATTGCCTTGGTATACATTGATGACCTCATTATCTTCTCCCGGAACTTCGATGAACATTTACATCATCTGAACTTGGTATTCAATAACCTGAGATCGGCGAACTTGAAACTCAATCCTTCGAAATGCAGATTGGCAACTAAAGAGGTCAAATATCTTGGACACATTGTTTCTAAACAAGGTTTAAAAGTTAATCCTGAAAATATAGACAAGATCAAAAACTGTCAGAGACCCACAAATGTAAAGCAAGTTAGGTCAGCATTGGGCATGATGGGCTACTATAGAAAATTCATTCTAGGGTATGCAAAGATAGCACAGCCATTAAATGACCTATTAAAGAAGGAAACAAAGTTTGAATGGACAGAACAATGTGAAAGTGCATTTAACAATCTAAAAGATAGGCTTACAAAAGCACCAATATTAAGATTTCCTCAGTTTGACAAAGAATTCACGCTATCCGTCGATAGCTCAGACTATTCCATTGGGTTCGTGCTTAGCCAAGAACATGAAGGTAAGCAACATCCCATTTGTTTCGGTGGTCGTGCCCTCAGGGACAATGAGCTGAAATGGCACATTACTGACAAAGAAGGACTAGCATTGGTAGAAGGGATCCAGCACTTCAGGCATTACCTGGCAAACAGTAAGTTCACAGTTTTTACAGACAATGTATCTGTGAAGTATCTGCAGAAACTGAAAGACAGTCAAGGTAGGCTAGGTCGCTGGGGAATTCTTCTCCAAGGCTACAATTTTGACATTAAACATAAATCTGGTTCACAAAACTGCACAGCAGATTTTCTCTCAAGGCAAAGGTACAAGGATTCTCGCTCAACAGAATCAAATGATTTGGCCGATCATATCTTCTCTCTCAATTCTGGTGAGTATACTCAGACAACTCTGATTTACCCAGGTGAAGAGGATACTGAGGTTATGATAGCTGCGGCTGAGCCGGGGCAGGACGGAGTTGATGTAGACAGGGACCTTTTCATTGGTCTATCTGTCTATCAGCAGGACTGCCCTGACTTCAAGCATATTTATCAGTATCTTGCTCATCATCAGGTACCAGAGAACCCACAGTTAGCGCGCACAGTTGTGGCTGAGTCATACAACTATGAAATGGAGGATGGAGTGCTCATGCACTTCTACTCCAAGAGAGGTAGGCATGTACCTTTGGAAGAGCGTTTGGTAAAACAAATGGCGATTCCTCGCTGCCTTAGAGATGAACTGCTGAAGTCATATCATGACTGCATAGCAGGTGGTGGGCATCAGGGGTTCGAACGGACTTATGCATCACTCCGAAACAAGTACTACTGGCCATCTATGTATGAAGACATAAGGCAGTATGTCAGGACTTGTGAGGTGTGCCAGCAGTCCAAAAGAGCCTTTAATGCCAAACCTCCTCCTTTGCAACCACAGGCTGTAGATGATGTATTTGGTAGGTGGCAGATGGACATTTTGAGTGGTCTCCCTACAACTAAAGATAAGTATAAACATATTCTTGTGATGGTAGACAGTTACTCAAAATGGGTGGAGTTATTTCCCTTGAGAACACAGGAAGCCCAAGAGGTTGCTACTGTGATCTTTCGGGAAATAATAAGCCGGTATGGGGCAATGAGGTCAATCTTAAGTGACCGAGGCCGAAATTTCATGAGCAAGCTAGTACAAGCCTTAGCTGAAATGTTTGACATTAAGCGGCACTTCACAAGTCCATACCACCCAATGACCAATGGTTTGACAGAGTCAAAGAACATTTATATCTTGCAAGCTCTCAGAGCCTACTGCAAAGGACAGCAGGATGACTGGCCTGAGTTGCTACCAGGTATAATGATGGCATATCGGTCAACACCATGCACTCAGTCGACTCAGTTTAGTCCATTCTTCATGCTCTATGGCAGAGAAATGAGACTACCAATTGACACTGTGCTGCAACCAAAGGATCATCTTACTCAGGATCATAAGGTACACTTGAGCAGAATATTACAAAACTTAGAAGTTTGCAGAAAGATAGCTGGAGAAAATATCAAAGATGCTCAAAGTAAGTACAAATTTCAATATGACAAGAGATCAAAGGTTCCAGAATACAGGCCAGCGCAAAGAGTGTGGCTGTATTGCACCAAAGTCCCAGTAGGTAAGGCACCAAAACTGCATCGTAAATGGGTAGGGCCTTATTACATAACAATGTTGGGACCAAATCATACATACAAACTAAGGAATGTCAGAACAAACCTAGAGGTAAAGTCACTGGTTAATGCAATGCGTCTGAAACCATACTTTGATCCTGAGGACAGGCCTACTAACCCTCCTGAACAACTGGCTGACAATGAGGAAGAACTTGATCCAGAAGAGCTAGATCAGCCTAGGAAGCAAATACAAGGTAAGGCAGACAATACAGAAACACAACAAGGTGTAGAACAAAATGGTAACACAAACCAGAAACAGAGAAGAGACCGAAGGTCAGTGCCTGAAAGGCAAGAGCAAAAAGAAACAGCTATTGTAAAACAAAAACCTAATAGAACAGAGCCTGAAAGGCCAAAGGAAACTGAAACTATAAGTTCAAAACAAAACACCAAGAGGTCAGAGCCTGAAAGGCAACAGAAAGAAGAAGCAACTAGTACTAAAGGTAATAACACTGTAAAACCAAGAAATGGTTCACAGAAAAATAGTGTAGAAAACAAAACGAAAGATAAGGGTGATCAGAATAAACAAAATCAATCTCAAAATAAAACAGGTTCCAATGGATTAGGTAAGCACAGTGGTAAGAAATCAAGTCCTACTGAGACAAATAAAGAGTCAAAGAAGCAACCTGCAAAAGAGTCTGCTAGTTCCAAAACCAACAACAGTAAGCAAAATGATAAGGGAAATCAAAATCATCAGAAGGTTAGCCAGAATTCCAATGATAAACAAAACAAACAGAACAAGAAAGGTATTATTCCCTCATGCATTGACTGTAAGGCAGGAAATTGTAAACCAATAGATGAAAAAGACATTAAGGCAATTGTTGCATCTCAAAGAAGTAATCGTGCAATGTACTACAAGCTTAAGTGGCAAGATAATAGTACAGACTGGTATTTCCCATGTAAAATACCAGGTCATTTAATTAGGGAGTTTCACACAAACAGGACCATGTCAGGCAAAAAGCGTAGGAAACCACTTCATGATAAGCAACATAAGTTCTTTACTGAAACTGAAAAGCAGGTAAATATAGCAGCTAACCTTAATGAAGTTGAAGCTAACCAAAGGCCAGCAGTAATAGCAGTTAAGATAATGAATGGTAGGTCCTATTATTTAGTTAAGAGTGGAAATGCTGAACCACAATGGCAACCAATTTGCATGGCCTATGACCTTGCAGCCGGTGTGATAGATACAATTTACACTTCAAGAAAGGAGCTACTGTATCAGCTTAAGGTTAAAGCAGCACAAGAATCAAACATTCCCAAGCACTTTGATCAAAATCAGCCAAATCATGCACCTTGTGTCAAGTTCATACATGAAATGGAACTGCGCACAGATGGCCAGTGGTATTGCTTCATGAGCTTTGGCAAACCAGAGATTCCACCTGGATGGACAAGTTTGCAAAACATACCACCTGGTGTTTCAGAGAAATTCATCAAATTCCTGTCAAAAGAGTATGAAACATTTGTAGAAACAGATCCTTATACAAAATATTAGAAATGTAATGGTGGGCTAGACTTTGATATTGCAAGGGTACATTTTCTTTACCTTAGTTATACTTTGGTGTTTTATAGTGCTATGAAGTTTATGGTAGGATCCCCATTTCTTCAACCCTTGCCCTTGTTCTGTCAGATTTTAGTAATTTTATTTTTAAATCAGAGAGAAATTTCACAAATTATCACCACCTTCAAAATTAATAAAGTTTAATTCAATTAATTGAAATGTTAAAGGAGTACAATTTCGATTTGAGTTTTTTAAAAAAAAAAAAAATATATATTTATATACAAATTGTAATTTGAAAACATGTACTTTAGTGTATTATCTTGGTCACAGTATGGTATAAAACAGGAATTTGAGGCTGCATATTGAGCAAAGGACTGTACAACCCAAGGGATGGTTTGCTATAAAGTGTTAATAAATGAACAGTGAATATACATAATATGAACAGTGTTTTAATAAACTCAATATTATCATTTCTCATGTTTTAATAACCTTCTTGTTTCAGCAAAGCTTAAATTTGTTTTGTTTTATAATTCATCATTAATTAATGAGAGCATGTAATGTTATTACATATTATGCATAAAGTTAAAGTAAGCAATGAGGTTGGAACCCACAATCATGCATCAGTGTCTGAAAAATTTGAAAAACCGATCGGTGTACATATTGTAAATAAACTTTTGTTTTTCTGTCTCACACAGCAAAGTTTGGGGACAAACTTAATAAAGGTAGGGGGAATCTGTCACAGTGTGACAATTCTGCCCATTTTGTATATATGATAATAATGATAATAATAAAAAAAAAAATCATAAAAAAATAATAATAAAATACAATGAAGAACATAAAAAGAAAAGAAGAAGAAGAAGTAGAAAGAAGAAAACATTATTTTTTTTTACATTGCAAAAGTTAGAATTTTAGAATTTCATATTGTAAAATGTCTTTTGTTAAACATGATTAATTTTGAATAGTTCTGCTCATAGTTGTAAATCAAATTTTTGACAGTTTTACTTTTACTCAGGAAAATGGAAATTGTTTATTAACTCTAAATTGACATAAATAATCTCAACTTTTTGTCACAGCTGTTTGGCTTCAAAACTCAGGTGTGTAATATTTTGTTTTTATCACCTCTTGAGTGACCTGAATTGTTTGGCAGGAAAAATAGTGATTAAGTGATTGGCAGCAATAACTGATCTCAGACAACTAATTGATGTGTGTCACTTTGCTCACAGGACACAGTTCACTAATCTTTTTAAACAATCAAACACTTTTGTAAGAATTAGCTTTTGGCACTTTGGCTTCCTAAACTGAGTAATGTCACTCTTTCGGCCCAAAACATATAAATAGTCTTTGGAAAAATTGTAACTTCAGTCTTGCAAAGGAATCAAACTTGCAAAGTTATTGAATCCTACTACAAGTAGTGGACTCAGCTATACTCCAAACTTGAGATAGCTTAATTTTGTGAAACTGGATTATGTTGGAATAGTGAAACTGAGGAAGGACTTGAAGATAAGTAAAACTTGAATTTATACTCTAAACTTTGATAACTTAGTTTTCAGAACTAAGGAATAAACTTAGAAATAAACTGTGCAAAGAAACTTTGAAACAAAACTTAAATAGTGAATTCAAATGAAGAACTGATTGTCATCATAAGAGCTGAATCTAGAAACAAATAAGTATCTAGTCATTGTGAAGATTATCTTACATGAGCAGAACTATACATGTTACAATAGTGTTAGAAAGATACATATTATTTCATGCATTCTTTGAATTGTGCTAAAAAAAAAATAAAACAGTAAATTCAACAATTAATCATTAAAACTTTGGGAACTTTCTATTATTGTTCGGACTTGTGATTTCGAACCTTACGTGTCTAGTCAGAGTATTTGACATAACTCATCTAGACCGGACCCCGTGACCAGAGACACTCCATGATATCAACGTGAGCTAATTCCCCCAAATCTGCAAAGTTGGTATCTTGTCTCGTGTGAGGCTTCTTTGGGTGGAACGTTCGGGCAATCGAGTTACAGTTACAAACTGACTAAAATAGCTCTTTCCAAAAAAATCGGACTGAAGCATTAATCTACGTTACAAATCAACGTCATTAGAAACAACGACCCCATACATACCGACGTCACCAACGACCCCAGAGAAGACCCAGCACACCCTAACGGTCGCAGATTCCATCCTATAAGTCTCTGTAGAAAACCATTCTTTAGATGTTGCTCATCAGGCATTCCTATATAAAGTTGGTGCATCTTAGCTGTGAAACTATAATACCATTTGCATTTTTTGCGTCCTTGATATCTTCAGACCACTGTGTCTGTAAGCTTGTTTTAACGCTTGATTTTAAGTTTTCTCAAGCACCTTAAGCAGACATGGTGATCTCTTTGAATGATATTGATATAATAGCCATGCCACGCATGAATATAGGAGAGTTGACTGAGCCATGTAGACTTTCAGCTTGGTATCTACCTTTGTTTTATTTCGCTTATACATTTGCACATATTCTTCCAAATGCCACACTGGCTTTTGCTGTTCTAGTCATCAATACGCACTGTTCTGGAGAAGCTGCTTCTCAGGTAGATGGATTAAACAAATCAGTATTTGTCCTCTGTGTCTGGTGTGGGTTCGAGCCCCTCGCTGGCAACATGTGAGACAAGCCAACTTCTGCTTGCGGGTGTGCCAGGTGTTTTTTCTCGGGAATCTCCCGTTTTTGCCCACCCACTGATTGGCCCGTCTCATATAAGCTGAAATAATCTTGAAAGGGACGTAAAACTGAATTAAAAAAGTATTAAAAAATAGTGATTTGCGGATTATTCTACAGCTTTCCGGTGCCGATTGGAGCACAACATTTGTCTTTTTTGTTGATTGTAAGGTCATAGCTATCACAGGTAATCCATGTGGATCTGTTGCACAATGCATTTATGCCTATGAGCTGGTATTCTTCGCCATTTCCCTTATCTTTGTCATCTGCATAGAGTATATCATCCAGCACATCTATGTGCACCTTCATTTTAGTTTTCAACTTCCGTTGGTTGAATAACTTTCCATCAAAAACGTTCCTGATTGGAAAATGAGTATCACAGACTTAAACGGCTTCAATGAGTATCACAAATGATATCATACACAAAGGTGTTGTCCCCTAGCGCAAACCTGTTTGGCCTCATTTGTCATATCACACGATTAATAGAACTCCCCATCGTCCTGTGCATGCATATCATCATTTGACCATGATTTACTTTGACAGCCCATATCTTCGCAAGTCTCTCACAACTTTGTTTAAATTTTTGGCGAAGTTGACAAGTGCCATATAGGTCTGCTTTCTGTTCTTGACATTTCTCATGAAGTTGTCTTGCTATATGAAAATCATCTATTGTCTTCCTATTGTCTTCAAGGTCAGGTCAGTTTAACTGCTACTGTAACATGTAATCAGTACTACCTGTTGTCATGCGGTGCAGATGGGGCTCGTTAGCCTTGGAAGGCAACTCATCTAGGAGTTAAGCTAGTTCTCTACACAAAATCTAGCTGGGCAGGGGGAACTCATTAGTCTTGGTTGACAGCCCTCCTAGGAGTTTACAGGTCTCTAAACAAAACCTAAGAAAGGGTAGATGGAGCTCTTTAGCTGTGGCCAGCAATTCATCTAGGAGAAGGAAACTCCAAAATCAAACCTGTGTGTCTGGATATGCCTAGTCCAGATATGCAAAGACTGTTTCGGTAGATGGAGCGGAAGAAATCATCTGATTCAACGGTTCAGAAAGCGATACAGCAACATGTTGTGGAACATGCAGAGCGTGACAAGGCACTAAAGATGTTACGGTCATCCACTGCATCCAAACCCAACTCCAGACGTCTTGACCTGTGTCTTGCCTCTGGGCGCAGCTGGGCAAGGACTAGAGAGTGAGGTTGACGTTGAGCACCTCTTCCTCACTATAATCCAATTTCATAGCGCATGTCATCTTATTTCTCAACACACAAGCACTTGCATACACAACAGTTTCATCACACTTGCACCCACATACCTACAAAGTCCTGTGGCGATGGGCGAGTGGCGAAGCAGCAGGTGTAGGACACACTGGGAGCTGTAGTTGCAGACCTGCACACAGGCGGCTCAGTTCTAATGGTCGTTTTCTGTGAGGAAAAGCAGTAAGCAGAATTCGGCAGTCGGCTGAGTGACTGAGCAGACCTATTTAGGACCGCACTGCTCACCCCCGTAGCATGGGGAAGGGGCTAGAAAAGGTGCCCTAAACAATTGCCTGCTTCAAACCCCCTGGCTGGTTAACCGCGATCAGCGGGGATCCCCTTAAGCGGTCGAAATACATGTACAAAGAAAAAAGCTAGAGTAATCCCCTTACGGATTGGCGCATGGAATGTGCGCACTTACTGGATAGTGCTGGGTCAGATAGACCACAGCGTAGAACGGCCCTTGTGGGCAGAGAACTTGGGAGGTATGATATACAGATAGCTGCATTGAGTGAGACTCGGTTCGCAGATGTTGGGGAGATCAAAGAAGTTGGTGCTGGATACACCTTCTTCTGGAGTGGACGCAAAAGTGAAGAGAGGCGTGAAGCAGGAGTTGGCTTTGCCATCAAAACAGAACTTGTTGGTAAGCTGTCAGGATTGCCAAAAGGCATTAATGACCGTCTAATGACATTGAGACTTCCTCTGGCAGGCAATAAACATGCAACTATTGTCAGTGCTTATGCACCCACAATGACCAATCCAGATGAGGTCAAGGACAAGTTCTATGATGACCTAGACAATGTTATTTCTGCAACACCCCGCACAGACAAGCTTATCCTTCTTGGCGACTTTAATGCCAGAGTGGGTAGAGACCAACAGACCTGGGAAGGAGTTATATGTCCAGAAGGGGTTGGAAAGTGCAACAGCAATGGTCTCTTGCTTCTCAGGAAGTGTGCTGAACATGATCTTCTAATCACCAACACAGTCTTCCGTCTACCTAATAGGAACAAAACATCCTGGATGCATCCCCGTTCCAAACACTGGCATCTCATAGACTATGTCATAGTGCGGAGAACAGACAGGCAGGATGTTAAAGTGACAAAGACTATGTGTGGTGCAGACTGCTGGACAGATCATAGACTGGTTGTCAGCAAACTCAGCCTAAGAATACAGCCTGCGAGACGACCTCAAGGCAAGAAAGCTCCTAAGAGACTGGATGTCTCAAAGCTGAATAAAGACAGCATGAGACAATATTTCTTAACAGACATTTGCAACCAACTTGATGCAATGAATCTCAGTTCAGAGGACCCCGAAGAAAACTGGACAGTTTTCCATAAAACAGTTCTTTCTTCAGCTGCAAGCACCTTAGGCCATCCATCTCGCAAACATCAAGACTGGTTTGATGAGAATGATGATGAAATTCAGAGGCTACTTGAAGAAAAGCACCGTTTGCTCAAGGCACATCAAGATGATACTAGCTCAGTATCAAAGAAAGCAGCCTACAGCAACATTTGTAAGACAGTCCAGACCAAGCTTAGGGACATGCAAGATTCCTGGCTGAGGAAGAAAACAGAAGAAATTCAGTCTTTTGTGGATAGAAAGGACATGAAGAAATTTCATGATGCACTGAAAACCATTTATGGTCCAAAGAGTTCTGGAGCCACCACATTGTTCAGTGCAGATGGAAACACTCTTCTCACAGATAAAGAAGCTATCTTGGAAAGGTGGGCAGAACACTTCAATAGTGTGCTTAATCGACCATCAATCATCAATCAGGATGCAATCGACAGACTTCCACAGATAGAGTGCAATGTTCTGTTAGATGAATTTCCTACCGTTACGGAAACAAGAAAAGCAGTTCAACAACTATCATCTGGCAAAGCCCCAGGTGCAGATGCAATTCCTGCCGAAGTTTACAAGGCTGGGGGCTACCCATGGCAGAGAAACTGACAGAGTTGTTTCACTGTATGTGGAGGAAGGAGGCTATCCCACAAGAATTTAAGGATGCATCCATAATCCACCTATACAAGCGGAAAGGAAATCCTCAAGTCTGTGATAATCACAGAGGCATCTCCCTCCTATCAATTGCTGGGAATATACTTGCAAAAATTCTGTTGAATCGTCTGAATGCTCATCTTGATCAGACGGGACTTATCCCAGAAAGTCAATGTGGATTCAGAAAAGACAGAGGGACAATAGACATTATCTTCACAGCAAGACAGCTTCAGGAGAAATGCCAAGAACAGAATGTAGATCTATACATGACGTTTGTTGACCTCACCAAAGCTTTTGACACTGTTAGTCGTGATGGACTCTGGAAAATCATGGCCAAGTTTGGCTGTCCACCCAGATACTTAGCTATGGTGCGGCAGTTTCATGATGGCATGCAGGCACGTGTGCAGAATGATGGAGAGTTCTCTGAACCATTTGAAGTAACAAATGGGGTCAAACAAGGCTGTGTTCTGGCACCAACACTGTTCAGCATGATGTTTTCTGCCATGCTTATGGATGCTTTTCAGGACAGTGACACTGGTTTTCCAATCAGGTACCGTTTTGATGGCAACATATTCAACCTCAGAAGGTTGCAAGCCAAAACTAAGGTCCAGACTGATGTGCTAGATGAGCTCCTCTATGCAGATGATATGGATAAGAATGCCAACACAGAGGCAAAAATGCAAAGAGCCATGGATCAAGTCTCACAGTCATGTGATAACTATGATCTCACAATCAGCACAAAAAAGACAGAGGTTGTACACCAACCAGCCCCCGGAAAACCATATAATGAACCAACCATCACTGTGAATGGGCAAAAACTGAAAGTTGTTGACAAGTTCACCTACCTGGGAAGCACTCTCTCCAGATGAGATCACTGCCAGAGTTGCAAAAGCTAGTGTGGCTTTCGGAAGACTCCGTGCAAATGTCTGGGAGCGAAATGGAATCAAGCTTGACACCAAGCTGAAAGTCTACAAGGCTGTGGTACTGCCAACCCTCTTGTATGCATGTGAGACCTGGACAGTATACCAACGCCATGCAAAGAGACTTAACCGTTTCCACTTAAGCTGTTTGAGAAAGTTGTTAAAAATCAAGTGGCAGGACAAGATTCCAGACACAGAGGTCCTGAGGAAAGCAGGGATGCAAAGCATGCATACAGTCTTAAAGCTAGCACAGCTAAGATGGACTGGCCATGTTATAAGAATGCCTGATGCGCGACTTCCAAAGAAAGTTTTCTATGGAGAACTACAGGAGGGAAAGCGCTCTCAAGGTGGCCAGAAGAAATGCTACAAAGACACCCTCAAAGCCTCTCTGAAGGATTTCGAAATACCAGTGGGGTCCTGGGAACAGACTGCACAGGAGCGATCAAAGTGGCGAGGTCTCATCAACAAAGGAGCAGCTCTCTATGAAAAGAAGAGAATCTGTGAAGCTGAAAGAAAGCGAAGAGAGCGCAAAGCCAAAACAGATGTGCCACCAGCAGACTCTATGACATTGACTTGCTCTACTTGCAACCGACAGTTTAGAGCCAGAATTGGCCTAGTCAGCCATCAAAGAACTCACCAACACACATCAGCACTATTCAAGAAATAATGATGGTCTTTCTCATTAATGAGAGACGAACTATCATTGTCTTCCTGTCATCTCTGAATCAGCATTGACTTTCCGGAATAAATCCTGTCTGTCAAAGACTTCAGGATTTCCTTTCTGTGTGTAAAGACGAATGTCTTGTGGGAATTTTTCTCCACGCAGCCACGGTGAAACAGCTCTTTCAGTCTCTCTGTCATGGATAGCCCCCAGACGGCAGCGGAACTTGCATTTGAACATGGAAATTTGCCAGCTGTGAGTCTGTCGAACTGCTAGAGACTTCTTTAAACTACCCTTGCATATTTGATTTTAATTTGAAGTATATTTTTCTGGCTATCGTTGCTGATTTATAAGAGATCACTGATGACGATTTAGTACTTTATTTGTATTTTATTGTCTTTCATCTATGACGGTTTGGTATTTATCAAGCAAACAAACTGAATTTCTTCTATTTTCTTTCAAGAGTCTTGCATGTCTCTGACTTTTGATATCGATTGACAAATATTGCTGCTGGTTTGTCTTCTTGAATAAGGAGCTAGTATCATCTTAATGCTTGTGCTGTTCCTCAAGATTCTAGAAGCCTCCGAATATCTTAACCATTCTCATCAAACCAGTAATTGAGTTTTCGAGATTGATGTCCTAAAAGTTCTATAGCTGAAGAATGTACCAGTTTTCTTCTGTGTCTTCCAAACTGAGATTGATTGCACCCAGTTGTATGCAAATGTACCATTCTATTTTGGTTCAGTTTCGAGACACCCAGTCTCTATGGTGGTTTCTTGCTTAAAAGTCGCCTCTAAGGCTTGTGTTTGATGACACCAGTCTATAATCTATCCAGCACCCTGCTGTACATAACATTTGTCACTCTGACACCCTGCCTGTCTTTTCTCCACACTATGACATACAGTTTATGAGACGCCCGTGTTTGGATCGCAGATGCACCCATGATGTTCACTTGTATACCACTTCATCTGGACTGATCATGATAGGTGTATGAGATGGACAATATTGACATATTTATCACCCATCAGAGGAAGTATCGAAGTCATTAGGCGGTCATTGATGCCTTATGGCAATCCTGAGCCAACTTCTCCTTTATGGCTCTTCTCACTTTTGCCTCCACACTAGGAGAAAGTACAGCCGGCACCATCTCTTTTTCCATAACCTCTACAAACTAAGTCTCACTCAGTACAGCTATCTGCTTAACTGTGACTAACAAGTGACTGTTCTACGCTGTTGTCCAGTCGACCCAGGATTACCTATTAAGGGGCGAACATTCCTCTGTCGATCTTCAATGGTATGACTAACATCTCAGTATTTGGGAGACAATATTGACTGCTTAATAAAGGTGCTTTAAATAAATTCATGTTAAATATTATGTTTTCCTACAATTATGACCAGGGGAGAGTGGTAGCCTTACGGTAAAGCGTCGGACTGACTGCATCGAGAGGTCCTGGGTTTGGTCACCACTGGGGGTGTCGTGTTGTGTCCTTGAGCAAGACACATTTACTCACCACAGAACTAAAACATACCAATTAGTGTTAGTTCAGTGCAGGCATGACTGCAAAAAATGTTGACTCAATACAAAGAAGAAAAACAATATTGACCATCCGTACATGTTGACTGTAGCTAAATACACCCCTATACTACTATGATTAAAATAAAAAATATCAGTTGTTCAACTTTGAAAGATCGGTCGAGTAGATAATAAATATTTGTAATGCTTGAATCATATTTATCTTGTGTCTTTTCACACAGGAGCCTGTAATGATCCATATGAATGTGTACTTGTTGAGTGATGCTTAAAATATGGCAATTTACGGTATTATATTTTCACAAAAGCAGTTTTATGGCATTGTTGGACACGTTGATGAGTCCCAGAACAATGGTTTAAGCAATGACAATCAGAAGTGCAATAAAATCCACCCATTTACAAATTCCAGTAGTATAGTTTGTCAATTAATCGTAAAATAAAATGATTTTGACGGCCATCTTGAAAATTGCATTAGCCACCTTGAAAATGGAAAAATTTGAGATGGCTAACGAGAAAATATTTATTAGAAAGGATTAAAGAACATATTCTGAAAGTCTCATACTTGTATCCGGAAGTGCAGGATTGTCTCAAAATCCTGACGTTTCCATCTCCACTAAGAACAAATTGACAGAATCTGACCAAATTTTGTATGCACATCAACATCGACAAAATCTAGCTTGGGATTGTTGCCCGTCATTTCTTGCAAAATTTTGACGGAGTTACGGCCCTTGAATGACGTCAGAATTTCGTTTCCGCTCAATATCTCGAGAACAAATTGATAGAATCTGACCAAATTTTGTATGCACATCAACATTGACAAGATCTAGCTTGGGATTATTGCCCGTCATTTTTCGCAAAATTTTCACGGAGTTACGGCCCCTGATTGATGTCAGAATTTTGTTTCCGCTCAGTATCTCGTGAATGAATAGACAGAATCTGACCAAATTTTGTATGCACATCAACATTGACATGATCTAGCTTGGGATTGTTGCCCGTCATTTTTCGCAAAATTTTGATGGAGTTACGGCCCCTGATTGATGTCAGAATTTTGTTTCTGCTCAGTATCTCGAGAACGAATAGACAGAATCTGACCAAATTTTGTATGCACATCAACATTGACATGATCTAGCTTGGGATTGCTGCCCGTCATTTTTCGCAAAATTTTGACAGAGTTACAGCCCTTGATTGACGTCAGAAGTTTGTTTCCACTCAATATCTCGAGAACAAACTGACACAGTCTGACCAAATTTTGTATGCACATCAACATTGACATGATCTAGCTTGGGATTGTCGCCCATCATTTTTCGCAAAATTTTGACGGAGTTACGGCCCTTGATTGACGTCACAATTTCGTTTCCGCTCAATATCTCGAGAACAAATTGGCAGAATCTGACCAAAATTTTGTATGCACATCAACATTGACATGATCTAGCTTGGGATTGTTGCAGGTCAATTTTCGCAAAATTTTGATGGAGTTACAGCCCCTGATTGACGTCAGAATTTTGTTTCCGCTCTGTATCTCGAGAACAAATAGACAGAATCTGACCAAATTTTGTATGCACATCAACATTGACATGATCTAGCTTGGGATTGCTGCCCGTCATTTTTCGCAAAATTTTGACAGAGTTACAGCCCTTGATTGACGTAGGAATTTTGTTTCCGCTCAATATCTCGCGAACAAATTGACACAATCTAACCAAATTTTGTATGCACATCAACATTGACATGATCTAGCTTGGGATTGTCGTCCGTCTTTTTTCGCAAAATTTTGACGGAGTTACGGCCCTTGATTGATGTCAGAATTTCGTTTCCGCTCAATATCTCGAGAACAAATTGACAGAATCTGACCAAATTTTGTTAGCACATCAACATTGACAAGATCAAGCTTGGGATTGTTGCCCGTCATTTTTCGCAAAGTTTTGACCGTTCTTGTTTGACGTCAGAATTTTGTTTGCGCAATATCTCGAGAACACATTGATAGAATCTGACCAAATTTTGTATGCACATCAACATTGACAAGAACTAGCTTGGGATTGTTGCCCATCATTGTTTGTCTCACCCTTGCAAAAAACTCAGAAGCGGGGCTATAGTCAGATCCTCTGACAATTCTAGTTAGGCCAGTATTTAGAGTTTTTGCATAAATGTCAATGGTGCATAGAATTGATTCTTATATATTGATTAAAATTTTCTATAGGATCTCTGGTTTCATGTGTAACTAATGCACCAGTCACTTGAAACCATCCCCGCCCCCTTCCAGCACACCTACAAGGAGGGTTGGGGGATAGCTGGGCTAAAGTGAGGGGCAATAACTTTTTGTTTGTTTAAGCAATGCAGGGTTAATGGCAGGGTTTTGACATTATCATCCTTAACCAAGAAAAAATTTCTATTAAGAATGGCAGTGCAAAGAGCACTGTGTGTGGCCTGAGTTTATACCTCCAGTTTGTCGCCTGCGGGTTGGGCTTAAGCATGGCAGTGAAAACTGAATAGTCACAATCTTCCTCCTACCCTGTTGGTTAGGGGGGCCTTGCTTACAAATGGCTGGTGCATAATATTATTGTTGAGTGAGCTACAAAATGAGTAAAATCATATTGATTGTCTTCAGTTATACAAAAGTAAACAACAAGAAAAAAATATATACAAATTTTCATTTTCACAGATGGACAGTTATGACTATTCTGAGGGAGCTGTTTTGGTCGTCTTAGAGGGCGGTTTGGAAACCAGTCCACAAAGACCCATGGACCCAGCCGACGTCAAAAGACAATTTTTTGCATCAGCTGCCAGTTCACTCCTAGTCTATTGGAATTCCGGTTCTGGGATGTCTCGCTTTAAGCTGTGGTTTAAGACAGGTATCTTACCTTCCTTGCCCCATCTTACCTTTTACCTTTGCTGCCTGCCTCTGAACAATAGGACAAGCAGTTTAGTTATCATCACGAAAACATGTCCGTATAATGTATACCCCCTTAAACCCCACTTTTATATAGCAAAACTGGGGTATGCGGGGGTATACCTATTTTTCTTATTTTTGCTCCAAAACGTAGATTGTGGGTACTCGTTAGAACCGCCTCGGCGAGGCGGTTCTAACGTGTACCCACAATCTATGTTTTGAGCAAAAATAAGAAAAATATCTAAATTTTTCTGATGAAAATTTTCATTTTTTAAAACGGAAAAAATCTCTGTTTATTGCATGGGCAAGTTTTCGTAATATGCTCCAACTGTCCAATGGGCCCTTGTCCATTTTGGCTTTGAGAAATAGATTGGCTGGTTGCTTGTGCCTACAAGTAAAGTTTGTAGCTAACTGACCAACCACTGATTACTGGATAACCGATATTTAGGGCAACACGGTTTGTTTAAGTCATTATTATACATATTGAGAAAGCATCAATGACCTGTGATTAAGCACCTATTTCCCAAAAGGTGACCACTGCACTCAAAATTGTGATGAAAAGATTTTTTTCATTAACATTGTTCCGCCTGTTTACCATTTACAGGTTGTAACATTGAAATAGATGAAAAGGTTGGAGCCCTGCAAGTTCCCAATTTCTGGGAGCCAGGGGACCGATACCCGAGTGATCTGACCTGTACCTGGACCCTGACAGGGGGTCAGTCGAATTCACGTGGGATGGAGGTCAATTTCATCTTGGTGGAGCTGGATGCAGATCCTAGAACTGATACACGATTGAAAAAAAGATCACAGGATTATATTGCGGTAATAATGTAACAAAATGCCTGTTATATTTTCCACATTTAGACTTTATTTTGTTTGGATATGGATTAATACCCCAGTCAACAATGTTTCAGTCATGTCAGCATGGAGTCTTTTCTTCCTGGGTGTTAAACAGCACAATAGGCAGCTTAAAGTGTCATGTTCAAGAATGCTACATTGCTCCGGAGTTCTGTACTCTACCACTTGGCCATAGTGCTCCCCTTTGTAGACTTAAAGCTAGCTACATGTTTAGGTTGGCTTATCATGAGCTCTTATAATAGTGGGTCCAAGTCTTCATTGAGTGTTATGTAAAACAGTCCAATTTTTGTGTGATGATTATCATCCTAATAATTATATGGTGTTATTTTCCACATTATTGACTGTAAATAAATGAAGCCATATTGATAGGGATGTAAAATAACAGAAGAATCACAGATTTGGAGAACACTTGAGCTTCAAAACAAATGTAATTTGGCTTTATTATCAAATTTAGCAGGCAATCTACACCACGTTTTATCTCTTTGTTGTAGATTTGGAAATCACCTGGCCAATCTGAGAGTTCAGAGAGCGTTACTGCATCCGGAAAGCAGCATTCGTCCGGTGGCTACATGAAGATCGAATTCAAGTCTGACCTTATCATCAACCAAGGCGTAGGATTTATTGCAAAATATTCAATTGGTATGTATTGATATGGAATGTGAGAATGTGATAAACCATTCAGGGTTTCTGACCATATCTGACACAAATCAGCCAGAACAGTCTCAGAAAAAGGATCGAGGCTTAAAATTTTGGATTTAAGAAGATAAAGAATTGTACTTTCTTTGAAGTGAAATAAAATGTGCTGATCAGTTGTGCAGTTACTGAGGAAACCTACTAGTGGTTTTCTGGCTGTTATGAATTGATCCTCGTTAAATAAATAAAGCATTAAATTTATTTAATTTTTTGGATATTCACAATTCAAATATTTTGTCCATAAATCTATTTAAATTTAGGATATTAAAAATGACATTTAAGCTAGGTGAAGTATTATTTGAGCTCTGCTAGAGGAAAACAGCTACTTGCATTAGTTGCATATACAAGGTTGAGGAAAAGTGCTGACAAATTTGTAATTGTCATGGGAAATTTATGTTCTCTGTGTATGTTGTAAATTAACATATAGTTAACATGTGCATAAAATTTGAATAAAATGGGATGAAAATTAATCATTAAATCACGTGCGTTTCTAAGGTAACAACAGTAAAACCAGCTCAACGTCATGCTATACGCATTAATGCTGCTGTTGGCTAGCTCTTTAGCATTTTTGAAATCTACCTGGAATACGGGCATTTAATTGTCAGTTCTGTGTGTGTAAAACGGTGAATTGTGCCGAAACTAGAATTCGATTTGTTGTGTATTTCACGAATTCTACTCTTTTCTATCCCGACGATCATTTTCAACAGTATGAGGTTATTTGACATTACGCTGCGCGAGTTGACATGGACGCTTTTCTGGTTGTGTAGAAATCATGCATACTACTTGTTGATTGCCGTTTTCTTAATTTCCTTGTGGCCATATGCGCTTTCTGCTCTTAGCAGCGTTTCTTTCTTTTATAGTCCGTTCCAAACACACAAGTTATCAAATACCGTTGTTCCCTTCGCATTTTAGGCATACCCACGAAACAATATGGCTGCCCAAATGAGGTCACACACTTATATGACGTCATGTGCTTACCGCAAACATATTGAACTTTGCTTATACAAAAATTGGTGAAGAAAACACGGTAAATTATCAAAGGCAATGTCATCATTTAACATCGACGTTTTGCAAAAATGAACAAAAGTGGACCGGTAATCGTGATGTACGGTTTCCATAGCAACCACTATTAACATTGTATTCATGCCAGAGCAGCAAAACTTGCTGTATAAGTACAAATCATGTTTGTCTATATAACTGTAATAGTTTAATTCAGCTGATTTACAAAATAAGAATATGATAGCACTTTTCCGCGAACTTTTTGAACGCCATTCGTACACATACAAACAAACAAAGGCACAAAACTTTTGCATGCAACTCTGCATCTTACCTTACCAGGCTTGAAACCTGGAAGTCATTCTTGTGATACTTTTCCCCCTTGCAGATTGTCCAGGTTTAGAAGATATGGTGTCCGCGCACACGATCAGAAACCCAGCTTCAACTTCCACATATGAGAGCATAGTAACGGTCACATGTGAACTTGGATACAAGTTTGACGCAGCAGAGTACCATAATATGACATCAGTTGATTTGTTTTGCAAAGAAGGTGGTATCTGGACTTATAACAATAGAGATGATATCAGGATTCCAAACTGTGAAGGTTATTTATACATATTTTTCATACCAAAGAAATAGCATAGTTTATTTTGGACTTCTTGGTACAGTTGGATTAAGCTGTAAAAATAGGACCAGGCTTCTCAAGTCTTATACCCCCCCGCAAAACAAAGTTTTAGGAGGGTATATTGTTTTCAGCCTGTCCGTGATTCCGTAATTCCGTCATTCCGTCAACATTTTGACATCTTTGCTAAATAACTTATGTAGTTTTTGCCCGATGTTCTTCAAATTTCCAACACACCTGCACCATTAGACAACACATGTGTGATATGAATTTAGGGGCCAAAGGGTCAGTTTGCAAGAGTTATGGGACTTTTTAAACCTATACATAGAATGTTTGCCATAGTGCTAATAGTGCATTCAATATTCTCTTTTGATACTTTGCAGATATGTGCCAGAGATATTGAAGATATGCATGGAGAAGTATTATGCTGAAAAAATGAATTTTGACAAATTTACAGCATTTTGAACTTTATAGCCAATTTTCGATAATTGCCATATTCAACAATGGTTGGTAGTGCATAGTTTGTGAAATCAACTCCTCCTAGGGCTTTCAGTATTTCTTTTCAATACTTTACAGACATGTTCCACACATATTGAAGATGTGCATGAAGAATTATAATGATGAAAAAATAATTTTTGACAAATTTACAGCATTTTTCAACATAGTCATTTTTACCATTGCTAATATACAATAATGGTTGATAGTGCATACATTGTGAAATCAGATCCTCTTAGGGCTTTCAGTGTCTTTCAAATTCTTTGTAGATTTGTTCCAGATAAATTTTAGATGTGCATGAATAATTTTCATGCTGAAAAGTTAATTTTTGACAAATTTACAGCTTTCATTTTACTTAGCCAATGTTTTACCATTTCTCATGATAAACAATAATGATCATAGTGCATACAGTGAAATCAACCTCAAGTTTTAATATCTTGTGACTTGCATACTGAGGATGTACATGAAGAATTATAATGCTGAAAAGATATCCTTGACAAATTTTCTGCATGTTTGACTTAGGAAGTTATTGGCCAGCTTCAGATAATTTTGCAGGGGGGGGGGGGGGGGGGGTATACTGAAAGCCTTGCTTGCAGCCAATTTCTAGTTTATATGTGACCTTAAACCAAGGTTCAATACCAACTGCAAAATCCATATTTAAAATTCAATTTGATTATGATCATTTTACCTGCAGACCAATTTTGAAGAGTTTTGCAGGTCCTATTCAGATCAAGTAAGTGCATGTTTCTGTCAAGAAAATGATATTTCTCCCATTTAATCGACCACAACATCTCTAAAAAAATTCTTAAAAAAGTACAAGTTTGCAATGATCAGGAAATGGCACAATCAGAGATTAGGTTTTCCAGTATAGGTTTATCATTGCAGTTGTACAATGTGGGGTACCAACTGAGATAAATAACGGCTATATCCTGAGCGTTGAGGGGACCAGCTATGGCAAGACAGCTACATATGAATGTAATGACGGCTTTACGAAAGACCCTGACACTACAGCAAGATGTGATAAACATGGAGATTGGGTTGATCTGCCTGGTTGTACTGGTAGGAATTTTTATTCATGATTTATATTTTTTCACTACTTTATTTTCTATACATGTATTTATTTGTGAAGGACAGCTAGATATGAATGTAGAGACGGCTTTACAAAGAACCCTGTCTCGACGGTCAGGCGTAATGGGACTTGAGAGTGGGCTAATCTGCATGGATGTTCTGGCAGGGTTATTTATTTATTTTTTTATTTATTTGTATGTATTTATTGTTTTATTAGCTCACCTGAGCCGAAGGCTCACGAGGTGAGCTTATAGTATGGTAGTCGAGCCGGCGTCTGTGCGTGGGTCCACACTTTCAAAAGCAAATATCTCTGCAAGTAGTCAGCCAATTGCAATCAAATTTTATCAGAAGCATCATTGGGGTGGGGGAAAGGTTGCGTCAGGTTTTGGTCCAGGTCGGATCAGAACTCTGGTTTCCATGGCAACAGATAGCTCCCATAGACTTACAATGGGAAAAACATAAAAAAAAATCTTCTTCTCCGAAACCACAAGGCCCAGAGCTTTCATATTTTGTATGTAGCTATGTATAGTGGTCTTCTTTATAAATCCTGCCAACCATGCCCCTGAGGTCAAAAATGGCCCGGCCCCAGGGGTCATTAGCTCCCATAGACTTACAATGGGAAAAAGGTAAAAAAATCTTTTTCTCCGAAACCACAAGGCCCAGAGTTTTCATATTTTGTATGTAGAGCAATGTATAGTGGTCCTCTTTTTAAATCCTGCCAACCGAGCACCTGGGGTCCCTACAGGCCACGCCCCGGGGGCATCATGGGAAAAACAAAAAGAATCTTCTTCTCCGAAACCACAGGGCCCAGAGCTTTCATATTTTGTATTTAGCAATGTATAGTGGTCCTATTTATAAATCCTGCCAACCGTGCCCCTGGGGTCCATACGGGCCCCACCCCGGGGGCGTCATGGGGAAAATATAAAAAAATCTTCTTCTCCGAAACCACAAGGCCCAGAGCGTTCATATTTTGTGTGTAGCAGTGTATAGTGGTCCTCTTTATAAATTCTGCCAGCCGTGCCCCTGGGGTCCATACGGGCCCCGCCCCGGGGGCGTCATGGGAAAAACTTTAAAAAATCTTCTTCTCCAAAACCACAAGGCCTAGAGCTTTCATATTTTGTGTGTAGCAATGTATAATGGTCCTCTTTATAAATCCTGCCTACCGTGCCCCTGGGGTCCATACGGGCCCGGCCCCGGGGATGTCATGGGAAAAACATAAAAAAATCTTCTTCTCCAAAACCACAAGGCCCAAAGCTTTCATATTTTGTATGTAGCAGTGTTTAGTGGTCCTCTATATAAATCCTGCCAATCATGCCCCTGGGGTCAAAAATGGCCGCGCCCCGGGGGTCATTAGCTCCCATAGACTTACAATGGGAAAAAAAAAAAATCTTCTTCTCCAAAACCACAAGGCCCAGAGCTTTCATATTTTGTCAGTAGCAATGTATAGTGGTCCTCTTTATAAATCCTGCCAACCGTGCCCCTGGGATCCATACGGACCCCGCCCCGGGGGCGTCATGGGAAAAAATTTAAAAAATCTTTCTTCTCCGAAACCACAAGGCCCAAAGCTTTCATATTTTGTTTTTAGCAATGTATAGTGGTCCTCTTTATAAATCCTTTATATAAACTGTGCCCCTGGGGTCCATACAGGCCCCGCCCCGGGGGCGTCATGGGAAAAACGAAAAAAAAATCTTCTCCGAAACCATATGGCCCAGAGCTTTCATATGTTGTGTGGACCAATGTATAATACTCTCCTTTATAAATGCTGCCAACGGTGCCCCTGGGGTCCATACAGGCCACAGCCCAGGCATGCCATTATCTACCATAGACTTATAATGGAAATCTTCTCTGGAACAGCATGACACAAAGCTTGTATATTTGATATACAACATTGTCATGTGGAGCTCTACATAAATCCTGCCAATCTCGCCTCTGGGGTCAAATATGGCCCCACCACGGGGGTCATTATAGGACCCTGACCTTGTTAGATGATTTTTTCAAGTGAACCAAAATGGCAGAAAAGAGGATACACAGTCCAGACAAGAGCTCTTCTGCTGATTAAGTAGGGTTTCAAGGTCACATGACCAAGATGGCCACCATACCCATATATGGTAAAAACCCCAATTACTTTGTCCAGTGACTGTACTTGTTGACTCTCAGGTGAGCGATCGTTGCCCCTGGGCTACTTGTTGATTGGATCTTCTTCATTCTTGCAGGTAACAAGGACAACCATAACATCTCGGATGAGTTCGAATTTCGGCCAGGTTGGACCTCAGATTGCGGAGTTAGCTGCCCTTGGGCGTCTGGAAAAATCCCCATAGACTTATAATGGGAAAAATGTTGTGGCCACTCTAGCGCCTTTATTTTTAGCTCACCTGAGCCGAAGGCTCATAGGTGAGCTTATAGTATACCCATGCTCCAGCATCCGTCCGTCGTCCGTCCGTCCGTCCGTCGTCGTCCACAATTTCAAAGATCTTCTTCTCTGAAACCGCTGGGCCGATTGTTGTCATATTTTACATACACCATCCACAGGTAGGGGGAAAGAAAAATTATGTTTTTTGTTTTGATCGGATAAGGACTCTGGTTGCTATGGCAACTTATGCTTCCTATAGACTTATAATGGAAAAAAGTGAAAATTGCTAGTTTTTGCTGTCTTTTTGGAGATATTTGAATTTTGTTTTTGCAGAAATGTTTATTGAGTAGTCCTCTACGTTTCATGTGACTTTTGTCCTAATCCTTTATTTTGATTGGTTGCAGGGGCCCCATATAGGGCAAAATTTCGAAGAACATTCAAAAATCTTCTTCTCAGAAACTGTCAAGGGGATTAAGCCTGTACTTTGTATACATGTTCCTGACAGTGGCCTCTACATAATTTGTGTTTTTTATTCCAGGCGGATAAGAACTCTGGTTGCTATGGCAACTTAAAGTTTCCATAGACTTATAATGGGAAAAGTGGAAATCGGCTTTATAGCTCACCTGAGCCGAAGGCTCATAGGTGAGCTTATAGTATACCCATGCTCCGGCGTCCGTCCGTCGTCCGTCCTCCGTCCGTCCGTCCGTCGTCGTCCACAATTTCAAAGATCTTCTTCTCTGAAACCGCTGGGCCAATTGTTCTCATATTATACATACACCATCTACAGGTAGGGGGAAAGAATAATTGTGTTTTTTGTTTTGATCGGATAAGGACTCTGGTTGCTATGGCAACTTATGCTTCCCATATAGACTTATAATGGAAAAAAGTGAAAATTGCCAGTTTTTGCTGTCTTGTTGGAGATATTTGAATTTTGTTTTTGCAGAAATGTTTATTGAGTAGTCCTCTACGTTTCATGTGACTTTTGTCCTAATCCTTCATTTTGATTGGTTGCAGGGGCCCCATATAGGGCAAAATTTCGAAAAGCATTCAAAAATCTTCTTCTCAGAAACTCTCAAGGGGATGAAGCCTATACTTTGTATACATGTTCCTGACAGTGGCCTCTACATAATTTGTGTTTTTTATTCCAGGCGGATAAGAACTCTGGTTGCTATGGCAACTTAAAGTTTCCATAGACTTATAATGGGAAAAGTGGAAATTGACTATTTTTGCGGTCCAGTTGCAGATATTTGAATTTTGTTTTTGTAGAAATGTTTATTGAGTAGTGCTCCACGTTTATTGTTACTTTTGTCCTAATCCTTTATTTTGATTGGTTGTTGGGGCCCCATACAGGGCAAAATTTAGAAAAACAGTCAAAATTCTTTTCCTCAGAAACTGTCATAGGGGTGAAGCCTGTACTTTGTATACATGTTCCTGACAGTAGCCTCTTCATAATTTGTGTTTTTTATTCCAGTCGGATAAGAACTCTGGTTGCTATGGTAACTTAAAGTTTCCATAGTCTTATAATGGGAAAAGTGGAAATTAGCTATTTTTTTGAAAACTATTGCAGCCTGAGATCTGAAAAGTGGTAGATGCAAACAACTAATGGATTAGATGAAGGTATATGATTAATTTAGGTCAAGGTCATCTCTTGACCTTGGCCGGTCTGTCGTCCATACACACTTTTCAAAGATTTTTTTCTCTGAAACCACTTGGCCAATCAAATCCAAATTTTATATGAAGCATTTATAGGAAGTGGGAACCAATGTGTATATAAATAATCCAGGTCACATGACCAAGATGGCCGCCATGCCCATATATGGTAAAAACCCTTAAAATATCATCTTCTCCAGAACCGGTGAACCGATTTCAACGAAACTTTGCATGAAGTATGGATGACTCAAGTACTACAATGTATATATAAAATATGACCCTGTGGTGACCTTGACCTATTTTATGGCAAGGTCAACATAGGTCGTCAATCCATTTGAATGGGGAAAACTTTTAAAATGTCATTTTAAGTGAAAGTATTGCAGGAAATGGGCAGTAGGACTGAAATTTAATGATTCTGAAAAAAAAAATGGACCCCAGGGGCTCATCTGCTTTTAAAATGTTATTTGAAGGGGAAAATCAGCAGGAAATTGGCAAATGGACAGAATATTGATTATTCTGAAAAAAGAAAATGGCCCAAGGGCTTCATCTGCCCCTGCACTGGGGTTAAATACTATAATATTCAAATATGTTTATTGGTATATGAAGCAGATCTCAGGTGAGCGTTTACAGGACCATTGGTCCTCTGGTTTATTGGATCTTCTTCATTCTTGCAGGTAACAAGACAACCATAATATCTCGGATGGGTTTGAATTTTAGCCAGATCCGACCTCTGACTGTGGAGTTAGCTGCCCTTGAGTGTTTGAAAAATCTTATTTTGTGTTGTGGCCACTCTAGCGCCTTCAATTTTGATCGGATCTTCTTCATACTCAGAAGTAACAAGGATAGCCATAAGATCTCGGATGAGTTCGAATTTCAGCCAGATTCGACCCTTTACTGCAGAGTTAGCTGCCCTTGACTGTGTGAAAAATCAATATTTAGTGTTGTTGCTACTCTAGCGCCTTCATTTTTATTCGGATCTTCTTAAATTATTCTTGGAAGTAACAAGAACATTTGTAACATCTCAGATGAGTTCGAATTTTGACCAGATCCGACCTCTGACCGCAGTTATCTGCCCTTGAGTGTTGAAAAATCAATATTTAGTGTTGTGGCCACTCTAGTGCTTTCAATTTTGATCAGATCATCTTCATACTTGGAAGTAACAAGGATAGCCATAAAATCTCGGATGAGTTCGAATTTCAGCCAGATCTGACCCTTGACTGCAGAGTTACCTGCCCCTGACTGCGTGAAAAATCAATATTTAGTGTTGTGGCCTTCATTTTTATTCGGATCTTCTTTATTCTTGGAAGTAACAAGGACATCCATAACATCTCGGATGAGTTCGAATTTCGACCAGATCAGACCGCTGACTGCAGAGTTAGCTGCCCTTGAATGTTTGAAAAATCAATTTTTAGTGTTGTGGCCACTCCAGCATCTTCAGATTTGATCAGATCTTCAAAAAACAAAACAAACAAAAAACAACCACTTTGTCCAGTGACTGTACTTGTTGACTCTCAGGTGAGCGATCGTTGCCCTTGGGCTACTTGATTGTTCATGCTTTTGTCTTGAAACATTTTTTTCCCAAACCCTTTCTTCATTATCATTTAGGCCCTATATACCGCTCACCTGGCGTTACGTTAGAATTAATGTGAGGATTAAGTTATTAATCTGTTATTAATTTAAGTATAGCCCATATGGCCCCTTTTCCATTCTGGTCCTACCCCCTCTGGGGGGCCTCATCTGCATTGCTTTGTTTCTGATGCAACATATTTGGCTATCATGCATCAATCCTGTGATAGCTTCTAAGGACCTATCAGCATCCAGTAGTTTGCTTATCAGTTGCCTGATATGCACCCAAGCCAGGGACTTCTTATCTTGACCAATCAGCTTCAAGCATACCCTGGCAGTGGCATCAGTTTCCTTGCTGCACTTGCAGAATAAACAGCTCTGAATTTTGTTTAAATAATTTCTTCCCACCCTCCTCACCCTAAGGCTATTCTTATTTCAATATTCTATGTTTTATTATTTTCTCATTTTTCATATAAATCTTGATGTTGTGTTAGTTAGTTGTAGTTTAGTTTTAAAGTGGACCATTTTCATTAAGTTGCATTGCACTAAACATGCTGCCTTTAAAGAATTGTGTGTTGTGTAAGACTAGATATGCTTTTTACATGCACTTTGTTAAGATTCAAGTATGCTAGACTGTGCTGATATCTTCACCAGTAGGGTATTACATGTAATACACATATAAAGTGACTGTGTTATGGACTCCAAATATATAGGATATTGAAGTGTGTGTGTGTGTTTTAACGCACAGTGTTTCAATGGATTTTATAAACTTCCGCTATTATACGGAGAATGAGAATACAGCAGAAGTCCCAAGAGTTAAAACAACAAGGTACGGCATCAAGTCCTTTCGGTTCGAGGCCGCCCGGATATGGAACAGCCTCCCAAATGAGATGCGAATCACGGATTCCTATCCACATTTCAGGAGGCTGATCCGTACCTGGGAAAATCTCGACTGTAAGTGTCCTTTATGTTCGTCCTAGTTCATGTTATGTTTACTTGTATGTGTACCATTATTTGTTTTTATTTACCCGTTTTTTGTTTTTCATGATGACAAAAAGTATTAAGGTTTACATGTATGTACATATATATAAAATTCTGTGATGTTGCCTATAGTTATTTATTCGTTCTAATTTGTGCATGCACTGTGATAATTTTGTTGTTTTACACATGTTTGTCGAAGAAAAAGCCCTACAGGGCTTACGTTATATCATGTTTGTAATATTCGACACAAAATAAATCTTCTATGTCTATGTCTATGTCTATGTCTATGTCTATGGAGACATAGGACTATGATCCTGAAAGTTAAGACATTTACATCTGTGATCATGGTGCATACAGTATATGATGGTGTACATCATGTACTTTGGACACTACAGTGACATTTGATATTCTTTAAATGGAGAACATTTTCATATCAAAGTCTAAACTGACAAGGCTGCATGCTTTTGTGAAGTTTTATATATGTTTTATTGCTGCGGCATAATGTTTTGCCTTAAATGGTCTACAGGATCCCAAACCCTTTCTTGATTATCATTTAGGCCCTATGTACCGCTCACCTGGCGTTACGTTAGAATTAATGGACTAGTTGACCTGTTGGAATATTTTCTTGAATTGACTTCTCGCTTAGTTATTGGCCAATTGAAAAAATTGATTTACAGATTTATTTGATATTTTGTATTGTCAATAAATCAGCCTCTGTATATTGTAATAACTCTTTTAAGCCTGGCATCCTATTTATGGGACATAGACGAAGAGAATAGCTCCAGATGTGAAGCTGCAAAATGTGGCTTCCCACCTGGGGCTATTTTGTTTGCTTAGAGAAATTTCAGCGAAAAATTGAAATTGTCCAAATGATAAATGCGTTTATCATTATAGCTGCAACCTGTGTTGCTGCTGAAATCCAGCTCGATACAAATGGTAACTACACAGTAGAGGCTGGTAATGCAATCAGCCCAGGGGCAGGAGTAGATGTCAACACGGTTGTCAAGTTTGAGTGTGATCCGGGCTACGAGCTGTATGGAAGTCTGCGTTCCTACTGCCAACACTCTGGATGGTCAGATCCGAAACCTGAATGTCACCGTGAGTCTATTTATGTTCTCCAATTTGTACATATAATCTGATATTTAGAAGGCAGTTCTTTTATTGTTATTTTCAAATTTTTTGTCGAAAACATTATGCAGTTAGAATAAGATAAATCCATATACATAGCAAGCATATTTTGTTGCACAAGTCCCATAAGCAAAATGGTTTTGAATTTTTTCCATCACATCCTTTTTTTCATACATAAAGCAAACCATTCCTTATGAATGATCTTTTTATTTAGGTATCTACTGCCCATTTCCTAGTTTTGACCATGCACAGCCCTTGACAGCTAGCACAGAGTTACGTTACCAGGACACCCAAACTTGGATTTGTATGCCTGGGTATGGCATAAATGGAGATCCTATCGCCAATTCTATGACTGTGACTTGCGGCAGTGACAGAACACTGAGTTCTGAGGTTAATTGCTCTGGTAAGTGGTAAGGATACAGAAGATTTATATGTCCCCCCATCCCATCACCCCTCAGGGTTGGAATACATGTTTTTCCCAGTGCGTTGATCCATCTGTCTGTCTGTCCATCTGCCTGTATGTAAATATGCAATAAATTGTGTCCACTCTTAAACCCCAAAACTGCCAGAGACATTTCATTGAAACTTGATACACTTATGAAGCATGGTGAGAAGATGTGTCATGCACAAGCACCATAACTCTTGCTTGCATATTCTTGGAGTTATGTCCCTCAGATTATTTCCAGTGCAATTTAGTGTCTGCTCCATACCTGGAAAACTATCATAAAAATATCAACAAGTATAAGCTTTAACAAAAAGCTTGGTCTACGCTTCGCATATATATAAACTAGAATGTCAAAGAATCTGACCGTACTCCCATTTCATCGTGGTGCATTTGACTGAACAGAAATAAAACGCAGTGCGGTGAAAGCATTCATACCTGACAATCGACCGTCACGATACTGTCGGTTCATTTTATTCCATTGTGGCTTGGATAGAATGTAATTGGCTACACGGCAGGTGGGGCGCGGTCAAAGCTTTCATACCTAACCATATAGCGTCACAATACCGTCGGTTCATTTCATTCCGTTGTTGCTTAGATAGAATGCAATCATGCACCAGTTCCACGAATTTAACAATTTGCCCCATTTTTGGTACCTACTGCACCATTGTTACAAATGTTACCAACCAAAGGGAGGCTTGCATGGGTGTTTGGGGTGTTTACACGGTCCTTGGGGAAACGACCCGGAATCCTACTAACACGATGGTCAAGCCACTAGACTCAAACGTGCAGTTGCAGCTGTAGAGAGGTGTATGAGTTGTCTTGTAAGTAGGTCAAACTCAAACCTTAGAGTAGTCTACGCGCTGGCGCGTAGACAATGAAACATCACACAGTTGTATAGCACAATGAGTCAGTTTGTCATGCACAAGAACCATAACTGTTAGGTGTTTTTTATGTCCCCAACTTTGAAAACTTTTTTGAGAACTTTTTTTACAGGTAAGGGCATTCACTGGCTGATCAACACCTACCACAGTTTTAGATGGAACAATTTGATATCATGCCTACATGATGCAGACCCATTGGACATTGTCTGAAGAAATTTTATTGCCAAAATAATCTTTGTGGTTAACATTTACCCTGCGGGGGTATTTAATAAGCATTGCTTAGTGACTCTTTTTTTCATTTTTCATGTCTGAGTTATGCCCACTAGACTAAATTACACATTTTACAATTGTAAGACGCTAATGACCCCTTAGGGTTGACGCATTGTTAAACATCAATCAATCAATCAATCAATTGAGTTATGCCCCTTGTTGGAGTTATGTCCCTATAAAAACAAAATTTGAAAATCTTGTGTGCAAGATATCTCAAAAAGTATTTAAGCTAGAGCCTTCATATTTGGTATGCTGGTAGATCACCTGATTAGCTTTTGAGGACTTTCCGTCAAATTTTTGACAAAATTACTCCATTGTGATTTTTTTAATAAATTTCTAACTTGTCTGCAAAAAGCTTACATTCTGTTTCTGGATTGAGTTCAAAAACAGAGGCAACCAAACAGCTTCTTCAGGAAATTAAATTGCTCTTCATTTGAATGAAATAAATGAACCATACAACTGCCAGTTTAGGGACAAGCATACAGATGGGGGCATAGTGTTTTACAAACACGCATTTCTAGATTGTTTTTTTATGTTATCTTGTTTGATTTTATTCCATGCATTTTTTCACTCTGTAACTTAAAAAATGTTAAAAACATACATTCTTGAACCATAATGGGACAACATTTCAAATGCAAGGATAATGATTTTGACCTGTGTAGCTTGGTGTTACATAACTTTCATTTGGACAAATGTACAATAATTCACACAGTATTTTTGTTAGAAATATTATTTGGCTTTTTGACCCCTAGACACAAAAAAAGGGGATTGGGGATAATCTCTATTTGTTAGTGCTTTACAACCATGGTCTACAGCTGCTGCTAAGGTCATATCAGGACTGTCTGTTATCATAGTCATACTGTTGTAGGGCATACATGTGATATCTAATGCTTGATCGTGAATCTCCCGATATTTTGGTCCCTAAAACTCTCTTACGATATAAAAGCGTAAAACCCGACGAAGAAAAATTCCTATGGTGTTTTTCCGCAAGCCACTATTTTTAGCTCACCTGAGCCGAAGGCTCACAAGGTGAGCTTATAGGATGGCCATGATCCGGCGTCCGTCCGTCGTCCGTCCGTCGTCGTCGTCGTCGTCCACAATTTCAAAGATCTTCTTCTCTGAAACCGCTTGGCCGATCTAGTTGAAATTTTATGTGGAGCCTCCTTGGGTAGTGGCATTTCAAGTTTGATCGCGAAATCCAGGTCACATGACCAAGATGGCCGCCACGCCCATATATGGTAAAAACCCTTCAAAAATCTTCTTCTCCAGAACCGGTGGGCCGATTTCCACGAAACTTGGTATGTAGCATCAGGGACTTCAGCCCATCATAGTTTGATAAAATGATGACCCTTGGATGACCTTGACCTATTTTACGGCAAGGTCAAATTTGGAAACATAGGCTTTTACATGGGAAAAAGTGAAAACTATGGATTTTTTGAAAACTATTGCAGCCTGAGGCCTGAAAAGTGGTAGATGCAAACAACTAATGGAGTAGATGAAGGTATGTGATTAATTTAGGTCAAGGTCATCTCTTGACCTTGGCCAGTCTGTCGTCCATTCACACTTTTCAAAGATCTTCTTCTCTGAAACTGCTGGGCCAATCGAAGTGAAATTTTATGTGGAGCATCCATGGATAGGGGAGACGAAAGTTTGATTGCGAAATCCAGGTCACATGACCAAGATGGCTGCCACGCCCATATATGGTAAAAACCACTCAAAAATCTTCTTCTCCAGAACCGGCAGGCCGATTTTCATGAAACTTGGTATGTAGCATTTGGGACTCAAGCCCATCATAGTTTGATAAAATGATGACCCTAGGATGACCTTGACCTTATTTATGGCAAGGTCAATTTGGGAAACATAGGCTTTTACATGGGAAAAAGTGAAAACTATGGATTTTTTGAAAACTATTGCAGCCTGATGCCTGAAAAGTGGTAGATGCAAACAACTAATGGAGTAGATGAAGGTATGTGATTAATGTAGGTCAAGGTCATCTCTTGACCCTGGCCAGTCTGTCGTCCATACACACTTTTCAAAGATCTTCTTCTCTGAAACTGCTGGGCCAATCAAAGTGAAATTTTATGTGGAGCATCCATGGGTAGGGGAGACAAAAGTTAAATCACGAAATCCAGGTCACATGACCAAGATGGCTGCCACGCCCATATATGGTAAAAACCACTCAAAAATCTTCTTCTCCAGAACTGGTTGGCCGATTTCCATGAAACTTGCTATGTAGCATCGGGGACTTCAGCCCATCATAGTTTGATAAAATGATGACCCTTTGATGACCTTGACTTAATTTACGGCAAGGTCAAATTTGGAAACATAGGCTTTTACATGGGGAAAAAGTGAAAACTATGGATTTTTTGAAAACTATTGCAGCCTGATGCCTGAAAAGTGGTAGATGCAAACAAGTAATGGAGTAGATGAAGGTATGTGATTAATGTAGGTCAAGGTCATCTCTTGACCTTGGCCAGTCTGTTGTTCATGCACACTTTTTAAAGATCTTCTTCTCTGAAACTGCTGGGCCAATCAAAGTGAAATTTTATGTGGAGCATCCATGGGTAGGGGAGACGAAAGTTCGATCACGAAATCCAGGTCACATTACCAAGATGGCCGCCACGCCCATATATGGTAAAAACTACTCAAAAATCTTCTTCTCCAGAACCGGCAGGCCAATTTTCGCGAAACTTGGTATGTAGCATTTGGGACTCCAGCCCATCCTAGTTTGATCAAATGATGACCATAGGATGACCTTGACCTATTTTATAGCAAGGTCAATTTTGGAAACATAGGCTTTCACATGGGAAAAGGCGGAAACAATGGATATTTTGGAAACTGTTGCAGTCTGAGACCTGGAAGTTGCTAGATGCAGACAACCAATGGAGTCAATGAAGGTAAGTAATTAATGAAGGCCAAGGTCATTTCTTGACCTTGACCCAAAGTCATTTAAATATCAAAATTAAAATTGTGGTTTTCTCATAAATCACTGGGTTTGGAAACTATTGCAGCCTGAGACCTGAAACTTTGCAGATGCAGACAACTTATGAATTCAATAAAGGTGTGTGAGTATTCAAGGTCAAGGTCATTTTATGATGACTTAATACTGCAGGATCAGGCTTCAGGTGAGCGTTCTCAGGACCAATGGTCCTCTGGTTAGCCTGGTTAGCTCACCTGAGCCGAAGGCTCACAAGGTGAGCTTATAGGATGGCCATGATCCGGCGTCCGTCTTCCGTCCCGTCCGTCCCGTCCGTCCGTCGTCCACAATTTCAAAGATCTTCTTCTCTGAAACCGCTTGGCCAATCAAAGTGAAATTTTATGTGGAGCATCCATGGGTAGGGGAAACTGAAATTTGATCGCGAGATCCAGGTCACATGACCAAGATGGCCGCCATGCCCATATATGGTAAAAACCCTTCAAAAATCTTCTTCTCCAGAACCGGTGGGCCGATTTCCACGAAACTTGGTATGTAGCATTGGGGACTTCAGCTTATCATAGTTTGATAAAATGATGACCCTTGGATGACCTTGACCTATTTTACGGCAAGGTCAAATTTGGAAACATAGGCTTTTACATGGGAAAAAGTGAAAACTATGGATTTTTTTAAAACTATTGCAGCCTGAGGCCTGAAAAATGGTATATGCAAACAACTAATGGAGTTGATGAAGGTATGTGATTAATATAGGTCAAGGTCATCTCTTGACCTTGGCCAGTCTGTTGTCCATACACACTTTTCAAAGATCTTCTTCTCTGAAACTGCTTGGCCAATCAAAGTGAAATTTTATGTGGAGCATCCATGGGTAGGGGAGACGAAAGTTTGATCACGAAATCCAGGTCACATGACCAAGATGGCCGCCACACCCATATATGGTAAAAACCACTAAAAATCTTCTTCTCCAGAACCGGTGGGCAGATTTCCACGAAACTTGGTATGTAGCATCAAGGACCTCAGCCCATCATAGTTTGATAAAATGATGACCTTTGGATGACCTTGACCTATTTTACGGCAAGGTCAAGTTTGGAAACATAGGCTTTTACATAGGAAAAAGTGAAAACTATGGATTTTTTGAAAACTATTGCAGCCTGAGGACTGAAAAGTGGTAGATGCAAAAAACTAATGGAGTAGATGAAGGTATGTGATTAATATAGGTCAAGGTCATCTCTTGACCTTGGCCAGTCTGTTGTCCATACACACTTTACAAAGATCTTCTTCTCTGAAACTGCACGGCCAATCAAAGTGAAATTTTATGTGGAGCATCCATGGGTAGGGGAGACGAAAGTTTGGTCGCGAAATCCAGGTCACATGACCAAGATGGCCGCCATGCCCATATATGGTAAAAACCACTCAAAAATCTTCTTTTCCAGAACCGTTGAGCCGATTTCCACGAAACTTGGTATGTAGCATCAAGGACCTCAGCCCATCATAGTTTGATAAAATTATGACCCTTGGATGACCTTGACCTATTTTACGGCAAGGTCAAATTTGGAAACATAGGCTTTTACATAGGAAAAAGTGAAAACTATGGACTTTTTTGAAAACTGTTGCAGCCTGAGGCCTGAAAAGTGGTAGATGCAAACAACTAATGGAGTAGATGAAGGTATGTGATTAATATAGGTCAAGACCTTGGCCAGTCTGTTGTCCATCAAAAATTTTCAAAGATCTTCTTCTCTGAAACTGCTTGGCCAATCAAAGTGAAATTTTATGTGGAGCATCCATGGGTAGGGGAGACGAAAGTTTGATCGCGAAATCCAGGTCACATGACCAAGATTGCCGCCAAGCCCATATATGGTAAAAACCACTCAAAAATTTTCTTCTCCAGAACTGGCTGGCCGATTTCCAGGAAACTTGGTATGTAGCATTGAGGACCTCGGCCCATCATAGTTTGATAAAATGATGACCCTTGGATGACCTTGACCTATTTTACGGCAAGGTCAAATTTGGAAACATAGGCTTTTACATAGGAAAAAGTGAAAACTATGGATTTTTTGAAAACTATTGCAGCCTGAGGCCTGAAAAGTGGTAGATGCAAACAACTAATGGAGTAGATGAAGGTATGTGATTAATATAGGTCAAGGTCATCTCTTGACCTTGGCCAGTCTGTTGTCCATACACATTTTTCAAAGATCTTCTTCTCTGAAACTGCGCGGCCAATCAAAGTGAAATTTTATGTGGAGCATCCATGGGTAGGGGAGACGAAAGTTTGTTCGCGAAATCGAGGTCACATGACCAAGATGGCCGCCACGCCCATATATGGTTAAAACCACTCAAAAATCTTCTTCTCCAGAACCGGTGGGCCGATTTCCACGAAACTTTGTATGTAGCATCGGGACTCCAGCCCATCATAGTTTGTTGAAATGTTGACCCTATGATGACCTTGACCTATTTTACGGCAAGGTCAATTTTGGAAACATAGGCTTTCACATGGGAAAAGGCAAAAACAAATTGTGCAGCCTGAGACCTGAAAGTTGCTAGATGCAGACAACTAATGGAGTCAATGAAGGTAAGTAATTAATGAAGGCCAAGGTCATGTCTTGACCTTGGCCCAAGGTCATTTAAATATCAAAATTAAAACTATGGTTTTCTCAGAAATCACTGGGTTTGGAAACTATTGCAGCCTGAGACCTGAAACTTTGCAGATGCAGACAACTTATGAAGTCAATAAAGGTGTGTGAGTATTCAAGGTCATTTCATTATGACTTAATACTCCAAGATCAGGCTTCAGGTGAGCGTTCTCAGGACCAATGGTCCTCTGGTTTTAGTTTCCCCCCAAAAGATCGTTTAGTGATCTTTAGTAGAATGTTCACAGCGGCTACTGGACACACCTATTGAATTTTCGTAGTGTGAAGTGACAGGTGTAATTATTGGCCTTAGGTAATTGGATTAACGCTAATAGGTGCTAAGTAAATACTTGATTTGAGGGTGTCAGGTAAAGCTTACGTAAGGATCATCAGTTAATTGATCGTTTGTCTTAAAAAAATATTAAAAAAAATACCTACCATTTAAAAGAGCAATAGTCCCAAAAATATTACTCCAAAACACTATTCCAACATGTTTCAATAACCTGATAACTTTTTATAAGACTCGAAGTAAACTAATGACAATACACAGCTTTCCATTATTGCAAACATAAATCATGTGCTATTTACGACTGTTCCTAACTGGATTACTGTGATTTCATCATGGCCAAGTGGTACAGTGGTTAAGATGTTGGCTTGTCACACGGGAGGTCGTGGGTTCGAATGTCCGCTGGAGCAATTTTTTTTTTTCGTTTTCTTTTTACATCCAAACCTCTTTTCATTGCATTATATTACTTCTCTTTTTTCTTATCTGCATAATTTAGATTTTTTTACTTTTTTTTTAATGCTACATGTGTTTTCCTTTTTAAAACTATACAGACTTACTAATTCCACAATTTCGTATTTTATCAATGAACTACTATTGAGGGAAGATATCATTATTGCCTCTGCACATCTATCCATTTGGTACAGCAAGTACATGTATGTCTTATTATCAGAATAAAATTACTTTTTATAATTTTAATAAAATTCTATTTTTAGTTATAATCTATAGATTTGTGAGAATTTGTTGTATATGCATTTTGAAGTGCAAACTTTTGACAAATGCTGGACTACTGAAAATATGTTTTCGGGTTAAAATCGGCTATAATTTTGTCGAGAAAAAACCTCCCTATTTCAGACCTAAATCTCCCTACCAAAAATGTCCAATCTCCCTTTTTGGGCCTATGAATGTATCACATGTATGTTCTTGGGCAAACCTCCAGGAGCAGGACCATTACGAAAACGTAATTTTTTCTGGTCAAAAATCGATAATTTTCAGAGGAATTTTTTTTATATTTTTCTTATTTTTGCTCAAAACATAGATTGTGGGTACACGTTAGAACCGCCCCTGCCATGAAATCCTTATTCTGTTTCTCAGATATAAATGAGTGTGACAACAACCAATGTGTCCCAGCATCGACAAGATGTGAAAATAACGAGGGCAGTTACAAATGTGTTTGTCTGGATGGGTTTCAAGCCACTGCGAATGCCCACCAATGTGAAGGTTAGTAACAAAATATACTGAACACAAGTGAAAATGCTACACTTCATTTTCTTAAACTCTTTCACAAATATTTACTCTGGATTTCATTTGATTGCAAAACATTACACATTAGAATAAAACAATTGCCTATAATTTGCACTTTGATGATTTGTTTCTGTCGAAGCAACTGCTACACACATTTTAAGAAGTTAGAGGTCAGGAAAATACCATGTCAATACAGTAGCACATGCAACAGAAATCGCCAAAATGAGTGCATAAAATCGTCTTTGTTTGGCTTCATGCACTGCCGACATCAATTACTCAATTTGTCAAGTTCAGTTTTACTATTTATGGAAATGGCAAGGTCATTTTTCTGACCCCTTCCTTTTTAAATTACATGTAGCATGGCTTTCTTTGTTTTCATAGAATCAAATCAAAGTGTAAGTTATAGCCAAAGAATGAAATTTTTATGTGTAATGAAAACGTTTGCGATGAAATGAGAAGCAGAAATTCAAGTATGAATATTTTCACTTTTGTTTAGTTTAGAATATTTACATACAATTATGTACTTGTACGAGGGTTGTCCGTAAAGTTTTAGGACTGTGCCTATATCTTAAAAAAATATTTTATGCTATACTATAAAAGATATATCAATTTACAGATGAGGCCTTGGAATCAAAACCTACATACACTTGGAGATATTGGTCTCCAAGGCAGCCTATGTGGCGCATCTCGGAGCACTTGAGTTTGATGTTTTCTGTTAGCAGGAGACAAGAAAACAACTGTGCACAAATTGGGCATATGGCTTTTAAATAGAACAACAACTTGCATGGTGCCATGACAACATCTGTTCAAGATGTTCTCAAAATTCCCTGGTCTTTCGACCGTTAACGACTGCAAAAGCTAACGGAAGTGTTTGTGTCAATCAAAGTGTTGGAAGAAACCCGACATAGTCGCTATGGATGAAGCAGCGCTTTTTTATCAAACACTTTTCATACCGAAATGAGTTCACAAATCTAATCAAAATTTCTTACTGTTGGCTGAACCAAATCCAAGAAAAGATAGATCATTAATTTTTCACTTTTTTCGAAAAGTTTTAGCCAGGAAATCGATGCGTGCGAAAAGCCAAACCCCATTTACAAAACAGTTTGGAGGTAGCCACATTAAAAAGAATGTGTTTTCCTGATATTTGATTAATATTGCTGCTCTCAGAATATTCAAATAAACTTAAAATTATCAAGTGTTGGTGTCCGATGACCTTGAAAGCCATTTAAAATGCATCTGATCAGCCAGGTAATTCTTGAAAAATTATAACGGGCCTGACGTTGTTGACGTCAAAGTGCTCCGAGAGTAGGATCATGCTCATATTAAAATGATTATATCAATACGTTCCCAGTTAGCAAATATTTTGAAATTTTCAGCAATAATTCCTAATATATATCCTTGTATGAAATTTCTACTGATTCTTTTGAATAGTTATTGAGATATGGACACAGTCTCAAAACTTTCCGGACAGCTTACATATTTTTGTATTGTATAATGCAAAAACATAATTGCATTGTTGGGAATCTAAACATTAACCCATATTTGATGAATGGATTTGGGTTAGTCCACTTTCATTTTTAGTGGCATCAGGAATGATTTTTAAATTTTATTCAAGTTCGATAAAAATTTTCTAAGCAAACAGAATAGCCCCAGATGGGATGCCGCGTTCTGTGGCGTCACATCTGGCGCTATTCTGTTTGCCTATATCCCATAAAAGGGACGCCAGGCTTAAATGAGTTAAGTTAAAAGTTAGTTTCTTTTTAAGAATTCATAATTGGAAAAAGTATTCATGTGGTTAACTTACATGTCCCACAATACAACATTGGCAAGGAAAGCATGGTGGCTTAGTGGTAGTGTACAGCACTCAGGAGCAAATGGCCCTGGGTTTGATACCTACTTTAGAGGGTATGAATACACAAGTTTTCTTGACACAGAAACCATTTGTCCTATCATTATCTTCATTGTGAATGTTGTGTCTTTGGTTTATTTACGGCATGTCAGGATGGAGCCAACACTTCCTGTGTATTAACCAGTACTCTGGGAAGCTTAAAGTGACTTGCTAAAGGACACTACATGACTGATTTAATGTTATTGTAGAATAAGATCTCGGACAATAAGTACTGTAAGTTGGGAAATTTTAGCGTGACTGTTGCGATTTTTCTATTTTCGAGTTATAAGCATGTTTTTGAATTCACGAGTCAGTACTCAAGTAGTCTATAAAACATAATAAAACCTTTTATTAGTGAGAACTTTGAATTCACAAGGCAATTAATTTGTGAATATCAGGGAAGATTAAGTTCTTGCAAACATTTCCGAATTTACAGTAAGCTAATTCCATTGGCTATTGTAGATATCCGACAATGCGACACTGACAAGGGAGGTTGTGATAATGTCAATGGCCGCTGTATTGAGGAAACAGGAGGCTTACCAGGTTACTACTGTGAATGTAACGAAGGATACGTCTTGTTTACGGAAACCGGACCGAATCACGGACATAGTGTTGCAGCAGGGGAAACAGGGTACCGGTATGGGGACAAGTACTATTACAATCATACGTGTGTCAGTAAGTGATTTTATTGGTGGATATTTGAAATGTAGTGAGTCCATTTTTTTCCAACCTTAATGATACCTGTGAAGGTTTTGCTGAAATCTGTATGGTTTCGCTGCAAAACAATGAGAAGATCTTTTTAGAGATTTATGCAATGATTTATTTATTTATTTTTATTTTTTTGCAAAGCTTTAAACAATTTAATCAGAAAAGCCCCTGTGGCTTTGTATTTTAGCCACTAATGTTCTAAAGCAGGGGCTGCACGTTCAGTGATGGGCATTTTTATCGCACCTGCTTATAGCAGGGTGCGATATAGGAGTCCAAATTTCTGTGCGTCTGTGCATCCATCCGACCGTCCTTGCGTGCGTCCACATTTTCAAACTCAAATATCTCTAAGACAACAAGGCTGATCGTGATCAAATTTTATCTAAAGCATCATTGAGTAGGGGGAAAGGTTGCATTAGGTTTTGGGCCAGGTCGGATTGGAACTCTGGTTTCCATGGCAACAGATAGCTCCCATAGACTTAAATGGGAAAAATAGCTCCCATAGACTTATAATGGAAATATATGAAAAAATCTTCTCTGCAACAGCATGACACAAAGCTTGTATATTTGATATACAACATTGTCATGTGGAGCTCTACATAAATCCTGTCAATCTTGCCCCTGGGGTCAAATATGGCCCCACCCAGGGGGTCATTATAGGACCCTGACCTTGTTAGACGATTTTTTCACGTGAACCAAAATGGCAGAAAAGAGGATACACAATCCAGACAAGAGCTCTTCTGCTGATGTAAGTAGGGTTTCAAGGTCACATGACCAAGATGGCCACCATACCCATATATGGTAAAAACCCCAATTACTTTGTCCAGTGACTGTACTTGTTGACTCTCAGGTGAGCGATCGTTGCCCCTGGGCTACTTGTTGTCCCCCGCCTTTTCGAAGAAAAGCGGAGGGACATAGTTTTTGGCTTTCCGTCCTTCCGTCCGTCCTTCCGTCCGTCCTTCCGTCCGTCCTTCCGTCCCCCTATAGGAGTATGTACCTTGTGTGCGCAACTCCTCCTACAGTTTTATTCCGATTCTTTTGAAACTTTACAGATGTCTTCATCATGCTTTGAAGATGTGCATGTGGTTTGGATATAATCCTCAGATTAATTTTTGACACTTTTTTCGCAATTTGAACTTAGTCATTTTTCGGGCATTTTGATAATGAAAGTGAATAGACAGTGGGTACCTTGTGTGGGCAACTCCTCCTACAGTTTTATTCCAATTCTTTTGAAACTTTACAGATGTCTTCATCATGCTTTGAAGATGTACATGTGGTTTGGATATAATCCTCAGATTAATTTTTGACACTTTTTTCGCAATTTGAACTTAGTCATTTTTCGGGCATTTTGATAATGAAAGTGAATAGACAGTGGGTACCTTGTGTGCGCAACTCCTCCTACAGTTTTATTCCAATTCTTTTGAAACTTTACAGATGTCTTCATCATGCTTTGAAGATGTGCATGTGGTTTGGATATAATCCTCAGATTAATTTTTGACACTTTTTTTGCAATTTGAACTTAGTCATTTTTCAGGCATTTTGATAATGAAAGTGAATAGACAAAGGGTACCTTGTGTGCGCAACTCCTCCTACAGTTTTATTCCGATTATTTTGAAACTTTACAGATGTCTTCATCATACTTTGAAGATGTGCATGTGGTTTGGATATAATCCTCAGATTAATTTTTGACACTTTTTCGCAATTTGAACTTAGTCGTTTTTCAGGCATTTATACAATGAAAGTGAATGGACATTGTGTACCTTGTGTGCAAACTCCTCCCTCAGTTTTATTCTGATTCTTTTCAAACTGTACAGATGTCCTGACCATGATTTGAAGATTTGCATGTGGTTTGAATATAATCCTCAGATTAATGTTTGACACTGTGACATGAAGTAAATGCATGTGATTTGGATATACATTATTGTCAGATATATTTGTGTAACTAAACATTAAGGCGGGGGACATAAATTCTCTGAATTTGCTTGTTAGTTATTTTGCCCGATGCAGATGCGATATCGACCTCCGTGGAGTTCTTGTTAGTCTTTTGCAAGTTCCTGTCTCCATGGGACCTCACCTGTTGGTGGGACATTAAACCCCAACTCAACTATTTTGCATAGATAAAAGGGTGTTAAGATGTGAGCCTGCCTAATTTCTTTCGCATCAAGAAATTAACTGTTAACACCATCGGCCCAAAGGCTCAAAAGCTTGCACAAGTTTGACTCCTTTTACTTGAGCCTTTGTGTGAGAAAACGAACAATTCAGATATTTGACCAGGTCAGACACAAACCAGCCTGTACAGCCACAGAAGAAGGTTAAAAGCTAGAGATTTTGGATTTAAGAAGGAGAGGGATTGTACTATCTGTGTAGCAAAAACAAAGGCTCTGATCAGCTGGTCTGCACCTTTGTTTTCGCATATATAGATTGTTGGTCTTTTGATTTGATGGCTCCATTTATAATTAAACACCTTTGAAAAGATTTCTTATCTGAAAAGTTGAAGAATATTTTATAGCTATTGATATTAGCAATCGTCCATAACATTTTAGCACTCATTTAGTTACCTTATTATTAATAATTATTTTTTTTAATCAGGAGTATCATGTGAATATCCGAGTGACACCAGCCATGCTACCCTTCTGAGTCTTGAGACACTGTTCCACTACCAGGACACGGTAGAGGTAGTATGTGAAGACGGATACCACATAACAGGGCAGGCGGAGACGGTGACACGTCAGAACAGGACTTGTCATGCAGATGGCTCATGGGACATAGCTGATTTCACCTGTTCAGGTAATTTTATACCTTTTAGTTTAATTTTTCCGGTTTTCAAAGTTTTGGCCATCGTTCCTCCCTGTAAATGCATTTTTTTTCCAAAATTATCCATCTAGTGATGAATTAACAGGCAACACATGTCTGATTTGTGCTTGGACTGTCTAGCCATGGTCAATATTTGTGCTGCATCATGAGAAAACCAACAATGTGGTTAACACTGGTTTTTGACCAGGTCCGATACAATTCATTCTGTACAGTCACAGAAATAGGTTAGAAGCTTGAAATTTCAGATTTAGGAAGAAGAGGAATTGTACAATCAGAGTAGCGAAAATAAAGGCGCTGATCAGCTGTGCAGTTACTGCACAGCTGATCTGCACCTTTGTTTTCGCATATGCGGAATGTTGGTTTTCCCATGATGCAGCTCATTTGTATGCTTTACAGTAAAGGCTCAGATAAGAAGTGGCTGAAATTTGGATGGCAAACGTAGATCTATTTATGAAAACATTAATCCTTTTCATGTGTTTCCATGATGAAAGAATAAATGTGGGGAAAAAAACGGAAATGGTAGTAATTTTTGTTTTATTTTATTTTTTTTTTTTTTTTGTAGCTCGAACATGTTCAACGACTGGTTACAATCCTTCCACCTTTGACTACTGGTATGATAAAACAACAGTCAGTTTAGGAGAGGAGGTGGTATTGACATGCAAGTACACCGAAACAAGGAATATCACCAGGCGTGCCATATGCATGTTTAAAGGTGGAATAACACTCTTTGGAGGTGATGATATAACAACATGCCCTGGTAAGTGAACTTAGATTTCTTTGGTTTACCTAGGTGGAAAAAGCTTTGTCATATGTCAATTTTCTGTTGAAATATACCCGTAATCAAATTTAACATCCAGCACAATTCTTTCAAAAAAAGGACTGACTGTTAGAATATTTCTGTGGCTTTTCTTCTGCTTCCACTGATTTAAGTGGTGGTTTTATCAGTTAGTTGTTAAAGAAATGTGCACCAAGTACAGGTAATCTGCCTTTTGGAGGGTTGCCCAAGAACAGTGAGGTTAGGGTAACATGACCTTAGCTATGCTCAGTTATATAATGTAGTAAATCTTCATCTTTTTTTTTTCTTTTTTTTCCCAGAAATCAATTGTGTTGACCCATAAGTTCAGCTGTGGTAATATTGCCAGAAATTTTTGATGCAGTACTCCAAAAAGCAAATTATTAAAATGAATAAACAAACATTTTCAACATTTCCGTTTCATTTTTTTTTCAGTAATTAACTGTGGTGACCCGGTAGAGCATATGCCCAGTGGAGTATCAATCTTAGGTGGTGGCAGTTGGCTCCATCTTAACAACCATTCCCACACATTTGCTTGTGCTACGGGTGTAGAGGGGACAAGTGAATTGACTCGAGACCACATGATTCAGTGTAAAGAAAATGGGAGATGGAGTTTTGGGACTCTTAGGTGTTCAGGTGAGTTTGCATAAAGTATAAAAATATCAATACATGTACGACTGCAATAGAGGTTATAAGGAATAGTCATACCATGATATCAGCTGCATTATGAGAAAACTGCAATTTTGCATATGCAAAAACAAAGGCGCAGATCAGCTGTGCAGTTACTGCACAGCTGATCAGCGCCTTCGTTTTTGCTACTTGGATAGCACAATTCTACTTCTAGCCATTATTTCAAGTCTCTAGCCTGCTTCTGTGACTGTACAGGCCGATTTGTGTCGCACCTGGTCAGAAACCCCCAAGACAGGTTTTCTCGCATCGCGGCTCATATGTGAATGTGTATGTAGCAATGATCATCACACATATATGAGCATGGACTGTTGTATTACTGCTTTATACCATCTCTGCAACCATGGTCACTCTGGTCAATGCTGGTGAAGTTAGCAATTTGGATGAAAATGCATAAGTTTTATTTCTGCTCCATTGTATTATTTATTACAGTATGAAAGATTTCCTGCGTATGAATACTGAAACGCCAAAAAAAATAAACATGAAATGCAACTTAACTTCAGTCCAGTTTTTGTGGCAGAAGATTAAAAACCCCAAAGACAAGTTTTGCTCATGACAATTTTCATTTTAATTCTTTTTATCATTTTAGGGGGGAAATGTAGTGACCCAGGAACGCCGGCAGAAGCCAAACAAAATGTAACAAACTATGAGGTGGGACAGAAACTCCATTTTACGTGTAACAGAAATGGCTACCAACCAGTGCTGGGTACAAATCCATATGACCAAGAGTATGAATGTATTGCTACAGGAGGCTCATACGATTGGTCTCCGAGTCTAACCACACTTCCTGTATGCACAGGTGAGTCATGTTCTACATCACAGAGGTAAATCATATGAGCCACGACAAGATAAAAATGGTCTTTATTTTACTTATTTTTTCTCTCTGTACTTAAATTCTAACTTTAGGTAGTATGACAGGAAATCAATTTACAAATCCATGCTGAAGCTTCCAATATCGGGCAATTAGTGTATGCTTTCTTTCCACCTCTTTGCATGGGTAGCAGTCAAAAGTACATATTTAGAGCATTTTTAGCTCACCTGAGCCATTAGGCTCACAAGGTGAGCTTATAGGATGGCCATGATCGGGCGTCCGTCGTCGTCCACCATTTTCAAAGATCTTCTTCTCTGAAACCACTTGGCCAATTAAAGCCAAATTTTATATGAAGCATCTATGGGAAGGGGGAACCAATGTGTTTATAAATAATCCAGGTCACATGACCAAGATGGCTGCCATGCCCATATATGGTAAAAACCCTTCAAAATTATTCTTCTCTGGAACCACAGGACCGATTTCAATGAAACTTGGCATGAAGCATTTGGGACTAGAGTACTACAATGTGATTATAAATTATGACCTTTGGATGACCTTGACCTATTTTACGGCAAGGTCAACATAGGTGGCCCATGCATTTGAATGGGGAAAATTGTTAAAATGTCATTTGAAAGGTAAAACTTGCAGGAAATGGGCAAATGGACTGAAGGTAGGTAATTCTGAAAAAAATTGGACCCCAGGGGTTGGTCTGCCCCCACCCCGTGGCAATATACTTGTATATTACAATAATATTCAAAGATCTTCTTCTCTGAAACCACTTGGCCAATCAAAGCCAAATTTTATAGCAAGCATCTATGGGAAGGGGGAGTCAATGTGTTTATAAATAATCCAGGTCACATGATCAAGATGGCTGCCATGCCCATATATGGTAAAAACCCTTCAAAATTCTTCTTCTCTGGAACCACAGGACCGATTTCAACGAAACTTGGCATGAAGCATTTGGGACTAGAGTACTACAATGTGATTATAAATTATGACCTTTGGATGACCTTGACCTATTTTACGGCAAGGTCAACATAGGTGGCCCATGCATTTGAATGGGGAAAATTGTTAAAATGTCATTTGAAAGGTAAAACTTGCAGGAAATGGGCAAATGGACTGAAGGTAGGTAATTCTGAAAAAAATTGGACCCCAGGGGTTGGTCTGCCCCCACCCCGTGGCAATATACTTGTATATTACAATAATATTCAAAGATCTTCTTCTCTGAAACCACTTGGCCAATCAAAGCCAAATTTTATAGCAAGCATCTATGGGAAGGGGGAGTCAATGTGTTTATAAATAATCCAGGTCACATGATCAAGATGGCTGCCATGCCCATATATGGTAAAAACCCTTCAAAATTCTTCTTCTCTGGAACCACAGGACCGATTTCAACGAAACTTGGCATGAAGCATTTGGGACTAGAGTACTACAATGTGATTATAAATTATGACCTTTGGATGACCTTGACCTATATTACGGCAAGGTCAACATAGGTCGCCAATGCATTTGAATGGGGAAAACCTTTAAAATGTCTTTTAAAATGAAAGTCTTGCAGAAAGTGGGCAGTAGGGCTGAATATTAATGATTCTGAAAAAAATTGGACCCCAGGGGCATATTTGCCCCTACTGCAGGGCATTATACATGTATATTACCATACTATTCAAACATCTTCTTCTGTGAATCCGCTTGGCCAATCAAAGCCAAATTTTATGTTAAGCATTTATATAATGGGGGAATCAATGTGTATATAAATAATCAAGGTCACATGACCAAGATGGCCACCATGCCCATATATGGTAAAAACCCTTCAAAATCTTCTTCTCTGGAACCGGTGGACGGATTTCGAAGAAACTTGATGTGAAGCAGCTATGGCTTAAGGATGTTTGCTGCCAATGAAAAAGTATTCAAACTTTTTTTCTAACCACTCTTTTTTGATTCCAAAATGCAACACAAGACATTTGAAAACAAAATAAATATAGGGTAGTGTGCATTTTTTCAAGCTTCAGGCCTCTGAATGAGACCTCTGAGCACCATGTTTTCAATTTAGTAAAATTGATTTAATTATCAATTCTTTTAAACATACCTGCCGGAAACAAAAATACACCTAGAATGCTTTCAAAAGTCATAATATTTAAGTAACGCAGACTATTTTAGACCAAAAGCATAGAAAAATTTGCAACTTGAAGTGGATGACAAAATTTTACGATTCTTTTTCCAAGCGTACCCCCATACTTGAAAAGTCGGAAAAAATCAATATTTTGAAATGTGCCAAACCCATATTTGTTGATTCAAACTTTTTCTTGTATTTTCACACAACATAGATCTTGGTAATATTGTTCGAATAAAAGAAAGAAATATATAGGGTAGTGTGCATATAAGAGAGAACCAACAACTTGAAAATCTCCATTGTCATCCTTTTTTCGGCTGTTTTGTTTCCTAAAGCCCATTTCATAAAACCACCTAAAATTTTAAAACCAGCACACCAAAGGCACAAAGACTGACTTAGAAGACCATGTACACATATACTGATGCTAAAATAAACATGGAACTAGTGCAATTAATTTGAAGATGTGTAATATTCAAGTTTAATCTACCCTACCCCCTAAATTTTACTGACAACTAAAATTTTCTGAAAAGTTGCAGAAAATGGGGTGAAAAAATGAAGTTTCTTTATGAGCCATGAAAATTGTCAATCTATTAGATTGACAATTTTCATGGCTCATTCAATGCATATCATCAATATGTATCTGAATATAAAATATTAGGAAAATATCTGCAATCATTTACGAGATATTCAACAAAAGAAAAACCGGAAGTTCCGAAATGTCAAATGTTAGCAGCGAACATCCTTAAGTACTACAATGTATGTATAAATCATGACCCTGTGATGACCTTGACCCAGTTTATGGCAAGGTCAACATGGGTTGACCATGTATTTAAATGGGGAAAACTGTTAAAATGTCATTTGAAGGGAAAAGCCAGCAGGAAATTGGCAAATGGACAGAATATTGATTATTCTGAAAATAAAGAAGAAAATGGCCCAAGGGCTTCATCTGCCCATACACTGGGGTTAAATACCATAATATTCAAACATGTTTATTGGTATATGCAGCAGATCTCAGGTGAGCATTTACAGGACCATTGGTCCTCTTGTTAAATTAATTTTGCTAGAATCTCAAAACTTGCAAATAGTTCTGTCCAGTCTAGTGAGCAATCCAATTTCTCCCATTGAATCATTAAATCACATGTATAACAACAAAATACTATCTTTAAAATCAGCTTGTATTGGGGAAATTTTACCCTACCCTTCTTTTAGACCAGTGAAATTTTGCAAAGTATGCCCAATGTTTATGACCCCATGTGTGTTCGATTCAAATGCCCCACTCTATACACCCTACCACTCTGCTAGTTAGTTTGTATAAAACTAGGTATGACCCCTATGACAGATCTGATGTCACGACTTAAATCTCTAATTAACCCATATTTGACAAATGGATTCGCCCATCATTATCAATTAGGTGTGCCCACTTCATTTATAGGGGCTTTAGATGTGCTTTTAAATTTTTATTAGCTCACCTGAGACGAAGGCTCACAAGGTGAGCTTATAGGATAGTCCGTCCGTCGTCCGTCCGTCCGTCGTCGTCGTCCACAATTTCAAAGATCTTCTGTTCTGAAACCGCTTGGCCGATCTAGTTGAAATTTTATGTGGAGCCTCCTTGGGTAGTGGCATTTCAAGTTTGATCGCAATATCTTGGTCACATGACCAAGATGGCCGCCACGCCCATATATGGTAAAAACCCTTCAAAAATCTTCTTCTCCAGAACCGGTGGGCCGATTTCCACGAAACTTGGCATGTAGCATCGGGGACGCCAGCCCATCATAGTTTGATAAAACTAGAAATTGGCTGCAAGCAAGGCTTTCAGTATACCCCCCGCAAAATTATCTGAAGCTGGCCAATAACTTCCTAAGTCAAACATGCAGAAATTTGTCAAAGATAATCTTTTCAGCATTATAATTCTTCATGTACATCCTCAGTATGCCAGTCACATCTATAAGATATTAAAAGAATATATTGAAAGCTTGAGGTTGATTTCACTGTATGAACTATGATCATTATTGTTTATCATGAGAAATGGTAAAAAAAAAATGGCTAAGTTAAATAAAAGCTGTAAATTTGTCAAAAATTAATTTTTCAGCATGAAAATTATCCATGCACATCTAAAATATATCTGGAACAAATCTACCAAGAATCTAAAAGAATCACTGAAAGCCCTAAGAGGTGTTGATTTCACAAAGTATGCACTACCAACCATTATTGTATATAAGCAATGGTCTAGAAATGGCTATGTTGAAAAAATGATGTAAATTTGTCAAAAATTATTTTTTCATCATTATAATTCTTCATGCACATCTTCAATATGTGTGGAACATGTCTGCAAAGTATTGAAAAGAAATACTGAAAGCCCTAGGAGAAGTTGATTTCACAAACTATGAACTACCAACCATTATTGTTAATAAGCAATGGTCGAGAAATGGCTATGTTGAAAAAATGATGTAAATTTGTCAAAAATTATTTTTTCAGTATTACAATTCTTCATGTACATCTTCAATATGTGTGGAACATGTCTGCAAAGTATTGAAAAGAAATACTGAAAGCCCTAGGAGGAGTTGATTTCACAAAATATGCACTACCAACCAGTATTGTGTATAAGCAATGGTCGAGAAATGGCTATGTTAAAAATTGCTGTAAATTTGTCAAAAATTATTTTTTCAGCATTATAATACTTCATGCACATCTTCAATATGTGTGGAACATGTCTGCAAAGTATTGAAAAGAAATACTGAAAGCCCTAGGAGAAGTTGATTTCACAAACTATGAACTACCAACCATTATTGTGTATAAGCAATGGTCAAAAAATGGCTATTGTAAATTTGTCAAAAATTATTTTTTCAAACATTATAATTCTTCATGCACATCTTCAATATGTGTGGAACATGTCTGCAAAGTATTGAAAAGAAATACTGAAAGCCCTAGGAGGAGTTGATTTCACAAACTATGCACTACCAACCATTGTTGAATATGGTAATTATCAAAAATTAGCTAAGTTCAAAATGCTGTAAATTTGTCAAAATTCATTTCTTCAGCATAATACTTCTTCATGCATATCTTCAATATCTCTGACACATATCTGCAAAGTATCAAAAGAGAATATTGAAAGCTGTAGGAGGAGTTGATTTCACAAAGTATGCACTATTAGCACTATGGCAAACATTGTATGTATAGGTTTAAAAAGTCCCATAACTCTTGCAAAACTGACCCTTTGGCCCCTAAATTCATATCACACATGTGTTGTCTAATGGTGCAGGTGTGTTGAAAATTTGAAGAACATCGGGCAAAAGCTACTTAAGTAATTCAGCAAAGATGTCAAAATGTTGACGGAATGACAGAATGACGGAGTCACAGAATCACAGAGTCACGGAATCACGGAATGACGGACAGGCAGAAAACAGTATACCCCCCTAAAACTTTGTTTTGCAGGGGGTATAATGATGACCCTTGGATGACCTTGACCTATTTTACGGCAATTTCAATTTTGGAAACATAGGCTTTTACATGGGAAAATGTGAAAACTATGGATTTTTTGAAAACTATTGCAGCCTGAGGCCTGAACAGTGGTAGATGCAAACAACTAATGAGTAGATGAAGGTATATGATTAATTTAGGTCAAGGTCATCTCTTGACCTTGGCCAGTCTGTCGTCCATACACACTTTTCAAAGATCTTCTTCTCTGAAACTGCTTGGCCAATCAAAGTGAAATTAAATGTGGAGCATCCATGGGTAGGGGAGACGAAAGTTTGATCCCGAAATCCAGGTCACATGACCAAGATGGCCACCACGCCCATATGTGGTAAAAAACACTCAAAAATTTTCTTCTCCAGAACCGGCTGGCCGATTTTCATGAAACTTGGTATGTAGCATTTGGGACTCCAGCCCATCATAGTTTGATAAAATGATGACCCTTGGATGACCTTGACCTATTTTACGGCAAGGTCAATTTTGGAAACAGGCTTTTACATGGGAAAAAGTGAAAACTATGGATTTTTTTAAAACAATTGCAGCCTGAGGCCTGAAAAGTGGTAGATGCAAACAACTAATGGAGTAGATGAAGGTATGTGATTAATTTAGGTCAAGGTCATCTCTTGACCTTGACCAGTCTGTCGTCCTTACACCTTTTCAAAGATCTTCTTCTCTGAAACTGCTTGGCCAATCAAAGTGAAATTTTATGTGGAACATCCATGGGTAGGGGAGACGAAAGTTTGATCCCGAAATCCAGGTCACATGACCAAGATGGCCACCACGCCCATATATGGTAAAAACCACTCAAAAATCTTCTTCTCCAGAACCGGCTGGCTGATTTTCATGAAACTTGGTATGTAGCATTTGGGACTTCAGCCCATCATAGTTTGATAAAATGATGACCCTTGGATGACCTTGACCTATTTTGCAAACATAGGCTTTTACATGGGAAAAGTGAAAAGTATGGATTTTTTTAAAACAGTTGCAGCCTCAGGCCTGAAGATGCAAACAACTAATGGAGTAGATGAAGGTATGTGATTCATTTAGGTCAAGGTCATCTCTTGACCTTGGCCAGTCTGTCGTCCATACACACTTTTCAAAGATCTTCTTCTCTGAAACTGCTTGGATTTTTTGAAAACTATTGCAGCCTGAGGCCTGAACAGTGGTAGATGCAAACAACTAATGGAGTAGATGAAGGTATATGATTAATTTAGGTCAAGGTCATCTCTTGACCTTGGCCAGTCTGTCGTCCATACACACTTTTCAAAGATCTTCTTCTCTGAAACTGCTTGGCCAATCAAAGTGAAATTAAATGTGGAGCATCTATGGGTAGGGGAGACGAAAGTTTGTTCCCGAAATCCAGGTCACATGACCAAGATGGCCACCACGCCCATATATGGTAAAAAACACTCAAAAATCTTCTTCTCCAGAACCGACTGGCCGATTTTCATGAAACTTGGTATGTAGCATTTGGGACTCCAGCCCATCATAGTTTGTTGAAATGATGACCCTAGAATGACCTTGACCTATTTTACGGCAAGGTCAATTTTGGAAACATAGGCTTTTACATGGGAAAAGGCGAATACAATGAATATTTTGGAAACTGTTGCAGCCTGAGACCTGAAAGTTGCTAGATGCTGACAACTTATGGAGTCAATGAAGGTAAGTCATTAATGAAGGCCAAGGTCATTTCATTTAAATATCAAAATTAAAATTATGTTTTTCTCAGAAATCACTGGGTTTGGAAACTATTGCAGCCTGAGACCTGAAACTTTGCAGATGCATACAACTTATGAAGTCAATAAAGGTGTGTGAGTATTCAAGGTCAGTGTCATTTCATAATGACTTAATACTCCAAGATCAGGCTTCAGGTGAGCGTTCTCAGGACCAATGGTCCTCTGGTTCCATTTTTCGATGAAATTTCTCCAAGCAAACAGAATAGCCCCAGATGGGACGCCGCGTTCTGTGGGACGCCAGGCTTAAATGAGTTAAGGACATATAAATACATGTATTTTTATTCAAAGTTTCATCTACTTTACAGACAAATCACCCCCAGAAGTCTCCAATGTTCCATCGACAACACTGTACAAAGATAAAATGGACGTCGCCGACTTCATCGCCCCCAGTTTCACGGATAACTTTGGTGTGAAGTCAATTTCTGTGTCAGACGTCTTCAGATCCACTGATATAGTTACTGAAAGAAAGAATGTCACATACACAGCAGAAGATTATGATGGGAATGTGGCTTATGCAAGTGTGGTGATTGAGATCATTGGTAGGTTTATCATATTATCATCAAAACTAATAATAATAAGCTTTGGGTTATTAAAGCCTCATGAGTGATTTTTCACTGGCAAAAAGGAGCCAGAATGGACTTCAATTTTTCAGAAAGCAAATTCATGAAAGTTTGCATAACCTTTTTCAATATTTTGATAAGTCAGATACTTATTAGAACTGAATTTAGTCCAGACATTGAAACATGTTAAGAAAACTAAACCAGTTATAATTTTCTGATTTAGCAGAGTACCCCTATCTGATTTTAAGGGACCAAAAGGAAACTAAATAATCTGCAGTATGTACATGTACAGTTCCGGTAAAAAACCAACTGTTACAACATATTTCTCTTTTCTCGGAGGACCCTAAGCTGTTTTTCTCGGAGAAAGAACGCTATATTTCTCTTTTCATTAAGATATTTTGCGTTTCGTTCATTTTGATTTCTCGGAGAAACACAGAGAAATTTCACCGCGACCGCAGGTATTTACTGGTGAAAACAGGTAAGTCCAGATTTACCTGTTCGTGGATTTTTTCGGAGAAATACTATGCACGATTATGAAAATCGATTTTACGTTATTTTTAATAATTAAAGAAGTTTTAGACATTTAACTGATCAGTATATGACACCTCTAACAGTTTGACACGTTTTAATAAGGCAAATTAATTACTGAGCAAACATTCCACAATCTTCTTCACTGGTTTCCGTTACGGTTGGTCAGGCATGACTGGACTCGTATTTGACATACAAATTAAGTAGTACTTTATTTTATCTCAATTATGCCTTTATCTAAGTAAATGACGTGTGACAGTTTCATTTGTTTGAGTTAGGAAACATAAAAGCAATATGCCATAAACATGTACGAGTATAATAGGTGACCATTTTGCACATTCTTGAATTCATATTGTAATGAAATAAATGTTTTTCTGGTTCTGGTTGTAGTGTCAAGCTATGGAAACGTGCATGTAGAATGAAATGGCATAATTTCATCACATTGTCAACTTACAGAGCATGCTATTTTTGTAAAAATTTATTGACCCGATTAACCTGCAGCGATCTTCCAATCCCTGTATGAATATGCAATACTTTTGTCCATTACATAATGCCATTTATCCTAAATAGGTTTGTATTATTGTTTATAAAGTTTCATGTTTCGAATGTTTCGATTAACGGGAGGATACATGTTACGTGCAGACGTCATATGCAAAAACTGCATGTATTACTTTAAAATTCGTGGAGCAAAATAAGAAAGCAAACACCATTACGAAAACATGCCCATGCAATATACAGAGATGTTTAAAGATGAAAAGAAAATGAAAATTTTAGTTTTTGCTTTTTTCTTATTCATGCTCAAAACATAGATTGTGGGTACATGTTATAACTGCCTCGCCGAGGCGGTTCAAACTAGTACCAACAATCTATGTTTTGGAGCAAAACAAAAAAATAGATATACCCCTGCATACCCCAGTTTTGCTTTTGATGGGGTACACATTCCATGGACATTTTCTCCTGATGTAACATGTTTGAACAAGAATGATTTTAATGATACAAATGCATGTGTGTCTATAGCAATGTATGGACATGTACATTCATATTTACGAGATGTATATAGCCGTCATTTGGGAGTAAGTCATATGACAGTGTTGGCTGCACGGTCAGCAATTTTAATTTGCTTGATTTTATATTTCACTTTACGGCAGACAGCTTCCTAATCATGTGAAGGACCAGTGTCAGCTCCGAGTTTATTAGAAAATGCGACACAAGAACATGACTGTGTATGCGGAAACACACGTCCTGGTAATTCTGCAAATTCTACCACTTGGCCAAATCAGTCAACAGTGATTTCTGTAGATTTTTTATTGATCACTTTTGTATGTTTATACCATGCAATATTACGGGCGAAAGGGCATCAATTTAGGCGATCCCATAAGTTCATGATTTAAATGGCTTTGTGGTTGTTTATGGAGAATAACTTTCAATGCAAATTCTTTCCTACTACATGTAGTTTCGATCTAAATCGTACAAGTATATATACATGTACATGTACGAATGGTCAAATATTTGCGATTTATATGGAACTATAATTTCAATATTTGATAACGGTTACGTTAACAGCTTACCAAGAAATACTGCCGGACGAGTAAGGTACGAACATTTAATGAGACTGGCCACGATGGTCTTACATGTATAGATAGTGCATTGCTTCACCAAAAAAAAAAAAAAAAAAAAAAAGAAAGTTGCGATTTCGATCTCCGGCCGGTATATGCCTGTTATTTTGATGACTAGTGTTTATCCTGACATAATTAAAGTAAACCGCCTGTTAAATCATTGCATTGTACAGAAGTAAAGACCTTTGATCAAATGTCATTAAACTTATGTATTCATTCAATTACTGATACTGATACTGATTATCCACATAGTCACTAGAAGTGTGGTAATTTTATTCTTTGTCGGAAAGGACAATGCTCAAGGTGCAAATTTTTAATGACGCCCTAGATTATAAAATGATTTTCACTTCCATTCTTCTGTTCAAAGACCGAATAATCATGGATGCTGTGAAAAGCAACACAGGTGACAAAGGTCATCATAAATTTTAATGTAATCAAGCATATAATGTGGATTATAAGCCATCTAAACTAATACGTAACATCTGCAAGTTGCATACTTGCAAATACTTATTTTTCTTTAATTAATTGTTTTATATTTATTAAAAAATTATAAACATGTACTTGTCTTTTAAATTCCTCCGAGAAACTCCGAGAAAAAGAGTTTGATCGATAAATCCAGGTAATTACCTTTCTCGGAGAAACACCAAGAAATTTCACTGAGAAACACCGCGAAATTTCGCGCTGACGATTTCGTCTACCTGGCTTATTTCGCGGTGTTTCTCCGAGAAATAAAATAAAAATTTCGCGTATACCATGGTTGCGTAGAAACGCGAAATATGTTGTTATTTTTTTACTGGGAGTGTACATGTATTGTGTAAGGGGAGATGTCTTACGTCTACCACAAGGCACAATACCTGTCATACCTGCTGGAGTAAAACAAATTAGCCACATCATGAGAAAACTAACATTGTGGTTTTCGAACAAGGTCAAACACAGAGCTGTACCAGAAGAATGCTAGAGGCTGGACATTTTGGATTTAGAAAGAAGAGGAATTGTACTATCAGTGTAGCGAAATCAAAGGCACTGATCAGCTTCGCAGTTACTGCCAAGCTGATCTGCAACTTTGATTTCATCAATACAAATTGTTGGTTTTCTAATGAGGCGGCTCCAACAACAAATATAATTTAGGTCCTTTGAAAGCAATGATGACATTGTTGAGAAAGGAGCAAAGCCGTACCACTTTTTTGACTCATCATCGACACATTTTTGATGTGGAAAAGGAACGGAAAAAATTTTGTAATGAAAACAAATTTGCTCTATTTTTACAGATAGGAACAACAGACCAACACTGAATTGTCCCGGCAATCTTGAGCTGCCTGTTGAGGATGGAACATCAACGTCCTATGACGTCAGACAAAACGTTAGCACAGATGAGGGATCAACGCTTTTGTTTTCTCGAGAGTCGGTACCTGTCTCTGTGAGTGAGATAGGGAAACATTACGGTATTGATGTTACAGCGACAAACGAGCATGGCACAAAATCCTACTGTTCATTCCTTGTCACTTATAAAGGTGAGTCAAATTAGCCTAAATCCAAGAAGTTCACTTAATGTAAGGATGGGGCTGGGAGGGGGGGATTAATGGGTTAATATCTTAATTCAAGAAATACAGTTGCAAGAAATGAGCCGCATCATGAGAAAACCAGCAGTGTGGTTTTTGAACAGGTCTGACACAAACAGGGCTGAACAACCTCAGAAGATAGCTAGGAGCTTGAAATTTCGGATTAAAGAAGAAAAGGGATTGTACTTCACGAGAAGCGAAAACAAAGTGATCAGCTTCAAGATTACGTGAAGCTGATCTGTGTCTTTGTTTTCACCTATGTTGGCTTTCTCATGAGGCGGCCCAAATTTTGTCAAATTAGTGTGATGGTTCATTGATAGGATGTTCAACTCCAAATATAGAGGTCTTTGGTTTGAAATCTACTTCCAGTTCATAGAACTCTTTTAAGTACCAAAGAAATGTTAGTTCCATCCCTACATGACTGAAAAATTATTTACTGAGAAGTAATGTAGTTACTATTCAAGTCAATGATTTACCATGACCTTTTCAGAGAGCAATTTGTTGTCCCCCACCTTTTTGAAGAAAAGCAGAGGGACACAGTTTTTGGCTTTCCGTCATTCCGTCCGTCTGTCCTTCAGTCCTTCCATCCCTCTATAGGAGTATGTACCTTGTTTGCGCAACTCTTCCTACAGTTTCCGATTCTTTTGAAACTTTACAGATGTCTTGACCTTGCTTTGAAGATATGCATGTGGTTTGGTTATAATCCTCAGATTAATTTTTCACACTTTTTTTTTTTTTTGGCAATTTGAACTTAGTCATTTTTCGGGTATTTTGACATATTGAAAGTGAATGGACATTGGGTACCTTGTGTGTGCAACTGCTCCTACAGTTTTACAGATTGTTTTGAAACTTTGCAGATGACTTTACCATCCTTTGAAGATAGGCATATAGTTTCGATATAATCCTTTATTTAATTTTTATTACTTTTTCGCAATTTGAACAGTTGCTTTTCGGGCATTTACACTGAGAAAGTGAATTGGTTCGAATATATGTTATTGTCAGATTATATTTGTGTAACTAAACAATCAAGGCGGGGGACATAAATTCTCTGAATTTGCTTGTTGTATCAGCTTTAAATATGGAAAAATTGGGTTAGTGTTTTTTTTTTTTATTACAAGGCACATCTTCTTTTTTAGCTCACCTGAGCCGAAGGCTCACAGGTGAGCTTATAGTATACCCATGCTCTGGCGTCCGTCGTCCGTCCGTCCGTCGTCCGTCCACAATTTCAGGGATCTTCTCCTCTGAAACCGCTAGGCCAATCAAAGCCAAACTTCATATGGAGCATCCTTAGGAAGGGGGAACGAAAATTTGTATAAATGGTCAAGGTCACATGACCAAGATGGCTGCCATGGCTATAAATAGCAAAAACCTTTAAAAATCTTCTTCTTCTGAACCAGAAGGCCTATGATTTTGAAACTTGGCATGAAGCATCAGGCAATGGAGCTCTACAAAGTTTACATAAATCATGACCCTGGGATGACCTTGACCTTTTTTACGGCAAGGTCAACTTAGGCCGCCAAGGCATTTGAATGGGAAAAAATAGAAAAATGTCATTTAATGGCAGAAAACTTGCTAGGAATGAGCAAATGGACAGAATATTCATGTCTATGAAAATGTTTTGGGCCCAGAGGGTTGTCTGCCCCTGCCCCGGGGCTATATACATGTGTATGACCATAATATTCAAACAGCTTCTTCTCTGAAACCGCTTGGCCAATCAAAGCTAGGAATGAGCAAATGGACAAAAGATTTATGTTTATGAAAATATTTTTGGCCCAGAGGCTTGGCCAATCAAAGCTAAACTTTATGTGGAGCATTCTTAGGAAGAGTGAATGAAAGTTTGTATAAATGGTCAAGGTCACATGACCAAGATGGCTGCCATGGCTATAAATAGTAAAAACCTTTAAAAATCTTTTCCTCCAGAACCAGAAGGCCTATGATTTTGAAACTTGGCATGAAGCATCAGGCAATGGAGCTCTACAAAGTTTATATAAATCATGACCCTTGGATGACCTTGACCGTTTTTACAGCAAGGTCAACTTAGGTTGCCCACGCATTTGAATGGGGAAAATTGTGAGGGCAAAACTTGCTGTAAATTGGCAAATGGACTGAATCTTCATGATTTAAAAAAGAAATTGCCTCCAGAGGGTGCTCTGGGGTTATATACATGTATATTACCATTCTAGTCAAACAAGTTTATTGGTATATATCTCAGGTGAGCGTTTACAGGACCATTGGTCCTCTGGTTTCTTTACAGAACCTATTTCTTTTATGATAAATTAAATTTTCTCTTTTTTTGAGGCATCAAAATTTCACAAGAGAGACAGAACTTTCAGCAGATCAGCATGATTGTAAGAGTTATATTTCAATAAATTACACATTCAAAAATCATGCTGATCAAAAGCTAGGCGTGAGGTGAGCGTTTTCAGGATTGTTGGTTCTTAATTTCAGCCACCAGATGTTTCAACCAGACACTTTACCCCGACACTAATGCTGTTAGAGTCTGTGGTGACCTCCAAGCAGACGGCACGATGACCTGCACTTCAACATGCAAGACAAATTATCTGTATGGAGATGGAATAGTGGAAAAGGATTTTGCATGTTCAGGAAACAATGACTGGGGCATGAACTACCCTCATGTATTCTGTTTACGTAAGTCTTAGTCTAACATTGACATTCAGAAATGTTTTTATCATATGAGCCACCTCGTGGGAAAACCAACAATGTGGTTTCCGAACAGGTCCGACACAAACCAGTCTGTACAAGCACAGGAAAGAGCTAGACTGAGCTTGAAATTTCGGATTTAAGTAGAAGAGGAATTGTACTATCCGGGTAGCGAAAACAAAGGGGCTGATCAGCTTCGCGGTTACCGCGAAGCTGATCTGCACCTTTGTTTTCGCCTATGCAGATTGTTGGTTTTCCCATGAGGCGGCTCAATTATGACAGTAATGACACTGCTTTTTCCCAGTGGATATTGTCATGTAATAAAAATTGCTATGGTCACACTTTTGCAGAAATGTGATGTCATTGACAATGTTCGTAAGAACAATGTAAATTTTCATTGAAAATATGTCCACTCTGAAGGCTATAAAATCCGATTTTGAAAGTCATATGATAATTATGATAAACGGAATGCTCATTTAATAAATTTCATATAAAATGACCACTTGTGTATGATCTTCAGTTTATTACCAAATATGTGAAAGCACAGTTTAGGGAATACTGATGGTTTAATATGAATGAGGGTGGCATTATACGACAGCTTTCCAGTACAAAACATGCCTGTACGATATATGAGCCGCGTCACAGCTGATCAGCACCTTTGTTTTCACTACACACAACAGTACAAGCTCTCTTCTTGTCAAATCCAAAATTTCAAGCTGCTAGCTGTCTTCTGTGACTGCATAAACCAGTTTGTGTTGAACCTGGTTGGAAACCCTGAAGACCGGTTTTCTTAAGTTGCGACTCCTATAATATGTACAGACATTTTTTCAACAGTGAGTAATGATGATTGTCAGTTGAATTTTTGATATATAGAGGATATTTGCTTTTTTGAGGTGAATACCAAATATATTTCATCGAGTGAGTTGAAAATATCAGAATTTTCACGAGTGCGCAGCACGAGTGAAAATTTTGATGTTTTCAACTCACGAGATGAAATATATTTGGTATTCACCGAAAAAAAGCAAATTTTCTTTTTATTTTATACAATACACGGGCATTTTCCTATTCACAAAGCAGGCGGTGAAAATGCGAAAACAAAAATTTTTTGAAAACACGAATAATTTTGGTACGACATTGTTCCTTACGTTCTAACTAAGAAAATGAATACCCACACTTTATGTTTTCGTTCATAAATAACGGAGTTATAGGCGTTTGAATCTGTGAAGTGAGACATATTTAATGACGTCAAGTAAATGGAAACGTCAAAAGTAATCCAAAAAATCTGACGTCATTACAGTGAAGATATAGGCTGATATCAGTCACTAGTGACTTTTGATATCAGTGAGATTTGATATCAGTGAAATTTCATATCAATGAAAATACCAATTTTATCAAGTTTTGATATACATTGGTTTTCACTGTAGAGTATAAAATAAATTGATTTTTTAGCTCACCTGAGCCGAAGGCTCAAAAGGTGAGCTTATACAGTAGGGCACAACCGTTAAATCGATATATTATATCTAGAAGGAGATGTGCCTAATTACCATATATTTCGAACGAAATATACCCTATTATAATATATCTAAATTGAAATATAATATGTCAATCTAAATATCATTATATATTTCGATCGAGATATATTATTTCCTTCATCTGAACACGTGATCATTTTGCGTCATGCGCAGTCTCTCATCGAGTTTCGCATAGCGGGAAGTTTTGAATTTTGTGCAGAAACAAATTTCCAACAAAAAATCCAGCGTCATCGAAAAGTTCACCAGGGAAGTTATGTACAGTTTGGATTTGAATATGCTCGTCGTCCGATTTACATGAGTAAACACTATTTTTCTTGCTGAACATAAGGACATAAAGCGCTAGGGAAATTCCAAGAAGTGTTAATTATATCTAAAATGTTTGGACTGGTTAGATTATATGACTTCACGTCCATATCAGCAATTGTTCAGTCATATTGGGAAGGAGCCAACGCTTTCTGTATGTAAACCAGAAGTCAAGGAAGCTTAAAATTTTGCTCAGTGGCTCTTCACGACAAGATAACGTACGATCTCGCCGGGGACCTCTCTGCACGTAAATAAATCATTCTTCTTCTTCTTCTTCTTCTTCTTCTTTCAAAGAATGACTCTACCACAATGCCAGGCAACAAGAATTTACCTCGAGGAACAGGCTGTTCAATGTGAGCGTGACTGCAAATGAAACCAGCGATCTCTCAAAGTTAACTAAACTGATAAGGACGGCAAACCGATGCGACTTTGCCCATCCCCGCCCATTCAGCATTGGGGCCGTGAGAAATAGATGGGCTGCCAGACAGAGCTTATAACTGAGTGATCGACTACACGATAACTGGTTAACCGCTTAGGTCTGAAACTGCCTAGGAAAAGTTATAAGCTTTAGTTGTTGTGTGGTTATATGTCTTCAGCACGTATTTTTAAGCAAGGCAACATCCCAATATGACCATAGATGTAGCAACACATTCGAACAATAGACCTATATGATCGAATCCCGGGATCGAACAACATATTCACACTCGTCTCACAAATGCTCGGCGCGGGGCTCGAATCAACACTGGCCAGAGCGGTACCAAGATGCAACTCGGCAAGGGACCGTCAAACTCGGTTGCAATTACGCTACATGGCGATGGGTACATTATTTGCATGGCTCCTCGTCCTCCGGGGAGTTAATATGCCTCTCAAGGACAACACGGTGCTGCCAGTGCCACGGTGATCGATCCCATGACCTCTCGATTCGGATTCCCATGCTTTACCACTACGTCACCACGCTCCCTATTTATTTTATGTTGGTTTGTTTGTTTGAATTAATGGTCATGTCGGGGCGCTGCCTCGATTTTATGGGACTTTTACCAAAATTTAGGACGGCATGACATCCAATAAGCGCTTCGAATATGACCACCAAACTATACCATCAAGGCTTGTATGTGTGGATAGACTGACATGAACCACTTTTCCTGGGCAGGCTCAGACCTGAGCGGTTAACCAGTGATCAGATGGTCAGTCAGTAGCGAAGAAGCTTTGCTTGGAGGCACAAGCAGCCCATCTATTTCTTTTAGGTCCCAATGGAAGGACAGTAAACGAGGTCTCAACACACAGGAAACGAGGAAAATAGCTGATACACATTAGCATAATATAAGCCAAACGCGCGCCGGGTATGTTGACAATAATGTAAAATTCAACATACGTCAGGAGCACATCGGAGACACGTTAGAAACGCGTTACATGCACGCTGGCACGTTAGAAACGCGTTACATGCGCGCTTTGTACGCTTAGTGTACGCCTCGGTGTACGTTGATATACGTCGCTGTTGGTCGGTGCGCACTCCACGCGCGTATGGGCTCAAAACACTTTTTAAGCATGCTTAAAATCTTTTCTCGAATCTCGGCGTGAATCGGTTGTGTGTCTAAGCTGGAAACGACCCTCACTCGGTTAGTACCTTCTACAACAGGTTAATCAGTTAAATACGTTTCGAATAAGTTCCACGCCCGATACAGTCGCGTTGAATACGCTTTGAATGCGTTTGGCGCATATTTTAGATACGCCAGTGTACGTATCATGCGCGTTCCGATTTAAAATTTACGAACTATTTTTTTTTTTTTTTTTTTTTTTTTTTCAGTAACGTGCCCCAAGCGTGTATGAGACGCGCATTTAACGTTTGCTGCGCGCCTATAGCGCTTGCTTAGTGTTTGTTTGTTTATTTGAATTGATGCTTTACGTCCCAGTCAACAGCTAAGGTCATGTCGGGACGTTGCATCCACTTTATGGGACATTTAACCAAAGTAAGGATGTCATGACATTCAACAAGTGCTTAAAATATAACCATCCAACAAAGCCGCTCATGCTTATATGCGTAGACGGTTTGACTTGAAACCACTTTTCCTGGGCAAGCTTAGACCTGAGCGGTTAACCAGTAATCAGATGGTCAGTCAGCAGCGAACAAGCTTTGTCTGGAGGCACAAGCTACCAATCTATTTCTTTAGGCCCCAATGAGCGATGTCTTCCTGCTTAGTGTGTCTGGGACGTACCACAAAACGTACTTTATTTTTTCAGCGTTTTGATATTTTTTTTTTTTCATACGTCTGGCAAACGCTTCAGTCACGCGCTAATGTGTGACTGCTAAAACGAGTTTAAGAAACAAATTATTTTTATACGTCCAAAATCTTCATCATGTTGAGATTTTTCATACGCCCAGGGCGCGTTTGGGTAATACGCTAATGTTCTATCTGCAGGAAACCACGGATTTATAAATTATAACGTTGATCGAATCGCCCGGTGCTTGCAAAATCATGCATTTTGTATCAGACCGAGAAGAAAGGCTTAACTTGTGGCTCTAGTTCAACAAAGATAATGGAAAATATATAAACTGTTTATACCACCCAGTAAATTTATATTACTGACCGCTCTGATTCGGTACATCTGTTGTAGTCCTACTTGTTTTATGTTTTGCTCCTTTTATGTACGTTTTCAAAGCGTTGTTGAATCGCAGATTTCACACCTGTGAAATCGGCGGGACTTAATAATAAAATCTGTGAATATCTGGTAGTATTTTCATATGTGAAAAATTTGTACCAAATTTTCACATGCGGGACGAGTCAGTGTTTTGACGTGTGAAGAATTGGTTTAGATTCATCACATATTTGAAGAACTGGTATCAATTTTACTCAGATGTGAAAAGGTACAAGTAGGCAAAGATCAGGAAAAGGCGCAATCAGAAAAAGATTCCCACTCCAAAAACCGAGGTGGGAAAAAACCAAACTAACAATCAGGTACTTATACCATGAAACAATCGTAAGCCGAATGGGCAGCTATTTTCCCAATAGGTGGCCACTCAGTTACCTTAACTTAACTAAAAATATGAAAACATACATAAGGCGCCAACAGCACAAAAAAAATTTAAACACCAAGACATAAAACAAAAAGAACCACCACAGAAGTATCGACTTGGAACGATCAGTAACACAAAGTTACTGGCGGGCTTAAACCGATTTTACATGGCCATGAAAGCTTGGTACAAAATGTTTACATATATTGCTATATATTGAAGAATTGGAATCAAAGGCAAAACCACTTCAGATGGGTGGTTTTCGTGAGTGTGAAGAATACGTACAAATAGACCATGAAATTTGATTATATGCGCCTATCTCACATGCGTGTGAAATGGAATGAAATCCGTTACATACAAATTCGTTACCAATTCTTCGCCGACTGGGAGGATTTGGTACCAATAATTCACATAAGAACTTTGCGAAATGTGAAAATTATGGTTCAAGAACGTGTTTTCGTGTGTTAGAAGATTTAGTACCGATTTGTGTCAATTCTACACATCTGAAAAAAAAATCAAACCAGTTCTTCACAGACGTTATATAAATTCGTACCGTCAGAAACAGAAAAAAAGTACAAATAGGCAATGATCGGGAAATGGCGCAATCAGAAAGAAATTCCCACTCCTTAAAACGAGGGGTCGGAAAAAATAAAATGACACTTAGGCACTTATACCATGAAAACATGTCGTAAGCCAAGTGAGCAGCTATTCCCGAATGGGCGGCCACTCAGTTACCCGAACTGAACTAAAAATATGAAAACGTACATAAGGCTCAAACAGCACAAAAATTCGACTCCAAAACACAAAACAGTTAGAACCACAACAGAAGTATCGCCTTGGAACGATCTTGAAGACATTTGAAATTTTAGTATGAATTTCACCGCCCCCACCCCGCCATCGAAATTTAACATACACAAATGTCACACTTCCAAAATGTGCCTTGTTGGTACCTATTTTTACACAAATGTGAAATTAAAAAATGCGGTTCAACAAGGCTATCATCCATGTCGAGAGCGTCAACACGTTATTAGAATGGTGCTGGTACCGGTGAACCGATTTGAATTTATGCTTCCTGCGTCTGGATGCCTCAACTTTTTGATATCCCGGAACATCTCTGACATATTGAAATGAGAGAAGGAACTATATAAGAATGATTGCTGGAAAACAAGTAGGTAATGAACCAGCATTTTTAACGGAGTGGGGACTTCGGAGTGGGGACTTGTTTACCGATGGCAAAGCTTCATACGATGAGATGGTTCATGTACACATGTATTTTGGCGAGTTCTAGCACACTGGAGTTTTCAAAAATAAGCAACTCGATGATCGTGTTCGCATGGCGGGGTAACACAGTCCTCTATGGCACAGCGGATAAGCTAAATGCGCTGTAAAAAGGAGTCATGAGTTCGATCCCATGCTTCTCCACTCGTCCGGGTGAGACTTAAAGCCGAGGTCCCACGACGATCTCCCATGACAAACTGATGGCAAGGACGTATTGTGACGAGGCTACAGACTTTGTGACCTTTTTTTTAAGTCCAAGGGACCTAGTCTTCAGACCTGACTGTCAGATAAAACCTGAACACACGGAATCGTTTAAACACCACCAAGATGATATTTAAGTTGTTTGTCCGTCGCCAGGTTGAACTAGGCCATGTTAGTTGCAGACTAAGTTGCGGGCATATTCCAATGGATATAATATCTAGATCAACAAATTACATAGATCAGCTAGATAAGCCACAATCCGTTTCACTTCATCACCTAGCTCTACTTCCGCGTGGTGTGGAGAGTTATCAAGGAACACCGACGGAAACATGTTGCTAAGGGGCGAAAAAATGTGAAAATATACGTCAATTGAGACATAATATGTCAAACGAAATATATATTTTAACCGGATGTAGAGCTGTATATCTCGAAGTAGATATTATATTTAAATTCAAATATTTTGTGTTTATATCTAGATTTAGATACGGTATCTAGTTTTAGATACTATATTAAAAAGGAGATATTTTGACAGTATATATCAATTTAGATATAATATGTAAAACGAAATATAGATAAGCCGGATGTAGAGTTATATATCTAGAAGGAGATACTATATGTAAATTCAAATATTTTGTGTTTATATCTAGATTTAGATATGATATCTAGTTTTAGATACTATATGAAAAAGGAGATATTATATATCGATTTAAGGGTTGTGCCCTACTGTTATAGGATGGCCATGATCAGGCGTCCGTCCGTCGGTCGTCCGTCGTCCACAATTTCAAAGATCTTCTCTGAAACCGCTTGGCCGATCTAGTTGAAATTTTATGTGGAGCCTCCTTGGGTAGTGGCATTTCAAGTTTGATCGCAAAATCCAGGTCACATGACCAAGATGGCCTCCACGCCCATATATGGTAAAAACCCTTCAAACCCTTCTTCTCCAGAACCGGTGGGCCGATTTCCACGAAACTTGGTATGTAGCATCGGGGACTTCAGCCCATCATAGTTTGATAAAATGATGACCCTTGGATGACCTTGACCTATTTTACGGCAAGGTCAAATTTGGAAACATAGGCTTTTACATGGGAAAAAGTGAAAACTATGGATTTTTTGAAAACTATTGCAGCCTGAGGCCTGAAAAGTGGTAGATGCAAACAACTAATGGAGTAGATGAAGGTATGTGATTAATATAAGTCAAGGTCATCAATTGACCTTGGCCAGTCTGTTGTCCATACACACTTTTCAAAAATCTTCTTCTCTGAAACTGCTTGGCCAATCAAAGTGAAATTATATGTGAAGCATCCATGGGTAGGGGAGACAAAAGTTTGATCGCGAAATCCAGGTCACATGACCAAGATGGCCGCCACGCCCATATATGGTAAAAACCACTCAAAAATCTTCTCCTCCAGAACCGTTGGGCTGATTTCCACGAAACTTGGTATGTAGCATCAAGGACCTCAGCCCATCATAGTTTGATAAAATGATGACCCTTGGATGACCTTGACCTATTTTACGGCAAGGTCAAATTTGGAAACATGGGCTTTTACATAGGAAAAAGTGAAAACTATGGATTTTTTGAAAACTATTGCAGCCTGAGGCCTGAAAAGTGGTAGATGCAAACAACTAATGGAGTAGATGAAGGTGTGTGATTAATATAGGTCAAGGTCATCTCTTGACCTTGGCCAGTCTGTTGTCCATACACACTTTACAAAGATCTTCTTCTCTGAAACTGCGTGGCCAATCAAAGTGAAATTTTATGAGGAGCATCCATGGGTAGGGGAGACGAAAGTTTGATCGCGAAATCCAGGTCACATGACCAAGATGGCCGCCACGCCCATATATGGTAAAAACCACTCAAAAATCTTGTTTTCCAGAACTGGTGGGCCGATTTCCACAAAACTTGGTATATATGTAGCATCAAGGACCTCAGCCCATCATAGTTTGATAAAATGATGACCCTTGGATGACCTTGACCTATTTTACGGCAAGGTCAAATTTGGAAACATAGGCTTTTACATAGGAAGAAGTGAAAACTATGGATTTTTTGAAAACTATTGCAGCCTAGTAGATGCAAACAACTAATGGAGTAGATGAAGGTATGTGATTAATATAGGTCAAGGTCATCTCTTGACCTTGGCCAGTCTGTTGTCCATACACACTTTTCAAAGATCTTCTTCTCTGAAACTGCTTGGCCAATCAAAGTGAAATTTTATGTGGAGCATCCATGGGTAGGGGAGACGAAAGTTGATCGCGAAATCTAGGTCACATGACCAAGATGGCCGCCACGCCCATATATGGTAGAAACCTTTCAAAAATCTTCTTCTCCAGAACCGGCAGGCCAATTTTCATGAAACTTGGTATGTAGCATTTGGGAGTCCAGCCCATCATAGTTTGTTGAAATGATGACCCTATGATGACCTTGACCTATTTTACGGCAAGGTCTATTTTGGAAACATTGGCTTTCACATGGGAAAAGGCGAAAACAAACTGTTGCAGCCTGAGACCTGAAAGTTGCTAGATGCAGACAACTAATGGAGTCAATGAAGGTAAGTAATTAATGAAGGCCAAGGTCATGTCTTGACCTTGGCCCAAGGTCAGTCTTGACCTTGGCCCAAGGTCATTTAGATATCAAAATTAAAATTATGGTTTTCTCAGAAATCACTGGGTTTGGAAACTATTGCAGCCTGAGACCTGAAACTTTGCAGATGCAGACAACTTATGAAGTCAATAAAGGTTTATGAGTATTCAAGGTCAAGGTCATTTCATTATTACTTAATACTCCAAGATCAGGCTTCAGTTGAGCGTATTCAGGACCAATGGTCCTCTGTTTTTTTGTGCAGAACAAACAAATACATGGGTACATATGAGCCGCTCCATGAGAAAACCGGAAATTTGCCTATGCGAAAACAAAGGCGCAGATCAGCTTCGCAGTAACTGCGAAGCTGATCAGCGCCTTTGTTTTCGCTACACGGATAGTACAATTTCTCTTCTTCTTAAATCCTAAATTTCAAGCTTCTAGCCTGCTTCTGTGACTGTACAGGTCGGTTTGTGTCAGACCTGGTCGGAAACCCCAAAGACCAGTTTTCTCGCGTCGCGGCTCATATTAGAATAACCTCTACAAGATGACTTTATGGAGTACTTAAAATAATGTTTTGGAACATAAAAATGAGAACGAGTATTTATTTTATACTTAAGGATTGAAATTCAGATTTTAGCTTTCATTGGATGATGAAAAACATTAGGCTGTTTTAATGTCTGTGAAACCCGAAGGGCTTCTCGGAGACATTAAACAGCTAATGTTTTTCATCACCAGTGAAAGCTAAAATCTGAATTTCAATACTTACATTTACATTTTATATTATCAATCAAGTATCAGCTTTTTGATTGCACATATCAGCGTTCATTTTCATGTTATTTAGCATTAAATCTGACTTAACGTAATTTTGGAACAGCCAAAGCGTCAAATTTTTGCGCCTAACGTAATGGCGATACGCGACCAATGTCACTACAAGAAGAGTAAACAAAGAATGTTACTGGATGGGTTTTGACGTCGCCCTGCCCATAGGCATGGCCTCTAGATCACGTGACATAATGTTTTTCATTGGGAAATGAAGAGCATCAGGAAAGATACTTTCATCTAGGGCGATTACAATAAAAATGTAAATATTTAGCAGTGAAATCAATGTATATCAAAAATGAAAAAAAAAAGTGATATTTTCACCGCAGAATCGATATTGATATTTTCACTGGTGATTGATATCAGCATATATTTTCAGTGTAGATTTTGGATTGCTTCAGAAATTTCCATTCATTTGACGTCGTTAAAAGTGCCTGACTTCAGAAATTCAAATGCCTATAACTATGTTATTCATGAACGACAAAACATAAAGTGTGGGCATTCATGTTCTCAGTTAGAATGTAAGGAACAATTTGGTACCAAATTTTTTTGTTTTGCAAAAAAAAATTATTAAAATTTACATATTCACCGCCTGCCTTTACAATGGTAAAATTCTCCCATACTTTTTTTAGGTGAATCCAAATATATTTCATCTCGGGAGTTGAAAACACCTAAATTTTCACTTGTGCTGTGCATTCGTGAAAATTCTGATGTTTTCAAGACATTAGATGAAATATATTTTGTCTTCACCTCAAAAATGTAAATATCCTCTAAATATCTCTATGCACCTAATTTTACTTGGTAAAAGTGGGGTGTGTAGGGCATATACAGGGCTCGACACTAACAGTAGTCCGAGAGACCGAGATTTATCTTGCACGACTCCCTATGTTTGTTCCTAGGCAGTCCAATGGACTCCTTGAATCTTTAGGGAAAATGTGTTTTGCTATATTTCTTAACAATGTCATGTACAATTGCTCAGATTTGGTAGGTTTTTAACTCTTATAGTCCAAAATTTGTTGGAGTGTATTTGAATAATATGGAAGATTATTGAAAAGAGAATTATACATTTTGGGTTTTTGAGACATTCAATCATTTCGACTTAAGACAGAATTAATGCATCAATCCTTCATCCATTCCGTTGTTTTTCACTTAGTCTCCTAACTTTTTGTTTGGACTCCTTGATTTCGGATGTTTGGAGTCCTTTGGACTGCAAACTGTGAAAAGTTAGTGTCAAACCCTGCATATATATTCCACAAACATGTTATACTGATGCCCTCAAACATTGCTATGATAACTGACCATGGACATAAATAACTAAAACAAACATTTGTTCCAGTAAAGCATATTTTGGCTACTTTCAGCGTCAGAATCGCCAGCCTACCAGTTTCAAGCCTACGTCATACATCAACTCCAATACCTTAGTAGGCCGTGTGAGGCAGTATATCAGACTGCCGTGGAACAAAACCTGAATAGTTTTGAAAATAAGATGACAGCATTACCTGACTGTAATAATACTATTTGGGATATTATAACACACGCAGCTTCAACAGCAAAAGGCTCAACAGAGGTGAGTAATAAGTGAGCTAGAAGCTGGCTAGAAGCTTGAAATTTTGGAAGCAGAGGAATTGTACTATCTGTGTAGCAAAAACAAAGGTGCTGATCAGCTTTGCAGTTACTGTGAAGATGATCTGCACCATTGTTTTCGCAGAGGCAAAAATCGGGTTTGCTCATGATGCGGCTCAAGTAACAGGAGTGTTTAGAGAGGACTGATTATTTGTGTTTTATAGAATACATACTATGTTTTTAAGGATACAGATTATATTTTATAGGGTATGTATTTTTTAGCTCGATTGCACGAAGTAAGTAGAGTAATTATACTCACCCAGGTTGTCCATGTTTCCGTTCCCGTGTGCGTGCGTGTCACATTTTTGGTATAGTTTTCTAGAAGTCCTTATCTTGACAACCACTCATTAGAAAGCATTCATACTTGGACAATAGATACCCTGTAGGGTTAGCTTTCATTCCATGGAATTGGGCCCCTGGGTCCAGGCCAGGGGGTGGGGCTGGAGGTTAAAATCTAGAACACCTTGTCTTTTCTGTGATATAGTTTTCTATAAGTCCATATCTTGACAAGCATTGAAACGTGGGCCATAGAAACCATGTAGGGTTTGCTTTTATTCCATGGTATTAGAATCCTGGGTCCTTGCCAGGGGTAGGGCTAGAGGTTAAATTCTTGAACACCATTAAGATTTATTTAAGATTTATTTTTCTGTGGTGTAGTATTCTAGAAGTCTTTATATTGACAACCAAGCATTAGACAACATTCATAGTAACTGTAGGGCTGAGATTCATTTCATGGTATCTGATCCCTGGGTTCATGCCTGGGGAAAAAATTATGAATATGACCTTTGAACCTTAATAAGTAATAGTTCACTCTCACCCTATTTCATGGGTCAATTTGCCTTATAGCATCAAGGCAAAAAGAGGTATGAGCATGATGCTTTGGGTTGCAAGTTGAGTTTGCCCCAATGTATGACAAAGGCCAGAAGCAGTTGAGCAAACTGTCCTGTGACAGCTCTTACGAAAAGAAGTTTTTTTTACTTTTTTGAAAACAAAATACAGAAAGAATACATATGGTATTATTTTCTAAAGAAGATAGGATATGATTTATTAAGAAGGACAGAATATTTATTCGAAAATGCAGACTTATTCTTCAATTAAACACAATATTTGATAAGAATATAGATTACTGGTATGTTATTTTTGGAAATACATGTACACAACTTAATCAAATGTTAGCTAATTATGTCTTTGTCATGTATTTTTAGCTCACCTGAGCCGTTAGGCTCACAAGGTGAGCTTATAGGATGGCCATGATCCGGTGTCCGTCCGTCGTCCGTCCGTCTGTCTGTCCGTCCGTCGTCGTCCACCATTTTCAAAGATCTTCTTCTCTGAAACCGCTTGGCCAATCAAAGCCAAATTTTATATGAAGCATCTATGGGAAGGGGGAACCAATGTGTTTATAAATAACCCAGATCAAATGACCAAGATGGCCGCCATGCCCATATATGGTAAAAACCCTTCAAAATTCTTCTTCTCCGGAACCACTGGACGGATTTCAACGAAACTTGGCATGAAGCATCAGGGACTAGAGTACTACAATGTGTTTATAAATTATGACCTTTAGATGACCTTGACCTATTTAACGGCAAGGTCAACATGGGGAAAATTGTTAAAATGTCATTTGAATGGCAAATCTTGCAGGAAATGGGCAAATGGACTGAAGGTAGGTAATTCTGAAAAAAATTTGGACCCCAGGGGTTGGTCTGCCCCTACCCCGGGGCAATATACATGTATATTACAAAAATATTCAAAGATCTTCTTCTCTGAAACCACTTGGCCAATCAAAGCCAAATTTTATAGGAAGCATCTATGGGAAGGGGTAATCAATGTGTTTATAAATAATCCAGGTCACATGACCAAGATGGCCGGCATGCCCATATATGATAAAAACCCTTCAAAATTCTTCTTCTCAGGAACCACTGGACCGATTTCAACGAAACTTGGCATGAAGCATTGGGGACTAGAGCACTATAATGTGTTTATAAATTATGACCTTTGGATGACCTTGACCTTTTTAACGGCAAGGTCAACATAGGTCGCCCATGCATTTGAATGGGGAAAATTGTTAAAATGTCATTTGAAAGGCAAGTCTTGCAGGAAATGGGCAAATGGACTGAAGGTAGGTAATTCTGAAAAAAAATTGGACCCCAGGGGTTGGTCTGCCCCCACCCCGGGGCAATATACATGTATATTACAAAAATATTCAAAGATCTTCTTCTCTGAAACCACTTGGCTAATCAAAGCCCAATTTTATATGAAGCATCTATGGGAAGGGGGAATCAATGTGTTTATAAATAATCCAGGTCACATGACCAAGATGGCCGCCATGCCCATATATGGTAAAAACCCTTTAAAATTCTTCTTCTCCTGAACCAATGGGCCAATTTCAACAAAACTTGGCATGAAGCATTGGGGACTAAAGTACTACAATGTGTTTATAAATTATGACCTTTGGATGACCTTGACCTATTTTACGGCAAGGTCAACATAGGTCGCCCATGCATTTGAATGGGGAAAACTTTTAAAATGTCATTTAAAGTGAATGTCTTGCAGGAAATGGGCAGTAGGACTAAATATTAATGATTCTGAAAAAAATTGGACCCCAGGGGCTAATTTGCCCCAGCCCTGGGGCATTATACATGTATATTACCATAATATCCAAACATCTTCTCCTCTGAAATTGCTTGGCCAATCAAAGCCAAATTTCATGTGAAGCATCTATAGAATGGGGGAATCAATGTGTATATAAATAATCAAGGTCACATGACCAAGATGGCCGCTATGCCCGTATATGGTATAAACCCTTCAAAAATCTTCTTCTCCAGAACCGGTGGACCGATTTCGAAGAAACTTGGCATGAAGCATCGATGACTCAAGTACTACAATGTGTTATATATAATTGATTCAATAATATTGATTCTTTTAAAAGCTATTACTTATAATTTATATATATATAATCAAAGGGGAGTAACCCAATTAATTAATATATATTTCTTTTTATGTTTCTACAATTTATTATCTAGAACTTTGTAGAAGAATGTCATTAATTATTTTTATCACTGTTATATAATTTAGAAGTATAGAAAATTCTATGAGCACTTTGTGGATAATTCCAGATGAAAATGGAGTGAGTGTTTTTTTTTTTTTACCATAAGTTAAAAATATATTTGGACTATGTATACTGAGATCTCGAAGGGTCTAGTGGACTCTCGTTTAGTCTTGATGGTCGTTGCGGCCTTGAATTCTCTCTGGAGAATTCTAAATTCTCTTTGGAGAATTTAAAAGAACTTTCGTTTAGTTCGTTTCTTTTCTAGAGAAAAGTTTATTATATCATTCTCTAGAAACCTGGAGAATTTCCTTAGATGTATAAATATAGGTCCCAATTCAGTCGTAGGTATTCAGAAATTTGAAGTGATTTAAAGTATATAATTTTGGTTGTTTCACTAGTGTTTTGGATTAGAATAAAAGTGTGGATTAAAATATACATGTGCTCATATTCTGGTTACTGGCTTTTGGACTTACATTTGAGGGACAAGGACTTATTTGACATTAACTTTGTAAGTTATTTATTTATTTACTTATCTGTTTGTTTGTTTTTATGTATTTGCAGCATTTATTTGTTTGATTAAATATTGTTAAGTTTAAATTACTTGGTTGTTTTTCGCTGTACCTGTCTAGTTACGCTAGGTCGTAACAGATTTTGGGGGCTCGTCCGGGATTGAACATTTTGTGCACCTATTTTATTCTGAATTTGAAAAGATATTTATTGTTTGTCATACCAGCAAAAAGCAACCATGTTATTCAAACTTGAAGATTTCATTGCTGCGCCTTCTCAAGAGCTGTTAAACTTGGCCAAAAAGAGTGATCTTTTAGACATTGCTAGTCATTATAGCATACCTGATGTCAAAACATCTATGTTAAAACGTGAAATTAAGAATGTTATCATTCAGTTTCTTGTTGATGAGGAATTTTTTGAACCCTCAGCTACATCTCTAATTATGGTCTCACAAACCGACATACAGCTGAAAGAGTTAGAATTAAAAAGGCATCTTGAATTGGAAAAATTAAGATTAGAATTTGAAGAAAAAAGAAGGGCAGATAAGGAAGAAAGGGAAGAAAGAATGCAAAAAGAAAAGTTAGCATTTGAAGAAAGGGAAAGAGAAAAACAAAGAGAAATGGAAGAAAGACAGAAAGAAAAACAAAGAGAAATGGAAGAAAGAGAGAAAGAAAAACAAAGGGAAATGGAAGAACGAGAGAAAGAAAAACAAAGGGAAATGGAAGAACGAGAGAAGGAAAAACACAGAGAAATGTTAAAAGAAATAGAACTTGAAAAAGAAAGAATGCATTATGATATTAAAATGAAAGAGCTTGAATTAAGCAGTAAATCAATGCCTCCTGTGTCTTTTGATCCTAGTAAAGTATTTGATGTTACAAAGCATATCAGGCTCGTTCCTCCATTTCAAGAAAAAGAGGTAGATAAGTACTTTTTACATTTTGAGAAGGTAGCAGAAAATTTGAAATGGCCAAAAGAGCATTGGACCTTGCTTCTACAGAGTGTTGTTATTGGTAAAGCTCGAGAAATTTACACTCAGCTTCCACTTGATCAAAGTTCAGATTATGACACAGTCAAAAATCTGATTCTTAAGGCTTATGAATTAGTACCTGAAGCTTACAGGCAGAAATTCAGAAATTGTAGGAAAGAACATGATCAAACCCATGTAGAATTTGCTAGAACTAAGGAGCAATTATTTGATAGGTGGTGTTCTTCAAAGGATGTAAAGTCTGATTATGCAAAATTAAGACAGCTCATGCTTGTTGAAGAGTTCAAACGATGCATACACTCTGATGTCAAATCTTTTCTTGACGAAAGGGAAGTAGAAACTTTAGATGTAGCAGCACGATTAGCTGATGATTATGCTTTGACTCATAAGGTGTCTTTTGTAAATAAGCCTTACAAGAAACCTTTTAACCCTCAATTTAAACCTAATACACCTCAGTCAAAACCATTTAACCCTCAACAGAGAAATAATTCTCCTCAACCTAATCCACAACCACAAGCTGGACTAACAGCTGATAGTTCCAGTCCTTCACATAATCCTAAAAATAAAGATACTAGTGAAAACAAAGGTCAAAGATCCTCATACTCACCCCGGCTGTTTTGCAATTATTGTAAAGGTGACGGTCACGTCATTTCTGAATGTGAAACTTTGAAAAGAAGCAAAGAGAGACAAAATCAAAATAATTCTAGACCAACAGGTCTTACTTCTTTAAGGTTAAAACCACAGTCGATTATTCAGGATGAAAATCCTATTTTGGCCAAAACGTCTGCGACTGATTGTATTATGGAGATTTATGAACCATTCTTATCAGAAGGTTTTGTGTCACTTACTAGTGATTCTGCCCAGTCTACCCCTATTAAAATCTTACGAGATACCGGAGCTTCTCAGTCTCTTATTTTAGCAGATACCTTGCCCTTTTCCGAGAAGACTTCAACTGGGACAAGTGTCCTTATTCAGGGAGTAGAGTGTGGATTTGTTAATGTACCGCTCCATAACATTTATTTGTCTTCAGACTTAGTTTCTGGTCCTGTGGCTGTAGGTATTAGGCCTTCTTTACCTTTTAAAGGTGTTCACTTGCTATTAGGCAATGACTTAGCCGGAGATAAGGTTGTGGTAAACCCACTTTTGACCAATACACCTTGTGAGGATCAATTGCCTGATCCCATTGAGCAGGAAATTCCTGATCTTTACCCTTCATGTGCCGTTACAAGGGCTATGGCAAAAAAAGTCAAATTGAATGATGGGATACAGGATATTGACTTAACTGACACTTTTATAGGTCAGTCTTTTCATGATGAGATTTCAAAATCTCTTTCTTCAAGTCAAACTGACTTCAACAATCAAAGGTCAGACAATGACCTTTCACCTTCAATTTTTGACCAAGGTCACGACCAAATGTCAAGGTCACAACTTTGTCAAGAACAGCACAGTGATCCTGAAATCTCGCCTTTATTTGAAAGGGCTTTAGATGAAAATGAAATTTCTCAGGTTCCTGTTTGTTTTTATGTCAAAAATGACATCTTAATGAGAAAATGGCGTCCTCCTGATGTTTCAGCGGAAGACGAATGGACCATAAATCACCAAATTGTTGTTCCTAAGGCTTATCGTCCTGAAATCTTAAACTTGGCCCATGAAACTCCCATGTCAGGTCATTTAGGGATAAATAAGACTTATCATAAAATTCTCAAGCATTTCTACTGGCCAGGATTAAAATCTGATGTTTCCCAACATTGCAAATCCTGTCACACTTGTCAAATGGTAGGAAAACCTAATCAGACTATTCCAAAAGCTAATTTACAGCCTATTCCTGCATTTGATGAACCATTTAGTAGGATTATCATTGACTGTGTAGGTCCGTTACCCAAGACTAAATCAGGTTGTCAATATCTCTTGACAATAATGTGTGCTTCAACACGTTTTCCTGAAGCAATTCCTCTCAGGAATATCAAGACGAAAACAATAGTTAAGGCCCTTGTGAAGTTTTTCACACTTGTAGGTCTTCCAAAGTCAGTCCAATCAGATCAGGGTTCCAATTTTATGTCAGGAACATTTCAGCAAGTAATGCATGAACTTGGCATTAAACAATACAAGTCATCAGCTTATCGTCCTGAAAGTCAAGGTGCTTTGGAAAGATTCCATCAAACTTTGAAGAACATGATCAGATCTTACTGTTTTGACACCGAAAAAGATTGGGATGAAGGCATACATTTGCTATTATTTGCTGTCAGAGAGTCAGTACAAGAGTCTCTTGGGTTCAGTCCGTTTGAACTTGTTTTCGGACACACTGTTCGTGGACCTTTAAAACTTATGAAAGAGAAGTTTCTTTCAAGTAATGACAGTCCTTTGAACTTACTTCAGTATGTGTCTGACTTCAAAACTAGATTGACAAAAGCTTGGGAAGTTGCTCGGTCCAATCTTAAGTCAGCTCAGAACAAAATGAAGTTGCATTTTGATGAAAATGCTCAGAACAGAAATTTTGACCCTGGAGACAAGGTGATTGCTCTTTTGCCCATTCCTGGCAGGCCATTACAAGCTAGATATTATGGTCCATATACTGTTGAGAAAAGGTTAAGTGATGTAAATTACATTGTTAACACTCCTGGGAGGCGCAAGCAAAAACAATTATGTCATATTAACATGCTTAAAAAGTACATTGATAGGGATAGTGATAATGATAGTTCGGTTATTTCCTCAGTAAGCATAGTTAATTCTGTCCCTCATGAACAAAATCAGACAGACCTTGAAGAAATGAACTCTGTGAACTGTGAACCATTATCCTCAAAACTCCAGAATTCTGACATTCTGCATGACCTCGATCAGAAACTGTCACATCTAGATCCGGACAAGAAACATGAACTAAAACAATTAATTCTTGAATATGAGCACTTATTTCCGGACATTCCATCCAGAACCGATAAAATCTACCATGATGTAGACATTATTGAAGGAGCAAAACCGGTGAAACAACATCCGTATAGACTTCATCCTGAAAGACAACAATATCTCAGGAAAGAAGTTAAGTATTTGCTGGACAATGACTTTATAGAACCTAGTCAAAGTGAATGGAGTTCTCCTTGTATACTTGTGCCAAAATCTGATGGGACATTTCGAATGTGCACAGACTATAGAAAAGTAAATTCTGTCACAAAAACTGACACATTTCCCATACCAAGAATTGATGACTGCATCGACAACATTGGTCACGCCAAATATGTGACGAAATTCGATCTTTTGAAAGGGTTTTGGCAGATTCCACTTACAGACAGAGCAAAGGAGATCTCGGCATTTGTTACTCCTGATGGACTTTATCAATATAAAGTGATGCCTTTTGGCATGAAAAACTCTCCAGCAACATTTCAGCGCTTGGTTAATAGTTTGATTTTCGGTCTGGATGGGTGTAAAGCTTACATCGACGATGCCATCATCTACAGTGAAGAGTGGAAACAACACCTGGAGATCATCAGAGAATTCTTCAAAAGACTCAGTGATGCTAAACTGACAATAAACTTACCGAAAAGTGAATTTTGCCATGCTAGTTTGACATTTCTAGGACATATTGTTGGACAAGGTCAGGTCAGACCTGTAGAAGCCAAAGTTGAGGCTATATCAGATTTTCCTGTACCTACAGGAAAACGGCAACTGATGCGCTTTTTGGGTATGGCTGGATATTACAGAAAGTTCTGTAATAATTTTTCAGTTATAGCTGAGCCTTTGACAAATTTACTTGGTAAGAAGGTCAGGTATGTTTGGTCTGAGGCTTGTCAGAAGTCTTTTGATCAGTTAAAGGCCATACTTAAGAGTGCTCCAGTTCTATCAGCACCACACTTTGACAGAGAATTCAAAATGGCGGTGGATGCAAGTGATGTTGGTGCAGGCAGTGTATTGTTACAAGAAGATGACAATGGTGTTGATCATCCTGTTTGTTACTTTTCAAAGAAGTTTGACAAACATCAAAGAAATTATTCTACTATAGAAAAAGAATGTCTATCTCTTATTCTTGCCCTTCAACACTTTCAAGTGTATCTGTCTTCTGCAAATGCACCAATTGTCGTCTTCAGTGATCACAATCCACTGACCTTCATACACAAAATGAAAAACAAGAATCAGCGTTTGCTCAGATGGAGTCTCATGTTGCAAGAGCACAATCTTGACATTAGACACATAAAAGGTAGAGATAATATAATTCCAGACACCCTTTCAAGAGCTTGACAGTTTTGCCTTGTATGTTTGCATATGAGTATTGCAAAAGAAAGTTTTATTTCACAAAACTTTCTTTTCGTTGAAGAGGGGAAGTGTTATATATAATTGATTCAATAATATTGATTCTTTTAAAAGCTATTACTTATAATTTATATATATATAATCAAAGGGGAGTAACCCAATTAATTAATATATATTTCTTTTTATGTTTCTACAATTTATTATCTAGAACTTTGTAGAAGAATGTCATTGATTATTTTTATCACTGTTATATAATTTAGAAGTATAGAAAATTCTATGAGCACTTTGTGGATAATTCCAGATGAAAATGGAGTGAGTGGTTTTTTTTTTACCATAAGTTAAAAATATATTTGGACTATGTATACTGAGATCTCGAAGGGTCTAGTGGACTCTCGTTTAGTCTTGATGGTCGTTGCGGCCTTGAATTCTCTCTGGAGAATTCTAAATTCTCTTTGGAGAATTTAAAAGAACTTTCGTTTAGTTCGTTTCTTTTCTAGAGAAAAGTTTATTATATCATTCTCTAGAAACCTGAAGAATTTCCTTAGATGTATAAATATAGGTCCCAATTCAGTCGTAGGTATTCAGAAATTTGAAGTGATTTAAAGTATATAATTTTGGTTGTTTCACTAGTGTTTTGGATTAGAATAAAAGTGTGGATTAAAATATACATGTGCTCATATTCTGGTTACTGGCTTTTGGACTTACATTTGAGGGACAAGGACTTATTTGACATTAACTTTGTAAGTTATTTATTTATTTACTTATCTGTTTGTTTGTTTTTATGTATTTGCAGCATTTATTTGTTTGATTAAATATTGTTAAGTTTAAATTACTTGGTTGTTTTTCGCTGTACCTGTCTAGTTACGCTAGGTCGTAACAAATGTTTGTATAAATCATGACCCTGTGATGACCTTGACCTATTTTAAGGCAAGGTCAACATGGGTTGCCTATGTATTTGAATGGGTAAACTGTTAAAATGCCATTTGAAGGGAAAAACTTGTATGGACAGTATATTGATTATTCTGAAAAAAAAATGGCCCAAGGGCTTCATCTGCCCCTATACTGGGACCATTTTTTATAACATTCGTATATACAGCAGATCTCAGGTGAGCGTTTACAGGACCATTGGTCCTCTGGTAATCTTTTTTTCTGAATTTAAGCATTCATTAAGTATATTTTTTCCTCTTATCTATTCACTAGTTTAGTTTTACTTCAATGTCTTTTTTTTTCAGTTTTCCGCCAATTTCACTGTGAAATTGGTGTCAACAGACATAGATGATGGCAGCAGAAGTAGTTGCATTCAAGCTATCAAAGACAACATGGCGGTGTTTAATTTCCCCTCAAACAATTTATTCTGCTCCTCAGCCCAACCAACTACACGGCCGGGTATCAGTACAACAGATTTAACAACCACTGAGGGTATATTTGACTGCCTTACATCATCCTACAGATTGATTCAGTCAGACATTGGGTTAAAATGCAGTAAGTAGACAATGTTTTATTTACATAACCCATACATCTCTAGAAAACTCTTACACATTACGAAAACGTGCCCATGCAATATACAGAGAATTTTTTTCAGCAGTGAAAATTGAAAATTTCATTTGATTTTTTTTTTTATATTTTCAATATTTGAGTTCAAAACATTGATTGTGGGTACACGTTAAAACCGCCTCTCTGAGGCGATTCTAACAAGTACCCACAATCTATGTTTTGGATCAAATATAACAAAAATAGGCATAACGCTGTAAACCCCAGTTTTACTATATAAAAGTGGGGTATGATGGGGTATAAATTGCATGGACATGTTATCCTGATGAAAAATCTCCCTCAAATGATAAAAATAACAATCATTTAAATTAAAATGCACTATAATTTTGAAACAATTTCAGGTTAGTTTTTTGACTTTGTTGTTTAAAATCAGTATTGATAGAAAGAAGCATTTAACATAGAATTCTAGAAGCTGTTCTAAAATTCACAGTTGCACGAAAAAAATCAGCAGGCAGCAGAAAAGCATGCCATAGCAAAAAATATGCCCATGCAATTCACAGAGAAGTTTTAGAGATGCGAAGAATAAAATTTTAATATTTTCTTATCTTGGCTCAAAACATAGATTGTGGGCACTCATAAGAACCGCCTCAGCAATGAATGAGTTCTAACATCTACCCACAAACTATGTTGTGAGCAAAGATAAGAAAAATATAAAAAAAAAAATTCTGAAGTTATTTTTATGCCCACAACTTCGGAAGAAGTTGAGGGGGCATAATGGTTTGGGTCTGTCCGTGCAGTGCAGTGCAGTGCAGTCTGTCTGTGAGTCAGTCTGTCTGTGATGTGTGAGTAACGATTAGCACTCGGTCATGCACCATTAGAGCTGGGATCTTGAAATTTGGTTTGTAGTTTGTATATGAAAATTAAGAGGACCCGTATTTTTTCTTTCAGGTAAATTCAAAGGGCTGGGGGTCCATTCTATGAGAGTTATTTCCCTTTTTAATTCTTGATAAAGTGAATAGATAGTGGGTACCTTGTGTACGCAACTCCTCCTACAGTTTTATTTCGATTCTCTTGAAACTTTACAGATAATGTGATCATGCTTTGAAGAGATGCATGTAGTTTGGATATAATCCTCAGATTACTTTTTGTCACTTTTTTTGCAATTTGAACTAAGCCATTTTTCGGACATTTTGACAATGAAAGTGAATGGGCAGTGGGAACCTTGTGTGCGCAATTCCTCCTACAGTTTCATGCCAATTCATTTAAAACTTTACATGTGTTATGGACATGGTCTGAAGATATGCATGTGGTTTGAATATAATCCTTGGATTATTTTTTGTCATTTTTTTCACATTTTGAACTTAGTCATTTTTTCGGGCATTTTAGTGAATGGATAAAGGGTACCTTTTATTTGATCTATATTTCTTGGGATAACTCAAAAAAGTAGATGGTTTATATTCACTCTATTTATTACATACCAACTGAAATATATATCTTTGGCATATAAGAACCAGCTCAGTGTGAACCAAAGAATACTAGCTTGAGTTTGACCTCCGAGTCGGAAACTGCTGACGGCGCAAGGCGTAGCAGCTTCCAGTTTGGAGTGAACCGGCCATCACCTGCAAAATCAAGCTAGTATGTATAAACCTAAGTTTTGCAGTCCCCGCCGAAACTGCCATCCAGTAAACATGTAGCTTGCTAATCTTACATGAGCACATACCTTGACAGACTGTAGTAGTGTGTGCGAAACACAGTGTTATGTGGTTTGCCGCTGGTGGCAATTGTAGGTACCGCGACTGGTGGCAGTCGTAGTTGTGTGATGGTGCCGCAGGTGGCAGTATTGTGTGTTGGAAAGCGTGTAGCTGAGTAGTGTAAAGTAGATCAGGCTGTCAATGCCGTGCTATATAAGTATGGAGGCCAAGCAGGTAGAACAGGGATTGAGTACATACCAAAGACTTGGGGAATGTAAATAGCTAAATTTCAGGTAGAAATGTAGCTATATCCCCCTCAGCTGTGAATTAAAAATCATTCACACATGATTGCAAATAATTTGGTTCATTTCCAACAGAAATTGTTTTACAGACATGGTTCTGTAGTCCTTCACCCATGAGATTTTTGACTTTTTAATGAATGTTTATATGAATCTTTGATCTTTACAGGGTTTTCATGTAATCTATTTTACAATAAATCATTCTTTATTATACTTTCAATTTGTTGCCTTGTTAAACATGAAACTGATAACGGTTGGTTATAAACAACTTCTCACTGTACCTTACATACCTATTCCTTGGGGACCAATCAGCTGTGAACCAAACTTTACACTACTCAGCTACACGCTTTCCAACACACAATACTGCCACCTGCGGCACCATCACACAACTACGACTGCCACCAGTCGCGGTACCTACAATTGCCACCAGCGGCAAACCACATAACACTGTGTTTCGCACACACTACTACAGTCTGTCAAGGTATGTGCTCATGTAAGATTAGCAAGCTACATGTTTACTGGATGGCAGTTTCGGCGGGGACTGCAAAACTTAGGTTTATACATACTAGCTTGATTTTGCAGGTGATGGCCGGTTCACTCCAAACTGGAAGCTGCTACGCCTTGCGCCGTCAGCAGTTTCCGACTCGGAGGTCAAACTCAAGCTAGTATTCTTTGGTTCACACTGAGCTGGTTCTTATATGCCAAAGATATATATTTCAGTTGGTATGTAATAAATAGAGTGAATATAAACCATCTACTTTTTTGAGTTATCCCAAGAAATATAGATCAAATAAATGAGTATTTATTTTAGAATATATGTGGTTTATTTGATAGTTTGACATTTCAATTACAGGGCTCAATATAACTATTTGTCAGTCGCTATGTGCAGCAGTTCAGTTTATGATTTCAGGGCTTTAAAGTCCAGTTATCATGAAATCTTTGTTGCCAAATAATCATAGTTTTGTTTCAATTCTGTTCTTGGCACAGTGCTATTTAAGTGTAGTTCTCTAGCTGGTCAAGTTTAGCCCGATATGGCTTTCTCCTTGTTTTTCTTTAATCCATAGTAGTTCATAAATATAACAGAATCAAATGTTATTTGTAAGTAATGTCACATATATAATCCTCACACATTAAATGTAAGTCATGTGAGATTTAATTGTTCCAGTTTTAAAACGTTTCATAAAAATCAATCCAGCTTTAAAGCCCTGAAATCATAAACTGAACTGCTGCACATAGCGACTGACAAATAGTTATATTGAGCCCTGTAATTGAAATGTCAAACTATCAAATAAACCACATTTATCCTAAAATAAATACTCATTTGTGCGCAACTCCGCCTACAATTTAATACCGATACTTTTGAAGCTTTGCAGACATTGTGACCATGCTTTGAAGATATGCATGTGGTTGGGATATACTCCTCAGTTTAATTTTTGCCACTTTTTTTTTTACAATTTGAACTTAGTCATTTTTTGGACATTTTTACATCTTGAAAGTGACTTACCAGTTGGGGGCATAGTGTATCATAAACACATTTTCTAGTTTTCCGTTTTGCAGATTTAAAAATTTCTGTATATTGCATGGATGTTTTTTCGTAATAAAAATTAACCAATATGCAAAGCATTACGCATGATTGTGTTGGCATAAACGGGAGATAATTTTCACCAGCAATTGTTCAAAGTACATAAGAAACATTTGACTTTAGACCATTGGGTTCAAAATAAGTCAATAAGCATAAAAGCATCAATGAATAAAAAGTTGACTTTTGAAAATCTTCTCAGTGCAGTTCATATGTCAGACATTGGTCAGACATATGTCAGACATATGAACTGGCTGTCCAAGTGACACAGACATAAGTGTTACCTGTACATACTGTATGTTCGGAAATTTTCGCGTAGCTTTTATTTTGCGATTTTTCAATTTCCAAATTATTTGAATTCGCGAATGAGTACACATGCAGTCTATAAGTCTTCTTGTAATTCTTTATTAGCCAGAACCTTATTTTCCCAAGACAACGAATCCGCTAAGGTTAGCGAAAATTAAGTTCTTGCAAACATTTCCGGATTTACATTAACAAGTGCTAAAGTAACACACTCGCCCTATTAGCTCAGTGGTTAGAGTGTTGTCTTTGGGAACGGAAGGCTGTGGGTTTGCACCCATTGCGCTTTACAAAAGGCTTTAAAATTGGTATGAGTGGCTACCTTGCTTGGCACTAAGCATTAAAGCCAAGCACTGGAACATGCCTGGTCTTTTAATGACTAATGTTCATCGACTTTACAATGGGTAAGTGTTTGGGGGATGGGGGGGGGGGGGGGGGGGGGGCATGTTTTGATTTTTTTTTTTTTTTTTTTTTTCAGAAATTTGTAATTTCCTTACACATGTTACACCACTGATTATTTTCATCCATTTTCAGTACCTTGTGGCCCTGGCCTGGTTTATGACAGTGACAGTAGCAACTGCTCATCTTGCCCTGATGGTGAATATAAAAGTGGTACTGATGGAAATTGTGTTCTATGTGATGTTGGAACAACACCAAACCAACAGGGAACCGATTGTATAAGTGAGTTATCGAATATGTCCCTGTACTTTCCCTTGAACAATTTTCAATTCCTTCAGGAATACAAAGTTTTAGGATGTTTCTATTGTTCTGTCAGTTCAACTGTATGTCTGAAACCCTTGCCTTCAGAAAAAGTTTCAGGGGATTCTCTAACCAGGTTCTAAGGTAATAAAGCTTTCTTTGCATGCTCAACTAAACTGAGCACGAAATTTCAAATGCAGATATTTGTCAGATTTTTAGCTCACCTGAGCCGAAGGCTCATAGGTGAGCTTATAGTATACCCGTGCTCCGGCGTCCATCCGTCGTCCGTCCGTCCGTCATCCTTCCGTCTTCCTTCCGTCGTTGTCCACAATTTCAAAGATCTTCTTCTCTGAAACCGCTGGGCTGATTGTTTTCATATTACACATACACCATCTACAGGTAGGGGGAAAGAATAATTGTGTTTTTTGTTTTGATCGGATAAGGACTCTGGTTGCTATGGTAACTTATGCTTCCCATAGACTTGTAATGGAAAAAAGTGAAGATTGCCAGTTTTTGCTGTCTTCATCATCATCATCATCATATCCGTTTTATAGTCCATTGTCGTCTTGTTTGAATTTTGTTTCCGCAGAAATGTTTATTGAGTAGTCCTCTACGTTTCATGTGACTTTTGTCCTAATCCTTTAATTTGATTGGTTGCAGGGGCCCCATATAGGGCAAAATTTCGAAAAACATTCAAAAATCTTCTTCTCAGAAAATGTCAAGGGGATTAAGCCTGTACTTTGTATACATGTTCCTGACAGTGGCCTCTACATAATTTGTATTTTTATTCCAGGCGGACAATAACTCTGGTTTCTATGGCAACTTAAAGTTTCCATAGACTTATAATGGGAAAAGTGGAAATCAGCTATTTTTCTGCTAAAATTGCAGACACTTGAATTTTGTTTTTGCAGAAATGTTTATTGAGTAGTGTTTGACGTTTCTTGTGAGTTTTGTCCTAATCCTTTATTTTGATTGGGTGCTGGGGCCCCATAAAGGGCAAAATTTTGAAGAAAAAAAAAACATTCAAAAATCTTCTCCTCAGAAACTGTCAAGTGGATGAATCCTGTACTTTGTGTACATGTTCCTGACAGTAGCCTCTACATTATCTGTGTTTTTTATTCCAGTCTGTTAAGAACTCTGGTTGCTATGTTTTCCATAGACTTATAATTGGAAAAGTGGAAATTAGCTATTTTTTCTGGACCAATTGTAGGTATTTGAATTTTGTCTTTGCAGAAATATTTATTGAGTATATCTCTATGTTTCATGTGACGTTTTTTTACTAATCCTTTATTTTGATTGGTTGCTGGGGCCACATAAAGGGTAAAATTTCGAAAAACATTTAAAAATCTTCTCCTCAGAAATTGTCTACGGCATGAAGCCTGTACTTTGTATACATGTTCCTGACAGTAGTCTCTACATAATTTGTGTTTTTTTATTTCAGTCGGATAAGAAATCTGGTTGCTATGGCAACTTAAAGTTTCGATAGACTTAAAATGGGAAAAGTGGAAATTGGCTATTTTTTCCGGTCCAATCGCAGATATTTGAATTCTATTTTTGCAGAAATGTTTATAGAGTAGTCCTCTACAGTTTGGTTGACTTTTGTCCTAATCCTTTATTTTGATTGGTTGTTGGGGCCCCATAAAGGGCAAATTTTTTAAATAAATATTTGGTTAATATAGCAGATCTCAGGTGAGCGTTTACAGGACCATTGGTCCTCTGGTTTAAAATATCCTGAATTAATTTGACTTTTAGGCCATACACCATCATAGTTCATTATTCTGTAAAAGTGTCAATAAATGAGCCATCAGAGAACCACCAATCTGCATAATGCATAAACAAAGGTGCAAAGCAGCTTTGCGGTATCCGTGAAGCTGATCAGTGTCTTTGTTTTCACTGTAAGGATAGTACAATTCCTCTAATTTCTAAGTCCAAAATTGTAGTCTCCAGTCATCTTCTCTGGCCATACAGACTTGTTTGTGTCAGACATGGTTGGAAACCCAAATGGTTGGTTTTCTCATGTGAAGGCTCAAATGTAAAAAATGCAAATAATTTTTGGAATTTAAGGTCCAAGTTTTATGCACTGCTTAGTTAAGCATGAAATCTTATGTAATGTGATGTGACCATGCTTTTTGTAACCATTGTACTCTACATAATATCACTACCTTAATACTGAGTTAAATACAATTGAGCCGCTGCATGGGAAAACCAACAATCTGCTTAGGCGATAACAAAGATGCAGATCAGCTTCGCAGTAACTGCGAAGCTGATCAGCGCCTTTGTTTTCGCTACACGGATAGTACAATTCCTCTACTTTCTAAATCCAAAATTTCCTGCCTCTGACCTTCTTCTATGACTGTACAGCCTAGTTTGTGTCCGACCTGGTGCTAAACCCAAATTGTTAGTTTTCTCATGCACAGGCTCAATTTTGTAACCACAAAGTTAGGATAGAAGGCACTGGAATGTTTACAATTAGAATTTGTAAGTGAAGAAATCCAAATAAAAAAGACATACAGACATGTGGAAAAAAAAGCAACATAAAGAACACCAGAACCCTCTTGGAATAGACTGAATTTACTGGTGGCTGTAATTGATTTTATGGGGCCCCATTCCTCGTCCTTAGTCTGCTGAGATTTAAATACAAAAATTTGTTCATTTCTTATACAAGCCTCCTTCTGTTTCAGTAACATGTCCAGAAGGCTTTAGGTCTGACAATGGACTGATGCCATGTACCCCCTGTGCTCAAGACAGTTACTGGGTGGACTCCCAAAACTGTGGTCAGTGCAACACAAGCACATCAACGTCCGGCAGGGAAGGAGTGACTAGTGATGGTGGTTGCTATGGTAACATTTATGATTCTTTTCAAATACATGTAAATATAGGTTGCCTAGTGGTGCAGTGTTGGATACTGGATTAACTCGTTTAAGTCTGGCATCCCTTTTATGGGGCTATTCTGTTTGCTTATAGGAATTTCATTGAAAATGGAATAAAATTTTAAAATCACACCTAAAGCCCCTAAAAATTTAAGTGGACTTATCCAAATGTTAACGATGGGTGAATCCATGTGTCATATATGGGTTAAGATCAACCCACGCCACTTCTAAGTTGTGCAAGCAACACAGGCCACAAGGCACTGATAAATACCCAGGAAGTGATCACTTGGTTGCAACATGTAAAGTTGTTGATCTCAATGCTAAACCACAACAAAACCAAATAAATACACATTTATACATACATATTCTTTAATTTTTATGACAGTCTCATTTGTACAGTATAACCTAATTACCAGTATAGCAAATTAATCATTTTGGGAGCCATGACAATGTCGTGTTATGATGAAAACTGCATTAAAGTGAGACAATCTGTTATGAGGTTGTAGTGTATCTTGGATTTTTCGGCCAAGATTGCCCTATCAAAAACCCATTTACATTCTGTTATCATCTCTGTTTCCCAATTTCAGCTCAATGCCCAGCAGGCACCTATTCCCAGACTGGTTATCAAGATATGACGTGTCACCCTTGTCCACAAAACTTCTACCAGTCAGACCCAGGGCAGACAACTTGTGTAGCTTGTGATGCTGACAAGGTTACAGATGGTACAGGCAAAACAGACAGTAGCAGTTGTCTGCTGTATTCTGACGTTCATGGTAATTATTGAAAGAGATTCATGAGTCATTGAATTTAAAGGTAAAATTTGGTAAATGTGAAAATACTTTTGATCCTTATTTTGAAAAAAAAAAAAAAAGAAAAAAAGAGCAACAACAATCCAACACAAAATCTAGTCTGAACTCAGAATCGAGAACCCAGAACTTAACAGTGTTATCAAGACATCCGAAGAATACAGAATATATTCACCCTGCACAGTAACATGCCTTCATATTTCATTGATTGTTTATTTTTTTTTTTCTATTTTCAGGGGTGACATGTGATGATGCATATTGCAATAACCATGGAACTTGTCAGTTTCGGTATCATAGGCCAGTGTGTACATGTGGTAAGCACTTTTGTACTTTTAAATGAATTCTTTACATAGCAGACAGGCACAATATACAATGTATGTAGTTTTGGTAGTTTAAATGATTTGTAACAAAGTGGACCCGTGACCTTATGTACAGCACTTTTCTTTCATGACAGTCATTTGGATAAGACTCTACTTCAGGAAAACATATCTGTGTAATGTATACCCCCTTATACCCCACTTTTATACAGCAAAATGGGGTATGCAGGGGTATACATATTTTTCTTATTTTTACTCCAAAACATAGATTGTGGGTACTTGTTAGAACCGCCTCAATGAGGCGGTTCTAACTTGTACCCACAATCTATGTAACTAGCAAAAATAAGAAAAATATCAAAACTTTTCAGTAGAAAATTTTCAAAGGGGGGGTCTCATATGCGCCCATGCACCAATTTTGTTCTTGCTTTGCATGGTGAATGCCTTCATTCTAACACCTATAAAAATGCACTGATTTATTTTGAAAAACATTTTTAGGTCTCAGGATAGCAACCTGACGTACTCCATCTTTGTGACCATACCTGCCTTATACTTTGTCTATATGTTATCACTTAAATAACTTTTATTAGCCCAATTAAAACTGGAATTAAAGAAGGACTCCATATGGTTTACTTTGATACCATTTTGGCTTAAAAATATAAACAGATTGTGGGTACTTGTTACTTGTACCCTCAATCTATGTAACTAGCAAAAATAAGAAAAATATCAAACTTTTCAGTGGAAAATTTTCAATTACAACTTCAGTTTATTACATGGGCGTGTTTTCGTAATGAAACCAAGGCACAATCTTTCCATAAAATCATAGCTGTTGGTAGGAACTCAACTCCAACAAGAATGCATCACTTTGATTTGAATATAAAATGAGCTATGTGATGAAAAAACAGTCATCCATAGTGCAGGTTATATTATTTCTTTCGGTCCTTTGAGATCAGCTAGAATATTCAGAGTACTAAAAAGGTTCAAGTAGGCAAAGATCAGGAAAGGCTCAATAAGAAAAAGATTCCGACTCCAAAAACCGAGGTGTGAAAAAACTAAATTAACAATCAGGTACTTATACCATGAAGTCATATTGTTAGCTGAATGAGCAGCTGTTTTCCTAATAGGTGGCCACTCAGTTACCTAAACTTAACTAAAAATATGAAAACATACATAAGGCGCCAACAGCACAAAAAAAAATTTAAATACCAAGACATAAAACAAAAAAAAAAAAACACCACAGAAGTATCGCCTTGGAACGATCAGTAACACAAAATTACTGGCGGACTTAAACCGGTTTTACCTGCCATAACCTCACCCTCAGCTTCTGCAGTGGTTCATAACATTTAGTTAGTTCTTCGGTCCATGTGGTGAATATCTAACTAGTCAATGAATTATCAAGAACAAACAAATAAATCATGATACATACCATGATGAATCAAAACCCAGCATTCACAGATTGAGTAAGCTGCCCTACGATGGAGATCCCTGGGGGCGGAATAACTTACTAACTCCGGAGCAAAAGAAAAACACCAGTTGGACCCCGGCAGGCCAAGCAACAGACAAGAAGCTCCCAACCAACTGAAATGAATAGCTTTAAGTCGGGGCCATCATAGAGTCTGAGGCCCGACCCACCGGCGTGCAATTAAAGAGGGCAGCATGATTGGGTTAAAAACTAAGCATGCAGACTGTCGCATAACATTCAAGTTATAACATATACATCTGTAATGTGAAATGATTTTTTTGAACTGAAAAGAAAAAAATCCTTCCTAAACCTATCAGTTTCTTAAATTTGTAAACCAAGTCACCATAAAATTCTGGTTCTGAAAGGCCCTCACCTAAAAGCGTCTTTAACCCAACATTATTAACCCAACATCAATTCATAGTGTCTACGATAAAATTTAGAAAATGTTTTTCGAAGTTTATTGACCCTGTCGGCAAGCTACTCTTTCGTTAGAAAAAAATCAATATTGATTACTGGAACTCAACCTTTCCCGCCTCTTCGCTCATTCGGTCGAGGGTATAACTCAGTCAATATCGCTGTGATTTAATCATTTATAGACTCTTATAAAATCATAATTTGTCAGAATGATAACTGGGTTCATACCTTGACTTAAATAAATAAAGACATGCAAAGCTTTTATTAGCTCACCTGAGTTGTTAGGCTCACAAGGTGAGCTTATAGGATGGCCATGATCCGGCGTCCGTCCGTCCGTTGTCCGTCGTCCGTCCGTCGTCCGTTCGTCCGTCCACAATTTCAAAGATCTTCTTCTCTGAAACCGCTTGGCCAACCAAAGCCAAATTTTATATGAAGCATCTATAGGAAGGGGGAACCAATGTGTATATAAGAAATCCAGGTCACATGACCAAGATGGCTGCCATGCCCATATATGGTAAAAACCCATCAAAAATCTTCTTCTCCAGAACCGGTGGACTGATTTCAACGAAACTTGGCATGAAGCATTGATGGCTCAAGCACTACAATGTGTATATAAATCATGACCCTTTGATAACCTTGACCTATTTTACGGCAAGGTCAACATAGGTCGCCAATGCATTTGAATGGGGAAAACTTTTAAAATGTCATTTAAAGTGAAAGTCTTGCAGGAAATGGGCAGTAGGACTGAATTTTAATGATTTTGAAAAAAATTGGACCCCAGGGGCTCATATGCCCCCACCCCGGGGCAATATACATGTATATTACCATAATTAGCTCACTTGAGCCGTTAGGCTCACAAGGTGAGCTTATAGGATGGCCATGATCCGGCGTCCGTCCGTCCGTCGTCGTCCGTCCGTCGTCCGTCCGTCGTCCGTCCACAATTTCAAAGATCTTCTTCTCTGAAACCGCTTGGCCAACCAAAGCCAAATTTTATATGAAGCATTTATAGGAAGGGGGAACCAATGTGTATATAAGAAATCCAGGTCACATGACCAAGATGGCTGCCATGCCCATATATGGTAAAAACCCTTCAAAAATCTTCTTCTCCAGAACCGGTGGACTGATTTCAACGAAACTTGGCATGAAGCATCGATGGCTCAAGCACTACAATGTATATATAAATCATGACCCTGTGATAACCTTGACCTATTTTACGGCAAGGTCAACATAGATCGCCAATGCATTTGAATGGGGATAACTTTTAAAATGTCATTTAAAATCATTTAAAGTGAAAGTCTTGCAGGAAATGGGCAGTAGGACTGAATATTAATGATTCTGAAAAAAAAAATGGACCCCAGGGGCTCATATGCCCCCACCCTGGGGCAATATACATGTCTATTACCATAATATTCAAACATCATCTCCTCTGAAACCGCTTGGCCAATCAAAGCCAAATTTTATGTGAAACATCAATAGGAAGGGGTAATCAATGTGTATATAAATAATCCAGATCACATGACCAAGATGGCCGCAATGCCCATATATGGTAAAAACCCTTCAAAAATCTTCTTCTCCAGAACCGGTGGATCGATTTCAAAGAAACTTGGCATGAAGCACCGATGGCTCAAGTACTACAATGTTTATATAAATCATGACCCTGTAATGACCTTGACCTTTTTTAATGGCACGGTCAACATAGGTCGCCAATGCAATTGAATAGGTAAAACTTTTGAAATGTCATTTAAAGTGAAAGTCTTGCAGGAAATAGGCAGTAGGACTGAATATTAATGATTCTGAAAAAAACTGGACTCCAGGGGCTCATCTACCCCCACCCCGGGGCAATATACATGTATATTAGCATAATATTCAAACATCTTCTCCTCTGAAACCGCTTGGCGAATCAAAGCCAAATTTTATGTGAAGCATCTATGGAATGGGGGAATTAATGTATATATAAATTATCTAGTTCACATGACCAAGATGGCTGCCATGCCCATATATGGTAAAAACCCTTCAAAAATCTTCTTCTCCAAATCTGGTGGACCGATTTCAAAGAAACTTGGCATGAAGCACCAATGGCTGAAGTACTACAATGTATTTATAAATCATGACCCTGTGGTGACCTTTACCCATTTTACGACAAGGTCAACATAGGTGGCCAATGCATTGGAATGGGGAAAACTTTTAAAAAGTCATTTGAGGTGAAAATCTTGCAGGAAATGGGTAGTAGGACTAAATATTAATGATTCTGAAAAAGAAAATGGACCTAAGGGCTCATATGCCCACACCCCGGGGCAATATACATGTATATTACCATAATATTCAAACATCTTCTCCTCTGAAATCACTTGGCCAATTGAAGCCAAATTTTATGTGAAGTATCTATGGGGGAACCAATGTGTATATTAATAATCTAGGTCACATGACCAAGATGGCCACCATGCCCATATATGGTAAAAAACCTTCAAATATCTTCTCTGTAACCAATAGATTGATTTCAATGAAACTTGGCGTGAAGCATCCATGGCTAAAGTATTACAATGTATATATAAATCATGACCCTGTGATGACCTTGACCAAGTTTATGGCAAGGTCAACATGGGTTGCCCATGCATTTGAATGGGAAAAACTGTTAAAATGTCATTTGAAGGGAAAAGCCAGCAAGAGCCAAGAAATTGGCAAATGGACAGAATATTGATTATTCTGAAAAAAGAAAACGGCCCAAGGGCTTCATCTGCCCCTGCACTGGGGTTAAATACCATAATGTTCAAACATGTTTATTGGTATATGCAGCAGACTCAGGTGAGCATTTACAGGACCATTGGTCCTCTGGTATTCAAACATCATCTCCTCTGAAACCGGTTGGCCAATCAAAGCCAAATTTTATGTGAAGCATCAATAGGAAGGGGTAATTAATGTATATATAAATAATCCAGGTCACATGACCAAGATGGCCACAATGCCCATATATGGTAAAAACCCTTCAAAAATCTTCTTCTCCAGAACCGGTGAATCGATTTCAAAGAAACTTGGCATGAAGCATCGATGGCTTAAGTACTACAATGTATATATAAATCATGACCCTGTGATGACCTTGACCTTTTTTACGGCAAGGTCAACATAGGTCACCAATGCATTTGAATAGGGAAAACTTTTAAAATGTCATTTAAAGTGAAAGTCTTGCAGGAAATGGGCAGTAGGACTGAATATTAATGATTCTGAAAAAAAAATGGACCCCAGGGGCTCATCTGCCCCCACCCCGGGGCAATATACATGTATATTACCATAATATTCAAACATCTTCTCCTCTGAAACCGCTTGGCGAATCAAAGCCAAATTTTATGTGAAGCATCTATGGAATGGAGGAATTAATGTGTATATTAATTATTTAGTTCACATGACCAAGATAGCTGCCATGCCCATATAAGGTAAAAACCCTTCAAAAATCTTCTTCTCTGAATCTGGTGGACCGATTTCAAAGAAACTTGGCATGAAGCACCAATGGCTGAAGTTCTACAATGTGTATATAAATTATGACCCTGTGGTGACCTTGACCTATTTTAGGACAAGATCAACATAGGTCGCCAATGCATTGGAATGGGGAAAACTTTTAAAAAGTCATTTGAGGTGAAAATCTTGCAGGAAATGGGTAGTAGGACTAAATATTAATGATTCTGAAAAAAAAAAAAATGGACCTAAGGGCTCATATGCCCACACCCCGGGGCAATATACATGTATATTACCATAATATTCAAACATCTTCTCCTCTAAACCGCTTGGCCAATTGATGCCAAATTTTATGTGAAGCATCTATAGGATGGGGGAACCAATGTATATAATAATAATCTAGGGCACATGACCAAGATGGCCGCCATGCCCATATATGGTAAAAACCCTTCAAATATCTTCTTCTCTGAAACCAACAGATTGACTTCAATGAAACTTGGTGTGAAGCATCCATGGATACAGTACTACAATATATATATAAATCATGACCCTGTGATGACCTTGACCAATTTTATGGCGAGGTCAACATGGGTTGCCCATGCATTTGAATGGGAAAAACTGTTAAAATGTCATTTGAAGGGAAAAGCCAGCAAGAAATTGGCAAATGGACAGAATATTGATTATTCTGAAAAAAGAAAACGGCCCAAGGGCTTCATCTGCCCCTGCACTGGGGTTAATAAATACCATAATATTCAAACATGTTTATTGGTATATGCAGCAGTCTCAGGTGAGCATTTACAGGACCATTGGTCCTCTGGTTAATATTTTTATTTTGTTTTCATATTTTCTGATTTTAATTCAGTAAGGTTACAGCGATAAACACCGAGGAATTCACCTCGCACGAATGACCTATGACATCACGCCGATCATATCAATGATAACGATAGCCCTGTTGGAGACAGGGTACGTACAGACTTGTACGTTCAGAGCCATCTTTTAAACATTGTTTTAGTTATTTGACCCTGTGTCTTTGATTTAGACTCACCTTGTGTAAATTTTTGAAATTGCAGTATATTTATCTAGCTATTGTCGCTGGTTTATAAAGGGTCACTGATGAGGGTTCAGTACCCGAAATTGCGCAGTATGGCCCATACTACCTCCCTTTGAACGTTTTCACTGCTTGCAAAGGATCAAGCTTTTATATTTTATTTCCAAGCATCAAACCAGGTTCAACAAAAATAGGTCTATACATTCCCTAAAAAGGCTAGAAGCTAAAAAATTTTTGATTTAAGTAGAAGAGGAATTTACCATCTGTGTAGCAAAAACAATGGTTACAAAGTTACTGCATCTTTGTTTTCACATATGCAAAAATCCAGTTTTCTTATGAGGCCGCTCAGATGTTTAAAACCGATTGTATGGTTTTCATTTGTGTCTGCACTACATGGCTACCTCTGAAAAACTGGGTCATTTATGAATCAAAATGTGTTGTTACTATTTGAACATATGCTAAAAGACAATACATCTAAGCCACGTCATGAGAAAACCAACATTTTGCATATGCAAAAACAAAGGCACAGGTCAGCTTCGCAGTAGCTGCGAGGCTATCATTGCATCTGTTTTCACTATACAGATAGTACAATTCCTTTTCTTCCTAAATGCGAAATTTCAAGCTTCTAGCCTGCTTCTGTGACTGCACAGACCAGTTTGTGTTGGATCAGGTCGGAAACCCAAATTAATGGTTTTCTTATGCGAAGGCTCAATACATATTTTTCTTTTAGAACCTGGTTACCGAGGTGATACATGTCAAGAATCGTTCCACATCTGTGATGGTGAGGGCAGTCCATGTCTTAATGGAGGAAAATGTGTACCTACACCAGGAGGAACCTTTCTAGACTACACATGTGAATGTGTAGTTGGTAAGATTTTTTTGTCTTTCTCGCAAAATACACCAGATGCATGCATGTCATATAATTCTGGGCTGTAATTGGTGAGATTGGTGGCGTATGTAACTGAGTGGCCACCTATTAGGAAAACAGCTGCTCATTCAGCTAACAATATGACTACAAACCAGCTTGTTTTTCTAGGAATCTCTGCATGAAAGAAGCATTTGGTAACATAAAAATACAGCAAAAATGTCTATACAGACTTATTGTACGTGTAATCTGACAAAGTCCACTAACTTGGTCCATGAAATTAGAATTATAATGCCATTTTGTAAACATATCAAAAAACTGTCATGGCTGATACGATAAACAAGATTTACAATTTGCAAAATTTGATGAAAGAAAACCCTTAATAGGTATTTCAAATACTCCCAAAAGCCACAGTGGTTGCGTAAAATAGCGGTCCATCCGCTTCGTCGGTCCCAAAATAAATGGGATTATCAACGAGATGATAATCCTGATTACTTTAGGATACCAACTCAGAAACAAACAAATATAAAAGCAATATCATGTGCTTTATTCTTGACTAGAACATTGATAACTATGGCACATCAACCCTAATGTATATGTACTTTGTGATAATGACAAAATGGAACAAATAAAATTCAGTTAAAGCCAAAATTGACTTAGACTTAGAACTATGAATTGTAAGTGGAGGAAAATGGACACCAGGCGGTTTAATCCGAGCCCGGGACGGGCGTCCAGCTGATCAACCTTAGAGTCGCACGCGCCAAACCCTGATTTATGCTTGCAGCTTCCATTTTGAATCCATAATAATAATTCCGAGATATGCATTCCAAAACATGCATTCCAAAATATGCATTCCAAATATGCATTCCATTCCATCCATAAATGCATTCCGAATTATGCATTCCATTCAATGTATGTGTTAAGAGCAATTTCCTCGAGATGCCATATAAACAGAATCCAGATCTGTTGGACAAACTCGAAAAATATTCTGAAATTGCCAGTGTCTGGCGCGAGCGACAAATTTATTGTAAAGATTTGAATTTCAAAAATTTAGCCTAGTTAAGATCTGGGATCCACCTCGTCTAAAGGTTCCGGTATTCAAGTACCGTGTCCGGAAGACAAGATTTCTCCCAGTCTATACTAAAACCTAAAGGATAACAAACAGAAGAGTCACTTGGGCCCCATTCCTGGTTGCAAGTATAAATTTACAAGCCAGATTCCAAACCCAAGCCTCATATAGCTTAGTAAACTTAGTAGATCAGCAAGACGCCCACCCCGGAACCGCTGAATTCCGCCACAGCAAATTTATGCGAATGTCTTAATAGCAAAAATTTGTCCCCCAATTCAGCCAGAGTTATAAACCCTTAATTGCGGATTAGACAGAAAAGCTGAAACCGCCTCCTCTAGTGTATTTAAAAATATAGCATTACCGACCAGGGTAAGGTGGCAACCGTCGGCTTTAAATAAGCCAGGTGTAACAAGATCTATCTCATGGACAATAGACCTGCCATTAATATCTTTAACAGCTTGACGGCCAGCTCTATTTATTCTTTTCCGTTTATTATTTATCTGTTTTAGGTTTGGAGGAGAATTAATCATCCCCCTCCATTTCTGCCTAGGCAAGATATCGGACCACACTAATATGGCCTGAGGAAAAACCGAAGCGATGTATTTAAGATCGCGTTTGATCCACTTGATCATTTTGCCTTGCTTAATCGTGACTAAATCATTACCGCCTAAATGGATGATTATCATGAATGGAGCAACAGAGAACAGCATGGCTTTCTGAAAACCCCCCTTCAACTCATCCCAGTGCATGCCCCCTTTTCCATGCCATGAGAATCTCTTGGTTACAGCCGAAGGTCTCAGTTCTTCCAAATCATGTTGTAAATGGGACACCAATGAGTCCCCCAAGACCCAAATATCTGCAAGTAAAAGTAATTTAGAAAATTATGTAACCACTAATATAGTCTGCAACTATGATCTAATATAACGTTCTACATCGCCACTTCGCCAGCGACCAAGCTTCATAATGGTTTCGCAAGGTATTCCCTTAGCAGCCAAATCAGAAGCCCTGCCAATACGAAACGAGTGTGAAGTGTATAGCTGAGGTGATAAACCCAATTCCCGGACTGCCTTTGACAATACACCACTAAATTGGTTGCTCGTCAATGGACGGCCATTCTGGTGACAAAAAAAAGATAAAAACCATTAGCCGGCCGATAATTAAGAAACTGTTGAACTGCAGCACCACAACAGAGTGAGGGATCGGCTGACATCGGAATTCGGAGTCTCGTAGGAGGACCAGCCTGATCAGTCTTAGATATCCTAATAGAAATGATTAAAGCTCTTGATTCATCTTCAAACTGAACATCGGTTCTGAGTAGGGGCTTGAAAGCTTGAAATTGGTTAGTAAAAACCACCTCACTAACCCTAAGCAAACCGAAATAAGCCGTTAAAAAGGCTGCTTTAAAAAGAATGGTTTCATAAGTAGAGAAACATATTCCAGGTAACACCGCACATAATTTTCCCAACATTGCTTCCGTGATAGGTGCCCGGACATCACTCTGCGGTCGGGTTCGTCTACAACCTTCAAGTAATTTTTTTACTATAAAGGTTGTTGTAGTATCTATCATATTATTAATCTTGTGGAAAAAACTAAGTGCTGATAAATAAGTAGTAAGAGTGGATGGCGCATACCCAGTTTCAAAGCAAAAAGTAATGACTAGGGTAAGATGCTGCACTGGCGCTGGCCAAGTTGTGGGTAAATTGTATTGGCTTCTAAAACCGTTGAAGATTTGAAAAGCATTAAGATAAACAGACTGAGAATTATCAGAAATGCTTGCTGCTAACAATAGCTGGGAATTCAGGAGAAGATGCTCCAAAGGTGGTTTGGAATTGGTGTTGGATATGGATCGGCATCTGGTGCGAGCTTGCGGAATCTCTGAAATTGAAAACGACTTAACGCATCACAAATTTGATTAGAACAACCACTAATATGTCGCGCTTTAACCACAACATTTAAATGAAGGCATCTCAGTGTAAGGGCTCTCAGAACAGTCATGACTCGATTGGATTTAGATGTCATTGTATTTATGATATGGACTACTGCAATGTTATCAACACGAAATACAATTTTCTTGTTGCGTAATTCCTCACCCCAAGTATGTAACGAAACTAGAAGGGGGAAAAGCTCTAAAACTGTAATATCAGCGGTTATTCCTTTATCAACCCAGGATTGCGGCCACGCACCTTGGGCCCACTTTCCGACAAAATAGGCACCGAAGCCTAGGTCAGGACCCCCCGCGCTATCTGTAAAGAGCTGAATATCATCGTTGGAAATCCAGAACCTATCATGAAATACTGAAATACCATTGAAGTCCTTGAAAAATTGTAGCCAAAGCTTCATGTCTTTCTTCATCTCAACAGTTATGCGAAGGTGGTGGTGTGGCTTCTTTAAGACACAAGTAGCATTGATGAGGCGCCGACAAAATGGCCTACCTAGCCCCCGCCCATTGGGGCCTGGAGAAATAGATGGGCTGCTTGTGCCTCCAGGCAAAGCTTGTTCACTGCTGACTGACTATCTGATTACTGGTTAACTGCTCAGGCCTGAGCTTGCCCAGGAAAAGTGGTTTCAAGTCAAACCATCTGCACTTATAAGCCTTTTTGACTTGGTTGGATGGTTGTTTTATTTCAAGCACTTGTTGGATGTCATGACGTCCTCATTTTGGGTAAAAGTCCCATAAAGTGGAGGCAGCGTCCCGACATGACCTTGGCTGTTGACTGGGACGTAAAGCATCAACTCAAACAAACAAACAAAATGGCCTACCAGGGACAATTGCTCTACAGGCGAAATTAAGGGAACCAATCAAAGATTGCTTTTGTTTCAATTTGCACTTCTCGCGAAGTAAGAGCTCCTGAATTTTGGAAGTAATCTCCTCAATTTTAGGCAAGGGGATCCGAACGACAAATTCTTCAGTATCGATTTCTAAGCCAAGAAAACAAATTCTTGTTGTAGGACCCTCAGTTTTCTTATCTGCAATGGGTACTCCCAATAACTTCATTTTTTCTTGAAATAAAGACATAATATGCGCACAATGATTAGTTCCACTTTTCCCACCAAACAGGAAATCGTCCAGATAATGGAGCAACTTACCATCAGAAGCTTGTCTAGCAACCACAAATTCCAGAAATGTTGAAAACTTTCAAATGTCTTGCATGCAATACTGCAACCAAAAGGCATTGCTTTATCAAAATAGAATTTACCATCAAACTTGAAACCCAATTGGTCAAAGAATTGAGGGGACACGGGTAACAATCGGAAAGCCGACTTAATATCGGATTTACCCAGCAAGCAAGTGCGCCCCAAGTCCTGGACCATATGAACCGCTTCATCAAAGCTAGTATACTGTACCGAGCACAAATCCGGGTCAATGAAATCATTGACCGAGTCACTGCTTAGATAAGATAGATGATGGATAAGTCGATATTCCCCAGGTTCCCGTTTGGGCACAAGACCTAACGGCGAAACACGTAGAGTAGGGATAGGCCGAGAATCAAACGGACCTGCTACTCTACCAGCATCGATTTCTGATTGAATTTTTTGTTTGACAATGTCCGCGTTAATATTTGCAGATTTCAGATTCTTGGAGTCGGACGGAGTCCTGGCCCCAGAATAATGTAAGGAAAACCCCAAAGAAAATCCCCTATAGAGTTCATTGCCCTTCTGTATGTCATAACCCATTAATTCATGTTCCAAGGCCTCAAGTTTAATGGGAGATTTAGCAAGAGAGAAAAGATCTGAATCTAAATGGTTGTGTAACAGTGAAGTTAAGTCCTTATTGTCTGGGCCCCCATGGAAAGGAAGTTTTTCCTCCCCGATTGTTGGAGTTAGACCCTCTACCGGAAAGAAAAGTTTTGTCCGCCCTTGAAGGATTCAGCTTAAAACAGTTGTGACGACCATGACTAGTACCATCGCAATGGGAGCATGCATGCAAATATCGACAGGGCTTAAAACGACAAACTCCATGGTTAAAGTCCAGACATTTGATCTTGGAAGTAGGCCGTGCATCTGAAGGCGCAGGAGTATGAGTAGACATAGTCATAACCCGTAACCACAAATCTGCATTAATCTTATTCCAAGGTTGAGCTTGAGTTGCTTGTCTGAGTCGAAAGTGCTTGTCATACTGTCGCCAAGCAAAGGATGAAGGAGACCTATCCGCGGCCTCACGAATAATGCTCATGTACTGCAGCAACTCCTGAGCCTTACTTGGATGTTTCTTAAGGAAAATGGATGAAAAAATAAGAAAAGCATCAGTCCATTTTTCAATGGAGGAGACCTGTTCCTTGACAATTTTTGGCCTAGACTCTAAAACACCCTGTTTGTTGAGATGAACCGCGCCCCCAGAACAAATCTCCTGGAGTTCGACCGTCCCTTTTAACAGGAGATTAATATTAATGTATTGTAAAGACTGAATCTTTTGGCATATGGATGCGGGTACGTGTGCGGACAGGTCGTCACTCCCTAATCGCACTGGGTCCAGACCAAATGTAAAATTGGCACCCGGTTCAGTCTCCAGTGGGGGAGTTGATTCCAAATCAGATGACTGAATCGGAGGTTGTATACGTAAATCCCGTGCCGAGGTATTTTGGCCTGAAACCAGCGGACCAATACCGCTACTTTGTAATAATTTTTCGAAATCGATAAGATGTCGAAACGCCGATGTGGGTCCTTGTATGTTTGGATTACCTTGACGGGGGTGCTCCTCAGACCGTTGGTCTGGGTTTGACCCACCGTCATCCCCGGACAATTATAAGGGTTCAACTTCTCCCTGGTCCCGATCCTGGACTCGCTGCCTTTTTGGTCTTCCTCTAGGCGCTCCCCGTGTTCTTTTCCGACCGTTTGGCATGCCGATGTACTCAGTTTTCTACGATTTCTCTTCTTTTTCAATTAAACGTGTATTTTCTTTTTCGGAAGCAAACGGAAAAGGAAGTGCGACAGCGCAAAGAATGCTGGGATTGATTTGATCCATTTCTTATCGTGTAAGCGCTTGATTGATGGAAAGTAACTATGAATAAAGCGCTTATAGATTTGATAAACTGTCATGGCTGATACGATAAACAAGATTTACAATTTGCAAAATTTGATGAAAGAAAACCCTTAATAGGTATTTCAAATACTCCCAAAAGCCACAGTGGTTGCGTAAAATAGCGGTCCATCCGCTTCGTCGGTCCCAAAATAAATGGGATTATCAACGAGATGATAATCCTGATTATTTTTCAGTGAAAGACAACTCCCGGTGTTACCAAGTTCAGTACCCAAACAAAGAGGCAGGAAATATAAACAATCAAATATCCCAGGATGGGGCCGTCTTATCCGAATGTCAAATAAAGTGTTTGACTAACGATGCGTGTAAAAGTTTGTCACACTACACAGGCAGCTTTGGTCCAGTTTGTTTACTGTACGGTAGCGTGATTCCAGAAAATGAGCTGAAGGACTTGTCAGGAGGGCTTACTGGTGCTCACTATGACAAGAATTGCCCTCCAGGTAAGCCTGTATACTGTAATTTCGTAACTACATGTGATACATTCCTGATCATCAGGGAAACTCCAGGAAAGGAGCGGTAAAATTGTCTAAAATTTTAAGAAAAATATACCACTTTTTCGTGTAAACTTGAAATTTCCCAGAAATGAACCAAAAAATTTCCTGTATATTTTATACATTTTTGAAATCCTCCCAAAAATGAAAGGAAAATCTCTGATGTCTCTTTCTACTTATCACATAATTCAAGAGCCAAGATTAACGAATTTGTTGCCTCAAATGAGCCGCATCGTGAGAAAACCGGAATTTTGCCTATGCGAAAACAAAGGCGCAGATCAGCTTCGCAGTAACTGCGAAGCTGATCAGCGCCTTTGTTTTCGCTACACGGATAGTACCATTCCTCTACTTTCTAAATCCGAAATTTCAAGCTTCTAGCCTGCTTCTGAGAATGTACAGGTAGGTTTGTGTCAGACCTGGTCGGAAACCCTGAAGACCGGTTTTCTCGCGTCGTGGCTCATATATTCAAAGTTCTAGCTGAAAAAGATTTTTTACCAAAGTTTTATAGGCTGCACAAGTACTCGACTTGCAAAGTCAAGATCTCGCTAATAATTTGGAAATAGAAAATTCATGGAATAAAAGTCACTGAAAATTTCCGATCTAGCAATAAAGACTATGTCTGCATTCAAAAATAATCTGGATCAGATTTATCAGGAAATTGTACTTTAGTACAGCCAGTAAATTGTACTTTAGTACGTTGTCAGGGTCCTGCATCCATTGTACATGTCTGGCTGTGCAAAAAAAGAAAGTTTTAACAAAATTTTAAAATGACATGTAGTTATATCTAAATCCCCAGGCTCACTTTCGTAAATCTTTTGTTTTTATTTATTTTCTTTTATATATATTTTTTTCTTTTTTCAGTATTTAATGGTACAAAATGTGAAAATGACCTGATAGATGGCTGCAGTAATGCTACAAACCAGTGTTCAGAAGAGTCAATGTGCAAGAACACAGCTGATGTCGTCAATGGTTACGAATGTCTCTGTCCATCAGATGGGGGTTATACTGGAGAGTAGTAAGTCATTATAATGATAATAATGATACTGTTAATAATAATTGAAGTAATGATAATAATTGAAATAATAATACATATTATTGTCGCAAACCAGTATAGTTTTTGTTATGTACGGGGTTGTGTCTTAACGCTCCCAGAACTAATTCTTTTTAGCTGTCTCAAAATGTCATTCATTTCTGTATTCAGCAGCTAGAAATGTACACCTCATGTTTACTTCCATATAAGGAAGTGATGAGCCGGAGACAAAAATAGCCTTGTAGGCATTAATTTCAGCAAGTCATCAAGACCTATAAAAATTGTCTTCTGCTTTGATAAAAACCTGAAAACTTAATTTTGCTGGGACCTCTGCACACAAAACAAAATGCTGTTTTAATATTGAAATACAAAGTTGAAATACAAAATTATTTATAGTTTTTCTTTGGTTAATTTGCGTATTGTTTCATAGGCTGCCTGAATGGAACATGAAGTCTATTGAGTCAAAATGTTTTACCAGAGTGGGTGAGAAAAATAATCAATGATAGAGTTGAGGCCACAACAAGGAAATCTCAGGCTCGCATCATGGAAACATCTCCGTGTGGAACTTAACACCTTCAAACCTATACGTGTACTTATATAGTAAAATTGAGGTTTGACGGGGTCAAGAGAAAAATCAATAATTGATGTAATAATGTAATTTAAAAGTCAGAAATGCTAAATTCTAACAAAAATCAATATAATTAACCATCATTTTATGATAGGCAAAGTAATTTATTTGTAAAATTAAAATTTAGTTCATAAATAGATATTTAATATGTAGTTAAAAGAAATTTCCAAGTAATCATGGAGAAGTTTCGGTAATGGTTTTCAGATTATTTGAGTCTCATCCTCGGCAGAGTCTCAGATGAGACTCAAATAATCTAAAACTTGCCTTAGATTTCATTGTCTAGGCCTCAACCAATCCGTAGATTCTTTTGATCTTACAATCTTTACTATATTACAGCTGTGACCAGGTTGCTACGCCATGTTCAAGTGTTACCTGTCAAAATGGGGGAAACTGCATAGATCATGGCAATACTAGATTTGAATGTAATTGCCGGGAAGGCTATACTGGTCAATATTGTGAAACAGATATTGGTAAGAACATACTGGTAAATAAGTAACCTTGGTTTCGATATATAGTTCAACCTCATTTTTATGCTATTTTTGGTGGGTCGTTGCTATATGGATAACGTATTATAACAAGGTTTTTACTCAAATTTAGCAAAATACATGTAATCATTTTGGAAGCCATGACATTGCTGTTTTTTAATGAGGCTTGTTATATCCAAGTTTATCGGTATTCGTACAATCGATTGCATGGTAAGATTTTTTTTTTATTGCTTAATACTTGCCTTAGAATTATTTCAAGTTTTTGCTAAATTGATGACATTGTTTAAACATTTTATGGTACTTCTTTTGATTTTATGGTAATTCTTGTAAACCATTTTGAAAATGAAGGGAAATTATCATGAATTGTAACAGAATTGAAATTTCTATATAAACTTACAGATGAATGTGTAGTGCATCCCAATGCCTGCCTATTTGGAGTATGTAACAACTTGGTGAATGCCTATTCCTGTTCATGTAATGGCAGTTTTAGTGGCCATCGTTGTCAAAATGTTCCCAATTTCTGCGCCTCCAACAGCTGCATGGGAAATATTTGCTACAACAGTGTAGATGATCAGGCTGCCAGATGCCACTGTGAAGGACCATACTTCCAGCAATCAGGTGTGTACCTCTTAAGCATTTTGCTAGATATTTTATCTCGTATTCAGAACCTTTTTTTTTTTTGCAAGATCAGACCCTTTAAAGTTTGCGAAGCTTTTGTTAGTTGCTATGTTGTAAGCTTTGAATATACAGTCAATAGACATAATTGTTCGTCACCTTCGGAAAACTCCATAGACTTCAATGTATTTTCATACTTCATATTTTCATTGCAAGAAAAAGTATCCTGCTTCTCCTGGTCAACACATTTTATTGTTTTTGGTGTCATTCGAAAGGTAAATGAATAACGCAATTAACAAAGGTCTTTTCATTAAATTCTATGCATGCGTTTTCAAGCTACAAATTTTTAAAAAGTCGCAAGAATTTTTTGGTCAATTTTTGGGCAACGTCACCATTGACATCAATGGGAAAGTGTATTTTTTAAAATTTCGCTAAACTTTAAACTCTTGTATTTCAAAAGTGAAAAGTCGAAACTTCACCAAATGACCTATGTTTATTGCTTTATTTATTTAACTTTCCAATGACACCAAAATCATAAAAAGAGGCAGGATAATTTTTATTGTAAATGTGAAAATACATTGAAGTCTATGGAGTTTTCGAAAGTGACGAACAATTATGTCTATTGACTGTACCTCTAGTTGTTTCAAGAAAAATACCAGCAATCACCATTAATTTTGGAGTATCTACAGCGAAGTAGATAACAATGCGTACTGCCTATGTACGCAAGATTTTTCGCTCTGTATGCATAAAAATTCCAGACCTGTGCTTACCATGTACACAGTAAAAATCAGTGGTACGGAAACAATTTGTTTTATGCATACTCAGATAAAATAACTTTAAAATTGTAACAAAACAACAACTTTTCCACTAGATTTGTCTGGCTGCTCTGTCAACAATTGAGAAGTACATGTAGTTACAATATTAATGTAGCTTTTACATATCATGCAATATATTATGTATCTTCAGTAGTTATACCATATACATGCTCTCCGCCCAGTGCCTCGGCCAGACAAATTGTTTACCTAAGATTTATTCATGATGTTTAATGGTCCTGTGTCACTTTGCTTTATAGAATAGGTGTTTTGCATTGGTTTCTGGTCATTGTTTTAATTTAAAACTTGATGTATTCCATGTTCTACAGCCATCCTAGTTTTATTTATGCAAGTGACAATATAAGAATCTTACATGAGTGTCAGGTATGGATAGACAAATCTGTCCCAAGGGTCACATTTTGGCATCACGAGGCTCGCTGAGTGATGCCAAACTGTGACCCGAGGGACAGATTTGTCTATCCGTACCTGACACGCATGATGGATTCTTTTTCTTGCACACCTTAATTGATTTTCATACTATTTACATAGAAAAATGCTTCAATCGCGGCGTCCGCCATTTTGATTTAAAACGTTTTTACGTCAGTGTGACGTATGCGCTTAGGGACGGAATTACGTGACGTCCTTTACAACCAGTGTTAAAAAAGAACACTTAAACGCAGGGTGCGACCGGGGTGAGATAATGAGGGTGAGATAAGAATTTCTCACATGGGGTAAAACGTAGGATTTCTCTATCTGGTGTGCAAGAAATATATGGTTTAACATGCCCTAATGATAGAATAACATGTAATTACAGGATTATCAACCAGATTACTGGAATATTCATATTTGAATAATGGTCTTATCCATACGTGTACACGTATCTGTAAGTTCGATTGTCGATGAGAGGTTAAAACAAGAATCCCCAGAAAACGTGTACACAGTTGTATTGTCGGTACGCACTGTACATTCATTTTGATGCGTACTGTGCGCATTGTGAAAAATATTTTATCTACATCACTGTTCTATACACAACAAAAACACTGCGGAGGTCAATATCGCACCTGCATTAGACAAAATAATTAAAAACGTGAAATGTAGGTCAAGGGCGCAAGGTGAAGGTGTGCGCTTAAAGGGTATGTCAAGGACAATTACTATGCAAAGTTTCACATTCGTAGCTACCTTAGGTACAGAGAAAATAAAACTTTGGAGTAAAAATTAATAAAGTCAATGGACTGTAAAATATAGTTCAAGGGCAATGGGTCAGGGTGTGTGCTTGAAGGGTACATCAAGGACAATTAGTATGCAAGGTTTCAGACTCGCAGCTGTCACATGTGCAGAGAAAACCAAACTTTGACATTTAAATTAACAAAGTCAGTGGACAGTGAAACATAAGAAAATTTAGACTCCTATCAGGTGCGATAAAATCAGTGCTTGGCTGTAATGATTTGCTAAAACCACCTATTGTTTTTGAGACTGAACAATTAAGACAATATGTATGTGATTTTGTCTACATTTAACATTTTATAACATAACTTTTCCAATGGAAGTGCCTTACTGATAGAGTACAGGACTATTGTCCTGGTCCTGGTTTCGATACCTACTTCATCTTTGTAGCAAGACATTAAGTTCCTTAGAGCACTGAAAGCAGTGGCTTCATCCAGACATGACTGAATTGGTGAATGGGATAACAAGAACATCAAAAAAAAAAAAAAAAATCAGGTGAATAGCCAAAGCACACAGTAAAGACCTACTCAGACTATCCGTAGGATCTACACTATTTGCCTTCATAGAACATGTATTTTTCTGATGTGACTTCATTTGATTTTACATTTTTCGTGTTCAAAAATATGTGTTTTTAAAGCTTTTTGAAATTTTTGCAGGTGACTTTGCATGTATTGAAACCTCAGCCCAGCCCTGTGACAATGTTGACTGTCAAAATGGGACATGCAACAATCAACCAAACTATGAATTCAGATGTGACTGTGCAGACGGTTATACTGGGTCCGTCTGCCAACACAGTGTTGACGATTGTATCGACTCACCATGTGTCCATGGACAGTGTGTAGATCAACATCAGGATGTACAGTGTGTTTGTGAGGTTGGATACACAGGTCAGTTTCTTGAACCCTTGAATGCTGGGTAAATTGCATGATATATTGCCATCTGCTGATTTTTTTAAACTATTTATTTTCCTGGGAAATCCTGCATACTATATTGTTATCTGCTAAATTTTTAGAATGAACTATCTACCTTTATTTGTGTGTGAAGGGGGCAGAGGGGGCAAATTAAAAATCCTGCAAACATTTTTACATAACAGGTTATCGTTGTGAAACCAACATCAATAACTTTGGCATAAGTAGTATGTGTGTGTGGAGGGAGCTGTACCATCAAACTTCTACAGTTATTTTGTTTCATAAATTATTACAGGTGATCATTGTGAAACCAACATCTATGGCTGTGATCCAGATCCATGTGATCATGGTAGATGTGACGATCTGGTTAATGACTATGTTTGCCATTGTGAAGCCGGTTATACTGGAATTAATTGTTCGGTAATTTTGAATCTTCTTTCAGCAGGATTAAGCTTGATTTTCTACGGGGCTTTTTTCTGAGCTTTTGGGGAAATTTTTGGTATCAATAAAATTGGGGGAAAAATAGCATGATTTTGGGAAAAAATAGCACAATTTTGGGAAAAATAGTGTCACAATGGGGGAGAAAAATGTCGTGATTGTGGAAAAAAAAAATAGTGTGATTTTTCAGCTGAATGTTTACCTTTTAAATTTGGATTTTCTTCTAACAGGGAATGTTTAAGGTTACTTTGGAATTTTTTCATCCAATTGGGAAAACTTTAGTACCAGAAACTGCACCCAGTTTTTAAAGAGAAAAGCCCTGCTCTCATTTTAAATTAGCCACTGATTTCATAACCACTCGTCTTTTGATCATCTCACTACTGTGGTCAGTGTTGGTTTAAGCCTAGCGCAGGGTACATGTGAGACAAGCGATAAGTTCTGCTTGCGGGTGTTCCAGGTGTTTTTGTCTGAGCAAGCCCATTTTTGCCTCACCTACTGATTGGCTCTTTTTATATGGGCTGAAGTTATCTTTGAAAGGCTAAAAGACTCATAATATAAGCTAGTATGTGAGAAAACCAACAATTTGGGTTTTAGACCAGGTCCGACACAAAAGGCCTGTACAGTCACAGAAAATGGCTAGAGGCTGGAAACTTTGGATTTAGAAAGTAGAGGAATTGTACTATCAGAGTAGCAAAAACAAAGGCAAATCTGCGCCTTTGTTTTTGACTATGCAGATTGTTAGTTTTCCCATGTGGTGGCTCATATCAGAGAATTCAGTTTTCAATTCTTGCATTATATTTGTGCCTTTTATGACATCATCAGGCCTTGGCATTCAAGTTACATGACATTGATTATAACAAATGTTTGTTAAATGCAATTCCCAAAAACCCAATAATTACCCTTTATTCACAACAACCAGGCTTTCTTGTTTTAGGTCGATATAGATGAATGTTTATCCCGTCCTTGTTACAATGGAGGCAACTGCACGGATCAAGTCAACGGATTCACATGTCAGTGTATGGATGGCTGGACTAGCGATAGTAATTGCAAGGACTGGAATTCACTGTGTACTCCGGGGTACTGTAACAACAATGGTGATTGCTACGATTTGACAGATAATAAAGTGTGCAGGTAAACCATTCACAATTTTTGATTTTTTTTATCTGAATGCTTTCATCCTGTCAATGGTGACTTTCATCACCAGCCCATATAGCTCTTTAGTAAGAGCATCCTCTTCGAGGAGCATAGGTAATGGGTAAGCGACCCCATTTTCACCTTACCAAAGGCGCTAAAATGGTACTAGTTGTTACGTGCCAGGCGTAACTAGAAGATTAAGGAAACCAACAAGTTGGTTAGCCAGCAACAAGCTTTGTTTAAAATTTAACAAATCTATTTAGAAGTGATTTAACCAGTAATTACATGTGAAACAATCAAAAGCATATATACAATCAAACAAAAATGAATGTACAATACCTTTCAAGATGTTAATTCCCTTAAAGAATGTCTGAATGTCCCTCAGAATTTTTTTAACACAAGTCTGTATCAGTTTCTGATCCCAAGAATTAAAGTTTGTTTCAAAATAGCACTATGTCCCAATCCAGAATCGAATATCACAAAGTAATCCAAGAATAAGTTTAAATTCCAGTAAGATAGATTTTGACTTCTTAATAGTAACAGTACCCAAAGATTGTCCTTATGAAAATTTGTAGCCCTTATATAGCACTGAGGAACATTCAGGATTCTTCCAGCAAATTCTATGATATCATATACTAAAAATAACAAGCTGTTTACCAAAATTTAATGTTCTGGAATATTCTAGAGAGGCCATTATCCTTCCAGAAAATTCCACAATATTCTTTTGACATAAAAAAAGATTTTTCTAGAAGATTCTACATCTTTGGTTCTTCCAGATTTTTCCGGACTTTTCCGTCAAAGAACAATTTGAAATTTCTAGAAAATTCTGAAGTAAACAACCTGTTTATGTCCAATATCTGGGACACTAAAAGTAAATAATTGCTAAGGACAACAAGTAAACATCATATGTATAACATCATACTTTCCTGGGCATACTCCCTTGGGAAGTTTACCAGGACTGAATGCACATCTTTCAACAAGTAACTGTCATACATAACACTTCCCCTCTTCAAAGAAAAGAAAGTTTTATAAAATATTGTATACAATATGTTTAGCAAAATTTGTGCAAAACTAATCAAATACAACAGCACAAAGCTGGACATCAGTATTGTAGAGGCACTTAAGCTCTGCTTAGGGTGTCTGGAATGATATTATCTCTTCCTCGGATATGTCTGATGTCAAGATTGTGCTCTTGCAACATGAGACTCCACCTGAGTAAACGCTGGTTCTTGTTTTTCATTTTATGTATGAAAGTAAGTGGATTGTGGTTACTGAAGACAACAATTGGTGCATGTGAAGAAGCTAAGTAAACTTCAAAGTGCTGAAGCGCAAGGATTAGAGATAGGCATTCTTTCTCTATGGTAGAGTAATTTCTCTGATGCTTGTTAAACTTTTTGGAAAAATAACAAACAGGATGGTCAACACCATTGTCATCTTGCAACAATACACTGCCTGCACCAACATCACTGGCATCTACAGCCAACTTGAACTCTTTGTCAAAACTTGGTGCTAAGAGAACCGGAGCACTTCTAAGTATGGCCTTGAGCTTATCAAATGACTTCTGGCAGTCATCTGTCCAAAAATACTTGGCCTTCTTACCAAGCAAGTTTGTCAGAGGCTCAGCTATAGCCGAGAAGTTGTTGCAGAATTTCCTGTAATATCCAGCCATATCCAGAAAGCGCATCAGTTGTCTTTTGCTAGTAGGTACAGGAAAATCTAAGATAGCCTCAACTTTAGCTTCTACAGGTTTTACCTGACCTTGACCTACAATGTGTCCAAGAAATGTCAAGTTTGCATGGCAAAATTCACTTTTTGCCAAGTTCAAAGTTAGTTTAGCATCACTTAGCCGGTCAAAGAATGTTCTGATTGTCTGCAAGTGTTGTTGCCACTCCTCACTGAAGATAATAGCGTCGTCGATATAGGCTTTACAGCCATCCAGATTGGAAATCAAACTGTTGACCAGCCGCTGAAAAGTCGCAGGCGAGTTCTTCATTCCAAATGGCATGACTTTATACTGGTACAGTCCATCTGGTGTAACAAATGCCGAGATCTCCTTTGCTCTGTCCGTGAGGGGTATCTGCCAAAATCCCTTTAGCAGATCGAACTTTGTAACATACTTGGCATGTCCAATATTATCAATGCAGTCATCGATTCGTGGGATGGGAAAAGTGTCTGTTTTAGTGACAGAATTGACTTTTCGATAGTCTGTGCACATTCTAAATGTCCTGTCTGGCTTTGGTACAAGAGTACAAGGAGAACTCCATTCACTTTGGCTGGGTTCAATGAAATCATTGTCCAGCAAATATTGAACTTCTTCCCTGAGATATTGCTGTTTTACAGGGTTCATTCTGTAAGGATGTTGCTTTACAGGTTTTGAACCTTCAATAATGTCAACATCATAATAGATTTTGTCAGTTCTGGATGGAATGTCCGGAAATAAGTGCTCATATTCGAGAACTAACTGTTTCAGTTCAAGTCTTTTGTCTGAATCAAGGTGAGACAGTTTCTTATCAAGATTCTGTAGTATGTCAGAATTCTGGAGTTTCGATGAGGAGGGATCAGATTTCTCCAAGTTGAAGTCATCAGAGTCCATTTGATTTTGTTCATGAGGGACAGAATTAACTATATTTACTGATGAAATAACAGAACTATCCCTATCAATATACTTCTTGATCATATTAATGTGACATAGCTGTTTTTGCTTGCGCCTCCCAGGAGTGTTAACAATGTAATTCACGTCACTTAACTTTTTATCAACAGTATACGGGCCATAATATCTAGCTTGTAAAGGTCTGCCAGGAATGGGCAAGAGAGCAAGTACCTTGTCTCCAGGTTCAAAATTTCTGTCTTTAGCATTTTCATCATAACGAATCTTCATTTTGCTTTGAGCAAATTTGAGATTGGATCGAGCTGCATCACAGGCCTTTGATAGTCTGTTTTTGAAATCAGACACATACTGAAGTAAGTTCAAAGAACTGTCATCATCTGAGAGAAATTTCTCTTTTAGAAGTTTTAACGGTCCACGTACAGTGTGCCCAAAAACAAGCTCAAATGGGCTGAACCCCAGAGACTCTTGTACAGATTCTCTTACAGCAAATAGAAGCAAGTGTATGCCTTCATCCCAATCTTTTTCAGTGTCAAAGCAGTAAGATCTGATCATGTTTTTCAAAGTTTGATGGAATCTTTCTAAGGCACCTTGGCTTTCAGGGTGGGAAGCCGATGACTTGTATTGCTTAATTCCAAGTTCGTACATGACTTGCTGAAAAATTCCTGACATAAAATTTGAGCCCTGGTCTGACTGGATAGATTTTGGGAGGCCTACAAATGTGAAGAACTTCACAAGTGCATTAACTATTGTTTTAGCCTTGATATTTCTGAGTGGGATAGCTTCAGGAAAGCGAGTTGAAGCACACATTATGGTCAGAAGATATTCACAACCTTTCTTTGTTTTGGGTAAGGGACCTACACAATCAATAATCACTCTGCTGAAAGGTTCATCAAAGGCAGGAATGGGCTGTAACTGAGCTTTAGGAATAGTCTGATTGGGTTTTCCTACCATCTGACAAGTGTGGCAGGATTTGCAGTGTTGAGATACATCAGATTTTATTCCTGGCCAGTAGAAATGATTAAGGATCTTGTGATAGGTCTTATTTACACCTAAATGGCCTGACATTGGAGTTTCATGGGCCAAGTTTAAGATTTCAGGGCGATAAACCCTAGGGATCACTATTTGGTGGTTAACAGTCCACTCATCTTCTGCTGAGACATCTGGAGGACGCCATTTTCGCATTAATATGCCATTTTTGACATAATAGCAAACAGGAACCTGGGGTATTTCATTTTCAATAAAAGCTCTTTCAAATAAAGACAAGATCTCAGAATCACTGTGTTGTTCTTTACAAAGCTGTGACCTTGACATCTGGTCATTTGAGTTGGAAGGTGAAAGGTCATTTTCTGACCCCGACCTTGGATTGCTAGGGTCAGTCTGAATATCAGACTGACTAGGGGAAAGAGATGTTGAAATCTCTTTATTAAAGGACTGACCTATCAAAGTGTCAGTTAAATTTATGTCCTGCATTCCATCATATAATTTGGCTTTCTTAGCCATTGCCCTAGTAACAGCACAAGAAGGGTAAAGGTCAGGAATTTCCTGCTCAATGGGATCAGGCGGTTGATCAACACATGGTGTGCTGGTCAAAAGTGGGTTTACCACAACCTTATCTCCTGCCAAATCATTGCCTAACAGCAAATGAATACCTTTAAAGGGTAAGGAAGGTCTAATACCTACAGCCACGGGACCTGTTACTAAGTCAGAGGACAAATAGATATTATGGAGGGGTACGTTAACAAATCCACACTCTACGCCCTGGATAAGGACACTTGTCCCAGAAGAAGACTTCTCGGAAAATGGCAAGGTATCTGCCAAGATAAGGGATTGAGAAGCTCAGGTATCTCGTAAGATTTTGATAGGGGTAGACTGGGCAGAGTGACTGTTAAGTGACACAAAACCATCTGATAAGAATGGTTCATAAATCTCCATAATAGAATCCTCAGAGACTGACTCTTTACAAGTTCTGGTCAGTATAGGGTTTTCTTCCTGGATACAAGACTGTGGTTTAGCCTTTAAGGAGGTGAGGCCTGTCGGTTTAGCACTATCTAGATTTTCTCTTTTTTTCTTTCGTTTCAGTGCCAAACATTCAGAAATAATGTGGCCAGTTTTCTTACAATAATTACAAATTGGCTGGGATAAGGGATTTTGTCCTTTGTTTTCACTAGAAAATTTGGGTTTTGGACTGGAATTGTCAGTTGGATTACTGGGATTGGCTTTGGGACCGGACTGAGGGGAATATGGTTTTGACTGAGGGGTAATTTGCTTTGATTGAGGGTTATATGGTTTCCTAGGATATGGCTTGTTGACAAATGAAGCCTTATGAGTCAAAGCATAGTCATCAGCTAAACGTGCTGCTGTTTCCAAGTTTTCAACTTCTCTTTCGTTCAAGAAAGCCTTAACATCAGAATTTATGCACCGTTTGAATTCCTCAACAAGCATGAGCTGCCTTAGCTTTGCATGATCAGAACCTACTTTCTATGAAGAACACCATCTATCAAATAGTTGCTCTTTTGTTCTAGCAAACTCAACATGAGTCTGGTCATGTTCTTTTCTACAGTCTCTAAATTTCTGCCTGTATGCCTCAGGGACCAACTCATAAGCCTTAAGAATAAATTCCTTTACTGTATCATAATCTGAGCTTTGCTCAAGAGAAAGCTGTGTGTAAATTTCTCGAGCTTTACCAATTACAACACTTTGCAAAAGCAAGGTCCAGTGCTCTCTTGGCCATTTCAAGTTTTCTGCCACCTTCTCAAAATGTATTTGTCAACCTCTTTTTCTTGAAATGGAGGAACGAGACGAATGTGTTTTGTGACATCAAATACTGTACTAGTAGCCAAAGGCAAAGATTTTGATTTTGATTTGTCATTAAGTTCAATTTCCTTCATTCTTAACTGAAATTGCCTTTCTCTTTCTTTTTCTTCAATTTCAAATTTAAATTTTTCTTTTTCAATTTCAAGCCTTTCTTTTCTTTCTAATTTTTCTTTTTCTAACTCAATTTTTTCTCGTTCTAATTCTCTTTGTTTTTCCTTCTCTCGTTCTTCCATTTCTAACTTTTGTTTATGCATTCTTTCTTCCCGTTCTAAAGTTTCCAATCTTATTCTTTCTTCCCTTTCCGCCTTTTCTGCCCTTATTCTTTCATCCCGTTCTAAAGTTTCCAACCTTATTCTTTCTTCATACTCAAATTTTAGTTTTTCCATCTCAATTTGTCTTTTGATTTCTAGTTCCCTCAACTGCAAGTCAGTCTGTGTGACTAGAATCTGAGAAGTAGCCGAGGAATCAAAAATTTCCTCGTCAACAAAAAACTGAATCAAAATGTTCTTAATTTCATGTTTTAACATGGAAGTCTTGATATTTGACAACCCATAATGATCAGCTATGTCTAAGAGTTCACTCTTTTTGACCTTATCTAACAGCTCCTGAGAAGGTGCAGCAATAAAGTCACTTAGTTTGAATGACATGGTTGCTTTTTGCTGGCTTTAGCTATTTAAACAGCAAACAGTGAAGATACTTTAGAATTTTAAATAAATTTGGTGCACAAGAAATTTCAATCCCGGACGAGCCCCCAATTCTGTTACGTGCCAGGCGTAACTAGAAGATTAAGGAAACCAACAAGCTGGTTAGCCAGCAACAAGCTTTGTTTAAAATTTAACAAATCTATTTAGAAGTGATTTAACCAGTAATTACATGTGAAACAATCAAAAGCATATATACAATCAAACAAAAATGAATGTACAATACCTTTCAAGATGTTAATTCCCTTAAAGAATGTCTGAATGTCCCTCAGAATTTTTTTAACACAAGTCTGTATCAGTTTCTGATCCCAAGAATTAAAGTTTGTTTCAAAATAGCACTATGTCCCAATCCAGAATCGAATATCACAAAGTAATCTAAGAATAAGTTTAAATTCCAGTAAGATAGATTTTGACTTCTTAATAGTAACAGTACCCAAAGATTGTCCTTATGAAAATTTGTAGCCCTTATATAGCACTGAGGAACATTCAGGATTCTTCCAGCAAATTCTATGATATCATATACTAAAAATAACAAGTTGTTTACCAAAATTTAATGTTCTGGAATATTCTAGAGAGGCCATTATCCTTCCAGAAAATTCCACAATATTCTTTTGACATAAAAAAAAGATTTTTCTAGAAGATTCTACATCTTTGGTTCTCCCAGATTTTTCCGGACTTTTCCGTCAAAGAACAATTTGAAATTTCTAGAAAATTCTGAAGTAAACAACCTGTTTATGTCCAATATCTGGGACACTAAAAGTAAATAATTGCTAAGGAAAACAAGTAAACATCATATGTATAACATCATACTTTCCTGGGCATACTCCCTTGGGAAGTTTACCAGTACTGAATGCACATCTTTCAACAAGTAACTGTCATACATAACATAGTGTCTACTTGCTTTCTCTTCTCCCAAACTAATACATCACTATCATTGCATGATGAATGAAAAAAGGGACAGACTGATAATAATGAGTCACTGTAGGACCATATGGAAGACTGCCATTCATGCTTAGTATGATGTCCTCCTAATATATAAATACAGAGATAATTCTTATTACCATTAGTTTTATATATGAGTCGCCGCATGAGAAAACCAACAATCTGCATATGTGAAAACAAAGGCGCAGATCAGCTTCGCAGTAACTGCAAAGCTGATCAGCGCCTTTGTTTTCACTACACGGATAGTACAATTCCTCTACTTTCTAAATCCAAAACTTCCAGTCTCTAGCATTCTTCTGTGCTTGTACAGCCCGGTTTGTGTTGGACCTATTCAGAAACCACATTGTTGGTTTTCCCACAAGGCGGTTCATATTTTATCATATTCATTTTACATGTAATTTTTCAAAGAAAGTTTTATTATACCCCCCGCAAAACGAAGTTTTAGAGGGGTATACTGTTTTCAGTCTGTCCGTCATTCCGTCATTCCGTCATTCCGTGATTTTATACCCCCCGCAAAACGAAGTTTTAGAGGGGTTTACTGTTTTCAGTCTGTCCGTCATTCCGTCATTCCGTGATTCCGTCAACATTTTGACATCTTTGCTGAATAACTTAAGTAGTTTTTGGCCTATGTTCTTCAAATTTTCAACACACCTGCACCATTAGACAACACGTGTGATATGAATTTAGGGGCCAAAGGGTCAGTTTTGCAAGAGTTATGGGACTTTTTAAACCTATACATAGAATGTTTGTCATAGTGCTAATAGTGCATACTTTGTGAAATCAACTCCTCCTACAGCTTTCAATACTCTCTTTTGATACTTTGCAGATATGTGCCAGAGATATTGAAGATATGCATGAAGAAGTATAATGCGGAAAAAATGATTTTTGACAAATTTACAGCATTTTGAACTTAGCCAATTTTCGATAATTGCCATATTCAACAATGGTTGGAAGTGCATAGTTTGTGAAATCAACTGCTCCTAGGGCTTTCAGTATTTCTTTTCAATTCTTTGTAGACATGTTCCACACATATTGAAAATGTGCATGAAGAATTATAATGCTGAAAAAATAATTTTTGACAAATTTACAGCAGTTTTTAACATAGCCATTTTTTGACCATTGCTTATACAATAATGGTTGATAGTGCATACTTTGTGAAATCAACTCCTCCTACAGCTTTCAATATTCTCTTTTGATACTTTGCAGATATGTGCCAGATATATTGAAGATATGCATGAAGAAGTATTATGCTGAAAAAAAAATGATTTTTGACAAATTTACAACATTTTGAACTTAGCCAATTTTTGATAATTGCCATATTCAACAATGGTTGGTAGTGCATAGTTTGTGAAATCAACTCCTCTTAGGGCTTTCAGTATTTCTTTTCAATACTTTGCAGACATGTTCCACACATATTGAAGATATGCATGAAGAAATATAATGATGAAAAAATAAATCTTGACAAATTTACAGCAATTTTTAACATAGCCATTTTTTGACCATTGCATATATACAATATATGGTTGGTAGTTCATAGTTTGTGAAATCAACTTCTCCTAGGGCTTTCAGTATTTCTTTTCAATACTTTGCAAACATGTTCCACATATATTGGAAGAAGAATGAAGAATTATAATGCTGAAAAAATAATTTTTGACAAATTTACAGCAATTTTTAACATAGCCATTTTTTGACCATTGCTTTTACAATAATGGTTGGTAGTGCATATTTTGTGAAATCAACTCCTCGTGAGGCTTTCAGTATTTCTTTTCAATACTTTGCAGACATGTTCCACACATATTGAAGATGTGCATGATGAATTATAATGATGAAAAAATAACTTTTGACAAATTTACATCATTTTTCAACATTGCCATTTCTTGACCATTGCATATATACAATAATGGTTGGTAGTGCATACTTTGTGAATGTGAAATAAACTCCTCTTAGGGCTTTCAGTGTTACTTTTAAATTCTTTGTAGATTTGTTCCAGATACTTTAGATGTGCATGAATAATTTTCATGCTGAAGAGTTAATTTTTGACAATTTTTCAGCTTTTATTTAACTTAGCCAATTTTTTACCATTTCTCATGATAAACAATAATGATCATAATGCATACAGGGAAATCAACCTCAAGCTTTCAATATATTCTTTTAATATCTTATAGATGTGACTGGCATACTGAGGATGTATAGTGAAGAATTATAATGCTGAAAAGATATCTTTGACAAATTTTCTGCATGTTTGATTTAGGAAGTTATCTGCCAGCATCAGATAATTTTGCGGGGGGTATACTGAAAGCCTTGCTTGCAGCCAATTTCTAGTTTGCTCAAATGATGACCCTGGAATGACCTTGACCTAATTTATGGCAAGGTCAATTTTGGAAACATAGGCTTTTACATGGGAAAAAGCGAAAACAATGAATATTTTGGAAACTAATGCAGTCAGCTGAGACTTGAAAGTTGCTAGATGCAGACAATTAATGGAGTCAAAGAAGATATGTAATCAATTAAGGTCAAGGTCATTTCTTGACCTACACCCAAGGTCATTTAAATATTCAAATTAAGATTATGATTTCCTCAGAAAGCACTAGGCATATGAAGACGAAATTTTATGTAAAGCCTCCATGCTCAGGGGAACAAAATTTTGTGTGCAAAATCTGGATTGAATGCTCAACATTGCCACCATGCTCAAAAATGCACAAAAATCTTCTCCAGAACAGCTGGGCCGATTTTCATTAAACTTGGTATGTAGTATCTGGGACTCCAGCCCATCATAGTTTGTTCAAATGATGGCCCTTGGATGACCTCAATTTTACGACAAGGTCAGATTTGGAAACACAGGCCTGTACGTGGGAAAAAGTGAAAAAAAATGGATATTTTGGAAACTGATTCAGCCTGAGACCTGAAAGTTGACAGAAGCCAACTAATGAAGGTTTGCAATTAATTAAAGTGGAGGTCATTTCTTGACCTTGGCCCATGGTCATTGAAATATCAAAATTTTCTCAGTAACCTCTCAGCCTATGAATGTGTAATTTTTTCATTAAGTTGGGGATCATGCTCAAAATGGCTGCCATGCTCATAAATGCTCATAAATCGTCTTCTCCAGAATTCCTAAAACTTGGTATAATGTAGCATCAGGGGCTTAGCATCAGGGGCCTTAGCCCCTCATAGTTTGTTCAAATGATGACCAAGGGATGACCTTGACCTATTTTACGGTAAGGTCAATTTCAGAAACTGGCTTTTACATAGGAAAAAAATGAAACTGTTTGATTTTTTTGAAACTACATTGTACTGCAGCCTGAGACCTGAAACATGGCAGATGCAGACAACTAATGAAGTCAATAAAGGTATGTGAGTATTCAAGGTCAAGGTCATTTCATCATGATGACTAAATGCTCCAGATCATGCTTCAGGTGAGCGCTCTCAGCATTAATGATCCCCTGGTTTTAAAGTCACATTATCTCTGACTGAGTTCATTATGTATTGACCTTGCCAGCTGACCTTTTATAACAGATATAATTGAGCCGCCCCATGGGAAAACCAACAATCTGCATAGACGAAAACAAAGACGCAGATCAGCTTCGCGGTAACCGTGCAGCTGATCAGCGCCTTTGTTTTTGCTACATGGAAAGTACACTTCCTCTTCTTCTTAAATCCGAAATTTCAAGCTTCTAGTCAGCTTCTGTGACGCTACAGACCAGTTTGTGTCGGACCTGTTCGGAAACCACATTGTTGGTTTCCCATGAGGTGGCTCATATATTTGTTGATCAGACTGCTTCAAATAGGCATATGAAGATAGGTCAGTGATATATGTCCATGCACTTTAATTGATACTTGAAAATTGTCTAAAGGGAGTAGAAACACACTGGTTATCCTGAGACAACAAACGCGACTGGGAACAACAATCGCGGAGAAAATCAATATGCGACAATCAGTAATAAATACCTGTCTGGCCACAATTCGTGGAGAGTTGTGGCCAGACAGGTAGCGTAATGCAACCAGTGATCGATCAGGGACCAGTGATCGATCAATTGGTGGTTATTGGCTATTAATTCACAAAGGATACCTGAAGTAAATCTTATGCTAGTCTCAACTTAAAGCGCATTATATTACCTTACAAACACTAATTTAAATTTATTTGGAAAGCTTTTCTATCTTGCATTTTCTGGCACTTTACGAAGAGGGGGTCTTAGTTGTACTGCATAAAAGCGATGATTGTTCAATAAACTCTTCAAGATGAAACACCCCGCATTCTTTCCGACTGGCTAAATTTTTTAACTTTACTTCATACTAAACAAATCTGATCCACATTCCAAATTGTATAGGATAACGCTGCGAAAAATGGACAATTTCTGTGATTTTCGAGCTATTTTTTCAACAGTTTTCCATTGTTTCTATGGGCGTTTATGCTTTTCGACCACATCATTTCGCTGCTTTATTTCTTTTAACTCACTGATATTTTCCGAACTGTGTTTCGTGGCTAGAGGTAAACAATAATTATTCTTTCTAAAAATGAAAATAACTTCGAAGTTAGCTGCGGTTTTGTAGAGAAAAAGATGGTGATCGATCACTGGTCCAACAGACCCTGATTCACGCTGTATGATGGTGGGTGTGTTAAAATGACGTCACTGAGAATGTGATGTGATGACGTCATAAATTAACATATTGAAAAACATGGCGAAGGTTCAAGCTTGGATATGGTATGTACACATGCATTCTCCAAAGCATGTCTGATTCACAAATTTATCAAACATGGCTTTTTTTGATCGATCACTGGTCCCTTTACGCTATTTGAATAGTACAGTCTATATGAGTCTGATATTGATTCTGTCCGTGTTAGTTGTTCCCAGTCGCGTTGGTTGCCTCTGGATAACCGGTGTGAGAAACTCCTTTGCTAAAATTTACTAATAGTTGTCACTAGGTCTTTATGAAAACACCCCCATGTAAAAATTGAAAATTTCTATGAAGAATGCACCATCATGTTTTCAATATTTTTGCTCAAAACATAAATTATGGGTACATGTTCAAACCGCCTCGGCGAGGCGGTTCTAGCGAATACCCACAATCCATGTTTTGGACCAAAAATAAGAAAATTAGGTATACCCTTGCATACCCCAGTTTTACTAAATAAAAGTGGGGTTCGAGGGGGGACTCATTGCACAGGCATGTTTTCCTGATGTAAAGTGGCATGGTCAAAGCAACTGCACTGTGCATGTAATTTATTGCAGGTGTTTCGGAACAACCCAAGGAGATACATGTGAAGGCATGCAGAGTGTTTGTGATACGCTGTCCAACGTTGATTTATGCTTGAACAGTGGAACATGCCAGGATGATGTGGGCTCAGCTCACTGTGAATGCTCCAGTGGTTAGTTCATTCATATACATTTAATAGATATTTATATGAATTTGAGATCAAGATAAGGCATAAATCAATCATATTTTTCCTTTTTGAATTTGTTTGTTTGTTTGTCGTTTAACTATTAACTATTTTTGTCTATCATTATCACCACAGTCATCATCATCATCATCATCATCATCATCATCATCATCATCATCATCATCATCATCATCATCATCATCAACATCATCATCACCATCATTATCATCATCATCATCATCATCACCACCATAGTCATCATTATCACCACAGTCATCATCATCATCATCATCATCATCATCATCATCATCATCATCATAGTCATCGTAATCACCATCATCATAACCATCATCTTAATTATCATCATCATCCTTATCCTCATCATAGTCATCATCGTTATCATCATCATCATTATCATCATCATCACCATAGTCATCATCATCACCTTCATCATTAATACAACCACTATTGTCATCATCATCCATATCATAGTCAGTTTTCTGTTGTCCTCTAAATTGTTTAGTCATTACGAAAACTTGCCCATGCAATAAACAGATATTCTTTAGCTTGAAAACTTGAAAATTTTCAGCTGAAAATTGTTGACATTTTTCTTATTTTTGCTCAAAACATAGATTGTGGGTACACGTTAGAACCTCATCGAGGCGGTTCTAACGAGTACCCACAATCTATGTTTTGATTTAAGCAAAAATAAGAAAAATAGGTGTACCCCTGCATACCATTGTTTTGCTATATAAAAATGGGGTTCAAGAGGGTATACATTACACGGACATGTTTTCCTGATGTTATCAAACATTTTGTCTACAATTTCAGTGCCGGATATGGATAGATGCTTCCATGTTATTTATCAAGACAAAGAGGGAGGAAATGATGGTCAAATTGGGGACACGCTTACAGGAGGTCAAAGCCTAGAGGCCTGCAAACAACGGTGCTTAGATACCCCAGAATGTAAAAGTCTGTCTTATATCGTATTCCCCCAATATTCAGCGTGTCTGATTTACAGCTTGAAACCACTAGAATCCAGTCTGACTCATTTGGCAGGTGCTGTTCACATAGAAAAGGACTGCCTAACAGGTAAGTTGATGTTATAATTAATGAGCCTGTGCATGAGAAAACCAACAATTTGCCTGTGCGAAAACAAAGGCGCAGACCAGCTTCGCGGTAACCACGAAGCTGATCAGCGCCTTTGTTTTTGCTACATGGATAGTACAATCCCTCTCCTTCTTAAATCCGAAATTTTACGTTTCTAGCCTGCTACTGTGACAGTACAGGCCGGTTTGTGTCGGACCTGGTCGGAAACCCAAATTGTTGATTTTGTCACACACAGGCTCAATTTGAAGAAGAAAAAAGAAAGTCATAAAGTGATCTTCTATTCATTAGCTGAAATGCCCATTTTATTCATTACAGGTTTTTAACCAAATGAGCCTTGTCATGAAAAAAAATCTTTTTCATATACGAAAACAAAGACGCAGATCAGCTTCGCGGTAACCGTAAAGCTGATCAGCACCATTGTTTTCGCTACACAGATAGTACCTCCTCTACTTCCTGTATCCAAAAATCCATGCCTCTGTCTTCTATGCTTGTACAGCTTGGTTCGTGTCGGACCTGTTTGGAAACCACATTGTTTGTTTTCTCACGACTTGGCACAAATAGACATTTACCAGATTTAAAGTATGAGATATGACAGTTAAACCTCCTAGAAGTGGTACAGGTCAGGCAGGATTGCAACCATGAATTTATTCCACAACACTCAATACTTGCCCCTAGACCTGTAAGATGGTTTAGGAAGGGTAAAATGAGCAAGTTAGATAACTGTCTTTGCTCATCTAAACCAAAACTTTTTATTCATTACAAAAGCACAGTTAAGATTTTGTGCCCAGTTTAGTTGCCAGAAACTTTACCACCGGCAGCTTTGAAAGCTGCATGTTAATATCAAGTTTTAAACCATCTAACTAAATTTTTGTATTGGAGTTTAATGCCTAGAAAGCATTGTCTTTGTCCTTTCATGACCTTAAGATTGTTGACTGGGACATTTAACCACATTGCAAACAAAAAAATGAGCATGTGCATTAGAAAACCAACAATTTGGGGTTCCAACCAGGTCTGACACAAACCAGGCTGTACAGTCACAGAAGCAGGCTAGAAGCTTGGAATTTTGGATTAAAGCAGTATAGGAATTGTACTATACATGTAGCGAAAACAAAGGGGCTGATCAGCTTCACAGTTACTGCGAAGTTGATCTGGGTCTTTGTTTTTGCATATGCAGATTATTGGTTTTCTCATGAGGTGGCTCTTTGTTTCAGACTACACTGGGAAAGCATGTGAGCAGGTGAAGGACTGGTGCAGTATGAACAATAATCCGTGTCAGCATAACGGGCAATGTGTAACCAGATCAGACAAGGGCTTCCAGTGTGTTTGTGAAGAAGGTATGACTTTTTTTAGATCCCTACCCTGCAGGCTATGGCATGTTTATCATTTTAACTCACATAAGCTGCAGGCTTGCCAGTTGACCTTATAGGTTTTGAAAAGATGAGCCCTGACATGAGAAAACTGGTCTTTGGGGTTTCAGACCAGGCTGGTCTGACAAAAACTGGGCTGTACAGTCACATAAGATGGCTATAAGTTGGAAATTTTGTATTTAGGAAAAATAGGAATTGTACTATCCTTATTGCGAAAACAATCTTCACATACTGTTAGTTAAAAAATCCAGTTTTCTCATAGCAACTCATATGTTTCAGGCAAAATTATAGCTAAAAATCAGTTATCAGTAAAACTTTTGGGCAAAATCAGAAATCAAGAAGATTTTAGCTTTCTAATTTGATCTGCAACATGAGAAAACTGGTCTTCGGGGTTTCCGACCTGCTCTGACACAAACCCCAGCCTGAACAGTCATTGAAGAGGGCTAGAAGCTTGAAACTTTGGATTTAAATAGAAGAGGGAGTGTACTATCTGAGTAGCAAAAACAAAGGCGCTGATTAACTATGCAGTTACTGCACAGCTGATCTGCGTCTTTGTTTTAGCAGAGGCAAAAATCTGGTTTTGTCATGACGCAGCTCATTTTACTTACTGGTAAGTTGGTAACTCCTTAATTCTACATAGTTATGAATACAAATAGCCATGAAATTGTGCTTCAACACAACATGGCCGAAAAATGGTTCACTTGGCCATAAAACCCAAACATTTCTTGTATTGAAACGATTAGTTTAACCTGTCAGTATTGCATCAAAATTTATAATCACCTTGAAATCTGTTACTAGGTTACAGTGGTATGATGTGTGAGGTTGTGGCCAATCCGTGTAGCTCATCACCGTGTCCGACTGGAGCTACTTGTCGTCACAGCGTTACGAAACACTACTGCCAGTGTCCACAAGGGAGAGAAATCATGGGTGGACAATGTCGTAAGTTTCAGAGATTGTTATTTTCATAAAGAAAACTTGTCCAAGCAATATACAGAAATGTTTTGTTTGGAAAAAAGAATATATATATATTTTTGCTCAAAACATTGATTGTGGGTACACATTAGAACCGCCTTGGTGAGGCGGTTCTAATGTGTACCCATAATTTATGTTTTGGATCAAAAATAAGAAAAATAGGTATACCCCTGCATACCCCATGTTTGCTGTTTAAAAGTGGGGTATAAGGGGGTATATATTACATTGACATGTTATCCTGAGTTTCTATCATTCATATATAGAAAGACATAGGACCAAATTACAGCAATACATGGCTATCAAAAGCCTATTATAAAAATAAATTGTAGATAGCTATGAAACTAGAGGAATATGGTCAATAGAAGGTGAAAGTTGGAATATTCCCTCCATTTGAAATATAAGGCCTAATATAGGTCCGACATCAATTTCTAAAATATTCTTTGAGAAAAAAAAAATGAAAAAAGCGTACTACAAATAAGTATGCAAAGGTTAAGTAATTTGCAAGGAGTATAGGCATTATACTGTAAACTTTATATGAAATCTGCAATAAAGTAAAGCAAATTCTGTGAAGAAATTATTTGTTCTCCTCCAGGATCCGGTACAATTGGAGCCAACCTGAACCTCCTGGTGGCACATGCCGCTGGCGACCATGTGGTCCACATGAGGAGGAGACGATCTTCCCATGGTGGTGGCAGTTACTACGAGGTGCCCGAGGATCTTCCACGATTGAAAACTGCATTCAGGATGTCTGGCAATACATCGTCCGTACAGTTTTGGGTCCGAGTACACAGTTACACTATTGGAGGATCATATAATATTCTACGGCTTGTCGGGTATGTTTTTTTTTTTTTTTTTTTTTTCCATTTCTTTCTTTTATTATTCCAATGTTAAGCTTCTCTGTGGACTTTAAGTTGGACTGTCTTGTAGATCAGCTTTTAAGATAGAAGTGGCAACACAATTGGTCTTGTACTTTCAGCCAAGCTGGACATATACTAGTACACATATATGTACATTGATACATTGAAATAGATCCTTTAAGGAATATTGAATGACGTTTCATGGATTTCAAGTTGATTGATACTGTTGTTAACATTATTTTTAATACAGCATGTATTTATCCATTCATGGCATGCAAAAGTTGTTTGCATTGATATTAATTACTGAGAGTCTAACATTGATATAAGAACTTTTATCATATGACGTCACTTTTTAACAGTGGATAACATCATGTAATAAGTGTTATGAACACATATACGAGGTTCAGTCGGAAAGTTCCCGGACTGTTCTTGTTGTGTTATTTGTTTTCAAAGAAGAAAGGCAAAACTTTGCACACTAGTGAGAAAAAAACATTTTTCTACACAACAATATATTTATTTAGGGGCTTTTTCATCAAATCACCGAAAATTTAGTGCCCAAGGTATGGACACTAACAACGTACGGAGCACTTTGGCGTTAACAACGTTACTTTGACGGTAACAACGTTCATACCTGAGCGTGTCCTAAAACTCCGATTTCAGACGAGGAAAGATCCACCACGGCTAAATTGGGGCTGTATGGCAATTGCCATGGTCTCTTGTATCCTATGAAATCAATAGTCTTCAATGTATCTTACAATCGATGTGCGGATGGTGTTGTTTTCGTGAAAAATCAGATTTTTTATGTCAAACCCCGACCGTTTCTTCCCTATGCATCCCGCTCTTGCAATTGTCATTAATATCCGCACGTCCTTAGCCTATCCCAGTAGAACACAAGACTCCTCACCATTGTCTATGCACTTTTCTTGGGTTTTATGAATTTCCAAGTATTTTTAGGGTCTTGTCTGCTCTTTTACCATACTTGATTACCGCGCGCTGCTCCGTACGTTCCCATGACGTCGGCTTTTTTACGCTCGAAAATTCACCCACGTCTGTTCAAAACACTGTCAGAATTGTAATTGTTATGTTATCACTCTGATTCTTTGTAGTTGAATCCAAATACTCTCGATATGACATCATGCAAAAGTTCACGCCGTTGTTGTGTCGTTTTATAAAGGAATTGACAGCGATTCAAAACATCAAAAAATCCGATTTAGCGGGTTTTCAAAGTGCTCCGTACCTTCGTATATGCCGCATGTTAATTGCCATTTTAAAACAATTTTTTCGTATTCTTTTCTTAATTTATCCGTAAAATAAAGGAAATGGATGTGATTTGTTATTTGAAAAGTTTCATAGCGAATTGACGTTAAATATCCTTTGAAATGACTTTCCGACTGTACCTTGTATTAACACTTTTGCGGGAATGCGTAACGTCATTGATGACATCCGTAACAACAATGTAAATTTTCATTAAAAATATGTCCATTTGAAGGCGATAAAATCATCTTTTTTAAAAGTCATATGATAAAACAAATCTTACACTCGTGGTAATTTCATATGAAATTTATTAAACTAGCCGAAGGCTTGTTTAATAAATTTCATATGAAATAACCACTCCTGTAAGATCCTCTATTTATATTATACGCTTTACAGGAGCGAGCAACTGTACCCACTTCTTGACCAAAATCCAAAACTTGTCCTCTTGATCACCGACACGGGAGTCCAGCTCACATACAATTTTGAGAGCATTGAACTTGGTTTTGACCCACTGACAATGGGTGAATGGTACCACATTGGCGTGACCCTGGATGCAGATAAAAGATTGTGGTACACTATAAAGGCAGTCGAGGTTCAAGACCCAGCCCAGCTAACTGCTGGTACCATTGATCTCAGTAATCTGAAGTAAGTCCTTTGCTTCTGTATCCTAGGAAGGTTGGTGGTCTTATGATTAAGCCGCATCATGAGAAAACCGGATATTTGCCGGATTTGCCGGATATTTGCAAAAACAAATGTGCAGATCAGCTGTGCAGTAACTGCACAGCTGATCAGTGCCTTTGTTTTCGCTACTCGGATTGTGCAATTCCTCTTCTTCCTACATCAGAAATCTCAAGTTTCTAGCCTTCTACTATGACTGTTCAGGCTGGTTTGTGTCAGAAACCCCGTAGACTGGTTTTTTTCGGGTCGCAGCTCAATTAGTGCATAAGCCTCTGGATCAAGAGGTTGTGGGTTTGAACCTATTGTCATTGGCGCTGGTTTGTGTCCTTTAGCAAGACGCATTTACTCTCCATTGTACTGGTTAATGCCAAGGGAACAGTGGTTTTTTCCCAACATGAACAAAAAAATTGTTGACTGGAGCGTCACAAGACAAAAAAAGGCAGCTTCTGTTTCCCGATTATAGATTAATACTGTTTTGACTAAGTGAAGACGTACAATTTAAGAATGTTCTAGAAGACATTTTTTTTACATTTGTGATGAAGTTCTTCATTATTTTTTATGAGACTTTGAACAGAGGTCCCATCTTCATATCACCTAGATGTTAGTTAAGTGGGACGTAAATACAAACACCACCACCACATTATTTCTAATTTAGACGCCCTCTAATCATTGCAGTGCTCAGCTGGTATTCGGTGATACCGACGGTGTTTTCGAGTTCAACCGCGTCACAGTCTGGGAAACACCCTTGGAAAACAGCGACTTTGCCAACGCTTTGGTGGATAAGGATTATGTAGCACCGAACGCTGTTCTTACTCAGGGCTGGTATAATATACGACTGACCAAAGCTAGCAAGATCTTGACTGCAGACCTTTCCCCCGTTGTGTTTAAAGGTAACTAGTATCATTTTGCATTGCACATTGTACATGTGGTAAACCAATTCTTTTGCGAGCAAGTAAAAAAGATGAAAATAAATAGCATAGCCTAAAAAGTCAAAGTCTCTTTTCTATTTTTTGGGACAAGGAGATAGTGTAGTTGAGTGGTTATGAGTGTCTTGAGTGTCACTCATATAATGTGAAATTAAATTAAAAACTTCCATTGATGAAATCAGACTCCTTAACTAATAATAATATAAAATCTATAGACACTTAAACTTAACTTTATACAGTTCATGCCAGACTTTAATTAATGTGGTTTTCAATATGACATGGCAAAGTCATGGCTCCCAAAATGATTACTTGGCTACCGTAGTATGACATGGCAAAGTCATGGCTCCCCAAAATGATTATTTTGCTACAGTTAACACCCTTGTGCACTTGATGTGCAACCCAAGTGCACAATGTCCTATATTTCTTTACATTAATGTGCACCTCGTATACTCATCAAGTGCATGAATGTGTTAAGTTTAGTTCAGATTCACTGTATAATGTCTATTATAAGTAACCTCATTTTAGCACGGTTACAACTGTAACACTGTCTGTTTCTATGGACCTCAAAGATAGCATTATGATGAGGTTGACCTGTATTTTTTTTTTTTTTTTTTTTCAGTGAATAAGACTGCTCCAGCCATAAATTGTGATCCCTCAGCATACGAGAAAACATCTAGCGAGAGAATGTTGAGACTTAGCGAACTACAACCCCTGACACAGAAGATTGACGCCGTTTCTACCACGAATGGCATTACAGTTACCCACAGCATCCCAGATGGTGTGTATTCATTACGAAAACTTGCCCATGCAATCAATATACAGAGAATTTTTTTCAGCTGTAGAAATAGAAAATTTCATTAGGAAAATTTTGATCTTATTTCTTATTTTTGCTCTAAACATAGATTGTGGGTACATGTAGAACTGTCTTGGCGAGGTGGTTCAAACGAGTACCCACAATCTATATTTTGGAGCAAAAATAAGAAAAATTGGTATATCCCTGTATACCCTAGTTAAGCTATATAAAAGTGGGGTATAAAGGGGTATACATTTCATGGACATGTTTTCATGATGTAATTTTAAGTGTCTACTAGTTTCATATGCACATTACCTTAATGCATATATACTGGCCCAAAATTCTAACCAGTCACCCTAACAATTGAGATAATTTTTTTCTTAATTAAGAAATTGACATACCAAAACAACATAGCGATTCATTTCTGCTAATCAGATTGAACTTTGTATTCAGATTACATTTTGTGCATGCCTGTTCCTATAGACCAGTTTTCTGGCGTTGCCGCTCAAATGATTGTTTCTCTTTCATTTTTAGCCTTGACCTGGGGATATTATCCTGGCATCGTGAAAGTAGAGGCCAATGGCAGACCAGCATTCTGTAGATTCCCAGTATACATCAAATGTAAGTTTAGTTTTTAAGCTATACATGTTGGCAAGAACTTAATATTCAAAAATTTGCTGCCTCATGTCTAGTAGTTAGTATTCGCCTCACAATAACATGTTTTCTGGCTAATAATACACCACAACCTCTTTATAACACTGTTGTTAGGGTCCAAGACAATTTCCGTGTTCACTATCCTATGTGTGTTCTGATTAATGTAAAATGTATAGATATATAGCAGAATTTGTCTAATATGAATTTTTTGGATCCATGAATGGTCTGTGTTATATCAAGTACCATGCTGTAATGAACCGTGTTGTAATTCAAGGTAAATGAGCTGCGCCATGAGAAAACCGGATTTTTGCCCAGGCGAAAACAAAGGCGCAGATCAGCTTTGCAGTAACTACGAAGCTGATCATGTCTTTGTTTTTTGCTACACGGATAGTACAATTCCTCTTCTTCTTAAATCCGAAATTTCAAGCTTCTAGCCCTTTTCTATATTTGTACAAGGCGGTTTATATCGGACCTGGTCGGAAACCCCGAAGACCGGTTTTCTAGCGTCACGGCTCAAATTTGGCACAAAATCTCATTTACTGTGAATCATCATTTATCTATATACAAAGACTTTTTCATTAAGTTAAGTGGGGATAAAGATCATGCTAAAATATAAATTCAAATTCAAATTCAAGATTTTAATTCTTATATAAACTTGTAAGCGTCATTCACATTTTAAGATGGGCTCCCACCCATTGCGGCCATGAGAAATAGGTGGGCTGCTTGTGCCTTGAAGCAAAGCTTGTTTACTAAGGACTGATCGTCTGTGTACCGGTTAATCACTCAGAAGATCTGAGCATGCCCAGGAAAATTTGTTCACGTCAAACCATCGGTACATATTAAGCATTAGTTTTTAAGTTGGGTTGGTATATTCTCAAGCACATTTTCGGTGTCATTACATCCTTATGTTGGGTAGAAGTTCCATAAAATAGTGGCAACTTCCCAACATGACCATTGCTATTGACTGGGATGCTAAGCCACAAAATAAATCAACTTATCTATAATTGGCATACTGGAAATGACATCACATCACCATTGATGTTGTGCCATAATAAGAGCTGCATCGTGAGAAAACCGGATTTTTGCCTATGCAAAAACAAATGTGCAGATCAGCTTCGCGGTAACCGCGAAGCTGATCAGCGCCTTTGTTTTTGCTACACGGATAGTATATTTCCTCTTCTTCTTATATCCCAAATCTCAAGCTTCTAGCCTGTTTCTGTGACTGTACAGGTCAGTTTGTGTCAGACCTTGTCGGAAACCCCGAAGACCGGTTTTCTCGCGTCGCGGCTCATAATTTTTCAAGATGATGGAAAACCTTGTTTTAAAGTGTAGTGTATCATAAGAAGAGAGAATTGGTTCTTGATAAATGCCAAGAGGCTGAAAATTTGAAGAAAGAGATACTTCAGAAATACATTATTATATGAGCCACTGCATAAGAAAACCAACAAAATGCTTGGGCGAAAACAAAAGCGCAGATCAGCTTCGCGGTAACCGCGAAGCTGATCAGCGCCTTTGTTTTCGCTACATGGATAGTACAATCCCTCTTCTACTTAAATACAAAATTTCACGCTTCTATCCATTTTCAGTGACTGTACAGCCCGGTTTGTGTCGGACCTGGTCGGAACCCAAATTGTTGGTTTTCTCACGCATAGGCTCATATTTAATTCCCTGCGGAATATTCATTCAAGACTAGTGCTTATCTATTTTATTTTTATTCTCCAGACAATGATGTATGCCCTGCACCAGTTAATGATGGAGACGTAACTATTACGCAATGTGACTCCACGGCTAATGACGGTGTTTGTGATCTCCAGTGTCAGTCTGGGCATATCTCTGCCCCCAGGCCGAGATACCAGCCCTGCAGTTTTCTGGGCGTCTATGACTGGAAAAACTCTTGGAAAAATCTGGTGCTACCAACCTGTGCTGGTAATTAACCCATATTTGACAAATGGATTCTCCCATCATTATCAATTGAATGAGTCCACTTTCATTTTTAGCTCACCTGAGCCGTTAGGCTCACAAGGTGAGCTTATAGGATGGCCATGATCCGTCGTCCGTCCGTCATCCGTCCGTCATCCACAATTTCAAAGATTTTTATGCCCCCAACTTCGAAGAAGTTGAGGGGGCATATTGGTTTGGGTCTGTCCGTGCAGTCAGTCTGTCTGTCAGTCAGTCTGTCAGTCAGTCTGTGATGCGTGAGCACTCGGTCAGGAACCGTTAGAGCTAGGATCTTGAAATTTGGTATGTAGTTTGTATATGAAAATTAAGAGGACCCATTTTTTTTCTTTCAGGTAAATTCAAGGGGCTAGGGGCCAATTCTGTGAGAGTTATTTCCCTTTTTAATTCTTGATAAAGTGAATAGATAGTGGATACCTTGTGTGCGCAACTCCTCCTACAGTTTTATTCCGATTCTCTTGAAACTTTACAGATGTTGTGACCATGCTTTGAAGATATGCATGTGGTTTGGATATAATCCTCAGATTAATTTTTGTCACTTTTTTTGCAATTTGAACTTAGCCATTTTTCGAGCATTTTGACAATGAAAGTGAATGGGCACTGGGTACCTTGTGTGCGCAACTCCTCCTACAGTTGCATGCCAATTCATTTAAAACTTTACATGTATTATGGGCATGGTCTGAAGATATGCATGTGGTTTGGATATAATCCTTGGATTATTTTTTGTCATTTTTTTTACAATTTGAACTTAGTCATTTTATCGGGAATTTTACTGGATGGATAGAGGGTACCTTGTGTGCGCAACTCCTCCTACAATTTAATACTGATACTTTTGAAACTTTGCAGACATTGTGACCATGCTTTGAAGATATGCATGTGGTTGGGATATACTCCTCAGATTAATTTTTGTCACTTTTTTTACAATTTGAACTTAGTCGTTTTTTGGACATTTTTACAACTTGAAAATGGCTTACCAGTTGGGGGCATAGTGTTTCATAAACACATTTTCTAGTCTCCTCTGAAACCACATGGCAATTCAAAGCCAAATTTTATATGAAGCATCTATGGGAAGGGGGAACCAATGTGTTCATAAATAATCGAGGTCACATGACCAAGATGGCCGCCATGCCCATATATGGTAAAAACCCTTCAAAATTCTTCCTCTCCGGAACCACTGGACTGATTTCAATGAAACTTGACATGAAGCATGGGGGACTGGAGTACTACAATGTATTTATAGATTATGACCTTTAGATGACCTTGACCTATTTAACGGCAAGGTCAACATAGATTGCCCATGCATTTGAATGGGTAAAATTGTTAAAATGTCATTTGAAAGGAAAAACTTGCAGGAAATGTGCAAATGGACTGAAGATATGTGATTCTGAAAAAAAATTGGACCCCAGGGGTTGGTCTGCCCCCACCCCGGGGCAATAAACATGTATATTACAAAGATATTCAAAGATCTTCTTCTCTGAAACCACTTGGCCAATCAAGGCCAAATTTTATAGGAAGCATCTATGGGAAGGGGGAATCAGTGTGTAAATATATAATCCTGGTCACATGATCAAGATGGCCGCCATGCCCATATATGTTAAAAACCCTTTAAAATTCTTCTTCTCCGGAACCACTGGACCGATTTCAACAAAACTTGGCATGAAGCATCGGGGTCTGGAGTACTACAAGCTGTTTATAAATTATGACCTTTGGATGACCTTGACCTATTTTGCGGCAAGGTCAACATAGGTTGCCCATGCATTTGAATAGGGAAAATTTATAAAATATCATTTGAAAGGAAAAACTTGCAGGAAATGGGCAAATGGACTGAAGATATGTGATTCTGAAAAAAAAATTGGACCCTAGGGGTTTGCCTGCCCCCACCCTGGGGCAATATACATGTTTTTTGCAATAATATTCAAAGATCTTCTTCTCTGAAACCGCTTGGCCAATCAAAGCCAAATTTTATATGAAGCGTCTATAGGAAAGGGGAACCAATGTATATATATAAATAATCCAGGTCACATGACCAAGATGGCTGCCATGCCCATATATGGTAAGACCCTTCAAAAATCTTCTCCGGAACTGGTTTACTGATTTCAAAGAAACTTGGCATGAAGCAACGATGACTCAAGTACTACAATGTATATATAAATCATGACCCTGTGATGACCTTGACCTATTTTAAGGCAAGGTCAACATGGGTCGCCCATGCATTTGAATGGGGAAAATTGTCAAAATGTCATTTGAAGGGAAAAGCTTTATGTATTTGAATGGGTAAACTTTTGAAATGTCATTTGAAGGGAAAAACTTGTAAGAAATTGGCAAATGGACAGGATAGTGATTATTCTGAAAAAAAAAAAAATGTCCCCAGGGCTTCATCTGCCCCTGTACGGGGACTATTTTCTATATGTTTATTGGTATATACAGCAGCTCTCAGGTGAGCGTTTACAGGACCATTGGTCCTCTTGTTAGAGGTGTTAGGAGTGATTTTTATTTTTAATCTTGTTTTTCCATGAAATTTCTCTGTGCAAACAGGATAGCCCCAGATGGGATGCCGTGTTCTGCAGCGTCATATCTGAGGCTATTCTGTTTGCCTATGTCCCATAAAATGGACGCCAGGCTAATATGGGTTAAAATGGACTTTTCTTTTGTGTCAGCCAGAATTTTTTGCCGAGGGGAGAATGTGGGAGGGAGGAGGGTGGCTCCCCTTTAAGGATGTTCGCTGCCAATGAAAAAGTATTCAAACTTTTTTTCTAACCATTCTTTTCTGATTCCAAAATACAACACAAGACATTTGAAAACAAAATGAATAGAGGATAGTGTGCATTTTTTCAAGCTACAAGCCTCTGAATGAGACCTCTAAGCACCATGTTTTAAATTTAGTAAAATTAATTTAATTTTTAATTCTTTGAAACATACCTGTCTTGAACAAAAATACATCTAGAAAGCTTTCAAAAGTCATATTATTTACGTAACGCAGACTATGTTGGACCAAAAGCATAGAAAAATATGCAACTTGTAGTGGATGACAAAATTTTACGATTCTTTTTTCAACCCTACCCCCATACTTGAAAAGTCGGAAAAAAAATCAATATTTTGAAATGTGCCAAACCCATATTTGTTGATTCAAACTTTTTCTTGTATTTTCACACAACATAGAGTTTGGTAATATTGTTCGTATAAAAGAGAAAAATATATAGGGTAGTGTGCATATAAGAGAGAACCAGCAACTTGAAAATCCTCATTTTCAGCCTTTTTTTCGGCTGTTTTGTTTCTTAAAGCCCATTTCATAAAACCTCCTAAAATTTTAAAACCAGCACACCAAAGACACAAAGACTGGCTTAAAGGACCATGTACACATATATTGCTGCTAAAATAAACATCGAACTAGTGCAATTAATTTGAAGATGTGTAATATTCAAATTTAATCTACCCTACCCCCTAAATTTTACTGACAACTAAAATTTTCTAAAAAGTTGCAGAAAATGGGGTGAAAAAATGAAGTTTCTTAGATTGAAAATTTTCATGGCTCATTCAATGCATATCATCAATATGTATCCAAATATACAATATAAGGGAAATATCTGCAACCGTTTACGAGATATTCAACAAAAGAAAAACCGGAAGTTCCGAAATGTCAAATGTTAGCAGCGAACATCCTTAATGTATTTCAGGGTATGTTGAAGTTTCATATCTTTATTGAAACCATTTTGGATTTGCAAAGTAATAAAGTTTTTGCTTTCATGTATTTATGCTCCCAACTTCGAAGAAGTTGAGGGGGCATATTGGTTTGGGTCTGTCCGTGCAGTGCAATGGTGTGCAGTCTGTCTGTCTGTGATGCGTGAGTAACGCTTAGCACTCGGTCAGGAACCGTTAGAAATAGGATCTTGAAATTTGGTATGTAGTTTGTATATGAAAATTAAGAGGACCCATATTTTTTCTTTCAGGTAAATTCAAGGGGCTAGGGGCTCATTCTGTGAGAGTTATTTCCCTTTTTAATTCATGATAAAGTGAATAGATAGTGGGTACCTTGTGTGCGCAATTCCTGCTACAGTTTTATTCCGATTCTCTTGAAACTTTACAGATGTTGTGACCATGCTTTGAAGATATGCATGTGGTTTGAATATAATCTTCAGATTAATTTTTGTCAATTTTTTAGCAATTTGAACTTAGCCATTTTTCGGGCATTTTCACAATGAAAGTGAATGGGCAGTGGGTACCTTGTGTGCGCAACTCCTCCTACAGTTTCATGCCAATTCATTTAAAACTTTACATGTGTTATGGGCATGGTCTGACAATTTTTGTACATTGTTTCCAACATGGGTTCTATGATAGTACCTATACAGGCCGATCAACTCCTACCACAGTTTTTGCTGGAGCAATTTGATACTTTGCCATCACGATACAGACACACTGGACATGTGCATGAAGAAATATTATTTTGGAAAAATAATTTTTAACAAATTTGCAGCTTTGTGAACTTAGACAATTTTTGTGCATTGTTTCCAACATAGGTTCCATGGTAGTGCCTATACGGGCCGATCAACTCCCACCACAGTTTTTGCTGGAGCTATTTGATACTTTGCGTTCACAATACAGACACACTGGACATGTGCATGAAGAAATATTATTTTGAAAAAAAAATATTTTTGACAAAATTTCAGCTGTTTGAACTTAGACAATTTTTTGTGCAAGTTTTCAACATTTATTCTAAGGTGTGAAGATATGGGCCAATCAACTCCTACCACAGTTTTTCTTAGATTTTTTTGATATTATGCCTACATAATGTACACCCATTGGACATTTGCATGATGAAATATTAGCGCAAAAAAATATTTTTTGACAAAAGGACATCTAAGAGAACTAAGACAATTTTTTTTTTTTTTTTACAGGTAAGGGCATTCATGGGCCGATCAACTCCTACCACAATTTTTGATGGAACAATTTCATATTGTGCCTACATGATGTACACCCATTGGACATTTGCATGAAGAAATTTCATTGCAAAAAAATAATTTTTGACAAAATGACACCTATGAGAACTTAGACAATTTTTCTTCTTTTTGTGTACAGGTAAGGGCATTCACGGGCCGATCAACTCCTACCACAGTTTTTGATGAAACAATTTCATATTGTGCCTACATGATGTACACCCATTGGACATTTGCATGAAGAAATTTTATTGCGAAAAAATAATTTTTGACAAAATGACACCTATGAGAACTTAGACAATTTTTCTTCTTTTTGTGTACAGGTAAAGGGCATTCAAGGGCCGATCAACTTCTACCACAGTTTTTGATGAAACAATTTCATATCATGCCTACATGATGTACACCCATTGGACATTTGCATGAAGAAATTTCATTGCAAAAAAATAATTTTTGACAAAATGACACCTATGAGAATTTAGACAATTTTTCTTCTTTTTGTGTACAGGTAAGGGCATTCACGGGCCGATCAACTCCTACCACAGTTTTTGATGAAACAATTTCATATCATGCCTACATGATGTACACCCATTGGACATTTGCATGAAGAAATTTTATTGCGAAAAAATAATTTTTGACAAAATGACACCTATGAGAACTTAGACAATTTTTCTTCTTTTTGTGTACAGGTAAGGGCATTCACGGGCCGATCAACTCCTACCACAGTTTTTGATGAAACAATTTCATATCGTGCCTACATGATGTACACCCATTGGACATTTGCATGAAGAAATTTCATTGCAAAAAAATAATTTTTGACAAAATGACACCTATGAGAACTTAGACAATTTTTCTTCTTTTTGTGTACAGGTAAGGGCATTCACGGGCCGATCAACTCCTACCACAGTTTTTGATGAAACAATTTCATATTGTGCCTACATGATGTACACCCATTGGACATTTGTATGAAGAAATTTTATTGCGAAAAAATAATTTTTGACAAAATGACACCTATGAGAACTTAGACAATTTTTCTTCTTTTTTGTGTACAGGTAAAGGGCATTCACGGGCCGATCAACTCCTACCACAGTTTTTGATGAAACAATTTCATATCATGCCTACATGATGTACACCCATTGGACATTTGCATGAAGAAATTTTATTGCAAAAAAATAATTTTTGACAAAATGACACCTATGAGAACTTAGACAATTTTTCTTCTTTTTGTGTACAGGTAAGGGCATTCACGGGCCGATCAACTCCTACCACAGTTTTTGATGAAACAATTTCATATTGTGCCTACATGATGTACACCCATTGGACATTTGCATGAAAAAATTTTATTGCGAAAAAATAATTTTTGACAAAATGACACCTATGAGAACTTAGACAATTTTTCTTCTTTTTGTGTACAGGTAAGGGCATTCACGGGCCGATCAACTCCTACCACAGTTTTTGATGAAACAATTTCATATCGTGCCTACATGATGTACACCCATTGGACATTTGCATGAAGAAATTTTATTGGGAAATTTTTTTTTTTTGACAAAATGACACCTATGAGAACTTAGACAATTTTTCTTCTTTTTGTTTACAGGTAAGGGCATTCACAGTGGGGGGTATCTAATAAGCCTTGCTTATTGTCAATTCTTGTTACATCTTGAAAGTGACTTACCAGTTGGGGGCATAGTGTTTCATGAACACATTTTCTAGTTTCAAAGTAATCTTTGCCTTGGTAACTTTTGTAATGATATGAAATTTCACATTGTCAATACTGTATCTGTTCTAATTAGTGTACATGCTCCAATAAGTGCGCACCCTGACATTTTCTGAAAAAGCTATCCTGCATAAGGGCACATTGTGTGACTAAATTATGGCTATTTCACACCAGTTTTGCTACTGGTATATATTAAAAAGTGTATCAAAACTTAGTCCTAAGTGATTTACCATATTTTGCAAAGGTTAGAATAATCAAATATTGATAACCATTCAAGTTTTGGACAATAAGCAGTGTATGTGTTGTTTTCGGTTTCAGTGTGGACTGATTAGGATGAAGTTTTATTGATCATTTTGGAGGTAATTTTGAAATATTAAGCGCACAGTGCACTGATTAAAACAAATACAGTATATTGAAAAGTTGCATTTTGATTGAAAATAGTAGTAAATGCAATAAATACATTTGATTTGATTGTTCATTTACCTTGAATTTTTATTCAAAATTGAAAAAAAAAAAAGTTTTAGATTTAACTTTTGTTTAAATCTCTTCCATTTCTGTCAGTACCTAAATCCCTGAAATTTCAGTCGGTGCTTCCCAGAAGTATGTAGTGGATGTCTCCATGCAGTACACTTTCTCGATCAACTGCAGTCTCATTGGCGATATCGAGGGCGATATCGAGAATTTAATTATGGCTGAGATTCGCGTCAAATTCAAAGAACTCGACAGTGAATTCTGGTCCGAAATTTGTATGGGCGATGGTTGTACCAACTTGGAATTCCAGAGGGTGGAATGTGGAAGTGGGGATGAGTCCAAAAAAATCAACTTGGAATATTCTCTTAATTTTGACAGGTAGGCCCTACAACAAAAACATACCCAGGCAGTTTATAGCATTTTATTCAGCTGTAAAAATGATTATTTTCAGTTTAAAAAAGATGTTTTCTTATATAATGCTTACACCACATTACGAAAACTTGCCATGCAATATATAGATTTTTTTCAAAAGCAAAAAAATGAAAATTTCATTGGAAAAAAAATATATTTTTAATAATTTCACTGAAAACATTGATTGTGGGTACATGTTAGAACCACCTCGTTGAGGCGGTACTAAAGAGTACCCACAATTTATGCTTTGGATTAAAAATAAATAGGTATACCCCTGCAAACCCCAGTTTTTGTATACAAAAGTTGTTCTTAAGGGGGTATACATTTCATAGATATGTTTTCTTGATGATAGATTTTGGGTACACTTTGGAACTGCCTCAGCATTACATGTATTGGGTTGGCTGATTTACACCATATATCTACCTTATCTTTATTCTTCCACTTTCACTGATTCTTGAAGAGCATTTGCCAGTAGATGGTAAAAATAACTGTGCTTTTAGTACAGATTATCTGTCTCTTGGACTTTTGAGAGCAAGAATCTATACCAGTTCTAGCTCATTCAAGAATGTTTCTATGCATTTCGGTTACCGTAGAAATTGACAGCACTTAGCAGGATTTTGGTTTAGACTGTACCATTTCTTGGTCCAGATCATTCAAGAATGTTTCTCTCTATGCATTTCAGTGAGGAATTGACAGCACTTAGCAGGATTTTGGTTTAGACTGTACCATTTCTTGGTCCAGATCATTCAAGAATGTTTCTATACATTTCAGTGAGGAATTGACAGCACTTAGCAGGATTTTGGTTTAGACTGTACCATTTCTTGGTCATGTTTTTATACATTTCAGTGAGGAATTGACAGCACTTAGCAGGATTTTGGTTTAGATTGTACCATTTATTTGTCCGGAGCATTCAAGAATGTTTCTATACATTTCAGTGAGGAATTGACAGCACTTAGCAGGATTTTGGTTTAGACTGTACCATTTCTTGGTCAGGATCATTCAAGAATGTTTCTAAACATTTCAGTGAGGAATTGACAGCACTTAGCAGGCTTTTGGTTTAAACTGTACCATTTCTTGGTCAGGTTCATTCAAGAATGTTTCTATACATTTCAGTGAGGAATTGATAGCACCTAGCAGGATTTGGGTTTAGACTGTACCATTTCTTGGTCTATATCATTCAAGAATTTTTCTATGCATTTCAGTGAGAAATTGACAGCACTAAGTCTTACCAAGATCTTATTTTTGATTGTACCAGATCCTTGTCATTCAAGAACTATTCTATCCATTTCAGCGATTCGCTTACAGCGCTAAAGGAAACTGGTGAGGAGGATGGTCAGCTGAAGCTGGACGATGCCCTCAAGAGTATTATTGTGCTGGAAAACAGGATTGACCTAAATGTAATGTATTATTTTTTGTTTATTTGGTTTAACATCCCAATCAATCATTTTCCAGTTTTGTCACGACAGAGCCACGGCTTCCTAACGGTATTAACCAGCACTATGTGAATTTAATGTCCTTTTACACATGCATTTATCCAACATTTATGTCAGATACATGTGTCTTTGCTTTTGCATATGCAGATTGTTGGTTTTCTGGTAAAAAGACTCATTTTATTTTATTTGAGAAGGATTACTATCAGTTAGAAATTGATATGAAATAAAGGCACGCTGCCTTAGCCGCAAACACACACGCTAAACTTTTTGCTAGAAACTTTTGTTGATTAACTTAATTTAACTGTTACCGTCATCGTCAAGTGAAGTATTGTCAATTTGGTGTGACACCAGTAAACCATTCAGACTCAGTGTCTATCAAGCTGTCCAGTGGGAGAATACCAGACTATTTTGATTTGATTTGAAGGAGATAGTTCTCAGCTCCCTGCTCCCTGATTCACCAATTAGGTGGGTGGAGGTTGGAGGCATGTAAGTAGGTAGGTAGGTAGGTGGGTGGATGTAGGTGGGTTGGTTGATAGATGTAGGCAGGTAGGTAAGACTGGTTGGTAGGTGGTAGGTTGGAGGGTGGAGGAAGACAGTTAGGTGGTTGGATGGGGGAAGGTGGGGGGTGGATGAGTGGAGGTAGATAAGTAGGTGGTAGGTAGCTAGGTAGTTTGGGGTGGAAGTACGTAGGTAGGTGGGTGGTGGATGTAGGTAGATTAATAAGGTATGTAGGTAGGTGAGTGGGTTGAGATAGATAGGTAGGTAGGTGGGTGGGGGTAGGTAGGTGGGTGTGTGGGTGGAGGTAGGTAGGTAGGTAGGTCAGAAAATAGGTAGCTGGATTGATGAATGGGTGGTGGGTGTAGGTAGTTATATAGGTAGGTGGATGGGTGGGGTGTGTAGGAAGGTAGGTAGGTAGGTGTGTGGGTGGAGGTAGGTAGGTCGGAAAATAGGTAGCTGGATGTGATGAATGGGTGGTGGGTGTAGGTAGGTAGGTAGGTAGGTAGGTTGGTTGGTAGGTAGGTAGGTAGGTAGGTAGGTAGGTAGGTAGGTAGGTAGGTGGGTGGGTGGAGGTAGGTAGGCAAGTAGGTGGGTGGATGGATGTAGGTAGGTAGGTAGGATGCTGATAAGGTAGGTTGATTGGTTGGTAGGTAGGTAGGTGAGTAGGTACAAATGAAGATGGGTTGGTAGAGGTAGGTATTTATGTAGGTAGGTGGTATGTATGCAGGTAGATGGATGTGTGGGTGGAGAAAGGCGGGTTGGGTTTGTTGATAGGTAGGTATGTAGGTTGATGAGTGGCTGGCGTTGGGTGGATGGAGGTAGGTAGGTGGATGGGTATTTGGGTGGAGGTAGGTAGGTAGGTAGGTAGATAGTAGTTGGGTGGATGTAGGTGAGTGGAGGTAGGTTGTTGGGTGTGTGTGTGGGTGGATGTAAGTAGGTAGGTAGATAGCAGGTGGGTGGATGGGTGGGTGGAGGTAGGTCGGTGGGTGGGTGGGTGGAAGTAGGTAGGTAAACAAAAGGAATGTAAACTTTTTTATCAAAGGTTGAAAAAGGTATAAATAATTTGGCTAAAAACCCCAAACAAGAGGGTTTTGTGTGTCCTAGTGAAGGGTCTCCGACTAAAAGCCGAAACGACTGTTGGGACCGAAACAACACGTTGGGTATCTGACATGTCGAAACTACTAATGGGGCCGATATGACCTGTTACAGATGTTTGGGGTGTTCGAATCGAGAGAGAAACGATTGGCGCCCGAAACGTCCTTTTGTGGCTCGGTTTGCTCGGCCCGAACCTGCTGAAAAAAAAACTCCGGTGAACCGTGTTACCTAGAGACAAGAGATCGTCGTCTGGATTTGTAAATTTTGCTTTTAATATTTTTTAACAGTTTTGTAAACAAATTTGATCCAAAATAGGCCCAATGGAAGTACGTTTCACAAAGAAAAATGTATAGTCAAGAAAAGAAAAATAAAGAACAAATGTCCCGACATCTGAATTGTCGACAAAAATGGCCGTCCACAGCCTTTCCCTTCCGGTTTAAACGATTCGCTTTGTTGTTGTTGTTGTTCTTATGTACACATGTAATCTTAAAGCAAACACATGTGTGTTTCCTATCAGTTCCCAAAAGATAAGATGCAATGAACATAACCTTGTTTCAAGTGCTTAGTTTCCTACAGTTCCTGTCATTATGGACTCCAAATATAGTGTTGTCATACAGGGCATTATTCTTGGATAGGCCAGTTTCATAGTCTGTGTTAATAAATCAAGTTGTAAAACATACTTCTTATCATGCATCCGTGTAAAGTATACCCCCTCAAGCCCCACTTGAGGGTATGGTAAAACTGGGGTATGCAGGGGTATACCTATTTTTAGCTCACCTGAGCCGTTAGGCTCACAAGGTGAGCTTATAGGATGGCCATGATCCGGCGTCCGTCCGTCGTCCGTCGTCCGTCCACAATTTCAAAGATCTTCTCCTCTGAAACCACTAGGCCAATCAAAGCCAAATTTTATATGAAGCATCTATAGGAAGGGGGAACCAATGTATATATAAATAATCCAGGTCACATGACCAAGATGGCCGCCATGCCCATATATGGTAAAAACCTTTAAAAATCTTCTTCTCCAGAACCCAAAGGCCTAGGATCTTGAAACTTGGCATGTAGCATAAGTGACTCAAGGTCCACAATGTGTATATAAATAATGACCTTAGGATGACCTTGACCTATTTTACGGCAAGGTCAACATAGGTCGCCAATGCATTTGAATGGGGAAAACTTTTAAAATGTCATTTAAAGTGAAAGTCTTGCAGGAAATGGGCAGTAGGGCTGAATATTTATGATTCTGAAACAAATTGGACCCCAGGGGCTCATATGCCCCCACCCCGGGGCAATTATACATGTATATCTCCATAATATTCAAACATCATCTCCTCTGAAACTGTTTGGCCAATCAAAGCCAAATTTTATATGAAGCATCTATAGGAAGGGGGAACCAATGTGTATATAAATAATACAGGTCACATGACCAAGATGGCCGCCATGCCCATATATGGTAAAGACCTTTAAAAATCTTCTCCAGAACCCAAAAGCCTAGGATCTTGAAACTTGGCATGTAGCATAAGTGACTCAAGGTCCACAATGTGTATATAAATAATGACCTTGGGATGACCTTGACCTATTTTACGGCAAGGTCAACATAGGTCGCCAATGCATTTGAATGGGGAAAACTTTTAAATGTCATTTAAAGTGAAAGTCTTGCAGGAAATGGGCAGTAGGTCTGAATATTAATGATTCTGAAAAAATATTGGACCCCAGGGGCTCATCTGCCCCCACCCCGGGGCAATATACATGTATATCTCCATAATATTCAAACATCTTCTCCTCTAAAACCACTTGTCGAATCAAAGCCAAATTTTATGTGAAGCATCTATGGAATGGGGGAATTAATGTATATATAAATTATCTAGTGCACATGACCAAGATGGCTGCCATGCCCATATATGGTAAAAACCCGTCAAAAATCTTCTTCTCCGAATCTGGTGGACCGATTTCAAAGAAACTTGGCATAAAGCACCAATGGCTGAAGTACTACAATGTATATATAAATCATGACCCTGTGGTGACCTTGACCTATTTTACGACAAGGTCAACATAGGTCGCCAATGCATTGGAATGGGAAAAACTTTTAAAAAGTCATTTGAGGTGAAAAGCTTGCAGGAAATGGGTAGTAGGACTAAATATTAATGATTCTGAAAAAATTGGACCTAAGGGTTCATATGCCCACACCCCGGGGCAACATACATATATATTACCATAATATTCAAACATCTTCTCCTCTGAAACCACTTGGCCAATTGAAGCCAAATTGTATGTGAAGCATCTATAGGATGGGGGAACCAATGTGTATATTAATAATCTAGGTCACATGACCAAGATGGCCGCCATGCCCATATATGGTAAAAACCCTTCAAATATCTTCTTCTCTGAAACCAATAGATTGATTTTAATGAAACTTGGTGTGATGCATCCATGGTTAAAGTACTACAATGTATATATAAATCATGACCCTGTGATGACCTTGACCAAGTTTATGGCAAGGTCAACATTAGTGGTGAAACGATTAATCGCGATGCATCGAAAACCGAGTTGTCTGCTATTGATTCGATTCACGATTCAGGCACGAAGCGTTTCGGTTCAGTTCGGCAATTGGCAAAGTGATGTCTTTTAACCAGCTTTGGGGCGATGTATTTTACATCTGACCGCTATAAATTCGTACCAATGAAACGCGCGATTTGATTGGTCTATTTCTTCATACCAGCCAATCAACATCACCGTATTGTTTTCTGTTCGTTTACCAGGCCAAGATGGATGCGCCTTGTAAGAATGTGAAACTCCGCAATCCGCCATCGCATTTGGAATGTGTGGAAACACTGGATTTAGGGGCGAATCTAAAGACACTGATGCCGTATTTGTTTCACAGACATTTACAGATATATTGCTCTTAATTGATGGTGATTGGTGACTTTCACATTGTTCTTGAATAAAATTTTACACTGAAAGTTTATTGGAATCGAATCGAAAATAACCGAATCGAGTTATATTTAATCGAATCGAACCGAATCGAGGCTCCAGTGAATCGTTTCAGCCCTAGTCAACATGGGTTGCCCATGCATTTGAATGGGAAAAACTGTTAAAATGTCATTTGAAGGGAAAAGCCAGCAAGAGCCAAGAAATTGGCAAATGGACAGAATATTGATTATTCTGAAAAAAGGAAAACCGCCCAAGGGCTTCATTTTCCCCTGCACTGGGGTTAAATACCATAATATTCAAACTCAGGTGAGCGTTTACAGGACCATTGGTCCTCTGGTTCTTATTTTTGCTCCAAAACATAGAATGTGGGTACTCGTTAGAACCGCCTTGCCGAGGTGGTTCTAACGAGTACCCACATTCTATGTTTTGGAGCAAAAAAACATAGAATGTTCTATAGAACCGAGGCGGTGAACCGAGGCGGTTCTAACATGTACCCACAATCTATGTTTTGAGCAAAAATAAGAAAAATATCAAATTTTTTCCAATGAAATTTTCACTTTTTTAAACTGAAAAAATTCTCTGTATATTGTATTGCATGGGCAAGTTTTCGTGATGGGAGACAAATTTTGAGTTGCAAAATTTCATAGTAATGAGAATAAGTTTGTTAACATTACCTTACATCATGAAAACATGCCTAAATGATATACGTACTAAAAACAACAGAACATAAAAATAAAAACTTGCAGTTGAGAAAATAAAAGTTTTCTTTCTTTCTATTTTTTCCCCAAAACAAAGTGTTTTTTTTTTTTCCCAAGGATACAAGTTTGACCCGCCTTGGCAAGGTGGTTCTATTGAGTACCCACAATCTGTGTTTTGAAGCAAAAATTAGAAAAAAGTGTACCCTTGTACACCCCTAAGTTTATTATAAACATTGTACACCAACATGTTATCCTGATGTTTTTTTCAGCGATTCGCCTCGGCTGCTCCAGATTTTACAACTGTCAGGGTAACAATGAGAACTGATTGTACAACATCAGGTTATAACCTAATCAATGGAATTTGTGGTGAGTATATTTCATTACAAAAAATTGCCCAAAAAATAGCGATTTTTTTTCAGCTGTAAAAATTAAAAATTCCATTGGATAAATTTTAATATTTTTAATATTTTGCTCAAAACGTAGACTGTGGGTACACATTAGAACTGCCTCGCTGAGGCAGTTCCAACTAGTACTCACAATCTATGTTGTGTTGCAAAAATAAGAAAAAATATGTATACCCCTGTAACAGTTTTACTATATAAAAGTGGGGTTTAAGGGCGTAAGATTACACAGACTTGTTTTCCTGATAACTGCGTCAGGTTGGACACATAACAAAAACATGCCTTTGAGTTTTCAGGGATTTAAAAACTTCGAAAAACTGAAAATTTTCTGCGGAAAAATTCACTATAATTTTCTTACATCTGCTCAAAATATAGATTGTAGGTACACATTAGAATTCAAAGGAGTATTCACAATCTAGGGTTTAGAATAAAAAAAAGATAATAAATAAAATTAAAAAATAGTATACGCCTGTAAACCCCAGATTTATGATATGAAGTGGAGTTAAAGGGGGTATACATTGCACAGACATGAAAGATTTTTATTTTTAGGTCTACTGTAAATTTGAAATATATCTCTGAATCAATAGGGAAAATGTGCTTTAAGTTCATTGACATATTCAGTCTGTGGAACTTGAGTGAATGAAAACTGCTTCTGGAATCCATGTAAATATTGGTGTCTACGGTCTGTGCTATGGAATTTTATTATTCATTTTACACAGGAAGTGTAGTTTGCTATATAAGCTGCATAAAAATAGTGCATCATCGTTAGTTTAGATAACACACATGTATTATAATAAGGGGCAATTTTTTCAGTACCTTGTGGAAAGGGGTTGGTGTATAACTCCACCCTGGGACATTGTCAGAAATGCCCCATGGGGTTCTACAAAGGTGATAGTGACATGGAGTGTATGTCGTGTGGAGAGGGGAGAACAACCATTAATGAAGGAGAGACCAGTGAGGACAGATGTGTTGGTAAGTCCACATTTTCAAGTCTGTTGGTAAGTACACCGTTTAAAGTTTGCTGTGTGGTGAATTTCGTTTTGTTCGGATATTTCTTTTTTGATAGGGTTTTTACAGACAGACCAACAGATTCAAGTTCATTAACACAACAGTCAGGATGACACCACAGATTGATTTGAATTCAGTCACAACTGCTCAATCTGATAAGCAGTACTAAGGGAATTTATGACAACACAACAATGAGTGCAATTCCAAAATTTATATACTTTCTCTTTTTTCTCAACAATTTAATAACAGAGAATTTTCAAAGCATATGAAATACATTAAAATGTGAATTTAACTAATGCCAGTCACTCTAAGGGATAAAGGACAAGGGAAATGTCTGAAACTGAAACTATTTTGAAACTTTTTGACCAATGTTCATGTAAGGATAAAAATCTAACTTTTTGAATGAATTGATATGGATATAAGACAAAAGAACAGAAACTTAAAGATAGAATGGCGTTTTTGATTCTTTTTGTTTGAATGACTTTGAAGCATGTAAATAATCATTAACATTCCTCAACAGATGTGAACAACCACATGTTCTCTGAAAATAACCAACAGTTATTCCCTCATTGTACATCTGCTGAAAAACTTCCTTCTATTGTCTCAATGACTGTTATAATTTTCAAATGACAAATGAAATTAAGCTCTGGCCATAATCGGAAAAGATGCTAACAATGAAATCAACTTTCAGGCTGTCCGAGCTACCACAAGCCCCGAGGAACCAACATCCTCTTATTCCCAACAGTGCTGAATGATGATCTCATTGAACGGACACACTTAAAAAATAATTTAAGAATTTTGATACCAAATATTTCCTTTCCAAACCAAGGATTTAATCTTTTGGTTTTATTCAGCTGCCTCTAACATCGGATTCAACCAACATGAATTTTAAGGCTACCAACAAGCCTTTCATAGCCCGACGAGAGACAAGTGAATAAAATATAAACTGACTAAGTAAGAATGCCAGACACGTACACTAATAAATTTTACAAACTTTCACAGAGCCATCTCTGCCACCAGATACCAACAATCCGGCATATATATAAAGCACCGACAGCCTCATATAGAACAGAAACGCCTCTCATGAAGTTAACATAGAAAATGTCTAAGTTAAAATATTATTTAAATTTAAATTACACCTGCATTTTAACTATAATTTGTTTTAAAATCTATTGAATAAACTCCAAAATTTTATTATAAAGAATAAAAGATATTTACATTGACTTCAAAAGATCAACCAACAGTTAGCCAACAGCCAGTCCGAGATCTTACTGATGTTTTCAGTAAGAGATCATGGAGCAGAATGAGATGCAATCCAAATTACTACCTATCTAATACTCAGAAAGATAGAAGAGTCCATTTTCAAAGAGGGTAACTGGCTTTGAAATTTAACAATTAAAACAAAATGACATTCCTGGTGGCTGGCATCAAATAACTATTCCATACATCATTTACATATTGATACCTTAACAATGTCACAAAATTCAATTGCAATTTCAGGTTATTGACAATTTCAAATACGAAAACATAGACTCTTCTGAAATGAAAAATAAAAACTACAGCAAAAGAATAGATCCTGACATGAACAAACCAATGTTTGGCTGCAATAGGCAACTATTACATTTGTTGAAAAATGCATCTTAAATTTTACTCAGAAGCATTCTAAAGAATCCATATTAAAACTAACTTAAGCATGAAACATACTACAGCCTATAATTTCATGTACATGCACTAGGAAAATGCAGTTCGAAAACAATCGACAAATTTTAAAAGCTTTAAGCATCTTTTTTCAGGATAAATGTTTGTATCATTTCCCACGAAAACAAGAAAGTTGGACAACAAAAATGAGTCTTGGACTGAAGGTGCCTTACTACCAAATCTGTAAACTGTTAAATGACTATTCCTATCCATTTAATAAAAGCTAAATCATATAACTTGTGATTTGATAAACCAAAACATACAGTTCCAGGTAAATATTGACTGTGACAATCTTTATATACCATGCCTCATCATGCACAAAAGTTTTGGTCAGTCTAAACTGACTTTTTGATATGCAATAGCTCAAGTACAAATTCTGTGTTTTCTCACCAATAATTATTATTATTTGGTTATGCCTTAGTAAAGGTATCTTAAAAGTAGCGCTAGAAAATAGTACACAATAAAGATAAAACCGGTAAAAGAGCAGCACTCATAGTTCGCATAATTTTTCAGTTTCATGATGCACATTAATTAAAGAAATGAAATTATACATTTAATATGCAGCATAAACACAATCTATTGTTCCATACATGTACAATAAGATATCTTATATTTTGCACTGACTGCATGGAGACTGATATAAAACTCATTACCTCATCATGTTATCATAAAGGTTCCTTATTACATTGTTTTTGAAACATTGCAGACTCTACAGTCTCTATAAACATTCAATCATAACCCAAAACCATGTAAAACTTTAAAGCAACATAAAAAGCTTCAATAAAACAAATTTTCAAGCATGTTCAAGAAGTAATTTAGTTGTTCAATAAGCTTATAACTGGTATTTCAACATTAGATTTCTCTATGCATTGACTCTCAAATATGTTAACACCCATTCATATCTGATAATATCTAGCTTTTTTGACTGACCTAGATGAAATCAACACATTTTTCTCACAATTTGCTGTCTTTAAAACAAAATGTTCAGGGAGTGACACAATCATAAGCTAATGTTTGTTTTTTATGGAACTTCTGAAGTACACCAGAACAAAAGAGAAAGATGTTCAAATTTACAACTTCCACTAATATACTAAACACTACAATAGGTACTAATTTCTAATGATAAGAAAACAAACAAACACACACATAAAAAATGTGTTCCAAAATGATGTCAAAATTCTATATTCTCCACACTGCTCCCCCCAAAGAAAATAAAAATTTATGAAGAATAAATTTTTACGATTTCGTCCTCGAAATCAAAATTTAAATAATTTTAAACTACATATTAAAATTCTTTGTTACATCATTTTGGAACTCTTACAACACATTAATATCTGATACACATGTCAAAATGATTGATCATAAAACTCATATGACTTGAATACAAAAATAGTATTTTTCTTGAATAAGCAAAAGGTAAAACAAAACCTAGGCAATTATATTCTGAATTTTTACCCTACTGATAATAAACATATTTACAAAAAAATGACTTTCAATATAAGAATTTAAACAATGATCATAGTTCAATATGTATCTGCATTGAAAGATTCCATACTTGAGGCAACCATTTTGAATTCCATACTTTTTAATAAGATAAAACTATCTCAAGTCACCGTTTTTAAGTTCTCAAAAAAAATAACTTTGAAATTGCAATAAAATGTAAAATGAAGCAAGAACTACTACTGCTAATTACTACCAAACTACAAAATACATTGTGCTATTATAATACTAGACAACCGTAGACAAATCCTGTTTATATAACAAATGCTAATTTAGACATGCTGTTCAAATAAAATCCTTTGATAAAATAGTTCAAAATGGAAGTGGACAAGAAACAAAACAAACGACCAACAACGGTATCATGGACTTTCTTTTCATTATGGATCAACGCGTTTCGGGTTACAAACCCTTCATCAGGATAAAATAGTTACAAACGGTTTAGATTTTGAATGAAACAAAGTTAGATTTGCATGTATGTTATATAGCACTACCCATTTCTAATTTTTGTTTTACTTGATTCTCATACATTTAGCTGATTTCACTAATGAATACATTTGTGTTTATCAATTTTAGACTAACTCATCGGCATGAAAGTACCATACAAGTCAAAAGACAAAATATGAGTATCAAAAATGTGTAGTTAAACATATCTTAAAGTAATGACTCCAGTAACATAATCATAAAATACAAAATACATTCATGTCATTCAATTTCCCCAAACCTCTGCTATTTCTTGTATAAAAATTCATTTTTATCGGAGCTGCCTGTCTTCAGTATAAAACTGACCTTTACAATGACAGTTGCACATGAAATCTGGTCTCCACTGATAACTTAGGAGGAACTACGCGGAAACAGACTGTGATAAAATGATGTCTGGGTGTAATTACATATTTCAAACTAACAAAAATGTAATGTTTGCATATAAAAACTATTTACACAAAAAGTAAGTCCCTTACTTTCAGTTGCACCTGACATTAAACATCATCTGTTTAGACAAAACCCAATATGTATGTTCCAGTTTCAACTGCTAAAACATGAATGATTAAACATGAATGACTTTTACATGAAATTTGTCCCTTTAGTAAATCGTAAATAAATGATGGTGTTACAAGCTTATATTGCATTTCATTTCTCCCCATTTCGGTGCCCCCAGTGTCTCAAGGTACTCTGCGCAGTTCTAACAAGTAAGCATCATGTGCTGAAAGAAACCCTAAGGAGTAAGAAGGAAAGAAACGAGAAAAGAAAGAGAACCCCAAGCACAAAACACTTAACAAAGAAAATCATAACTAACAGATGGAAATTAGTTGGTCAGACCTTGAGGCAATGAGTCACACTTCAGTGGTTAAAACACATCCTATTATTTCATCTATCGGTGAGCTGTATGCGCATTGAGATTTCATAACCCCAGAAGAATTGTTGTAAGTTAAATATGCACAAACCCTAACACTCAGAGGACTCTCAGCTTATGCCCCCTTAATAAAGGCGTTTTTAAGGCTATAGCTCACAGGCATGTTGTTAGGTATCTCAAGCAAACACCATCATATTGGCAGCGGTATAAGCATGTTTTCACAAAGTCCCCAAACACAAAATACAAAATAGGACTCCAAACAATTATGTCATACCACCTGTCAATACTTCTAACCACCCCAACTCCCCAAAGTCAGATACCTCACAGCTCATAGGTAAAGAAATAATCATATAACTAACAATATAGTCCAGTTGCCAAACATGGATTTGGCCTGTGACCTGGAAATGTGTGCCGCATAAAATGTTTTAATAGATTTTACTTATTGATACCTTTTGGATTAAGAATCCGAGTGATGCCACCTTGGCATCATTGAGCATTTTGAAATATTCAAAAATTCAAAATGGCCGTCAAATGGCAGAAAATATTGCAAAAAATCAACATAATACATGTATGTGAAGCAAAACGCTCACTTCTCTTATCTTCCTTACTGTCTTCTTCGGGTTATCAGACCATGCCAGTTTAAAAACGGCATTATGAATTGTTTAAAAAATTAAAAAATCAAGATGGCGTCCAAGATGGCTGGCATAAACAAGAAAACAGCATCCCAGAGTTGCATATACTCAATGTTTTGTTTTTAAAATGCTCATTTTATGTTCTTATTAACAAAAACACCATAATTTAGTTTTATTTATGTTTTGACGCTCCAATCATAACAAAAAAGGCACGATGGTTAACAAGATGGCCGCCAAAATAATGATATAGAGAACTTGATCTCTAATAAACTGTCTTAACTGTCTTTTGTTTTTAATTTACGTTATTTTGTTAGCAGTTCAGGTTCGAGTTTAGTTTGTTTGTTTGTGTTGAGGCTGAATGTCCGAGTCAACAATTTTTCAGTCGTGTCGGGACGGAGCCAACGCTTCCTGGGTCTAACCAGTAATGTAGGGAGTTAATGTGTCTTGCTCAAGGATACTCCACAATGACGCTTGTGGGGATCGAACCCAGGACCTCTTGATTCGGAGTCCGACGCTCAATCACCATGCTACCGCACCCCCGAGTTTAGTTCTGACCGAACATCATAACAATGATGCAAGATGGTGGTCAAATAGCCGCCTTAATCTAAGTGTAAGGGAAAATGGCCCCTGAATCTAAAAGCTTATCTAAATGTATATTTGTTAAGTTTTACGTAAGCAGAACCTTCTTAAGCAGTCCTTCTTAAACAGAGGGATGCAAATCTATATCATATAATGAAAGATAGAATATGCATTTTATTCTAAAACCGAGATTAGGTATTCGTCTGTGTCATTACCATTGTAATAATTAGCAAAATCACCAGCTATTTTGTTTAGCTATTGCAACAATTGTTTCGTCAATTAAATTGCATTTGCAAAACACTGTACAGGCTAACTGATTTATGAAGCGCCTGTATTTTGGTGATGAGCGTGGTTGTTCAGAAGCATACCCATAGCAAATCATTCTACTTGAAGTATACTGTCCGTTGCTGGAGCCACACTGTCGGCTGTTGTAATTGGCGCAAGCGCTCAGAACCCTTCAACATTATTTCGACCACCTGACTTAAGTTGAATATAAGACCAGGCACCTTTGACCAAGCGTGGATTATCAAATGGATGTCTGGGCATGAGTTGGTTTCACATTGGTTTGGTAAACTACTGTGTATATGGTGATTATATGCATTAAGCTTGGAAGTGTTTATTAGCCTTTGCTTACCAGTTTTACATTAAACCATATATTTTACAGAAATAATTCTACTTTGCTGCTATAACATCCTCCAAATGCGATAATTCCCCTGATATCATCTGGTAAAGGCTTACTCAGTGTATGACGCTTACACATTTTCTTCAATTTTTCGCAGCCATCATTCTCACTTCTTGCCACTGTAACACTATGTCTCACCTGAACAGCGTTAGGTACGAACACGATCAACGAGTGTGTTTTTGATCAGTCTGTGATATCACAGCCCTTCTTCAATGTGAGATGGTCGAGGATGCATGTACAATCATAGAATTCCTAAATCATTGTATCTTTTCAACAGTGGTTATAAAGCTGTCATCTGCTGAGAAGTTTGAATAGTGTCGAGAGAATGCTAGTGATTTATGTTAAACCTCTGGTCTTGCTTGAGAAGTTTTGGTTTTGCTTTTAATGCTACAAAGTAACGAAGCTTCGTCCACAGAATAGAACATCCCATCGGTGACGACTGTATCAAGCCAGCGCAGTGTATGTGGATTTTCTCAACTATTAGATTTTGCTTCCAAACATATTGTGTGTTCGTTTTCCTCTCTTGTCCCCGCTTCCCCCAACATTGAAGAATGATGGGGGCCGACTCCTGAGGGTATTCCATGGCAATGTCAATCTACCTGGAAGAGTCTTGAATAGATAATCTTTACTTTGAATGTGTTTGTGGCTTTTACTTAAATGAGATTTGCGTACCGCCATTGTTATAGCCATAGAAGTGATCAAGCGATCATCGTTTGGAAACTTTTCAGCCAACTTTTTCAAATTCATCCATCAATTTAAATCCATGCACTAAGAAGACTGGGTCAAGGTTTACACATGTATTTATTTGAAATGTGAAAATAGCATATGGTATATAAAGTTGCGATGTTGTATTTCCCAATATTCAGAGTTTCTATGCATGTTTTAATTTTTTTTCTGTTCTTAGCATTTGCGTCAGTTCGACTATTCCTTTCTTCTTTGTGGACCATCTTTATCTGCGTTTCTCAGTCTGTTACATCCTTTCCAAATATGCTACAGACCAAGAGCCTTACGTTTTATAGCTCTATTGAAGGATTCACTCAATTATCTTTTAAAGAAAAAAAATGCAGTCCTCTTTTCTTCTTTATTATAGTTACGTGTACTTTCATTTAGTGGTGTAGATTGATTTGTTTCCCTCCTTTTATTCTGCTAAATTAATATGTAACACTTATATTAAACTGATGTTTTGGTCAGTCGTATTATAATTTCGAAGGACACATATGCCCTAGTATCATTTTGCGACGTCAAAACAAAAAACGAACATTAAATTGCGATGTTTAAAACATAAAATGATCATTTCAAATACAAGTCATTCAGTACTTGCTGCACTGGAATGCTGCTGTAGCCAGAGAACATTTAAATATGAATATGGTGGTCCTCTTGGTCACCATCTCGTTTTATTGTTATCATGATGGTTCAATTATAATACAAAAACACTTCATTTCTCAACATAGTTTGAGCATTTGAATTACAAAACATTGCGCAAATGCAGCACTAGTATGCTTATTCAATTAGAAATGATGTACTCATATATTATGATTATGGCGATCATCTTGGTCACCATCTTGGCTCATTCTTATAATGTGGGAATAAACAATAAACCATGCTGCTCACAACATTATATGAGCATTTCAAACACATTCAATTTAGTATATTCAGCACACGAATGGTGTTTTAATCAGAGAACTCAATCTTTTAAATTTTAATTATGGTGGCCATTTTGGTCGCCATCTTTTTTGTTGTTATGATGTGGGGTCATAATTGAAAGCCAAACATTAAAGTATAATGTGTACATCAAAAATGGACTTTCATGCACAATACACTGTTTTATACAGCACTTAAAGGCCGTTTTATTATGAAATATTGCTTTAAGTATGATTGTGGCAGCCATCTTTTCCGCCATCTTGCCTCATAATAACAACATGGGGATCAAAACTTAAAATTATATTTTAATATTGTTTGCAGCATAAACTGAGCATTTAAACACAGAGAAATGAGTATATTAAACCCTGGGGTGCTGTTTTCTAATTTTTGGCGACCATCTTGGACGCCATCTTGATTTTTCCAAAACGCTCAATGATGCCAGGGTGGCATCATGCAGTTTCTGAACTAGCATGGCCCAGTGAACTGGAAACCACAATAAGATTTCATGCGGCACCATCTCCCAGGTTATGTTGATGGCTACTGGACTAATACTATTATACAAACTAGCTATCAGACAATATTTTTTCAAAAACATCATGAAAGAAATGTCCTTTGAGATTCTTAACAAAAAAAAACTAAATGTATGTACACTTGAGAGTAATTAAGTAATTTTAAAACTTATCTCTTTGTATCATATGATCTTCATAGCTTCTTCACTGCTCCTCAGCAACACACATTTTCCCATTCATCATCCTCACACCATAGTCAACAAGGTCTGGTTGATGCCTTGGCTGTTCTGTACTTGACAAAGTCCAGCTTTTTAATGTGTTGTCTCTATACAACACTTGTGCCATGTCACCATACCAACTGCTTCCATCAAAGTTCTTGGATTCAATTCCTCTAGGCCTAGGCTCAGGAGGAAGTAATCGATTGTAATCAAAATGATCATCCTGTCCTCTGGTTCTACCATCCGCATCCCCACGTGATGGAATTTGCCTTGTTTGCATTGTCCCAACAGCACCTTGGTCATGATCAGAGTTTACCCTAGGCAAAGTTTCAGACCCATGTCTTGAAGCAGGAGACCTTTGCCTTACCAACACTTGAATTGCTTCGATAGCTGCTATGTTCTTTGCATGATAAGGATACCTTGGAGTTAAATTATCTATTGCAGGAAACCTTTCCTGTTCCATCAACTCTTCCATTGTACGGTCAAAATTCATTACCTCCCTTGGCATCCTAGAAGGCAGCTGCCATCTAACAAAAGTCATTGCTTCCCTGTCTCGGTTGAGATAAGGGATTGAAGCAGATGGTCTTGCAGACTGTGAAGTAGCTACAAAATCAGGTGTATCATCCATCAACAATGTTGGAGACGAAGACTGCTTCTCATTATCTTCTCTCCCATCTGCTGATGTGTCGTCTTTTTCAGCAAAATCAGACTGCCGCCCATCAAGTGGAACAATATGCTTTTGGCGGACATCCAACTAGTCCAAAGCTACCACAAGCTTTTACCAAAAGTCACTATTCCACCAACTTAGAATTTCAAAAATTTGTAAACAAACAACAAAGTCTTTGGGTGTTCACAACACTGACTGGACTACCAACAAGCCCTGGATTACCACAAATCCTTAAGTCAGCACCAAAGTGAACCCCCAAACTACATTTTGTTCCCCAAAAATCTTCCAACTAATTTAGGGAAAAGAGGCAAAACTTGCACATTTTCTTATCTGATCTGAAATCAACCTTACTCAGATCAATAAATCTCTTTTCACAATAAAAACAATTATGATAGTTTTACTACTTAGAAACAAAATTTGAAATAACACTTTAGTATCTAGACACCAAGAGAACAGTCAGTACTAGTCTGATCACCAACAGATCTAAAGTTACCAACAAACTTATAACTAGCACATATAGACTTATCTCTTGGAGTAAATTTAAATAAACCAAATTGGAAAATAATTTTATAACACTTTAGGAGGCTATAAATCAAAATGCCTCAGGTATCTGAGGTAAGCAGCATCTTTCTGAATTCTCTTAACCCCTTTACCAAATAATACCCTTGATCAAAGTCTGGTGTTCATCAATCCCAAAAGCATATCCAAAAACATTAAAAAACATGATGAACACACAGTTCTCGGACTGGCTTTAGGTCAGAGGACAACTGGACAAGCATTGGCAAAGCTACCCACAAGCTACAGTCAACACCTACCAACAAGCAATGTTGAAAGGCCCAAGCTTTCTCAGAGTCCTCTGGCCGATTCTGCTCATAAAGAGTAAATTCAAAAGAAAGAAATGATAGAGACAGGGGGGGAAATATTAGGAGTGGCATCAGTTAAACCATTATTTCTCAAAACTTAAGAGTTCTCCTAAACTTGAATGAAACAAAACCCTATCCCACTTCTGACACCAATTTTGTGGTGAATTTCGTTTTGTTCGGATATTTCTTTTTTGATAGGGTTTTTACAGACAGACCAACAGATTCAAGTTCATTAACACAACAGTCAGGATGACACCACAGATTGATTTGAATTCAGTCACAACTGCTCAATCTGATAAGCAGTACTAAGGGAATTTATGACAACACAACAATGAGTGCAATTCCAAAATTTATATACTTTCTCTTTTTTCTCAACAATTTAATAACAGAGAATTTTCAAAGCATATGAAATACATTAAAATGTGAATTTAACTAATGCCAGTCACTCTAAGGGATAAAGGACAAGGGAAATGTCTGAAACTGAAACTATTTTGAAACTTTTTGACCAATGTTCATGTAAGGATAAAAATCTAACTTTTTGAATGAATTGATATGGATATAAGACAAAAGAACAGAAACTTAAAGATAGAATGGCGTTTTTGATTCTTTTTGTTTGAATGACTTTGAAGCATGTAAATAATCATTAACATTCCTCAACAGATGTGAACAACCACATGTTCTCTGAAAATAACCAACAGTTATTCCCTCATTGTACATCTGCTGAAAAACTTCCTTCTATTGTCTCAATGACTGTTATAATTTTCAAATGACAAATGAAATTAAGCTCTGGCCATAATCGGAAAAGATGCTAACAATGAAATCAACTTTCAGGCTGTCCGAGCTACCACAAGCCCCGAGGAACCAACATCCTCTTATTCCCAACAGTGCTGAATGATGATCTCATTGAACGGACACACTTAAAAAATAATTTAAGAATTTTGATACCAAATATTTCCTTTCCAAACCAAGGATTTAATCTTTTGGTTTTATTCAGCTGCCTCTAACATCGGATTCAACCAACATGAATTTTAAGGCTACCAACAAGCCTTTCATAGCCCGACGAGAGACAAGTGAATAAAATATAAACTGACTAAGTAAGAATGCCAGACACGTACACTAATAAATTTTACAAACTTTCACAGAGCCATCTCTGCCACCAGATACCAACAATCCGGCATATATATAAAGCACCGACAGCCTCATATAGAACAGAAACGCCTCTCATGAAGTTAACATAGAAAATGTCTAAGTTAAAATATTATTTAAATTTAAATTACACCTGCATTTTAACTATAATTTGTTTTAAAATCTATTGAATAAACTCCAAAATTTTATTATAAAGAATAAAAGATATTTACATTGACTTCAAAAGATCAACCAACAGTTAGCCAACAGCCAGTCCGAGATCTTACTGATGTTTTCAGTAAGAGATCATGGAGCAGAATGAGATGCAATCCAAATTACTACCTATCTAATACTCAGAAAGATAGAAGAGTCCATTTTCAAAGAGGGTAACTGGCTTTGAAATTTAACAATTAAAACAAAATGACATTCCTGGTGGCTGGCATCAAATAACTATTCCATACATCATTTACATATTGATACCTTAACAATGTCACAAAATTCAATTGCAATTTCAGGTTATTGACAATTTCAAATACGAAAACATAGACTCTTCTGAAATGAAAAATAAAAACTACAGCAAAAGAATAGATCCTGACATGAACAAACCAATGTTTGGCTGCAATAGGCAACTATTACATTTGTTGAAAAATGCATCTTAAATTTTACTCAGAAGCATTCTAAAGAATCCATATTAAAACTAACTTAAGCATGAAACATACTACAGCCTATAATTTCATGTACATGCACTAGGAAAATGCAGTTCGAAAACAATCGACAAATTTTAAAAGCTTTAAGCATCTTTTTTCAGGATAAATGTTTGTATCATTTCCCACGAAAACAAGAAAGTTGGACAACAAAAATGAGTCTTGGACTGAAGGTGCCTTACTACCAAATCTGTAAACTGTTAAATGACTATTCCTATCCATTTAATAAAAGCTAAATCATATAACTTGTGATTTGATAAACCAAAACATACAGTTCCAGGTAAATATTGACTGTGACAATCTTTATATACCATGCCTCATCATGCACAAAAGTTTTGGTCAGTCTAAACTGACTTTTTGATATGCAATAGCTCAAGTACAAATTCTGTGTTTTCTCACCAATAATTATTATTATTTGGTTATGCCTTAGTAAAGGTATCTTAAAAGTAGCGCTAGAAAATAGTACACAATAAAGATAAAACCGGTAAAAGAGCAGCACTCATAGTTCGCATAATTTTTCAGTTTCATGATGCACATTAATTAAAGAAATGAAATTATACATTTAATATGCAGCATAAACACAATCTATTGTTCCATACATGTACAATAAGATATCTTATATTTTGCACTGACTGCATGGAGACTGATATAAAACTCATTACCTCATCATGTTATCATAAAGGTTCCTTATTACATTGTTTTTGAAACATTGCAGACTCTACAGTCTCTATAAACATTCAATCATAACCCAAAACCATGTAAAACTTTAAAGCAACATAAAAAGCTTCAATAAAACAAATTTTCAAGCATGTTCAAGAAGTAATTTAGTTGTTCAATAAGCTTATAACTGGTATTTCAACATTAGATTTCTCTATGCATTGACTCTCAAATATGTTAACACCCATTCATATCTGATAATATCTAGCTTTTTTGACTGACCTAGATGAAATCAACACATTTTTCTCACAATTTGCTGTCTTTAAAACAAAATGTTCAGGGAGTGACACAATCATAAGCTAATGTTTGTTTTTTATGGAACTTCTGAAGTACACCAGAACAAAAGAGAAAGATGTTCAAATTTACAACTTCCACTAATATACTAAACACTACAATAGGTACTAATTTCTAATGATAAGAAAACAAACAAACACACACATAAAAAATGTGTTCCAAAATGATGTCAAAATTCTATATTCTCCACAGCTGGTTAGTACACCTTTTCAAAATGTTTTTGTCAGTCCACCTTTGTCCAATCAAATTGGTCAGTAATTACCCTTATACTTTGAAAAAGAGGATTTAAAAACATGGACTTCGACGAAATGGGATGTAACATGGAGTGTTAGTCGTATTAGACTAAGGAGAGGGCATTCATCTACTGTTGGAATGGCAGACTAATATTGAGAGATTGTGTTATTGACCAAGATACATTATCTCACCACACTAGTGGTTAATATGTAGTTACTAGTGTTTCTATCGGGACATAATTGAAAACCATAATACAAACAAACAGACATCACACTGAGCTGATACTGGAGGAGGGACTTAAATTTTTATAATTGGGCTGCCCCATGGGAAAACAGACAATCTGCATAGGCGAAAACAAAGGCTCAGATCAGCTTTGCAGTAACTGCAAAGCTGATCAGCGCCTTTGTTTTCCCTACATGGATAGTACAATTCCTCTACTTTCAAAATCCAAAATTTTTCATCTCCAGCCATCTTCTGTGCTTGTACAGCTCAGTTTGTGTCAGACCTGGTCGGAAACCTTATTGTTGGTTTTTCCACGAGGCGGCTTAGATGATTTCTTTAAAAATCACTTTCTTTCCAGATGAATGTGATGTTGGTCGATTTTACGACACAAAAGTGAGTTCATGCCAGAACTGCCGCCGTCACTACTACCAGGACAAAGTTGGGCAATCATTCTGTCATCCGTGTGAATTGGGATACAAGACACAGGGAGAGGGGACAAACAGTGCAAATGGCTGTAAAGGTACAGTGTTTGAATCTTTACTTTGTTTGGAGAAACAACTTACTTGAGAATATACGAGGGTTGTCAGGAAAGTTTTGAGACTGTGTCTGTAACCTAACTGAAAAACAAACATGGTTGAAAGTCACAAAACTCCCATCAGGTCTATACTTCGAGATGTTCAAGTATAAATGTCTTGATGTTTACTTTTATCTTTTCCAAACAGCGGACTGTGATGAGGGCTATGAGAGGAATGCCACAGGCTCGTGTGTGCTTTGTGCACGTGGCTACTGGCGTGATCTTTCCGAGGATGACTGTCGGCAATGTGACGAAGGCAAAACAACTCGTCCTGGAATAATTGCCATCAACAAGGACAAGTGTAGTATGGGTATGGTTAGATTATTGCCAAACTCTGTAATACATCAGTTCTGACACTTTATGAAAAATTGCTCATACAGTATACAGAGAATTTTTTCTGCTGTAAAAATTGAAACTTTCGTTGGAAAATGTTCGATAGTTTTGTTCAAAACATAGATTGTGGGTTCTGAGGCAGTTCTAATGAGCACCCGCAATCTATGTTTTGGATCAAAATTAAGGAAAATAGGCATACCCCTGTAAACCTCAGTTTTACTATAATATATTATTAAATTAGGGTTCAAGGGGATATACTTTTCATGGACATGTTATCCTGATGAATTTGCACAATACTAGTGAGTTCTTCTTATGTTGCATTACTTTGATTAATCCATACTGGTGACGTCACTGTTAGCTTAATGGGCCAATCAAGTGGAATAGTAAGTCTTGTAGTTTTGACTGTACCATGAGCAATGAAGTCAGACATTACAAGAATGACACACAGTGTCACATGCTTATATTTGAGCCGCATCGTGAGAAAACCGGATTTTTGCCTAGGCGAAAACAAAGGCGCAGATCAGCTTCGCGGTAACCGCGAAGCTGATCAGCGCCTTTGTTTTCGCTACATGGATAGTATATTTCCTCTTCTTCTTATATCCGAAATTTCAAGCTTCTAGCCTGCTTCTGTAACTGTACAGGCCGTTTTGTGTCGGACCTGGTCGGAAACCCCGAAGACCGGTTTTCTCGCATCGCGGCTCATTTGTACTAATGTGGCACATACAGTGAGGCAAGCAGTAGCTAGGAAACCTTTGTTCTTACAGATATCTGTGCCATTGGCAACTACTGGAGCACAGAAGAGAGCAAGTGTAAACTGTGCGACTACGGGGAATACCAGGATGTAGAGGCTGAGTTACAGTGTAAACCTTGCGCTGGCAATAGAACCACACGGAACATGGGCGAAAGCAGTGCAGATAGCTGCATTTGTAAGTTACAGTTGAAGTTTCTCATTATTCATAAATGAGCCGCGACGCCAGAAAAATGGTCTTTGGGGTTTCCGACCAGGTCTGACACAAACCGACCTGTGCAGCTACAGAAAATGGCTAGAAGCTTGAAATTATGGATTTATGAAGAAGAGAGTTGTACTGTTGGAGAAGCAAAAACAAAGGCGCAGATCAGCTACTGCAGTTACTGCACGGCTGATCTGCGCCTTTGTTGTCGCATTCACAAAAATCCAGTTTTCTCATGACGAGGCTCATATGTAATCTTGTGTGTGTACATGTGTGTGATTCAGATGATGCTACCTGTGCTGTCATCCAAGTACAGGCCAACCTCATTATAACGCTATCTTTGGGGTCCATAGAAACAGACCGTGTTGTAAGTGAACCATGTTATAATGAGGTTATTTACTATAGATAAATAGCAAAATAATTAATTTGGGAGCCATGGCATGGCTGTGTTATATTGAAAACTGCACTATAATGAGGCGCGTTATAATGAGGTTGAAGTGTACATGTAATTTATATACCATTACATGCGAAAACTTCATGCATTAACCCTGTGAGTAAATAAACTTTTAGGGTTGTTCTTAAGGAGAGTGTATTTATTCCACATTGGTATGTGTCAGAATGCGGGGACTCTGTCCCAACATGACTGAAAAATTGTTGACTTTAACATTTAAAATTCAGAATAAGTAAACAAATCATAATTTTCCAGTTTACTGTGATCCTGGCTATGAAGTGAATCCAGATGCTGACGAGGCATGTCGACCTTGTGAGAGAGGATCGTACAAAGATAATAATGGGACAACCAAGTTTGATTCTTGTATAATGTGCGAGAATAGTAAGACCACTGACGCCAAAGCAGCGGATAAAGCTGATCTCTGCGAATATGGTAGGTGTTGGTTGAACACTAAAAGGCAATCTAGTCAGTGATATTCATTGAGGCTATGTGTGAGAGAACCAACAAATTTTGGTTCTGACACAAACCGGGCTGTACAGTCACAGAAGATGGTTAGAGGCTGGAAATTTTTGATTTAGAAAGTAGAGGAATTGTACTATCCGTGTAGCAAAAACAAAGGCACAGATCAGCTTCGCAGTTACTGCGAAGCTGATCTGATCTGCGCTTTTGTTTTCGCCTATGTTGGTTTTCCCATGCGGCAGCTCCATTAATTGTTATCATTCATTATTTGGGATGGAGAGTCAGTATGTCTTGCAAAGAATGACCCAAACATGTGGCCCACAACATTGTATTGTTAAACAGGGTTTTCCCTTCTGTTTTGATGATAATTGTTTTGTCTTTTGAGTCTTCGCTTGAGAAAGCAAACCAATCAGGTCCGACACAAACTGGCCTGTACAGTCACTGAAGCATGCTGGAAACTTGAAATTTTGGATTAAAGAAGAGGGATTGTACTATCTGTGTAGCAAATTGAAGCAAAGATGCTAATCAGCTGTGTGGTAGCTGATCTGTGCTTTTGTTTTTCACATATGTGAGTTGTTGGTTTTCTTATGAGGCAGCTCATTTTTGTTTCTGAATTATTGTTGAGTTCTTGAATTCAGGAGCTGGCAGCTTTTAAACCTTACAGAAAGTCTTTATTAGCAAGAGCTTAATATTTGCATAGCCCAGAATTCACGAACATATTTCCAAACTCACAATATTCATGCAATATTGTTTGTACAGAAATATGCGTACGAGGACAGTACTTGGTAGACAAGGTGTGCGTGCCATGTGACAAAGACTACTACCAACCTATGGAGATGCCGGACTCAAGTGTAAGCTGTACGAAATGTCCTAACATAGGAGGTACACCTCAGGGAACGGAGCAAGAGCAAACTGGGAGTGAATCAGACTGTAAACGTAAGTTTTGCCGTAATCAATTCATTACACTCTTGTTGGAAAATAATTTGCAGTGTCTCATGTCAAGAGAAGTACATGTATTCAAATTTATTGTAATCCAACTTATTTTCGTTGCTGTTAAATCTCATGACTTTGTGTCCCAGCATATTTACATGTCAGTTTACTCTCACAGATGGTGTAGCGGCCTAATTCAAGAATAATGAATAGTATATCAAAACTTGATGTACATTTTAGCTAGGATTTCTTGCGCAAATTTGCTCTACGAGACCTTTGCCTATAGGATATCACATAAGGATTTTTCTTAATATCTTATTCCAAAAGGGTGCTGCAGGCTAGAATAAAAAGAAATGTCTTACAGACATCACAAGGAAATGTTAATGTTGAAAAATGAAAAAAAAAGAACGAAAAATAGTAGATGTATTTTTTAGAAAAGTTTGTTAAATTTTACAGCAATTTGTCCTGGAGGCCAATATTTCGACTCGTCTGAAGAAAGATGTGTAGACTGTGAGCAGAGATCATATAAACCGGACTCTGACAGGTTTGGGACCTGTACGACATGCCCTGACGGCTTCACCACAGATGTGACCAGTAGCGCCAGGAAGACAGCTGAATCAGACTGCTATATACGTAAGGGATTTATTATGAAAAAAAGCCCTGTAATTTATAGAGGATCTTACACAAGCAGTCATTTCATATGAAATTTATTAAACGAGCCTTCTGCGTTTTTCTGCGAGTTTAATAAATTTCATATGAAATGACCATGAGTGTAAGATTTGTTTTATCATATGACTTTTAAAAAAGGATTTTAGAGCCTTTAAAGTGGATATATTTTCAATGAAAAATTACATTGTAACAGTTGTTATCGACGTCGTCAATGATGTTGTGTATTCCCGCAAAAGTGTTAATACATGTGGTCATAACGCTTTTATTACATGACATTATCCACTGGAAAACAGCAACATCATATGATGAACAGATTTTTCCCTAGCTGTAAAAAATAAAATTTCCAGTTGTATTGGATGAGATGATTTGTCACATCTAGTGCTATAAAGGTTTCCTATTTTATTAAATAAGGATGTCATAAATAAGACAATAAAAATGATTTTCCTACATAAGTACAAATTTTGCTCTTTCCAACATGCTTTAAATATTGGCTTGTATCTGAGTAATGTGTATTTAAGGGTTGGCTTTGTTGTGTACTACCATTGAAATGCCTGCTATCTTGCTAATTCTAAATGTCAAGTGAGTCCCCAACAGTACAGTAAAGTGAAGATGTCTGACTAGTGGTAGAGTGTTCGACTCCGGACAGTTCTTGGTTTGAACCCTACTGGCAGCAAGTTGTATCCTTGAGCAAGATAAATTTCCATAGTACATGCATGCGCGGATCCAGAGGGGGGGGACCGGGGGTCCGGACCCCCCCTGGAATTTGAAAATTTTACCTAAAAAAGGTAATTTCGGGATTTTTGGGGGGTTGGATCTCCCCTCGTCTGTGACCACAAATTACCATTTTCGTTGGACCCCCTCTCATGAAAATTTCTGGATCCGCGCATGACATGTACTGGTTAATACCCAGAGTCTGGTGGTTTCCAATGATCCCCACATTGCTGAAAAACTGAGCCGCCTCGTGGGAAAACCAACAATGTGGTTTTTAGCTCACCTGAGCCGTCAGGCTCACAAGGTGAGCTTATAGGATGGCCATGATCCGGCGTCCGTCCGTCCGTCCGTCGTCCGTCGTCCACCATTTTCAAAGATCTTCTTCTCTGAAACCGCTTGGCCAATCAAAGCCAAATTTTACATGAAGCATCTATGGGAAGGGGGAACCAATGTATATATAAATAATCCAGGTCACATGACCAAGATGGCCGCCATGCCCATATATGGTAAAAACCCTTCAAAAATCTTCTTCTCCGGAACCACTGGACCGATTTCAACCAAACTTGGCATGAAGCATCAATGACTCAAGTACTACAATGTATATATAAATCATGACCTTGCGGTGACCTTGACCTATTTTACGGCAAGGTCAACATAGGTCGCCTTTGCATTTGAATGGGAAAAATTGTTAAATTGTCATTTAAAGGAAAAATCTTGCAGAAAATGAGCAGTAGGACTGAATAGTAATGATTCTGAAAAAAATTGGGCACCAGGGGCTCATCCGCCCCCACCCCGGGGCAATATACATGTATATTATCATAATATTCAAACATCTTCTTCTCTGAAACCGCTTGGCCAATCAAAGCCAAATTTTACATGAAGCATCTATGGGAAGGGGGAACCAATGTATATATAAATAATCCAGGTCACATGACCAAGATGGCCGCCATGCCCATATATGGTAAAAACCCTTCAAAAATCTTCTTCTCCAGAACCGGTGGACCGATTTCAACAAAACTTGGCATGAAGCATCGATGGCTCAAGCACTACAATGTGTATATAATTCATGACCTTTTCATGACCTTGACCTATTTTACGGCAAGGTCAACATAGGTCGCCAATGCATTTGAATGGGGAAAACTTTTAAAATGTAATTTAAAGTGAAAGTCTTGCAGGAAATGGGAAGTAGGACTGAAAATTAATGATTCTGAAAAAAATTGGACCCCAGGGGCTCATGTGCCCCCACCCCGGGGCAATATACATGTATATTTCCATAATATATATTCAAACCTCTTCTCCTCTGAAATCGTTGGCCAATCAAAGCCAAATTTTATGTGAAGCATCTATAGAATTGAGGAATCAATGTGTATATAAATAATCTAGGTCACATGACAAGGATGGCCGCCATGCCCATATATGGTAAAAACCCATCAAAAATCTTCTTCTCTGAAACCAATAGACTGATTTCAAGGAAACTTGGCGTGAAGCATCGATGGCTAAAGTACTCCAATGTATATATAAATCATGACCCTGTGATGACCTTGACCAAGTTTATGGCAAGGTCAACATGGGTTGCCTATGCATTTGAATTGGGAAAATTGTTAAAATGTCATTTGAAGGGAAAAGCCAGCAGGAAATTGGCAAATGGACAGAATATTGAAGATTCTGAAAAAAGAAAATGGCCCAAGGGCTTCATCTGCCCCTGCACTGGAGTTAAATACCATAATATTCAAACATGTTTATTGGTATATGCAGCAGATCTCAGGTGAGCGTTTACAGGACCATTGGTCCTCTGGTCAAACAGATATGACACAAACCGGCCTGTACAGCTACAGAAGATGGCTAGAGGCTGGAAAGTTTGGTTTTAGAAAGTAGAGGAATTGTACTATCCGTGACGCGAAAACAAAGGCGCTGATCAGCTTCGCAGTAACTGCGAAGCTGATCTGCGCCTTTGTTTTCGCCTATGCAGATTGTTGGTTTTCCCATGTGGTGGCTCAATTGTTGGAATGTTAAATCTGATAACAATTTAAACAACTTTCTTCTTTTGTTTTCAGCTTTGTGTGAAGCTGGACAGTATGTAAAGGAAGAGACAAGTAACTATGTTTGTGAGCCGTGTGATGTGGATAAGTACCAGACAATACAGCACCCGGAGAAGGGCGATGTCTGCGTGGCTTGTCCGCCAACAAATAACGGAGTAAACCAAGGAACGAGACAAGGGGGAGCTAACTCCAGTGATCTTTGTGAATGTAAGTTGTGGACTTATTTGTGAGATTTTGGTACTTTTGTTACCAGTCTGAGTTTACATGTTTTTCAAGTGAACATGTGTGGAATTTCACAAGGGCTTGATGTATATTGTTTGATCATTCAGTGCTGGTGTAATGATATAGTGAAAACTCTGGCCCGTTTTATGAAGCAGGTCATCCCAGGATCAGAGCTTATATTTTATTCTCTACATTTATTCACAGCTGTCTGTCCTGCTGGCCAAGAATACAAGGAAGATACAGATGAGTGTGTTCCTTGTGCCGTGGGGAAATATAAAACAGTAGGTGACAGGTTTGGAGTATGTGCCATCTGTGACGTGGGCTTTACCACTGATGGGGAAGGAAAAACATCGGCCGCCGATTGCAGTATAAGTAAGTATCAACATTGGACGCCAATTTCAGCATAAGTAAGGATCCTGGCTTGTGGGCTTATTGTAGGACAGCATGGCTTTGAGTTTCTGACCAGTCCATAATCTCAAGTGTTCGTGGTGACCACAGTATTTTACTTAGTTCATAGATATAATCAACACACTTTGACCTTGTCAGTTTACCTCCTGTTGTATTGTCTGGTAAAAATAAGCAGTGGAGTATATATAATGTGATTACTTTGACCGTGTAGCTTTACCTTTGACATATGAGCCATGGCATGGGAAAACTAACAATCTGCATAGGCGAAAACAAAGGTGCAGATCAGAAGCTGATCAGCACCTTTGTTTTCGCCACTCGGATAGTACAATTCCTCTACTTTTTAAATCCAAAATTTCCAGCCTCTATCATCTTCTGTGACTGTACAGGTCGGTTTGTGTCGGACCTGGTCAGAATCCAAATCTTTGGTTTTCTCACGCACAGCCTCATATACATGTAGTGTATTTTCTATGGGAAGGTCAGAGGTCAAGTGGCACGGTCAAAGAAGTCTCACTATACTTGCTTTAGGCATGTTTCTAGTTACATGTGCTTCACATATGCATGTCTTGTTTACCAGGCCAGAATAGCATTATTTTAAAAATATTACCCTTTTGAAGTAGTGCCAGCAACAAATGCATATCAGTGTCAAAGGTAAAACTGCAGGGTCAACGAAATCATACAATACATGTATGGGCAATTATTTGTTTTCTGGTATTTTGTTTAAATATTCCACATCATATAACGTAATGCACCAGTCATTTGTTACCACTATACCCCTCCCCCCACCCCACCTACGGGGAAGGGTGGGGGATAGCCTGGCTAAAGTGCGGGGCAATTACTTTTGGAGTGTTACCGCAGTGCAGGGGAAATGACGGGGTTTTGACATAAGGGAGATTTTCTATTGCTAAGGGTGAGGCAAAGAGCAAAGTTTTAACCTCCAGTTTGCCCCCTGGAGGTGGGGCTTATAGCAGGGCACTGAAAGCTGAAAAGTCATAATCCCCACCCTTCCCCGTAGGTTGGGGAGCAGTGGTTACAAATGACTGGTGCATAATTATGGTTTGTTTTATGTTGTCATAGAAATCTATTTATAGTAACTGTCAATCATTCCAGGAGACTGTGATCCAGGTAGCTATGACAACGGTTCCCAGTGTGTCTTGTGTGCGTATGGATACTATCAGGAAAAGAGAACCCAGACATCTTGCGAGCCCTGTGGGACAAACCTGAACACTTCCAAGGAGGGATCCAAAAGCAAAAATGACTGCCAGGGTAATTCAGATGTTCATGATCTGAACTGATATTCAAACTATGTTAAGCCCTATTGATTTTCTTTATTAGGGTGTGATAGATAACTAGGGGCTCAAATGTCCATTTTGTATACTTTTGACCCATGCTCATGGACTGCAACTAGTACTATTTTTGATAGAAAGAATGCTTTTCCTCCTCTTCTGATTCAAGAGGAGAACGATAATAATGATATCTTGCCAAATAATGAGCAGTAAATACTGGTAAAATGCCTCTAAAGCTTTAACAGGAACAGTTGATAGTTGTAAATTATCAACTTGATATGAGCCTGTGCATAAGAAAACTAACAATTTGGGTTTCTGACCAGGTCCGACACAAACTGGCCTGTACAATCTCAGGAGCAGGCTCAAAGCTTGAAATTTCAGATTTAAGAAGAAGAGGGATTGTACTATCTGTGTAGCAAAAACAAAGGCGCTGATCAGCTTCGCGGTTACCGCGATGCTGGTCTGCACCTTTTTTTTCGCTTATGCAGATTGTTGGTTTTCTCATGCAAAGGCTCATATGTCTTTAATTGTTTTAGAATATCGCAAATGTAAGGTAATAGATATAGAAAGCCTAGGACAGGAATATGACCAAACGTATCACATGAATTTTCAAATATTGTAAACAGATGATCATTCTCATCTGGATTTTGCTTTTGAACAGAACCATTTGTGAATTTTGAATATAAAACTTGATACAATTTGACCAGAATAGTTTTTCTTTCTACTTATTTTTTATTCAGACATAACTTTTTTGTCTGCTTTCTTGAGACTTCAAAAAATTGACACAAACCTTATTGTATGATCAGGGCTGAATTTCTTAACTAGAGTATGTGGTTTGTGGGTGCAGGACATTTCGTCTAAAACCATTTGTGGTTTGTACCCAGCACCATTATAACAACAAGAACCAGATACCAAGTGCTCTGTAGATCCGAATTCCAATGTATATGGCCACCTAATCAGCTGTCTTAATTTTTTAATAAAATATTACTTGATGGTGAAAAGGCAAAATATCACAATTTCTACCATACTTCTATGTTAAGCAGCTTGCCAGTTTTTGACATACCCTGCACTTTGATGTCACCTCATACTTGTCATTGTGCATACCTGTCAACTTTTTGAAATTTCAAAGAGTGAGATTGCGCGCGACAAGCCTAAAGTGACTAGTTTTTGCGCGTATTTATCGCGCATTATGATTTTACCACAACTTTTAGGAATGAGATTTTTTAGTTAAAAATCAAGAACTTGGTCACAGAAATTAGCCATAGTAGTTACAAAACTTTCATATCAACTGGTATATATTTACACTATTTAACATTTATCATGTTTACCATCCTGAGATTTTTTTTTCCCAAAATCATGTGCCACTGAGTTTGTGTTTTTTTTTTTGTGTGTGTGTTTTTTTTTTTTGCAAAAAAATCGCGTTTTCACTACTTTTCATGCTTTAAAATACACTATGTTGCATTTTCCAAAAAGCTAATACTTGCTTTGGGGAGCGATACAAGTCCTAAAATCGCTACGTTTTGTGTATAAACTGCATTAAATCCATCAATGAGCCACCATTTTAGCATTCAACAGGTCTGTAATAGCGATTTCTTACCAAAATCCCGGTTCAGATGTGTTTTCTAGGCTTAAAAATACAAAAAAAAACACCGATCATTACACAGCATAAATCCATTGGGATGCTTCGGTCTTTTCCATTCAGTGTGTATTGGAATTCCGCCTATCTAAAAATAGTCACAATTCAGGTATTTTTATCTCGCGAGCGCGTGACTCGCTAAATTAAGAAACTCGCCAGAGGGCGCAGTTTCACAATCATAAACAAAAATAGCGAATGGAAATTCCAAGCGTGAGATAGCTGAAAAATCGTGTTTTTTAGCGATTTTAGCCAATTCGTGCGTGTGATGAATTCCTGGACTCGAATTCGTGTCAGACACGATTGATTCGTGTGTGTTGACAGGTATGCATTGTGATGTCACTGTACTGTTGACTACCCAAAATACCAAACTTTGCCATGACTATTGTTTTTACTTCCATTTTATAGCTTTCTGTGGGGCTGGTTTACAAATATCAGACCCAGAACAGCCAACCAACTGTACAGCCTGCCCCATGGGGTACTATAAGGCAGCGCCCAGCTATGACCCCTGTGCACCATGTCAAACTGATCGTACCTCTAATGAGGAGAGAACAGCCTGTGACGTATGTAAGTATCAACTGTGCTGCCCCCTACCCCATCCCTGGGGTACTACAAGACCGTGCCCAGCTATAACCCCTATGTACAATGTCAAACTGACGATACCTCTAATTAGGAGAGAACAGCATGTGACGTATGTAAGTATCAACTGTACTGCCCCATCCCTGGGGTACTACCAGACCGTGCCCAGCTATAACCCCTATGTACCATGTCAAACTGACCGTACCTCTAATTAGGATAGAACAGCATGTGATGTATGTAAGTATCAACTGTACTGCCCCCCACCCCATCCCTGGGGTACTACAAGACTATTCCCAGCTATAACCCCTATGTACCATGTGAAACTGACCATCCCTCTAATTAGGATAGAACAGCATGTGACGTATGTAAGTATCAAGTGTACTGCCCCCCACCCCATCCCTGGGGTACTACAAGACCGTGCCCAGCTATAACCCCTATGTACAATGTCAAACTGACCATACCTCTAATTAGGAGAGAACAGCATGTGACGTATGTAAGTATCAACTGTACTGCCCCCCACCCCATCCCTGGGGTACTACAAGACCACACCCAGCTATAACCCCGATGTACCATGTGAAACTGACCATACCTCTAATGAGGAGAGAACAGCCTGTGACGTGTGTAAGTATCAACTGTACTATTCCTCACCCCATCCCTGGGGTACTACAAGGTCGCACCCAGCCCCAGCCTGCCCCATAGGGTACTACAAAGCTGCACCCAGCTGTGACCCCTGTGTACCACAGTCCATGTGAAACTGACTATACCTCTAATGAGGAGAGGACACCCTGTGATAATATATGTAAGTATCAACTGTACTGCCCACCATCCCTGGGGTACCACAAGGCCACACCCAGCTATGGTACCTGTGTACCATGTGAAACTGACATACCTCTATTGAGGAGAGAATAGCCTTCAATGTATGTAAGTACCATCTGTACTGCCCCCCACCCATCCCTGGAGTACCACAAGGCTGCACCCAGCTTTGTGTACTCCTGTGTAACATATGATACTGACTCTACCTCTAATGAGGAGAGAACAGTCTGTGATGTGTGTATCAACTGTACTGCCCATCACCCCATCACTGGGCCCAAGGTTATAAAACTTTTTTCATGTTCAGCTCAGCTGAGCTTGAAATTTCAAATCCTCATAAATACTGAAATAGCCCAAATATATTGTCATTGAAGGTTTAGAACTCCAAAGCCTGTAATTTATCCTGCTAATAAATGTTAAAATGCCAACAATTGTTGGCATTTTAACATTTATGAGCAGGATAAATTTTAGTCTCAGCTGAGCTGAGCATGAAAAAAGTTTTATAACCTCGGGGCCTGGTGTACTACTAGGCAGCACCCAGCTATGACCCCTGCACACTGTGTGGCTGATGAAACCTGTAATGAAGAGAGAAGGGCCTGTGACGTGTAAGTATCAACTATACTGCCCCCACCCCATCCCTAGGGTACTACAAGACCGTGCCCAGCTACGACCACTGTGTACCATGTGAAACTGATAAAACCTATATGAGGAGATAACAGCCTGGGATGTATGTAAGTACCAACTTTACTGTCCCCCACCCCACCACAGCCTGCAACATATGCTAGTACCAACTAAAATCAAATTTGGTTACTCTGTTGCTGGACAGTGCTTCAGTTGGTATTATATCCAGTTTGTATTGATGCAGGCTGGAGATTGACCTCAGCGTCTGGCACACTTCTTTTTATGAAGATTATTTTTGTGAAGAAAATTTTATAAGCCGTTTATCCTTTCTGCTGATTGCAGAAGAAAAATTTTTATTTGCAAAAGAAATGGCACTGTAAATTAAATATCAAGTCCAGCAGAACAAACTAGCAGCAGTTATATCTGTTGTGCACATATATTTACAAAAAAATCTGTATGTTTGCTTACCTACCTGTGTTAATTATTTTGTATAAATTTTTGTATTTCAGACTTTTGCTCCCCCGGCAAGGAACATGTTCTGGGTCCTGACGGAGAAGCATGTGTGGAATGTGTTGCTGGTACATATAAGAATTCATCGGGAAATACAGAATGTTTGGATTGTCCACCAGGGGTGACTAACACCGAAACTGGTCAAACCACATGTGACACATGTAAGAATGTTTGAAAATGTTCAGTTTTTGTTGTGTTTATGTGTAAATGTACCAACTACATGTACTCGTATAAGTGTACTTACTTATATTAATTTCAAAATAATAGTTTATTGTCAACATACTCAGTATTTTCAGTTTACAGTAAATGGTTTACATATTGTGGTGTATTGTGAATTTTTATGTTTTTTTGAGAACCCTTTTTCATGCATTTACGATTTGATTTTGTTATAATGTATTTTTCATCTCTTTGTGAACTTGCTATAAATTTACATTCATTATGAACTTCTTTATGTATTTTTAGTGCATTGTGAACCTGGAAAATATCCAAAGGATGGCAAATGTGAACTGTGTGAGACTGGTAGCTATAAGATGGCGGCTGGTAATGAGGATTGTACAGTCTGTCCTGTGTGGACAACCACCCCTGGTGAGGGGACAGTCTCTCAGGATGGATGTAGCAGAGGTAGGTCACTATAAGGAGGTGAATGGTAATCAGGTGTGTACAGTCTGTCCTGACTGGATTACCACTACAGGAGAAGGGACAGTCTCTCAGGATGGATGTTGTGGAGGTAGGGTTACATAAATGTTTTATTGGTCTCAATTATCAGAAAGAATGTACACCTAATAATAAAAAAACAGCTTGGCCAAGAACACTTGGTTAGTGTAGGATAACTGATCACTATCCTGACCTGACATCACATCCCGATATTTACTAACAGCATAAAGCACAGGCGCTTGAAGTTAATACCATAAATCATTAAAATATGCCCTAGAATGACAGTGTCTACATGGCGATACCGTAGACTTTGTATTGCCATGTAGACACTTATTTGAAGCACTATTTTTATGATTTATGGCCGTAACTTCAAGCGCCTGTGCATAAAGCAATTAAATCAGATAATAATAATTTTTATGATAATAATTATAGTAGTAGTAATGATAATAATAACAATCATGAAAAAATCATGTATATTTCTTGAAAATAATGTATTTTTAGGAATACTAATTTTCCATCCAGCCGTCCTTGGAATACAGACTAATGATAAACAAACAATATTCTTTTTCAGTGGTTTGTAATATCGGCTCATACAGAGAAGGGGAGACGACCTGTGTGGGTTGTCCTTTGGACAAGTACCAAGACAAGATTGGTCAGACTGGTTGTATTGGTTGCCAGGGTGGCAAGGTTACCATGACAACAAACTCTACTAAAGCAACAGACTGTGTCCGTAAGTATCATGAATAGCATAATTTTCGTAACCTCATGCTAACTAACTCAAATATTTTTGATTTTCATGAATTGAGTTTGGATTTTCGTTGGTTACTTTTTTGAAATCAGTTTTTTACTCTTAAATTGTGGGTACATGTACTTCAGTGCTGGATATATGAACTACCAGGTAAGAAATCAAGGGGCATATCATATCATCATGAGAAAACCGAATTAATGTCTATGCGAAAACAAAGACGCAGATCAGCTGTGCAGTAACTGCACAGCTGATCAGCGCCTTTGTTTTCGCCATTCGGGTAATACAATTCCTCTTCTACTTAAATGCAAAATTTCAAGGTTCAAGCTTTCCTCTGTGACTGTACAGGCCGGTTTGTGTCGGACCAGGCCGGAAATCCCGAAGACCGGTGTTCTGGCGTCGCGGCCTCATATGATAATAGCGCCTTTGTTAAAGACTTGTCAGCCTGGACAATTCCACCAAATACTCCTTCTTACACAACCTATCATGTTACAGCCGAGTGTGGAGAGGGGCAGGAATACAATGCCAACACAAGAGATTGTGACCCCTGTAAGCAGAGATACTACAAAGACGGCGTTGGCAACAATAAAGCATGTATAGAGTGTCCCCTTGACAAGACAACTGTCGGAACAGGGTCGACCAGTATAGCAGACTGCACAGAGGGTGAGCATTGTCACATCCTCACCTTCAAATAGTAAAAACTGTTCCTTTATTATGTAAGAGCAGTGAAAGAGCAAGAAAAGGGCTATGGCTATGAAAGCCTCCACTGTGGCTCTATTAGTCTGACAACATGGAGCCAGAGAGATTGACTGTTATTTGACAGTCAGTTTGACTGTAAAATGTTACTCTTGTGTTGCTTGGAACCTATCCATTGTTATACAGCCATAGTAATGGCTTGAAGTTTATGATACCGATAATTAATCCTGCTTAAGAGCAAAAAGTTTGGCAGGTCAGTGAAGTAGGTAGAATGGCATACAAAATTTGTACAGACCAGATTGCTGAATTTTTCAGTCAGTAGTTACATGTATTTGAGTATCCAAATTTTATACATGCTTATATTTGAGCAGCGTCATGAGAAAACCGAAACTTGCATATGCGAAAACAAAGATGCAGATCAGCTGTGCAGTAACTGCACAGCTGATCAGTGCCTTTGTTTTTGCTACTTGGATAGTACAATTCCTCTTCTACTTATAGCCAAAATTTCAAGCGTTTAGCCTGCTTCTGTGACTGTACAGGCCAGTTTGTGTCGCACCTGGTTTGAAACCCCGAAGACCAGTTTTCTGGTGTTGCAGCTCATGTGCTTATATTTCATTCAGATGATTGCAATCCTGGTAAAAAGGTTACCATGGTTGCCGGCAAGGTAGTTTGTGTCCCTTGTCCAAAGGGAGAATACCAACCAGACAGGTCCCAGACAGAGTGCATCACTTGTCCTGCTGATAAAAAGACGACAGAAAATACTGGCAGTACTAAACTATCACAATGTATTGGTAAGTCAGAGAATGAATTGATCTGTTTACTTAGTCGTATGAAATGATATGCTTTCATAGTTGTCGGAAATGATCATTGTACACAATCGTCTGTTTACATAGTTATTTGAAATGGTCAGTTTACAAAGTTAAATGGTCAGTTTGCATGTAAATGTGAAATGGTCAGTTTACATAATTGTCTAACTAAAAATGGTCTGTTAATCAGTTGTCTAAAATGGTCAGTTTACACAGTTGTGTGAAATTGTCTGTTTACATAGTCATATGAAATGTTCTGTTTATATAGTTGTCTAAAATGGTCAGTTTTCCACAGTTGTGTGAAATGGTCTGTTTCAAAGTTGTAAGAAATGGTCTGTTTATCTAGGTGTAAGAAATGGACTGTTTACTTGGGTGTAAGAAATGGTCTGTTTACTTTGGTGTAAGAAATGGTCTGTTTACTTAGGTGTAAGAAATGGACTGTTTACTTAAGTGTAAGAAATGGTTTGTTTACATAGCTGTAAGAAATGGTCTGTTTACCTTGGTGTAGGATATGGTCTGTTTACTTAGGTGTAAGAAATGGTCTGTTAACCTAGGTGTACAACAAATCGTGTACAATATGCACTTGCATTAAATGAGCCGCATTGTGAACAAGAAAATTATAGCATGTTCTTAGTAACATGCTATACGGAGGGGTTCATAGAAATTTAGAAGTTTAAAATAATATGAGATTGTGATAGAAGTCTACACCGACAAGAAGAATGAGTCCTTTAGTAACCTGTAGTGCATTTTGATACTAAATAAAACAGACAATGTGTTAAACCGTGAATGGTTTCATCACCACGTGTGAAAATTTGTTGACTTGGCCTTTAAATAACTTGGCGTTGTGTGATGTAACCTAAATCCGTACTATAAGAATTCTGGTTGCATGACGGGTACATGTATGCAGGATGCATCGGGTACGGTTTTCCTGCGTTCTAAGTAAATCACAATTAATATTGTAATTGTTGTGCACATAAAATTCTTCACATGCTACTGTGTGGTGACCCATGAGTAGCTTTGAATTTTTAAAGCTTTCTATGTCCGTTCCGGACACTATTGGTTCGTTTCGGACAGTTTCGGTCCAATCCGGTAAATCGTGATAGCGCATGTCAATCATCTATGACAGCGGACGTGAACGAGAACACTGTATTAGAAACAACATAATTTTACATTCACCATTTTTAGCTCGCCTGTACGAAAGTACAGGAAGAGCTATTGCAGTCACCCCGGCGTCGGCGTCGGCGTTGGCGTTAGCGTCGGCGTCGGCGTTGCTCAAAATGTTAAAGTTTTTGGTTAAAGTTTTTATGAGTCTATATCTCTTGAAGTTGTTGATGGATCAAGTTGATACTTTGCATGTTGGTAGATATTGGTCTGAAGTTTTATGCTGTACCATCATGACCCACCTGGGTGACCTTGAGGTCAAGGTCACGGACTTAGAAATTTTTTGTTTAAGTTTTTGGTTAAAGTTTTTATAAGTCTATATCTCTTGAAGTTGTTGATGGATCAGGTTGATACTTTGCATGTTGGTACATATTGGTCTGATGTTTTATTCTGTACCATCATGACCCACCTGGGTGACCTTGAGGTCAAGGTTACGGACTTAGAAATTTTGTGTTAGAGTTTTTGGTTAAAGTTTTTATAAGTCTATATCTCTTGAATATGTAGAGGGATCAAGTTGATACTTTGCATGTTGGTAGATATTGGTCTGAAGTTTTATGCTGTACCATCATGACCCACCTGGGTGACCTTGTTCAGACTTTGAAATTTTATGTTAAAGCTTTTGCTTAAAGCGTTTTGAACTGTATATTGCTGGAACAAATGGATGGATCTAGTTGATACTTTGCTGTTAGATAATATATTTTTTTATTATGCTGTAGCATCTCGACTCACCTGTGGTCAAGGTCACAGACTTAGATTTTAGGTTATAAGTCTATATCAAATATGTAGATGGATCAAGTTGAACTTAGCGTGTTGGTAGATATTGGTCTGAAGTTTTATGCTGTACCATCACAACCCACCTGAGTGACAATGAGGTCAATGTCTTTGGTCGTAGATTTAATAGATTTAGTGACAAAGCACAAGTCAGGCGAGCTACGCTGTCCTGCGACAGCTCTTATTGCATTATCGGCTGGTTTCCTGCTGACAAAAATCAATATTGGAAAAACAGATAACCAGAACCCCCCTCAGGGGGGTTTGTGGTTACCTGCATTTCCAATATTGATTTTTTAAAGCTGGGAACCAGCGAATAATGCAAAAATGGTGAATGGATCGTTTTCCGATAAACACCGATAAATAGGTCAACTAGAGAGTTCGTCCAAATATTATAATTTAAAAACATTTGAAACTAAGCAACACTACTGAATATTATTAAACAATACATCTCCAGGTTAATTTTATCATAAGCATCATATTTACTGATCTTGTTAGCGTGAGGAAAATAAATTTATTTATCGAAATGAAAGTGACTAAAATGGCCGACAAAACAAACTCTAGCCTACATGTAGTCTAGCCTCGAAGTGCATGAGGCCCAAGAAAGGGAATTCAATATCGTGCATTGAAACAGTATTGAAAAATGCACCTTCATAAACCCATAAGGAGCCTTATTACGTCAAATGATTGACAGAATACTGAAAACATATGGAGAGGTCAATACTACGGTTAAACACTTCCCTCCTGAAAACCCAGCATTTTGCATATGTGAAAGCAAAGATGCAGATCTGATTCGCAATTCGCTTTGCAGTATCTGCGAATCTGATCAGCACCTTTGTTCTTTCACTACATGTACAATTACTCTACTTTCTAAATATAAAAATACAGCCTCCAGCTATCTTCTGTGCTTGTACAGCTCGATTTGTGTAGACCCTGTTTGGAAACCACAAAGTTGGTTTTCTTATGATGTGGTTCAGGTGTTCAAAGGAAGGATTTCTCACTAAGTTACTCATTTGACAGTTTATTTCATTTTCAGTACAATGTCAGCCGGGTTACGAGCTGATCTACCCTATCGCGGCCAATACAGCAGCACCATGTAGACCATGTGAAGTAGGATACTATAATCCTGGAGACTTGAACAAGTGTGCCCGATGCCCAGAAGGTTTTATATCATCCACACTTGGCCAGTCTAACTGCACATTACCAGGTAGGCACACTGTATAAACATTTCTGAAATATATAATATATTGTACTTTTTAATAGGATTGAATAATGTTTGGTGTTTTTCTCAACAGTTCTAAGTATGGTTAAGGGATAACTGTATTAAATTTTTTCATTTTGGGCATGTCGTTTCTGATGCATTAATATCTGCTGGGACCTGAAGAAGGCATTGAAACCAGAGCCTGCATTGAAAACCATGAAAACCATTTTTGATCCCCTGGATCAAAAATGGTTTTCATGGTTTTCAATGCAGGATCCGGTTTCAATGCCTTCTTCAGGTCCCAGCAGATATTAATGCATATATAGTATATTGTTTGTTTGAATATTGTATGAATTGTGTTAAAAGAAGCAATATGTATAGTTAGTCGACCGCAAATTTGTTTTTATGCTTACAGTTCTAATCTTTGGTGTTTCTAGCATCTGTAATTTTAAAAAGTTTTGCTAAGGCTAGTTCCTTAAAGGCTTTGAAGCTGGTTTTCTGTCTACAGAGCACTCAATCAATCACTTAATCAATCAATCACATCTGTTTCCAGATTCCAAACCAAAGCCACAACCGATAACTGTCAACCTGTTCTTCGTATTCATATATCGTGTGGCTACGACCTGTTCAGATGACTCGCTGGCTATCATCCAGGCAAACATACAGAGCACAATCCTAACTGGTATAAGTAAGAGAAGGACTAGATACACAGGGCTGTGTGGGATAAATTCTTCTTCTTGCGGTGTTTCGGTTAACGTTAGAAAATCGTCATGTTCACTGTTGTCAGCGGGCCGACGTAGAAAGAGAGAGGTCAGCCATAACTTAGAGGTTGAAGTTACGATGCAAAATGTTTCGTAAGTTTTTAGGGCAGCTGTTTTGATTGATCACATACATGTGCTATCTTTCCAGTTTTTGAAAAGATTTGTAGAAATTTGATATGATTTAGTTACACATATGAGCCGCCTCATGGGAAAACCAACAATCTGCATAGGCGAAAACAAAGACGCAGATCAGCTTCGCGGTAACCGCGAAGCTGATCAGCGTCTTTGTTTTCGCAACACGGATATTACACTTCATCTTCTTACTAAATCCAAAATTTCAAGCTTCTAGCCTGCTTCTGTGCTTGTACAGGCCGGTTTGTGTCGGACCTGTTCGGAAACCACATTGTTGGTTTTCCCACGAGGCGGCTCATATCTGTTTGTGGTGCCAGTGGTGGTGTTTTACACCCCACCCAGCAGCTTGGTCATATGGAGTTTATAAGTTTAACTCCCATCAGAAAGACTGGAGAATTGGAAGCCTTGGAACAGAAATTTTCATGTAATTTTTATTTCAAGAAGTTTCCATTTCCGAAATCATTTGTGATGTCTTAAATTTGTGAAGAAGTGTTTGTGTTGTCTTATGGCATATGGGGATACTTTAGCTAGAGCCTTGAGGCATCTAAGTTGCAAATATTCTTAAAAATCAAGTTCTTGCAAATATTTCAGAACTTACAGTATGCAAAGCAGGTGACTTAACCACATGCTTCTGATAGATGAATAACCCAAAAGTCATTATTTGGCAGTATAAGTAAATACAGGTGATTAAGCCTTTTGGCAGCTATGTTCACATGTTTCTACGCATTTCAAAGCTCTTGGTCTTAATCATATTTTAAATCACTTACACAATGCTTTTATAGCCCTTTGAAAAACACAGCCCCCAGCCCCTTGTAATAGTGGAGACTTTGGCTTTTGCACTGGCAGATTTAGAGGGGGTTCGCGTTCGCTCAAACCTCTCTCTGGAGCAAAATTATTTCATTTTCATGGAAAATTTCAAGAAATTTGTATGAAATTAGGCAAACAAAACCCACCTTTCTTAATTTGAACCCCATCTTCAGAAATCCTGGATTCACGCCTGTTTTGTCCACTCAACCCCTACTTACATCTTCATATTGTGGAAACAACAGCCCCCCCCCCCCACCCCCACCCCAGCATGCTTTATTATTAGACTGTCCTCCTTGCCTACATAACACAAATTCAAAATATTTCCTCTGCATTTCAGGTACTGTACCTGGCTAGGGCTTATTTTTGCACTAAAGCATAGATTGTGGGTTTGCCTTCTAATTTATGCAAGATGGTTCTAATACTGTAAATTCGGAATTTTTCGCTTGATTTTATTTCGAGATTTTTTGTTTTCTGATTTATTCGCAAGGTTTTGAATTCGCTAACAAGTGTTCATGTAGTCTTTATGGCTATAAGAAGTTCTTTATTACCGAAAATCTTGAATTTCCGAGACACAAAATGCGCAAATATTCATGAAATAAAGTTCTGTTAAACATTCCTGAACTTACATTTTATACCCACAATCAATGTTTTAAGCAAAAAGATAATAGATATCAAAAAATATTATCAGCTGGCAATAAAGGCAACTGAACATTTTCATTTTTACATTCAACAGCCATATTTTCGTACTTGGCAAATGTTATATCTTACAGGAACATAGTTACAGATACTGAGGAAAACAATGTCTTAGATACTAAAACAGTGGTAACATCCATCATTGAGTCAAACCCAGATGAATTTTCACCTGTGGTAAGTCGTTTAGGTACCATTTTGGAAGCAAATTTGAAATATTAAACACAAAGTGCACATTATAGAACGAATACGGTATACATGTAATTTCTTTATTCAAACAATCAAATCTTCCTGGACTTCTTTTCTCTTTGTCTTAATCACTCAGTCGTCTCACCGCTGTGTCTGGTGTGGGCTCGAGCCCACCTCTGGCCACATGTGAGACAAGCTAAGTTCTGCTTGTGGGTGTGCCAGGCGGTTTTTCACGGGGTCCTCCTGTTTTCGCCCACCTACTGATTGGCCTGTCTCATATGAGCTGAAATAATCTTGAAAGGGACATAACACTGAAAAAAAAATCTCTTTGTGTCATCAGGTTAACATCAGGTGAATGTCAATGTATACTCCATTACACGCCACTTTTATTTAGTGAAAACGTGGTTTACTGTGGTAAACATTTTTTCTCATTTTTTGCTCCAAAACATAGAGGCAGCTCTAACGAGTACCCACAATCAATGTTTTGAGCAAAAATTAAAAAAAAAGAAGAAAAAAAAAATCAGTTGAATGTGTTAAATTTTTACAGGTTCAAAAAAGTATACATTACGAAAACTTGCTAATGTAATATACAGAGATTTTTTCAGCTGTAAAAAAATGAAAATTCCATTAGAAAAATTTTGATATTGTCAATATTTGAGTTCAAAATATTGATAGTGGTTACACGTTAGAACCGCCTCGGTCGTTAGAACCGCCTCACCGGGGCGGTTCTAACGAGTTCCCACAATCTATATTTGGGATCAATAATAATTAAAATATGTATACCCCTGTAAATCCCAGTTTTACTATATAAAAGTGGGGTATAAGGGGGTATATATTGCACGGACATGTTTTCCTGATGTATTTCATGGACATGGGCATGATTTTGTAATGTGAATCATTCCATCCTTTCTTTCCAGGACGGACAGATAGAGTATGGCAGTTTAACGGCCCCAGCCACCCAAACTCCAGTGTGTGAACCAGGCTACACGGTGTCTGGAGATACTTGTGGTAACATTATTAATTGGTTGAGAGAGAAAAATATATATGGTTTTGTCAAACAGACGCGAATTCTTTCTTGGGAGAATGTTGGCCTAGTGGTTAGTCGGTGGCGGGTTTAGAGGGGGTTCTGATGGTTGGCTTGAACCCCCCTCTGGGGCCAGATTGCTTTAATTTCATGAGGAAATTTATGAGAAACCAGATAAAATGTCGACAATGAACCCCCTCTTGATGGATTTGAACCCCCTTCTGCAGATCCTGGATCTGGCCCTCTTAGTGTGTCAGACTTTGAATTGAGAGGTTGGGTGTTCAAGCCCAACTCATGCCATGTTGTATCCTAGAGCAAGACACAAGTACTGTAAAAAATCTATTAATCTGGTTAATGCCCAGGAAGTGACTGATTCATCCCTACATGATTGAAAAGTTATTGACTGAATTAATTACAGGTGCCTAGCAGTCAGGGACTGGAATAGCGGGTCAGATACCAGGACATGATAGCAATGACAAGCTTCATGCTTACTAAAATGATCTCTATTTATTGTAGAGGCCTGTCAGCCAGGGATGTACTGGAGTAGTGGGCCAGAAACGTGTGAACTTTTGTGTAAATCAGTACCAGTACACAACAGCTGCGACAAGCTGTAAAATGTGCTCAGACTTTATGTATTATGATGTTCTCTATTTATTGTAGAGGCTTGTCAGCCAGGGATGTACTGGAGTAGTGGGACAGAAACGTGTGAACTGTGGTGTCAATCAGTACCAGTACACAACAGCCCCAACAAGCTGTAAAATGTGCTCAGACTTTATGTATTATGATGTTCCCTATTTATTGTAGAGGCTTGTCAGCCAGGGATGTACTGGAGTAGCGGGACAGAAACTTGTATGAACTGTAGTGTCAATCAGTACCAGGACATGGAGGCCATGACAAGCTGTAAACTGCACTTACATATAATGCACTGCACTTACATATGATCTCAATTAATTAGGGATGCCTGTCAGACAGAGACATACTGGAGAAATGGGACAGAAACCTGTGTAAACTCTGGAGTCGATCTATACCAGGACATGATAGCCATATGACAAGCTCTGTGGTTACATTAAAATGATGTTCTCTATTTATTCTAGAGGCTTGTCAGCCAGGGACATACTCGAGTAGCGGTACAGAAACTTGACGTTGTATGAACTGTGGTATCAATCAATACCAGAACATGACATGCTCTGTGGTTACATTAAAGTGTTGTTCTCTATTTATTGTAGAGCATGTCAGTCAGGGAAATACTGCAGTAGCCTTACAGAAACTTGTGTGAACTGTAGTGTCATTCAGCCGTAACAAGTCCTGTGCTTACATATAATGATGATCTCTATTTATTGTAGAGGCTTGTCAGCCAGGGATGTACTGGAGTAGTGGGACAGAAACCTGTGTGAACTTTAGTGTCAATCAGTACCAGGACATAACAGCCCTGTGCTTACATATTATGATGTTATTTATTTATTGTAGAGGCTCTCTCTGAAAATGTGTTACCTCTTATTACAGTTGCCTGTCAGCCAGGGATGTACTGGAGTAGCGGGACAGAAACCTGTGTGAACTGTACTGTCAATCAGTACCAGGACATGGAGGCCATGACAAGCTGTAAACTGTGCCCGGCACTTACATATAACGATGACGAAGGCTCTAATTCATTAAATGCTTGTAAATGTAAGTCAGTTGGACCTTTAGGCTGCATCAAAGCAAAAACAAAAAAGTAAATAATATATAGATAGAAAATGAAAATAAGAAAAGATGGATAGCAATATGTTATTGCTACTTAAATACAAGAACAATTTCCCGCTAACTCTAAACTAACTCTGTTTTTTCCAACTAAAAAATTCTCCCTGCTTGATCACTTTTGTGGCTTTACAGCCTTTTCTCCATTACCACATTATATAAAAAAAAAACAACATGCCCATGCAATGAACAGAGATTTTCAAAGTTGTGAAAATTGAAAATTTTCAGTACAAAATATTTGATATTTTTCATACTTTTGCTCAAATCATAGATTGTGGGTACACATTAGAACCGCCTCACTGAGACGATTCTAACGAGTACCCACAATCTATGTTTTGGAGCAAAAATAAGAAAAAATAGGTATACCCCAGCAAACCCCAGTTCTTCAATATAAAATGAGTTTTAGAGGGAATTTATTACATGAACATGTTTTCCTGATGAGGATCGAACCCCATAAGAGTACCGTTTTGTGTCTGTGAGCATGGCACATTTACTCCCTAATGTACTGATTAATACCCAGGAAGTGATGGCTCCATTCCAACATGACTGAAAACTTTAGACAGGATCGTTAACCCACAAAACAAACAAACTTACCAGGAGCTCTTCTGTATTTCAGCATATTGTGTAGAGAATCCTGACTACTGCCATGGACATGGGAATTGTACAGAAACTGGTCGTAAAACTGCCTCTTGTACTTGTGCAACAGATTATGTAGGGGACAGATGTGATGCTTTGAGTAAGTTCTGTACTTGTGCAGTAGATTATATAGGGGACAGATGTGTTGCTTTGAGTAAGTTCTGTACTTGTGCAGCAGATTATATAGGGGACAGATGTGTTGCTTCGAGTAAGTTCTGTACTTGTGCAGCAGATTATATAGGGGACAGATGTGATGCTTTGAGTAAGTTCTGTGCTTGTGCAACAGATTATATAGGGGACAGATGTGATGATTTGAGTAAGTTCTGTACTTGTGCAACAGATTATAAAGGGGACAGATGTGATGCTTTGAGTAAGTTCTGTACTTGTGCAACAGATTATATAGGGGACAGATGTGATGCTTTGAGTAAGTTCTGTGCTTGTGCAACAGATTATATAGGGGACAGATGTGATGCTTTGAGTAAGTTCTATACTTGTGCAGCAGATTATATAGGGGACAGGTGTGATGCTTTGAGTAAGTTTTGTACTTGTGCAGCAGATTACATAGGGGACAGATGTGATGCTTTGAGTAAGTTCTGTACTTGCGCAACAGATTATAAAGGGGACAGATGTGATGCTTTGAGTAAGTTCTGTTCTTGTGCAACAGATTATATAGGGGACAGATGTGTTGCTTTCAGTAAGTTCTGTACTTGTGCAACAGATTATATAGGGGACAGATGTGATGCTTTGAGTAAGTTCTGTACTTGTGCAACAGATTATATAGGGGACAGATGTGATGCTTTGAGTAAGTTCTATACTTTTGCAACAGATTATATAGGGGACAGATGTGATGCTTTGAGTAAGTTCTGTACTTGTGCAACAGATTATATAGGGGACAGATGTGATGCTTTGAGTAAGTTCTGTACTTGTGCAGCAGATTATATAGGGGACAGATGTGATGCTTTGAGTAAGTTCTGTACTTGTGCAGCAGATTATATAGGGGACAGATGTGATGCTTTGAGTAAGTTCTGACTTGTGCAACAGATTATATAGGGGACAGATGTGATGCTTTGAGTAAGTTCTGTACTTGTGCAGCAGATTATATAGGGGACAGATGTGATGCTTTGAGTAAGTTCTGTACTTATGCAACAGATTGTATAGGGGACAGATGTGATGCTTTGAGTAAGTTCTGTACTTGTGCAGCAGATTATATAGGGGACAGATGTGATGCTTTGAGTAAGTTCTGTACTTGTGCAACAGATTATATAGGGGACAGATGTGATGCTTTGAGTAAGTTCTGTACTTGTGCAGCAGATTATATAGGGGACAGATGTGATGCTTTGAGTAAGTTCTGTACTTGTGCAGCAGATTATATAGGGGACAGATGTGATGCTTTGAGTAAGTTTTGTACTTGTGCAACAGATTGTATAGGGGACAGGTGTGTTGCTTTCAGTAAGTTCTGTACTTGTGCAACAGATTATATAGGGGACAGATGTGATGCTTTGAGTAAGTTCTGTACTTGTGCAGCAGATTATATAGGGAACAGATGTGATGCTTTGAGTAAGTTCTGTACTTGTGCAACAGATTATAAAGGGGACAGATGTGATGCTTTGAGTAAGTTCTGTACTTGTGCAGCAGATTATATAGGGGACAGATGTGATGCTTTGAGTAAGTTCTGTACTTGTGCAACAGATTGTATAGGGGGCAGGTGTTGCTTTCAGTAAGTTCTGTACTTGTGCAACAGATTATATAGGGGACAGATGTGTTGCTTTGAGTTCTGTGTTTAACTTGCCATTAGTAATGTTTTATGTCTATTATCTAGCTCAGCAATTTTTCAGGCATTTTGAATTGTGCCTTTGAATTCATTGGATACGACCCAATAATGGCCAAAATGACATTTGTCAGTTTTTAGCTCACCTGAGCCATAGGCTCAAAGGTGAGCTTATAGTATAGGGAGGCATCCGGCATCTGTGCGTCGTACGTCGTCGTCGTCAACATTTTCAAATGACTTCTCCTCTGAAGCTGCCAGGCCGAATCTTTTCATATTTTAGTCCTCCCTGTTTTAGGCAACTTTTGTCAAAATCGCTTTATTCGTTTGGTTGCTATAGCAACGTAAAGGGTAAATTTTTGAAAAAATATTCAAAAATTTTCTTTTCAGAAGCTGTAAGGCAGATGAAGCTGAAACTTTGCATACATGCTTATTATATTAGCCTCTACAAAGTTTGTGTTTTTTATTGTCCTTGTCCCACTACTTTGGTTGCTATGGCAACTTTAAGTTTCCATTGACTTATAAGACGAAAAGCGGAAAATTGCAATTTCTGCCATTTCGCTTGAAATATTTGAGTTTTGTTTTTACGTAAATGTTTGTTGACTAGACCTCCACAATTTTGGCAATTTTGTCATAATTGCGTAATTATTTTGGTTGCTAGAGCAATGTAAGGGTGAATTTATGAAAAAATATTTAAAAATCTTCAGAGGCTGTAAGGAGGATGAAGCTGAAACTGTACATGCATGCTTATGACATTAACCTCTACAAAGTTTGTGTTTTTATTGTCCTTGTCCAACTACTTTGGTTGCTTTGGCAACTTGAAGTTTCCATTGTCTTATACGGGGAAAAGTGGGAATTGTCAATTTCTGTTGTTTCACTGGGGATATTTGAATTTTATTTTTACATGAACATTTGTTCAGTGGCCCTCCATGATTTTATGTGACTTTTGTTTAAATTGCTTAATTTGATAGGTTGCTATGTCAACATAAAGGATGAATTTTTGAAAAAATTCAACTTATTCTCTGAGCCATGAGGCGGAGTCTCTCCATATTTTTTACTCTCAGGTGAGCGATCGTTGCCCTTGGGCTACTTGTTTATGTACAATATATCAGGTCTGTAGTGTAAGACCATTTTTAACACGTTAGTTAGTACATATGTGTAAGTAGTACATATGTGTAAGAGAGTGGTCATAACACAGGAGCGTGATTGCCTTGTCGTTTGTGCGTCTGACAGCAGATCAGGAGGCCAGAGTAACACCCCAGGAAGTGGTGGCTCTGTCCCAACATTTCTGAAAAATTGATATCTTGGGCTTTAAACGATGGAACAAACAGTCAAACATTAAAATTACTTAACAGAAATGCAATATGGAAGTCTGACATTTGAATATGGTAACTGTCAAAATAGTTAAATATTTTTGATAATATTTGTTGTTCAGCTTCTTGAGATTTGTCTTTTACCAATTTAGCCATTCATACTTTTCAATTTTGTTCATCATAGTATTCTGTCGTGCAAATCCCAACTACTGCAACGGACATGGGACATGCCTTGAAACAACCCCTACGACTGGAGTGTGTTCATGTGACACAGGTTATTTCGGCGATCATTGTCAGAACCTGCGTAAGTACTGTGAAATTAACTTCATTAGAGTAAGAATAGAAGGTCCAGGTCCCGAGGTTATAAAACTTTTTTCAAGCTCAGCTCAGCTGAGACTAAAATTTATCCTGCTGATAAATGTTAAAATGCCAACAATTGTTGGCATTTTAACATTTATCCTGCTGTTGGCATTTTAACATTTATCAGCAGGATAAATTACATGCTTTGACATTCTAAACCTTCAATTTCAATATATTTGGGCTATTTTGGTATTTATGAGCACTTTAAATTTCATGCTCAGCTGAGTTGAGCATGAAAAAAAGTTTTATAACCTTAGGGCCAGTTTACACAAGTGGCTGTCCTATTCAGGGTAAGTTGGATGATATTTCATGTAGGTTGTTGTTTTCTAGTCACAATTTTCATGTTCATAGTAAAACTTGTGTCTATAGAATGTTTTGTCAGTGATATTAAAATAGGATTATGGTCCATATCTAGATGCTAAACTAATAAAAAAAAACACTACTGGGAGTTTGGTGGTCAGTAGATTATGATATCTATATAAGTATTTTGGGAATGATTCTTCTGTATCATACCAAGGAGGAAAACTGGAAGCATGATATTTTGAAGGTGTGAACTCGGGATTTCTATAACGTATCTCATGTTTTCATACTTGTTTTGTTTCAGCCTACTGTACCGAGCATACAGACCACTGTAATAACCGGGGAACATGCTCACAGGACAATAACAATGTCCCATCATGCACCTGCAATTCTGGTTTCTATGGCAACAGATGTGAGAGCAAAGAGAGTGAGTTTGTGCTTTATGTTGAAGACATGACTTATGTTCATACATTTGTGAAGTCTTTGTGTAATTTGATATTAATTCAGAGTAATTGAGCCGCCGCATCAGAAAACCAACAAAATGGTTAATACCCAGGAGATGGTGGCTTAAGCTTTAGCCTTACAGATATAAGACTTAAAGGCATCTTCTCATTATGCTGCTTGTGGTACCTAAAAATAAATGTGGGGAGGGTGGTGAATTTGACCCCCTCCCCCATGCTTAATAGTCAACCATAGGACTCTGATTTGAGAGGCCTTGGGGTCCAACCCCACGCACAGGTGCCAAGTTGTTTCCATGTACAAGACATTAATCCTCATAGTACTGGTTAATACCCCAGAGGTGGTGGCTTCTTCCCAACATGACTGAATGATTGTTGACTGGGACATTTAACCAGAATATAACAAATACATTAACAACATAATGTTTAAAGTGAAATAGATTTTGAGCTACTTTGTATGAAGATTCACTTCTCTATACTCAACTATGCATTTAATCCCCTCTGTTGCAATTTTTAAGAAAAAAATGCTTGTTTTGTGTTCATATTATTTTTCAAAATAAAAAAAAAATCTACAACAATTTTTAGCTCACCTGAGCCGAAGGCTCACAAGGTGAGCTTATAGGATGGCCATGATCCGGCGGCGTCCGTCGTCCGTCCGTCCGTCTGTCGTCCACAATTTGAAAGATCTTCTTCTCTGAAACCGCTTGGCCAATGAAAGTGAAACTTTATGTGGAGCATTCATGGGTAGGAAGAACTGAAGTTTGATCGCGAGATCCGCGTCACATGACCAAGATGGCCACTACGCCCATATATGGTAAAAACACTTCAAAAATCTTTTTCTCCAGAACCGGTGGGCCGATTTCCACGAAACTTGGTATGTAGCATCGGGGACTTCAACCAACCATAGTTTGATAAAATGATGACCCTTGGATGACCTTGACCTATTTTACGGCAAGGTCAAGTTTGGAAACGTAGGCTTTTACATGGGAAAAAGTGAAAACTATGGATTTTTTGAAAACTATTGCAGCCTGAGGCCTGAAAAGTGGTAGATGAAAACAACTAATGGAATAGATGAAGGTATCTTATTAATTTAGGTCAAGGTCATCTCTTGACCTTGGCCAGTCTGTCATCCATACACACTTTTCAAAGATCTTCTCCTCTGAAACCGCTTGGCCAATCAAAGTGAAATTTTATGTGGAGCATCCATGGGTAGGGGTGACGAAAGTTTGATTGCAAAATCCAGGTCACATGACCAAGATGACCGCCACGCCCATATATAGTAAAAACCACTCAAAAATCTTCTTCTCATGAACCGGAAGGCTGATTTTCACAAAACTTGGTATGTAGCATTTGGGACTACAGCCCATCATAGTTTGATCAAATGATGACCCTAGCATGACTTGACCTATTTTACGGCAAGGTCAATTTTGTAAACATAGGCTTTTACATGGGAAAAAAATGAAAATTATGGATTTTTTGAAAACTATTGCAGTCTGAGGCCTGAAAAGTGATAGATGCAAAACAACTAATGAAAGTATGTGATTAATTTAGATCAAGGTCATCTCTTGACCTTGACCAGTCTGTCGCCATACACACTTTTCAAAGATCTTCTTCTCTGAAACTCATGGCCAATCAAACTGAAATTTTATGTGGCGCATCCATGGGTAGAGATAATGAAAGTTTGATCGCGAAATCCAGGTCACATGACCAAGATGGCCGCCACGCCCATATATGGTAAAAACCACTCAAAAATCTTCTTCTCCAGAACCTGCTGGCCGATTTTTGTGAAACTTGGTATGTAGCATTGAAATGATGACCCTAGGATGACCTTGACCTATTTTACAGCAAGGTCAATTTTGGATACATAGGCTTTTACATGGGAAAAGGCGAAAACAATGGATATTTTGGAAACTGTTGCAGCCTGAGATCTGAAAGTTGCTAGATGCAGACAACTAATGGAGTCAATGAAGGAAAGTAATTAATGAAGGCCAAGGTCATGTCTTGACCTTGACCCAAGGTCATTTAAATATCAAAATTAAAATTATGGTTTTCTCAGAAATCACTGGGTTTCGAAACTATTGCAGCCTGAGACCTGAAACTTTGCAGATGCAGACAACTTATGAAGTCAATAAAGATGTGTGCGTATTCAAGGCCAAGGTCATTTCATGATGACTTAATACTCCAAGATCAGGCTTCAGTAGAGCGTTCTCAGGACCAATGGTCCTCTGGTTCTTTGTTTTTACAGCTCCCGCCTCTGACTACAACGCATTAGTCGGTGGACTGGTTGGTGGGATTGGTGGGTTGCTGGTTATTATACTCATAGTTGTCGCTGTTGTCAAATGTCTGATACAGTAAGTACAAAGATAATTGACTAATCAATTTATGAGCAAATGTATCTAAAGTTCATTCTTGCAAACTGATTTGGTTTGATTCTTTTGTATCATTGAGATACAGTATGTGAAAGGAATAATGCACACGTTCATTTCATTACGAAAACACGCCCATGTAATATACAGAAAATTTTGGGTTTTAGAAATTAAAATTTTCACAGGAAAAATTTTGATATTTTTCTTATTTTTGCTAAAAACATAGATTGTGGGTACTGTTAGAACCGCCTCGGCGAGGCGGTTCTAACGAGTACCCACAATCTATGTTTTGGAGCAAAAATAAGAAAAATAGGCATACCCCTGCATACCCCAGTTTTACTATGTAAAAGTGGGGTTTAAGGGGGTATTCATTGCACGGACATGTTTTCCTGATGCCTGTCAGGAATTCCATTAATTTGCTGTAATAGCAAAACTCCACTGCCTTATTAGATAGGCGCAGAAGAAAGGGTTTCATTGCTCAAGACTAGTCAGTTTTTGTAAAGTGAATAAAGCCTTAATGCATGTCTTCAACTCCATTCATACCTCAAATGAAAAACAATTTACTCAATTCTTCAGTGAAAACAAGACAGAAATTAAAAATAAAAGCAACTACATTTTATTCTTTGCTTTAAACTTTTTTTTAGGAAAGGTAAAAAGGAAAGAAAACACAGATATCTGGAAGCTGATGAAAATGATTATTTCCGTAACCCTGTGTATGACAATCGAAGCAATGCCGGATCACTGCCAGCTGTATTCCAAGCGATGCCGGCCGCAGATTACTACACCAACCCTTATGAACAATATAGCTATTCCAGTAAAAGGGCCAAATCATCCAGAGATCCCAGTGCAATGCGTACCAGCGACAGAGAGGTCGAAGATCAATATATCTGGCAGGCTTAAGAGGAGCAATCGTTAAAGACAATCCTTAAACTAAGAGTAATAAATTCTAAATGTTGAAATTGTATATTGTGAAATGAAAATAATGCCACTTTTTTATAGAAATGAACTCTTATTTTTACTTGAGAAGGCTGTTTAATTTGGTGACAATTGAGTGCTTTTATAAAGTCTTTTCAAAAAACATGCAAATAAAAACAACACCTTTATTAGACTTATTACACATATTAGGTTGATAGGGTGGTAACCAAATAATAGTAAAAGATCGACACTTGGTACTGGTTTACTGCCTCAAAGAGACACAATTTGTCAATATCAGTAAGGCCAGGAGAAATGACATCAAATTGTGCATTGATGCGCCTTAATTAAAACACAAATATTATTGGATGATAATTATTAACCTGCACAATTACATTTCCTACACGATGTGCAGGCCTACCGGTGCCATTGCAGTTACACAATGTAAAATATGTGCCATACAGTCATGAGCTTAAAGTACATCTGAGCGGCCACATAAGAAGACCAATAACAGGCATTGGCAAAAACAAAGACGCAGATCAGCTGTGCAGTAACTGCACAGCTGATCAAGCGCTTTTGTTTTCGCTACACGGATAGCATAGTTCCTCTTCTTTGTGAATCTAAAATTTCCAGCCTCTAGCCTTGCTCTGTGACTGTACAGGCGTGTTTGTGTTGGACCTGTTCAAAACAAAATTGTTGGTTTTCTCGTGCAGCAGCACATATTTAAGTGCCTGGTTGGGTAGTTTCAGTTCATCTAGAATTATGTGCATACATATATAATTGTCTATTTGTTTGTCTTAGTTTCTGAAGTGTGACTGTTGATGTATTTTGAAGTTTTAATATACCGTATTCGTTCTAATTAGCGCACATGCTCCAATAAGCGCACAACTTGTTTTTTTCCGAAAAACACATGCATAAGCGCACACTGCTCGTCTAGCATATTGGTATTTTACACATTTTTTACACAAAAATACCGCATTAACCTCATTAAAACTTATTCTTAAATAGTCAAACACTATTTTGAAATGATTGGAACACTTAAGTGGCATCAACATTGATAATTTTGACATATCTGTTTTATCAGTTAATGTGTTGGTTTGGTTCGTAGTGTGCGCTTATTAGAACGATGTTTTGTTACCATAACTTTAACTTACTTTGAAAAGTTAAGCGCCCTGTGTGCTAATTAGAATGAATACGGTAGTTTATGAGAATTCTTATCCACAAAGAACACTTATAATGTAGTTGGATAAATGATTTCCAAATTTTTATTTGGGATGATATATCATTAAATTCATGGTTGGATTTATTATTTTACAGCAACATGTTAACGTTACCATAAAACATGCATTTTTTAATGATATCTGACGATATGCTGTCCCAAATGAAAATTTTGGTAATGGTTATTTCCATTCTAATGCTTGTTTTCTTTTACCGGTAACTGTCAAAAATATCTGTATCTGTGCAAAACTTGAGCTTTGTTAGTGGCATTTCCATGACATTGACTGATCACTTTCAACTTGACGAGTCTCACAACATTGTGTTTTGGACAATACAGTATTTACTACAACAATTTTTCGTTTAGTCGAACAATGCAATTTTTTTTAACTTTTTGTTTGTTTAAGAGTCGAAACATTACACTAATACAAATTTTAAGCAGTGGAAATTTTAATTATACTGATACATGTACATATTTGTTAAATGTACAGGTTCAAAAGTTTACTGTTATGTTCTCATTCAAATGAGCCACTGCATGGGAAAACCAACAAAATGCTTGGGTGAAAACAAAGGCGCAGATCAGCTTCGCGGTAACTGCGAAGCTGATCAGCGCCTTTGTTTTCACTATATGGATAGTACAATCCCTCTTCTACTTACAAAATTTCCAGCCTCTATTCATCTTCTGTGACTATACAGCCTGGTTTGTGTCGGACCTGTTCGGAATCCAAACTGTTGGTTTTCCCACACACAGGCTCAAATAGTGTTTGACAAAGTACAATGCTGGTTAAACAGTGCATATCCTTATGATTGTATCCTGATCAGGGTCTATCTGTTAACTTTATACGCACCTTTTAAAGGGGCAATGTAAAAAGTAGAATCTCTTCATTCAAATATAAGATGCTTACTGAGTTGTCAGTTGTTTAATTATTTGAGCCGCGACGCGAGAAAACCGGTTTTCGGGGTTTCCGACCAGGTCCGACACAAACCGGCCTGTACAAGCTCAGAAAAGAGCTAGAAGCTTGAAATTTCGGATTTAAGTAGAAGAGGAATTGTACTATCCGAGTAGCGAAAACAAAGGCGCTGATCAGCTTCTCGGTTACCGCGAAGCTGATCTGCGTCTTTGTTTTCGCATAGGCAAAAATCCGGTTTTCTCACGATGCGGCTCATTTAATAGCTATTTTACAGTATACATTTTGTACGTTCTAATTTTTGATCTTATTTAATGCTTGCTTCAGTTGTACTTGTTTAAGTTTTACCTAATTAGCAATAATAAATGTTTCTGTACTGATATATTATTTGATAGGTTTCAAGCTCTATTTAGTTCCCGACAGTAGCCCATAGCCAGGTTCAAATGTACAAAATTGAGCCACGTCATGAGAAAACAGAAGTTTTGACTACTGTGCAGTAAATGCACAACTGATCAGCGCCTTTGATTTTGCTACATGGATAGTACAATTCCTCCTATACATATTTCCAAAATTTCAACCTGCTAGCCTTCTTCTTTGACTGAACAGGCCAATTTGTGTCGGACCTGGTCAGAAACCCCAAAGACCAGTTTTGTTGCGTCGTGGCTCATATGATGTTGCTGCTATTCAGCGGATAATGTCTTGTACTCAGGGGTTAAGAAACAGAAACCCTTACAAAACCTTCGGTCAGACACACTCTTGATGTTTGTCTTACTGAACAATTTCTACCTGACTGACAACTTGTTGACTCTGAATATTTAAGAATTTATCTTATTCTATGTATAGATTAACATTGTCTGGCATTTTCCAATACACTGTACTGACAAAAGAATAGTGCTGCCATATTTTGCATTAAATGAGCTACATCATGAGAAAATCTTATTTTTGTGATTGTGAACAGAGGTCATAGGGATCAGCTGCACAGTAACATTGCAGATGACTTTTGTTTGCATCACCGTACTCCCACTTCTGAAAGCCAGAACTGTAAATTTTTAACCACGTCCATATATATATAGATTTTTCTTTTTTTTTTCAGCAGAAAATTTTTGATATTTTTCTTATTTTTGCTCAAAATATAGATTGTGGTTACATGTTAGAACCAACTCTGTGAGGCGGTTCTAACGAGTACCCACAATCTATGTTTTGGAGCAAAAATAAGAAAAATAGGCATACCCCAGTTTTACTATATAAAAGTGGGGTTCAAGGGGGTATTCAATACTCAGACATGGTATCCTGATGCATTTCCTATAGTTTCAGTGGCAAGCTAATTTAAAAAAAAAACTCTCTGAAGACCTGGACCCAGTTGTTCAAAGCATCGTTAGCTTAACGATATCGTTAAGACATAAATTTGTTAAGCAAATATCAGCAAAAGTAACAAATACACTGTTATTTTTTGTTGAAAAAATGTGAGAATCCTTTGCACTGCAAAGGATTCTCACATTTTTTCAACAAAAAATAACAGTGTATTTGTAATATTAATGTTTGAAATTTTAACGAAACGTTATCTAACGACGTCGTTAGTTTTGAACAACTGGGCCCAGGTTGAAACATCAATAACAAGTTTTCTCATGATGCAGCACATGATAATTGCCAGTCATTTTATAAGTATATTGTAACAAATAGTGTTTCAAATAAAAGTATTTCAGAGCATGATTGCTAGTTTGGTAGCGTGTCTGTATATCTTATAAGATTTATGAAGATATTACATGTAGTTAGTTGTGAAAGAAATGTGCACTTAGTAATGATAAGCAGCCTCTGCGAAGCTATCCCAGGAACAGTGCTGTTATGATAACTCAGCATCGAGTCAGGGTAACTGTTGACCATGGATGTAAAGCATTAAATCAAGCAATACTACCAATAAAAGTATTTCTAATACATTTCTAATAAAAACATTCCAAAGATAATTTTGTTATGTTTGATTTGTCTTCTCGAAGACTTTCCTGAATCATTAGAAAAAAATACTCAAAGTTTCATTACGGAAACTTGCCCATGCAATATACATTTTTTTTTTCACCTGTAAAAAATTGATATTTCATCAGAAAAAAAAAAAATGATATTTTGAATATTTTTACTCAAAACATAGATTGTGGGTAAATGTTAGAACCGCCTCGCCGCGGCGTTTCTAACGAGTACCCACAATCTGTTTTGGACCAAAAATAAGAACTAGAGGACCATTGGTCCTGTAGCTCACCTGAGAGATTATCACATTGTAAGCTCATGAGATTTAAATTAATTGAGAATCAACCAATGAAAGTCTATGCATGGACACTATTGACCCCCGGGGCATGGCCAAATTTGACCCAGGGGCATGACTGGCACAATTTATAATGGGGACTACCAAACATTGCTACATACAAAATATAGAAGCTCTGGGCCTTTTGGTTTCGGAGAAGAAGATTTTTGTTAGTTTTCCCATTGTAAGTCTATAGAGACTATCTACCCCTGGGGCGTGGCCAAATTTGACCCCAGGGGCATGGCTGGCACAATTTATGTAGAGGACCATTAGCCATTGCCACATACAAAATATCAAAGCTGTGTGCCCTGTGGTTTCAGAGAAGAAGATTTTTTAATTTTTTTCCCATAGCAAGTCTATTGAGACTATCGACCTCCGGGGCCTGGCCAAATTTGACACCAGGGGCATGAATGGCACAATTTATGTAGAGGACCATTAGCCATTGCCACATACCAAATATCAAAGCTGTGGGCCTAGTGGTTTCAGAGAAGAAGATTTTTTTATTTTTTCCCATAGTAAGTCTATGGAGACTATCAACCCCCGGGGCGTGGTCAAATTTGACCCCAGGGGCATGAATGGCATAATTTATGTAGAGGACCATTAGCCATTGCTACATACCAAATATCAAAGCTGTGGGCCTAGTGGTTTCAGAGAAGAAGATTTTTTTAGTTTTTTTCCTATTGTAGGTCTATGGAGACTATCGACCCCCGGGGCGTGGCCAAATTTGACCCCGGGGACATGATTGGCACAATTTATTTAGAGGACCATTAGCCATTGCCACATACAAAATATCAAAGCTGTGAGCCCTGTGGTTTCAGAGAAGAAGATTTTTTAAATTTTTTCCCATAGTAAGTCTATGGAGACTATCAACCCCCGGGGCATGGCCAAATTTGAACCCAGGGGCATGAATGGCACAATTTATGTAGAGGACCATTAGCCATTGCTACATACCAAATATCAAAGCTGTGGGCCTAGTGGTTTCAGAGAAGAAGATTTTTTTTGTTTTTCCAATTGTAAGTCTATGGAGACTATCGACCCCCGGGGCGTGGCCAAATTTGACCCCAGGGGCATGGCTGGCACAATTTATGTAGAGGACCATTAGCCATTGCCACATACCAAATATCAAAGCTGTGGGCCCTGTGGTTTCAGAGAAGAAGATTTTTTTATTTTTTTCCCATAGTAAGTCTATGGAGACTATTGACCCCCCGGGGCGTGGCCAAATTTGACCCCAGGGGCATGAATGGCACAATTTATGTAGAGGACCATTAGCCATTGCTACATACCAGATATCAAAGCTGTGGGCCTAGTGGTTTCAGAGAAGAAGATTTTTTTAGTTTTTCCCATTGTAAGTCTATGGGACCTATCTGTTGCCATGGAAACCACAATTTTGATACAATCTGCTCCAAAACCTAATGCCATCAATCCCCCAACCCAATTATGGTTCACATTAAATTTGATCAAGATCGGCCTACTAGCTTCAGAAATATTCTTCTTTGAAATTGTGGACGGACGACGGACGGACGGACGACGACGGATGCCTGCCTATCCTATAAGCTCACCTGTGAGCCTTCGGCTCAGGTGAGCTAAAAAGTGGGTAACCCTTGCAGACCCCAGTTTTACTATATAAAAGTGGGGTTTATGGGGTATGCATTGCATGGACATGTTTTCCTGATGATATGGAAATAACAATCTGCATGATTTTACCTCTTATGTACTGATACCTCACTATTACTCGTTGATGCATACATCAATGATTGAGGAAAATGCAAATAGATCTGCATAATTGGTTGCAATGTTTTCACCAGCCATCCCTAAACTCTTAAAGCAAGTGCATAAAGGACATTGAATACTAAACCTGAAATGTGGTATACAATCTGAGCATAGTGGGTGAACTCTAGAGGTCTGGGTTCAAATTCTGCTCTTGAGCATGACCTATTACCACACAGTTTTTGTTCTAGTTCAGATGAGCAACCAGGCTCTCAGGTGAGCTTTTATAGTATACCAATGCTCCAGTGTCTGTCCGTCATCTCATATGTCCATCATTTTCAAAAACCGCTTGACAAATTTTATCTGGAGCCTTTGTGGGTTATGATTTTTTTTCTCACAAAAAAAAAAATAAATAATAGCAACGGAACACATGCTCTATATGGCTGCTGTTCTCAGTAATGCTCAAAAGTCATCTCCAGAATCGGTTGGCCAATTTTGTAGCATCTGGAACTCCAGCTCATCATAGTTTGTTCAAATGATGAACCTAGGATCACCTTGACCTATTTTATGGCAAGGTCATCTTGGGTTTCGTACTCATAGGCTTCACTCCAAAATTTGATACCCTAGCTTACAAACTTACGAAAACTAAAAATGTGCATAAAAAATTTCCTCAAAGTAAAATAATATGGCATATGATTGGGACGAACTTCAGGACCAGGAGTATGAAATACCTGCCCATAAGTGACTCGCAATATCTAACAACATGGTCATCCTGACAGAGCAGGGGTTTATGCACTAGTCATTTGTAAGTACGCCATTCCCCCGCGCCACCCCTGCCACCATGGGGGAATAGTGGGGACTTTTATGGGGTGCCGTTTTACTATTTATTCCCTATTTTTGGATATCCATAATTTATTTAAGGATATCCATAATTCATATATGGATAACCTTAATTCATTATGGATAAAATAATTAAGGTTATCCATTAATATTTTTGGATATCCTACAATTGATTATGGATATCCATAAATGAATTATGGATATCCTTAATTGAATTATGGATATCCTAAAATACATTTTTGGATATCCAAAAATCATGATGAATTATGGATATCCATAATTCGATTTTTGGATATCCAAAAATCATGATGAATTATGGATATCCTTAAATCAGCTTATTTAAGGATATCCTTAAATGTATTTTGGGATATCCAAAAATAATCTTGAATTTAGGATATCCATAATTCGATTTTTCGGATATCCCAAAATACATTTAAGGATATCCTTAAATAAGCTGATTTAAGGATATCCATAATTCATCATGATTTTTGGATATCCATAATTCATTTTTAAAAATATTTCTTTTCTATAATGATTTCTCCCATGTAATACGCATGCACTAACGTAAACTGAACGAAACGGAAGCCAACCAACAGAATGTTCTCCATTCTCTGACTAGGGAGAAATCATTGTATCCCTTAGGCACATACAGAATTTTTTTGTGATTTAAGGATATCTTTAAATGAATTATGGATATCCAAAATACAGTCCTATTTTAGGATATCCATGATTCATTTATGAATATCCATAAATCGAATTATGGATATCCAATATTAGCCTGATTTTAGGATATCCTTAAATCGAATTATGGATATCCAAAAATAGGATTGTATTTTAGGATATCCATAATTCGATTTTAGGATATCCTAGAATCAATTTACGGATATCCAATATTCAGCCGAACTAAGGATATCCATAAATCGATTTTATGATATCCAAAAATGAATTATGGATATCCAAAAATGAATTATGGATATCCAAAAATGAATTATGGATATCCAAAAATGAATTTTGGATATCCAAAAATGAATTATGGATATCCATAAATAGGGAATAAATAGTAAAACGGCACCCCATTCTGACTTTGACTTTAGTCCAGCAAATCCCCCCTAAAAGGCCCACCCTGTGGAAAATGCTGGTTGGTAAAACCACTGCTGTTTTCCCCCGCAGCCTGCTATCTTTTCATTTCACGGCCCTTTTTGCCTGTATAAAGCAAACCCTGGGTATTTCCCCACACTGCCGTAGCAAAACTTTGGTCAATGCCCCACTCATTTCCATGGCTATCCCCCGTCCTCCCCCGAGGTTGGGGGGCCATGGTTACAAATGACTGGTGCATTATAACAACAACACTGGCACATTACATTTATACCATTTCAAAACAAATACATGTAGATACTATTTTCTTATTCTTTGTGGGACGGTAAGGCACATGGTTCCATGTCTAGATGGCCAAAGATTTCCGGTATCGTGGTATCGGTTCCGGCTTTTATCATTTACATTTCGGTATTTCGTGCAACCTTCATCTCCACGACAAAAGAGTGTCAGATTGCATGCTGAAATTATTAGCATTTTAATCCATTTTGCATCATTTAATCATGGTTGATACAAGTGCAGCAGAGCGAACGTTACCATTAGCTCTTGAAGAAGAGGATGATGACGTAAGACACTTGGTTGAAGAAACTTTAAACCAGAAAAAGCAAATGTCATTAGTTTTCGCGACCAGAGAATTGCAATTTATTTTCTTCAAATGCAGGGAAAGCTCGGTGAACTTATTTAGATATTGTTGAAGGTGCAGATATTGCGTTATGTGGTCATGCATATTGTATGAAACTGGGGAACCCAAGAAAATCTTTTGACTTTGTGTGGTATTGTCAGTTTGATGTTTCACCAGTAGTTGCGAAATCTCACTCCGCTATATTACACATGTTCCATATCTCTTCGTTGCGATCCCAGTTGGTTGTTCAATGGTGAAACGTAGTGTCAATAATTGCAACTTTTTCAAGATAAATTAAGAACAATACACTTCACCGATGCGTTACTAACATGTTTATTGTGCTTTTAGATAAAATTCCAACCTATTTTTGTCCGTTTTTAGCGGTTTTATTCTCGTTTAAAAACTACTGGCTGTCATTCTTTCAGTGCACTAAATCGTCCGTATATGTTCGTAGGTTTACGCTGAGAATTGACTTCCGACCATTTCCTTATATGGAAAGTCAATTGATTAATTAACATTTAGATCAATTAGTATAATGCAGCGTGTGTGCAACGTCATGATGACGTCAAACGCCGCATCAAAATGGCTGACCTGATTGACGTCATTTGTAGAAATACGTGCATATCATTGGACAAGGCCAAATCTTGACCTTTCAACTGGAATAAATTAATGTTCGACGTCAGTTTCCGTAACGTCGGCATATGTGTTCGGCTCGTTCCGGAAACGGCCCCACACGAGTGAAAACGATTGACAAACAGCTGAAAAATGAATCAGTTATAAAAGAAGATACAGAATTTTGTGGAGAAAACTTGATTGTTAGAAAGTTAAATGTGTGTTTCATCCAATGGGAAAGTGTTGGTGAGCATTTCTTTGTATTAACGATAGGATTTTAGGTGAAACAATCGATGTGTAAAAACGGCTTATTCTCACCATCTTGATTTACGGATGGACGCGAGGCTGAGAGTACATTCGGAATGGTGACGAGATGTTCGCTCCATGGAGATTGTACACATCAGCTGAGTGTGCGAGTCTATTTCACCAGTAAACTGTTCTGATTCTGATTCTGACCTTGTAATTTTGTATGTGTGCCATTGTGCAGCCATTATGGGTCTGTTTGAACTTTCCAATGCATTGTTCAGAATTTTGCCCATACTAAAGAGATGAAAACGAGTGTGTTAACTATTAAATGTTAATCACTCATATCTCCAGTCGAGCAAAAGTAGTTTCTATAGACTACAGGTAACCGGAGTCTTCTCTGGCTGCAAAGCCACCAGTCGAAACTAATGGGCTATTTTGATGTCAGAGAAGTCTCAGATTAATCTAAAGGACCTCTGTTCAGCTTCTTGTAAATAGTTTTAATGGCCCTTGAAATGAAATCTCTACCTTAGCAGGGATACAGATTAGCAGTCGCCCACTCGCCCACAGCGAGTAAAAATCGGGCTGGGCCCCTAAAATTAAAGAGACACTCGCCCAGTTAGCGAATACGCTACGAAGCGTAACGTTCCGAAACTAACCGTTTCGGTTCATTTTTTTCCATTCGGTTTTATTTTGACTGGTATTCGATGTCGTAAAATATCTGCAATCTATCGCAGTAAAATATTGTGAACCAGACGCCGAATATATTTAGATGACCAATCACAAGGGAGTATGCAAATCGGCCAATCCACTGCGCATGTGTAATAATGAACTCGCCAGTAAAGCAGTCTAGCAAGTGTCCAAAAGACATGCACACACGATTTGAGTTGACAGTTCGATCATGCAAAGAATTTTGTTTGTTTGTTCCGGATGAAAGAGGACTTTTTCTACACAGCCCCTTTCACTCGAGTTTGCCGTTTGAACATTTAGTTCAATCAAATTCATTCACTAGAGTTTGCCATTTGTTTGTAAATCAGGCAGCTTTTTATTCTATTTTAGAACTGAAACAGTGTCCCAGGTGCCAGTTGCTCTTCAAATCTATTCAGCATTTTTCTTTAGGTAATGATGTCACCTCCTCTGATAAAAACATTGTAATTGCTTGGTTAAAGCACATTTTTATTTCAAAATTCTTTTCACAACATATACAATGTATATTAAGAACACACATTTGTAACAGGAGAGACAAAAGCAGAATTTTATATATTTAAGCAGTTACCTGATCGGTATCTACATAGCGAAAATTCCACATAGGAAGTTAAAAATTTCACTCGACTTTGCCGTTTTTAAAGGTCATTTAGTTTGAAGCTGTCACTCAAATCAGCAGAGCAATCAATCTTGATGTCTTTGAGGACAACATGAAAAGAAACTCAGATCTTCGAAACACAATCATGGTCTTCTTGTGTGATGCAAATGCTCAAACGGCAAACTCGAGTGAAAGGGGCTGTAAATCATGGAAAGACTCTATGGTTGATAATCATGTGAACAAGCATCGATCTTGAGCATGACAACCGCTCTTTTTTCTTGAATTTAAATTAAAAATCTGCCGATTTGCCTGGCCCAATATGGATCTGACAAGTTTTAGCTTTTGACAAAAACATTGTAAATACAATGAATGACACATTCATGTGAGACCCTGGGTCACCAATGCCAAACAAACAGTTTCTTAGGCCTGTGCCAAATAGAAAAACAAACAATCATATTGTAATTTTAACCCATTCAACTTGTATCCATGCCATGGACTTTTTTTAAACAAGATTATATTGCTGAAGGGGTCTCAAATTTGATAAACTTTTCATAGCCTTTCAGATCTTGAGCATCAAGAATGCGTAAGGGAAACCACATTTTTTGCGTCAGACAGAAACTGATTGGGACAGACAGAAATTCCGACTCTGTCTGACCAAGTGTCCTGCAAGGTCTCACAAACTTTAGTGAACACTGTTATTGTTGATGTTCTTGAATAAATTTTGATGAATTTGCCCATTTTATGCGAATAAAAATGTGGGTCCCTAAGTTTTCATGTGGGCCCAGAGTTTTCATTTTTTTAGGGGCCCAGCTTGCCCCTATAAAAAATTAGTTAGTCTGTATCCCTGCTTAGCCTTACAGGCAAAGTAGTGATGGATCCCAATCTTTTTAATGTAGTCACTTGTATCACTCCAAATGCCGCCTAGCAAATATTCTCTCAAGAGTTTTTTTTTTTTTTTTTCTACAGTGTTTAAGTATCATATTTTCACTTGAAACCAGGTTGATCCCATTTTTTTGTTTTATGCTTTAAATTTAGATCATATTTTATAGCTATGTATGGCCCAATGCAAAATTACAAAATGACTACCAGTTGGCTGTAAAAAATAAGAAATTAAAATAGTCAAAATTGTCAAATTAATGTGCAGATTATGGAAACCAATCATTTTCTGATCTGACATCATACTTGGTGCTCTTTTCATTTCATATCTGTAAGCTCAAATGACTTGGTTGTCATGGTGGCCAAAGGGTTATTGGTAATAAGTCTTAGTAGTTGTAATTGTGAAAGGGACTTAAAATTGAACAAAAAATATTTCATTCAGTTTCAAGCCCTTTTTACAATTTAATCATTTGTAGACTATCATTTGAGCATAATCAGACAAATCTGTCTGTTCTCCTCAGGGGCGGATCTAGGGTATTTTAAAAGGGTGTTCAAATGTAGAAAAGGGGGTTTCACTCAAAATTTCTTTAAATTCCCCATGAAAACGAAATAATTTGGCTCCAGAGGGGGGTTCAAGCGAACCCCTTGAACCTACTGCCCCTGAATAAGTAATATAAAGGGTGTTAAGAAAGTTCGTTCCACACAAAAATTGCTTTCCTGATAGCTTGATTGTTATGCTTCAAAACTGAAAAAATGACAAAACCAGACTTGAATTTGGATGTACATGTATGAAAAGATTAACTGGCCCATTTTCTAATCCTTGAACTTTTACTCAAAAATGGGGTATACCAGAAAATGCCTTTGCCATGCCAAGACCAGTGCGTAAAATTTCTTTATAATTTAACGAATATAGCCTAAATGGACTACTTACTTGTCATGCATATTAGTTTTGTTGTCTTCCATGATAATTACACACAGATAAACCTGTAAAGAAAAATCAGTTGTCAAAAGGTTTTCAAATTTTTCAGAAAATCGAATTATTCCCCGAATTGGTGAAATATAATATCATTAGAATACATACATCTGTGAAGTTACTAGAAGTTAGACAGTGTTTCAACTGCTATATTGTATCTGAGAAAACAATAGATTCATGGAAATTGCATCATTTAATTAGTTCTCGTCTATAAAATGCTTTCAAACCATGTGGTAAACTGCAGAACGAACTTTCTTAACACCCTTTACATATAAATATGTTGCAGGATATTGAAGAAACTTTATCAGAGCGGCTATGGGGTCTCACAGAAATGTTCCCTAATGTAGTACGAAATACATGTTCAGCAACGGCAAAGTTTTCCGTGGGAGCCGCCAAGTTCTGTTTTAGCTATGGAAGAAGTGCCATGTGGATATTAACCTCGTCATTTATCATCTTGGTGTTCCCAGTTGTTATAGAGAATCAAAGAGAGTTGTTCCGAGAAGAACAGGAACAACAACAAAGACAGGTCAGTACACTTTCAGACTTCTCACCAGGATTTTGAAAATTTGAGTAAAAATGGGGGTTTTCAAAAATGGACTCTCTGTACTTTACTGTCGGGGCTTTCCAAAAAAGTTGAGTCAGGATAAAAAAGTTGCACTTTAAAACTCCAAGAGTTAAGGAGAACTCTGCACTTTTTTAACTGATTTTAAGATTTAATTCAAACTCCATAAGTCAATCCATTTGGGGCTTGTTCAAACTTCAAAATAAATGTACAGACTGTAGATCTACGAGAAAATGATTTTCTCCACAGGCATGTCTGTCAGAAAAAAAAGGTTGGTTGGTTGTGTTCATATTTGTTTGGGTTGTGTTGGGTATACCTCACCCAACAGCTACAGTCATATGAAGGACAAGGTGGAACACAGATTTAAAAGTTTCCTTTGAAAGACTGGAGAATCCCCGGGATTCAACCCACAGCCACAAGGAGAATAGCTTTACACCACAGAGGCTACTTGGAAAATAATTAACACAATATACACCTCAGCCTCTTTATAACACTATTGCTGGGGTCCAAGTTATCCTTTCTGTGTTATAATGAGAGTAAAATGTATAGACATATAGCAAAAATAGTTTAAAATGACCAATCGGGGTCCAGCAATGAATAGTTACATCCAAAAGTGTGTTGTAACGAAGCATGTTATATAGAGGTCCAGGTGTATTGAGAAAAGCTAATCCGTCTTAAGTTGGAAAAAATATGTCATTTAATTTTTTTTCTGAATTTCAGATTTTACTAGGACCAAATGCAGCCACCTCAGGATATGGCGGTCAAGGATTAGCTCCAGGACTTATGCCTCCCCCAGCACAATCTTAGGAATGACTTAGATATGAGACTTCGCATGAGAAAACTAACAATGTGGTTTCCAAACAGGTCAACCATAAACCCGTCTGTGCAGCTCAAGATGGCTAGAAGCATGTAATTTTGGATTTAGGAAGAAGAGAAATTCTACTATCCGTGTAGCGAAAAACAAAGGTGCTGATCAGCTTCTCAGGTACTGCGAAGCTGATCTACACCTTTGTTTTCGCATATGCAGATTGTTGGTTTTCGCATGACGCGGCTCTTATGTTTGTTTTGTGTGTATGTGTCTTTAAAGAATTGGTTTTAACAACTGTTACAACAGATTCAATAGCTGTATTTGATAAAAAATGAAAAAATGTAATTTTGAATTTTGTTAGTTCTCTATTAGAAACCTGGCCCAGAGGTTATAAATATAATGCACTAGTCCTTTGTAACCACACTTCAGCTGTTTGTATTGAGGTTTAACGTCCCAGTCCTGGAGCCATGGATTGAACTCTCATCCATGTTGAGTAGCTTTACAACCTAACCATTGACGGCCGAGAGAAATAATAGTAGCTTGTGCATTCCAGCTGAAGTTCATAAAATACTAAGTGATTACTTATAACTGGTTAACGGCTAAAGGTCTGAGCCTGCCCAAGAAAAGTGGTTTCAAGTCAAACCATCCATACATACTATATAAGACTTAGTTATTTCCTTTGGGTGGTTATATTTTTAGCACATTTTGGGGGTCATGTCATCCAAATGTTTGGTAGAAGTCCCATAAAATGAGCAGCATCATGAGAAAACTGGATTTTTGCATATGAGAAAACACACGATGCAGTAACTGCACAGCTGATAAGCACCTAAGAGAAAGAAAAGAGCACGGACTACTGGTAATTTGCTTCCACGGTGTTCTCCAGGGATTATAGATCATTATTTCATAAATATCCGAGTCACACGATATTAACAGCCATATATTAATGAAAAGAAAGCCATGTATTAATAATATAGAAATTCTCGTGCACACAAGCTGTTAACCAGAGGACCAATGGTCCTGTAAACGCTCACCTGAGTCTGCTGCATATACGAATAAACATGTTTGAATATTATGGTATTTAACCCCAGTGCAGGGGCAGATGAAGCCCTTGGGCCGTTTTATTTTTTCAGAATAATCAATAGTCTGTCCATTTGCCAATTTCTTGCTGGCTTTTCCCTTCAAATGACATTTTAACAGTTATTCCCATTCAAATGCATGGGCAACCCATGTTGACCTTGCCATAAACTTGGTCAAGGTCATCACAGGGTCATGATTTATAAATACATTGTAGTACTTTAGCCATGGATGCTTCACGCCAAGTTTCATTGAAATCAATCAATTGGTTTCAGAGAAGAAGATATTTGAAGGGTTTTTACCATATATGGGCATGGCCGCCATCTTGGTCATGTGACCTAGATTATTAATATACACATTGGTTCACCCATCCTATAGATGCTTCACATAAAATTTGGCTTCAATTGGCCTAGTGGTTTCAGAGGAGAAGATGTTTAAATATTATGGTAATATACATGTTATACATGTATACTGCCCCAGGGTGTGGGCATATGAGCCCTTAGGTCCAATTTTTTTTTTCAGAATCATTAATATTCAGTCCTACTACCCATTTCCTGCAAGGTTTTCTCCTCAAATTACTTTTTAAAAGTTTTCCCCATTCCAATGCATTAGCGACCTATGTTGATCTTGTCGTAAAATAGATCAAGGTCACCACATGGTCATGATTTATATACACATTGTAGTACTTCAGCCATTGGTGCTTCATGCCAAGTTTCTTTGAAATCGGTCCACCAGATTCGGAGAAGAAGATTTTTGATGGTTTTTTACCATATATGGGCATGGCAGCCATCTAGGTCATGTGAACTAAATAATTTATATATATATTAATTCCCCCATTCCATAGATGCTTCACATAAAATTTGGCTTTGATTCGCCAAGCGGTTTCAGAGGAGATGTTTGAATATTATGGTAATATACATGTATATTGCCCCGGGATGGGGGCAGATGAGCCCCTGGGGTCCAATTTTTTTCAGAATCATTAATATTCAGTCCTACTGCCCATTTCCTGCAAGACTTTCACTTTAAATGACATTTTAAAAGTTTCCCCTATTCAAATGCATTGGCGACGTATGTTGACCTTGCCGTAAGAAAAGGTCAAGGTCATCACAGGGTCATGATTTATATACACATTGTAGTGCTTGAGCCATCGATGCTTCATGCCAAGTTTCTTTGAAATCGATCCACCAGTTCTGGAGAAGAAGATTTTTGAAAGGTTTTTACCATATATGGGCACTGCGGCCATCTTGGTCATGTGACCTGGATTATTTATAAACACCCCTTCCTATTGATGCTTCACATAAAATTTGGCTTTGATTGGCCAAGCGGTTTCAGAGGAGATGATGTTTGAATATTATGGTAATATACATATTGCCCCGGGGTGGGGGCATATGAGCCCCTGGGGTCCAATTTTTTTCAGAATCATTAATATTCAGTCCTACTGCCCATTTCCTGCAAGATTTTTACTTTAAATGACTTTAAATGACATTTTAAAAGTTTTCCCCATTCAAATGCATTGGCGACCTATGTTGACCTTGCCGTAAAATAGGTCAAGGTCATCACAGGGTCATGATTTATATATACATTGTAGTGCTTGAGCCATCAATGCTTCGTGCCAAGTTTCGTTGAAATCAGTCCACCAGTTCTGGAGAAGATATTTGAAGGGTTTTTACCATATATGGGCATGGCGGCCATCTTGGTCATGTGACCTGGATTTCTTATATACACATTGGTTCCCCCTTCCTATAGATGCTTCATACAAAATTTGGCTTTGGTTGGCCAAGCGGTTTCAGAGAAGAAGATCTTTGAAATTGTGGACGGACAGACGACGGACGCCGGACGGACGGACGCCGGATCATGGCCATCCTATAAGCTCACCTTGTGAGCCTAACGGCTCAGGTGAGCTAATAATATACATGGCTTTTATTTAGGCTTGTTACCAGGCACCACATAAAACATGCTAATAATGAGTAAAGTCCATCTGAAACAAGCATAAGCATGAAAACTTTTACGTGTATGAAAATGTAATGAGGCTGCACGTATAATATAGTGCACTGTTATTTCTTTCCTTTTTGCAGATAGCGATCAAAATGATTTTGTCATTCGTTTAAATTCGCTAAGTCCCTCAGGGAGTGTTGAAACATCAAGTTCGCCCTCAGTTTTCAACACTTCCCTCGGGACCTAGTGAATTTTAATGAATGGAAAATATATTAAACTGTACCTCAGTTGTTGACCATGGGAGTAAAATATAACTCAAATATTTAACTTACTGATTAAAATGGATAAGCATGGAGGAAAATGACAACAACACTGACATGTCTGCATTTAATAAATGAATGCTGACAGACCATCTCTGTAATGGGAATCAAAAGGAAAGCGAGCCTCCCTGCCAAAAGATGAGCCTTATCATAAGAAAATGAGCCGCCTTGTGGGAAAACCAACAATGTGGTTTCCGAACAGGTCTGACAAACCAGCCTGTACAGCTACAGCAGCAGGCTAGAAGCTTGAAATTTTGGAGTTAAGTAGAGGAGGAATTGTACTATCCGAGTTGAAAAAGGCGCTGATCAGCTTCGCGGTTACCGCGAAGCTGATCTGCGCCTTTGTTTTAGCCTATGCAGATTGTTGGTTTTCCCATGGGGCGGCTCAAATGTTCCTATTCCATGTATACACAAAGGTGTTTATCAGCTGCATGATATCAAGCCTTTAGCAATAGTGATAATGTTTCAAAAGCCTGGTTTGATTGGTTGATTTGATGTTTTATGTCCCACTCAACAGCTATGGTCATATGAAGACTGGACCTTAAAGCACAAGCCTGATTTATGGCAGTCCCTGGTTTTAAATATAGGACAGATTTAAAGTAACACAACATGACACGTGAAGGAACCAATACCACAAACTGGTTTTCAATGAAAACCTTGAAAGTTATGAGACATTCAATGAAAAGGTGTATAAATGCATTGACTGAATAAAACATGATTGGAGATCAAACAAGCCAAAAAGAGAAACTTAATTTTTGCATTTTCAAAACCAAATGCCCAGTTAAGCTGCACAGTAATTGTAAAATTGAGCCCCCGCATGGGAACCAACAATCTGCATAGGCAAAAACAAAGGCGCAAATCAGCGCCATTGTTTTTGCTGTACGGATAGTACAAATCCTCTACTTTCTAAATCCAAACATTCCAGCCTCTAACCATCTTCTGCTACTGTACAGCCCGGTTTGTGTCGGACCTGGTCGGAAACCAAATTGTTTGTTTTCTCACGCACAGGCTCAATTGGTCTTGGAATAATTCCTCTACTGTCAGAATCTGAAGTTTCGGCCCTCTGGGCATCTTCTGTGGTTATACATGATTTTCAAGGATTTGCAATTCTTGCGGGTTCAATCGGATGTCTTGTATAAGCACACATTGGCCTTGTCTGTTAACATTATGGGCCCAGTTGTTCAAAACTAACGACGTCGTTAGTTAACGTTTCATTAAAATTTCAAACATTAATATTACAAATACAGTTATTTTTTGTTGAAAAAATGTGAGAATCCTTTGCACTCACATTTTTTCAACAAAAAATAACAGTGTATTTGTTACTTTAGCTGATATTTGCTTCACAAATTTTTATCTTAACGATGTCGTTAAGCTAACGATGTTTTGAACAACTGGGTCCATGGTAACGTTTTGTAAACACTAGAAAAGGGGTGTCCATTATGTACTTGCTTTAGACATTTTTCCAATGCCATCCTAAGCACTTGGACATGTCTAATTTATCATATAAGAATTGAATAATTGAAAACATGTATCTTTTTAAAGCAGTGCAATCAACAAATGAGCCGCCCCATGGGAAAACCAACAATCTGCATATGCGAAACCAAAGGCGCAGATCAGCTTCGCGGTAACCGCGAAGCTGATCAGCGCCTTTGTTTTCGCTACTCGGATAGTACAGTTCCTCTTCTACTTAAATCCGAAATTTCAAGATTCTAGCTCTTTTCTGTGACTCTACAGGCCGGTTTGTGTCGGACCTGTTCGGAAACCACATTGTTGGTTTTTCCACGAGGTGGCTCATATAAGAATTGAATAATTGAAACCATGTATCTTTTTAAAGCAGTGCAATCAACAAATGTGCATCAATTTCAGAGGTAAACTGGCAAAAGAAATTAAACAATACTTGCATGAAACAAACACACTAAAGATGACTAACAATCACGCTACAGGTGCTTTTCCTACTTAATCAAAATCAACGAAATTGAGTCACATAAGTGGTTAGCATACCCATGCCCACCAAATGCTTCGATGTCCAACCAATGGTTTAAATACTGTATGAAAAACAACTGCCCCAGAAGGAGGATCATTGGGGAATGTATTGCTTATGAATCCTATCTTTGTGGTATAAGTATTAGGTTGGAAATTTTTCTCATTTTGTCAAATTTATGTTTTGCGTAATGTTACTTACAAAATACTTATTTTTTGAAACAAAAAGCAGAATTTAGCCTATAATGGCAAGCAAATAAAGCACATCGTAAAATAGCACATGAAATGAGGTAAATACTATTAAACTAGATTCTGACAAAATTATTGAAAATACAAGGCCATGTCAAAGCCAATGAGTTTATGTAACAGTAACCACAAACACAGTTTACTTCACATTCTACTGAGCACACCATGTGTTGGATTGGCTCCGCACCAGTTAGATTTTTGTTTCCACACTTTGTCAGAAGCTAGTGAAGCAAAATAATGAAAGACTGCGGAACAATACGTGTAATCAATAAACCAATATCAGTTTTTTTTAAAGAAGGTAGTTCAGTATAGCACTAATGATCAGGAATGTCTTTTGTCCATATATGTTCATTTAGAACATTTTTAAAGTTTTCCAAATACTTCTTTAAAGTAAGACAGAATCCTTTAGAAGCGGGTAACAATGGGAAATCAGGCAATGGGACTTCATTGTCAGTTTTATTTTTCCCACTATCACATGACTGGTCCGCTGACTCGGGCTGATGGTCTTGTGACTGAGGCTGGTGGTCATGTGACTCATGACTGGTTCTAGTTTCAGTATTTTCAGACTGGTTTCCCTCTACTGGTGTAAATCTTTGGTTTACTGACACGTCTATCCAAGACTCCAGTCGTTTTATCAGTCTAAAATATAGAAGAAATTGTTTCAAGTGAATAGGCTCCAGCTGATTGGAAATTATACTACTCATCCTCCAATATACTGTAATTGAAAAAACTAATGAAGTAGACGGGATCTGCAACATAAAATTGTTTATAGCCCTTTATAAGTATCCACGTTATGACCAAGCAACAATAATTCTAAGGTAGTTCATGTTTATATGAATAATGAACTCAATTTAAACTATGGGCGATTTCTGACTTCTCAAAATATTCTTTTTTTTTTTTTTCTTCCTCAAGAGACGCCCAATAAAGTGAGCTGCATTATGAAAAAAGCTGCAGCGGCAATAAGGTGCCCGACACAAACCAGTCTGTACAGTCAAAGCAGTTACTGCAAAGCTACATGTAATCTGCCGCTTTGTTTTCACATATGCAAAATATCAGTTTTCCTGTTCGAATGTAAGAACTCGGAATTCTACCTTGCCCCTGTCTTATAGAGATGATCTCTGGTTTCTTCAGCAAACATGGCTGGTGGGGTCAAAGCCATCTTTGTCATTGACTGAAAAAGTAAAAATTACGATTATTATGTATATAACACGTTACAGCAGAAAGGCCTGGAAATACTGTCAAATGACACTGCTCCAATTTGCCAGGTGTATGGAAATCCCTCTCTTCATTGATTAAGCCATTCAAGTCAACATTGTTTGACTTTTTGCTTAACATTCCAGGCAACAGCTTTGTAAGGGAATTGCCTCAATTTTATGGGACTTCTATCCAACATTGGCATGTCATGACATGTGCTTCAAGTGAACGTTTGGCAAAGGTAAAAAGAGTTTATCTGTTTGAAAGCTTACTAAAGATAGAATTAAACATTGAAATGTCTAAAACAGCAATACTAACCTGAACTAGTTTCAATACAGCCATTTCGTTGTACATCCTACTATTCTCCTGTCCCTGTTGGGTGCCCCTTTGTTTCTCATATCCGGCCTCATTAAAGTACGGCTCACTCACTAATATCAGACCTGGAACACAATATTCAGTATAAATCATTGAACTCTTTCATACAAGCTGTGTTGCTACTCAACCTGTGCATAAACATGTATGAAATAAGGCAGTTCCCAGACCATAAAACTTCTGTTGATCATTGGTGGTCGTAAAAACATCTAGCAACATTCATTTTCTTTTTCCATTTTTTTGTCCTTGTACGTTATACAAAAAGGTTTTAAGAACTGGGAAGCATTCATCTGTCATTTATTTAGAGATGTCAAAGGTTTAATAGAGACTTCTTCCATTATCATATCTATCAGTAGTTTTTGGACAAGGGGTATTTATTTACTATTTAGCATGACTGCAATTCAAGATAAGTTATAAGTAGGAACAATGTGAACATACCTTGTATGGAGACTAGCACTTGAAGGAGGCTAGACTTGGCAGTCCACATTTCACTGCCCTGAAATTACAAAAAGAAGTTCACCTGACCCTGAAATGAGGGTAATTCTTGCATTATACAGAATCTTGTTTGTAAATCAATTCTGAGATAATCATTCAGTCAAGCACATAGATTATCTAGAATGCTCATTGAATTATTTTAACTACTATTCTTGAATGAGATAAAAATGATGCCCACAAGTCACTTTCATCAAAGCATCTTATATTATTGCATAAATACCTGTGTCACACAATATTAACAGCCGTTTATTAATGAAGAGAAAGCCATGCATTAATATTGCAATTCACGCGCCCACATGCTGTTAATACATGGCTTTTACTTTTGCTCGTTACCGGGCGCCATGCAAAGCACATGCTAATTATGAGAAACTGAAGTCCGCCCGCAACGAGCATAAAAACGAAAGCTTTTACCCGTCTGAAAATATGACGAGGCTGTAAAATATAGTGCACCACAATGTTTTCGTTTCTGCACCTAATTTTTTTTTCTACAGACTTTATGCAATAATAGCGATCAAAAATGATTTTTAGCGAATGTTAATGAATGGCAATTCATTAACATTCGCTAGGTCCCTCAGGGAGTGTTGAAAACCGAGGGCATAACTCGGGGAGTGTTGAAAACCACACCCCGAGGGACCTAGCAAATGTTAATGAATGGCAAAAACCGAGGCATAGCCCTCAGTTTTCAACACTCCCCGAGGGACCTAGCGAATGTTAATGAATGGAAAATCATGTTTGATCCCTATATTCATAGACAATAGACAGATTGTTTGGCTCATGCAGGAGCTTTTGCCAATGCGCGAACAAAGATGCAGATCAGGCCCCAGTTGTTCAAAATTAACGACATTATTAGTTAACTATTCGTTAAAATTTCAAACATGAATATTACAAATACACTGTTATTTTTAGCAATGCAAAGGATTCTCACATTTTATCAACAAAAAATAACAGTGTATTTGCTTATGTAGTCGGCATTAAGTCAACGAGTTGTTTTAACGATGACATAAAGCTAACAAAGTTTTTGGACAACTGGCCCCAGAGCTTTTGCTTTCACTACATGGACTCTTCCCTATTCTTCTTAATTCTGAAATCTTAAGCTTCTAGCCATCTTCTGTGGTTGTACAGTTCGAATTTTGTCAGACCAATTCGAAAACCCTGGAGACCTTTTTTTTTCACATTTCAACTCCGATGCTAACTAACCTTTCCCGACCAAGTCCCAAGCAGACTGACACACACTTTACCATCCTCGTACAGGTTGGGGTTTAGTCTCTCATTACAGTACGAGAGATAGTGGAACACGGGTGGAGACTGGGGGAAATTGGCCGGCAACTGGACGTCAAACGAAAACAGGCCGTCCTCGTAGGGGGTTTTGGCTGGGCCATAGATCATCACAGCAAAAAGATCCTGAAACATCAACAAGTGAGCCTGTGCGTGAGAAAACCAACAATTTGGGATTTCGACCAGGTCTGACACAAACCGGGCTGTACAGACACAGAACATTGTTAGAGGCTGGAAATTTTGTATTTAAGTAGAAGAGGGATTGTACTATCCATGTAGCGAAAACAAAGGCGCTGATCAGCTTCGCGGTTACCGCGAAGCTGATCTGCGGCTTTGTTTTCGCCTATGCAAATTGTTGTTTTTCTCATGCACAGGCTCAAGTCATTCAAACAACACTGCAAGCCTCCAAGAGGCAGACTACAAGTACTTGAATTACAAACTTTTGTCATTAAAGGACTCGTCACACATTTGCTTAAATCTCTTGACGTAAACTTGCTTTTAATTGCAAAAAAAATATTTTTTGTTTGTTTTATAGCGACGCGACGCTTCGCGTCGCTCTTATGGTAGGTGGTGGTAAAATGTTTTGTTTAAGATACACTGATAGAAAAAAATCTTTCGTCAACCGGAACCGGAATTCACCCAGTTAATTTGCATAAATCGTCAAGAAATGTTATTCATTGGTCAGTAACACTGATCCGTACGCACTCTTACAAATGACGTCAATGTCAGCCATTTTGAATTGTTTGACGTCATTGTGATTTTTCAAAACGCATGTTGCACTACACTAATTGATCAATTAATATTTCATATAGTTTGACGTCATCGTGACGTTTTACAACATGCGCTGCATTATACTAATTGATCAATTAAGCAACGAAGAGGTATGGAATAATTTCAACTTCAAGACATGGATGGTTGATCAATTTCCCCTTGTATAGTATACAGTACAGACTCGCTACCAAGCTACAACAGTCAGTCATTAAAATAGTAAAACTTTTACCATTCTGTCTTCAAATGCCTTCACCAATATCCCCTCTGGCAGACTGGTTTGTAGTAACATCAGCTGGAATCGAAATAGATAAACTGAGCCACGACGCAAGAAAACAAACCGGTCTTCGGGGTTTGATACAAACCAATCTGTGCAGCTACAGAACGTAGCTAGAAGCTTGAAATTTCAGATTTAGGAAGAAGAGGAATTTGTACTATCAGAGTAGCGAAAACAAAGGCACTGATCAGCTGTGCAGTTACTGCACAGCTGATCTGCGGCTTTGTTTTCGTATAGGCAAAAATCCAGTTTTCTCATGACATGGCACAAACTGTAAACATTTTAAAAGTAAAGTGTGTAATAACAAGGGTGAAGCGAAGTCAAAGAGTCAATGTCTTCTCTTGTCCTCTAATAGGTAGTGATCTTAACTTATTTCATTTTAACATTTATTAGCAGGATAATTTTTAGTCTCAGCTGAGTTGAGCATGAAAAAAGTTTTATGACCTCAAGGCCTGGTCCAAAGATCTATGACAACTTTACATTACCTCCTTCCTGACAGCAGTGATGAAGGATTTCACATTGTTGGGTTTCTGTTCTTGGAACTTGAACCAGTGACTGCTCGACACAGAACTACACAGCTCAAACCCTGAGAAAAAATAAAGTAGCTAATGTCTACACCACTATCATAAACTTTTAAATAGGTAAAGTTGTACATGATGCCAGAAGGCAAAATTCACTGAAATTTCTAAAACTTTTACAACAAAAAAACAAACATTTTAACTTAGTTCCATGGCAGCATACTTCTATGGTCATCTTTGTTTTATAATTGAGCCACCACGTGGGAAAACCAACAATGTGGTTTCCAACCAGGTCCAACACAAACCGGCCTGTACAGCTACAGAAGCAGGCTAGAAGCTTGAAATTTTGGAGTTAAGTAGAGGAGGAAGTGTACTATCCGAGTAGCGAAAACAAAGGCGCTGATCAGCTTCGCGGTTACCGCGAAGCTGATCTGCGTCTTTGTTTTCGCCTATGCAGATTGTTGGATTTCCCATGTGGCGGCTCATATTTGAGTGTAGGTTTCAGTAGTGTTTCTATCTGGTATATGAGCCACGTCATGAGAAAACCGGATTTTTGCCCAGGAGAAAACAAAGATGCAGATCAGATTGGCAGTAACTGCGAAGCTGATCAGTGCCTTTATTTTCGCTACACTTCTTCTTCTTCTTAAATCCAAAAATTCAAGCCTCTAACCACTGTCTGTGCTTGTACAGCTTGCTTTGTGTCGGCCCTGTTCGAAAACCACCGTGAGGCGGCTCATATATTTTAGAGGAAATAATTTTTGGGAAGGAGTTGATCACTAGGCTGACTGATTGTTCTCTATGTATCAGTACAATGTACTGATTTCTTATTTCCCATCAGTGACCTACATTTTTGAGGCAGAACTTAGGCTCTGTTTGCTTTGGTTCCTGGTTAATGCTTATTTTACACATGTACATCACTAACCTGATGATTTTTCCAGTTCTCCATTCTCATTTCCCATATCTGCAGTAGCCCCTTCAGTGTCTTCACTCTCAACTTCAACTTTACCAGGTTTTCCAGTATCTTCTAAAACCTGCGCACTTTCCCCGGCTACTTTGCTAGCTTGCAATTTTTCTGCACTAGTTTTAGCTTCATCTGCAACTGTATCATTTTTACTACCTGGCAAGTCTGACCATTCTAAAGGTCTTCCATGTTTGTCATGGGACTCAATCAGTTTATTCTCTATTGCTTCACCAAGTTCAAAATCTGTTGCATTTTCATCACAGCCAAACTTGTATCGCAACCATTTTTTATGCAATTCATTCTGCATGCAAGTCAACTGTTTGTTTAATGCTTTGCAAATCTGAATGCACAAAGTTCTGTGATTTGTTGGAAATTCTGGTTTATCGTTAGAAGTTTCCGATTTCTTTTCCACTTCTCCTTCAACAGTGTCCTGAGATTTGACTTGAGATTCAGATTGTGCTATATCTGCTTCTTGTCCTTGACTAGATTTATCTACGACTGGTTCACCATCAGCATTATTAATTGTTCCAGTATGAATAGCTTCAACACCCTGTGGAGTCCGAGTCCCTTCAGAATCGACTAAAGCCCTGGAGTATATTTCTTCCACTTTTCTTTTAACACTATTCTTCAGGGCGGCGACTTCAGCACTGTCATGGTCACCCAAACAGACAGAAATCATTGCAGACTCAACAATATCAGTAACTGACTCCTCACTAACACTTTTATCAGGTTTCCTATCTTCAGCACCTGCTCTGCTATCATCTTTTCCAGTTTCCTTGTCTTCCGATTTCTTCACTGAATCTCCAGCAGCATCTGTGTCTTCAAACTGCTTCTCAGCACTCTTTGCTACAGCTAAATGCAGTGATGTGTCAAATATTATCTGTAGTATTGGATCTTCTATATGTGTTCCATAATCTATGAGGGCTTGTTTTATTTTTTGTTCTGTTGTGTCTTTCTGGTTGCTCGTATCTCCTGCTATACCAACTGCACCTTCTAGAGTTTCTGTTTCTATATCTCTTTCGATCTGTCTTACAGCAGTTCCAAAATCTTTGCCAGTATTTTCATAAGTTCCTTTCTTACCCTCAGCATTGTGGTCTTTTTCAGATTCAGTCTTCTCCATTCTAGCTTCAGTTTTATCTGTTTTTGTCTTCAATTCACAATCTCCATTTGCAGCTTCCTCTATAGGTGACAATATGTCATCTTTTCTTTTACTTTTTTCAATTTTTCCAGTTATCTCATTGTACTGCGGGGAGTTCCTGAATTTATACATAGAGGCAACATGCTTGGCTAATTTTGTTGTATTTTCTTTGCGTAGCTCTTCCTTAATCTCAGACATAAGATCACAGATTTCATCCTCTTTAAAGAACGATGACTTTGTCAACTTTTCCATTTCTTTACATTTCTTGAATATTTCCAATATATCTTGGAAAACCTGCTTAGAATTCTTGAAGAATGGTCCCGAAATGTTCTGGAATATGTCTAGCAATCCCGAAATGGCCGTCCGAAGTCGTCCCAACATTTCATCCAGATCTTTTTTCCTTGTGTCATCACATGTCCAGATAGGCTTACTTCTAGAAGATTCAGACAAAATCACTCTTATATAAAGCAAAAGAATAAAAGACAGTGAAATAATTGAAACAAACATTGCACAAACTTGGAATATGGATAATTAATTAAACACCATTGTTTTTTCTTGAGTCATATCTAGTGAATCCTCTGCAAAAAGGATAATACTTCAGCTTTCTCAAAAACATTGTATAAACTTTCATCTTTATAGTCCTAAAGACAATATTGTTCTCATATCTTGCAAGTTTTATTCAATTTATAGTATGAATCAATCTTCCCTCAGTGGCAAATTCATATTGTTCAAAACTGAAGGCCAAAAATTTTGTTTTTCAGAAAAAACAAACAAAAAAACAACTTACTGGCTCTTATTTTCCTCTCCTTTATCCTCATTATCAGTCTCAGCATCGGTTGACTCCTCCCCTTCTGTCTCCCAGGAGACATCAGACTCCTCCCCTGACTCCTCCTCTTCATCTTCTGACCAATCATCAGAGCTATTCACACCACTCATCTGTCAACCAAACAAAAATGTATAAATATCTACCAATAGTAAGTTGGCTCAACATTTTCTGTATGCAAAGAAACATAAGACTCCTCCTCTTCTCCACCTTCTGACCAATCATTAGAGCTTAAATTCACACCACTAATCTGACAATTAAAACCTTATCTATAAATATCAGCCAATAGAAATAATTTTGACAATGCATCAATTGACAACACCAATTATGTACCGCAAGAGATATCTAAGGTCATATGGAAGTAATGGACCCATTAGGAGAACATAATACATAGGGGTTGATGTTCTAAGTCACACTGGATAGGGTAGGTCACATGAAGATGGTACCTCAGTTTAAGTCTCATCCAAAAGACTGGGGTAGCCCAGGATAAAACCCACAACCCCTGGTTTACAAGGTGAGTATGCTTTGCAGGTTTCTGTACCATATGCATGAAGAGAACATCTTTTTTTAAAATCAGAAAAGAATACCTCTGAATGATAGTGTTATTGTAATTTCCATACTCACATCATCAGTGATTAAGAAGAGATCTTGAGGATATGTCTTCGTGATGGTATTGTTAGGCCACCATATATGTACAGAGCCATCAGAGTCTAACCTGTACACCTGACCGACAGCTTCTAGCTCTTCATTGGCCTCCTGGAACAAAACTTTGGTTTGTTATACTTGATTCTTAGTGTTTCAGTCAACAATTTTTCAGACATATCTGGATGGAGTCTACACTTCCATGTAGTACCAGAACTATGAGGGGTAAATATTATAAGCGGCAAGCCTTGCTCATGGATACAATCCAACAGAGATAGGATTTTAACTCAGGACCTTTACATTCTGAGTCAAACACATACCCACTAAGCCATTGCCCTCTCCTGAAACAAAACTGGACCAATTCAGACTGCTCAGGTACACAGCAAGTAAAATCTTACAGGATACTGATACATTGATCATAATCCGTGAATCTGTCGAGACAAGGGGTAGCAAGCTCCCTGAGGAATAGTCTAATCACTGACTATATCCTTTTCTCATATCTTTCCTCAACTTTAACAGTTGTTTTCATGCCTTAATATCTACATGCATTAATTTTCATTAAATCACTGCAACAATAGTGAGATGACCTCAATGGGAAAATTCAAAATTTTGTTTAGAGTGGGGGTTGAAACTCCAAATTACATAATACATATTTATACATACCTCAAAGCCTCCAACTCTGATGACAGTGTTTCCTGGTCTAAACTTGTAGTCCGGGTGATCTTTGATGTCATACACACTCATCTCAGTGGTCTCCCCTTCCTCAGGACTGTGAAAAGCAAATTGATAATGTCAGGAGACCCACTTTCATATGAGCCACCGCATGAGAAAACCAACAATATGCATATGCGAAAACAAAGACGCAGATCAGCTTCGCGGTAACCGCAAAGCTGATCAGCGCCTTTGTTTTCACCCCACACAGATAGTATGATCTCTCTGCTTCTTAAATCCGAAATTCCAAGCTTCTGGCCTGCTTCTATGTCTGTACAGCCCCGTTTGTATCGTACCTGGTCGGAAACTCAAATTGTTAGTATTCTCGTGCACAGGCTCATATGTGTATATTTTGATCACTATTTATTTATATGATTGCCTACATTTCTGTTGCTGTTGCTTGTTTGTAGTGGTTTAATATCCCAGTCAACATTTTTCAGTCATGACTAGACACAGCAGTGTTCTCCCTAACTCCAAAGTTATAACTTTCTGTTCCTGACTCCAACTTTTTGGAAAGTCACAAGAGTAAAGTATGGGAAGAATCCAACATTTTTAGAAACACCCCAATTTTACTCCAATTTTCAAAATCCTAGCAAGTGCACAGCAACTACTTCCTAGCAATAACCAGGCCCAGAGGTTATAAAACTTTTTTCATGCTCAACTCAGCTGAGACTAAAATTTATCCTGCTCATAAATGTTAAAATGCCAACAATTGTTGGCATTTTAACATTTATGAGCAGGATAAATTACAAGTTTGGAGTTCTAAACCTTCAATTTCAAGATATTTGGGCTATTTCGGTATTTATGAGCCGTTTAAATTTCATGCTCAGCTGAGGTGAGCTTGAAAAAAGTTTTATAACCTCGGGGCCAGTACAATGCAGAAATAATGTCTTGCTCTTGAGGAAACAATTGAGCACCTGTGGGTTTTAAACTCATGTCCTCTTGATTCATAGCTGCTCTTTAAGTAAGTAACCATGATCAATCATGGGCCAGTATCTGATCGAGGACTGGTCACTAAATATGGGCATAAAACAAGGGCATAACCAGAGAATTTCAAGTCCACACCAAGGGCAAAAAAAGCTAAATTTGTATCTAAAAATGACCAAAACGCTATAATTTTAGCTACTTTTAACTTTTTACATTATGCACATGCGTACTGTGTGTATAGGGCGGTACACCTATGCAAAAGTGGTTACTCAAGACTAAAATAGCAAACAAAGCACTTGTATTGTAAGCACAGCATCTGTGTAAGCAGGGCACTTTAAAACACCGACCAAATTGGAGCATTGCTATGGCAAACTGTTTAGAAAGGCTTAAATTTAGAACCTGAAAAGTTATATGCACCTCTGAGATTTTCCCGGAAAGTAAGGTTTCATCCATCTCACCATACATGTTCTCTCCTTGTGATCACAACTCACTATCACACCATAGTCTGTACTCGTAGAACCTATAAACAGAAAGATTTGTACTACGATTTATCTGTCTTCCTACTACCAAACATTTCATCAGGAAAACATGTCCGTATGAATACCCCTTTATACCTACTTTTATATAGCAAAACTTTATATACCTACTTTATATATCAAAACTTTTATAAAGCAAAAATGGAGGGGTATACCTATTTTTCTTATTTTTGCTCCAAAACATAGATTGTGGGTACTCATTAGAACCGCCTCGCCGAGTAATGTGTACCCACAATCTATGTTTTGAGCAAAAATATTAAAAACATCAAAATTTTTCCATTGAAAATTTCAATTTTTGAAGCTGAAAAAAAATGTCTGCATGGGCAAGTTTACGTAATGTAATGGAACTGTTTTTGCTCAGTTGTAGCAGTTCTGCAATGACCAAGTGAATACAGTGCAACCTGCAAAACTTGTTTCCGTTTTTGTTGTTGCTCAACGTTAAAATAAACAACACATAACTGACAAAGTATCTCTGAACACCAATAGTATTGCACCGATCAAAAAGATCAATACCGATACATAAATCGAACCTGACTGTATGATGACTACATATAAAATCAAAACAAACCTTTGGCATCAACCACAAAGTCCCCTGGAAAATATTCAAACTCATCCAGGTGGTGGATGGGAAATAACTCTGGTGATGGAATGTCATCTTCTGCTGTCCCATCCTAGAAAATATCAGGAGAAAACATTGTTACCACTGTTTATTTTTTGAGTTTACATACGAGGGTTGTCCCAAAAGTTCCATTACACTCACTGTTTTGCCACAAAAAAAGCAAGTCAGAGCTTACAACACTTATGATCACTAAGTACTATATCTAAGGGCTTTGGGTGCAAATTTTCGTACTGCTACGTGCATTTGTTAAAATGCAGCGGAGGTTTGAACCTTTGTTCCCCTCCTGCACCGGAGCAGGTCTAATGATGTTGCCGTTAATTCTGTTTTTTTCTTAATATTTTGCCGTTTGGATAAATACACTACAAACAAAAAATCTACTTCAAAATTAGATTTATATTTAGCTTAACGATACTGTTGCATATATTTGGAAATCTGAGTAAAATATTTATAAGCAATTCGTCAAAATAATGCTATAAAGATCAGCCATGCAAAATAAGAATAATTAATCAAATGCTATCCATGTTACCAACGCCCATGTTTCATTTGGTCAAGTACTATTACTGTTAGCTGATATATCGTTTTAAAAGTAGGTGTTGTGTTATAGTATTGAAGTCACCAACTTACATCAACCTAAACATTTGCTTGGTTTCCATTAAAGAACATATTTTAGATGTTTAAATATAACGACCCTGTATTTTTGCTCCGCATGTTTTTGACGACGTCGTAATTTTGTCGTTGAATTTTTGTAGGTTAGCTATCTTATTTGTCACCCAAAGTATCAAATCGTTCTCAAATTTCATAACATTATCACTAAATGATGCCCATAGAATAGTAGTTAGGCTCGTATATTTTTCTAAATGATCACATTATACCTATGTTGATTTAGCAGGTTGCGAAAAATAGAAATTACGAAAACATTTTGCATAATTTGACTTGCTCCGGTCATGCCTACTTATGGTAACCAAGGTAACTGTAGCAGTGAGGTCATTGAAGTGACTATCATTTTGTACAGTAAAATAAGTTCCACTATGGCCAATAATTCTGCATGAGTAACTGTTGTTGGTTCCAGCTATGCGTTCAGAATAAAATGTATGTGTAACGGGACTTTTGGGACAAGCCACGTACATCAGAAGTTAGTTTCACTGTTAATCAATTCTATCAATCATTTGTTTTAATACATATTTAGCCATGACTTCAGGGCTTAAAGACTTTACAAACTACTTGCATAGTTAACATAGTGTTTCTTGATTACCCAAGTAACTTGTGTTAGGCTTAAATCTTACTTTTTGTTTGTTTTTATTTTTTACAATGAGGCTCAAATACACAAAACTGTCATTCCTTGATTTTCAGTTCCCATGAAACTTCTCTTTAACCTGTCAAATGCAATTGCATAATAAAAATGCATCATCTGCTTATAAACTTTGAAATACATTAGACCTGGCTCAGGTCCAGCATATTGTTTGGCTTATGGTATTCCTGAAAGGCATTTGTTTTAAAACTGTTGACCAAAAATAAGACGGCAAAGCACATTACAGAATTTCTCAGCATGCAACAATGCACAGAGTTAATAATAGCACATTTACCTGCCACATGACCCTGCAACTCGAAAACGTATAAAATATCTCTATCGGCACTTTATCTCCAGGATTTATCGTCCTTTCTGGCATTTTCAATTTTTTCTTTGGAAGTCTGCCCCTCAACTTCTTCAATGACTTCCCGCTCTTGAGGAAGGCTCGTTTTCTGTTACGGTTCCTATTAATTGCTGGGCTACTATGACTGGCATTATTTGCAGAGTTATTTTTATCTTCATCACTGCCATCATTATCATCCTCATCATCTTCGGATTCATCGTCACCATCATTGTCATCAACGTTATCTACAATCCGACTTTCAGCACCAGCATAAGCCTCAGTCCCATTTTCTACTGGCCCATTGCTAGCTTCTGACGATTTATTAATTTCCTTTTTAGCTATCACAAATCCATCTTTCCGTGTTCCAATTATTGTAATATTATTTTCATTGGTCATCTTCTGTATGACATCAGGGGTGTAGTGTTGCCGTGGTGACAGGCCCTTGAGCACTGTGTCAGTTTCCTTGACAACATAGTAACCTTTGTCGCCTATCTGATGGTGGCAGTGCTTGAAACAGTCCATAACCTTCAGACTAAAACATCAAAGTAATCAATCTGAATGTACGACCAAAATATGAGCCGCCTCATGGGAAACCCAACAATCTGCATATATGCGAAAACAAAGACGCAGATCAGTTTCGCGGTAACCGCGAAGCTGATCAGCGCCTTTGTTTTCGCTACACAGATAGTACAATTCCTCTTCTTCTTAAATCCAAAATTTCAAGCTTCTAGCCTGCTTCTGTGACTGTACAGGCCAGTTTGTGTTGGACCTGTTCGGAAACCACATTGTTGGTTTTCCCACGAGGTGGCTCATATATTTTATATTTTTCATAAACTAGACTGTCACTCATTCGATAATTACAGCCACCATTCTAAACGACTAACATATTATTTGTCTTGTTTTCAAAATCAGTTATCATGCAGAAAGAACATCTTTCCACGGTAATATAGAGGTTGCCCAAAAGGATTAAAAATATAAAATAAATTGAATTGAGTGATTCTACTTTAATGTTGTAAGTTAAAGCAATTAGACATACCAATTTTTGCTTTGTATCTGAATGGTTTTTATCTTATGTTGGATGTTAAATTAGACATACCGTTTCAGTTGTTCTCCTTCTACATGTCTGGGTGGACTGTCGAGAGCATCTTTCTCACTGCCTGCCCTGGTGAAACCTTTACATAGCCAGCGTACATCCACACCAGATACCTCGACCTGCAAGAGTCAGAGGAATTTAATTACTTGAGCCGCGACACAAGAAAACCGGTCTTCGGGGTTTCCGACCAGGTCGGACACAAACCGGTCTGTGCAGCTTAAGAAGATCATTAGAAGCTTAAAATTTTGGATTTAGGAAGAAGAAGAATTGTACTATCCGAGTAGTGAAAACAAAGGCGATGATCAGCTGTGCAGTTACTGCACAGCTGATCTGCACCTTTGTTTTCACACAGGCAAAAATCTGTTTTTCTCATGACGCAGCTCTTGATCCCTGGCCACAGGCTGAACCTTTGTAGTTACTATAAATTCTTTCAGAATATCTGTATTCAAATATTAATACCTACCATATTCACATGATTTCTAGGCAGACCTTCTTAACACAGCCGACCAATACTATATACACTTTCTTCAACAAGTATTACAAATGCTTCAGTTAATAAGTGAAAAAGTGCAGAATGAATGTAAAAATATATATATACATGAAAGATGACAGACTGTCACTTTCTTTGTACACAATCATGTGAACATCTTTCACAGTTAACATGATCTAACATACCTTTTCAGCTATCACATTTATTGTGTACAAAGGTTTGACCCCCAGAACCACTTAGCTGACTCACAGTCATAGACTTAAAGCTACAGCATACAAACAACTCTAGCATACCTTTTCAACTATCACAGGTACTTGGTACAAAGGTTTGGCACCCAGAGCATCAGGGCCCCGCATCCTGGTCGTGTGTAGCCACTCTGCGGACTCATAGTCCTCCTGGGAGCCAACCAGTTCCTGGCCAGGGTAGAAGCTACGGATCACAAACTCGGAATGCTGAAAGAAAGAATCAGTCCTCGTACAAAGATTACCTCCCTTTGGAGTTTTTCCTCGAAGTCAAATAGCTCACACTAGAAACAGTTTTGTTATGTTTGATTCGGTCATTTACAGTGTGTACCAACAAATGATTCTTTGAATGAATGCATGGGCAAAGACTAAACTAATGTTCAGTTATTACCAATAGCTACTTCAATAATAAACTAACAGTGGCTGTTTGTATCTCACTAATGAGAAAACCCATGTTTGTTTCTTAATTATCAGAATGTTCATGTGAGTTGGAGAGTTCTTTGATAGCTGACTAGGCCAATTTTAGCCCTAAACTGTTGGTTGCATGTAGAGCAAAGCAATGAAGAAACTGGTGATGGCTTAACCCATTTTTGACAAATGGATTCACCCACCATTATCGACTGGGTGAGTCCATTCTAATTTTGGGGGGCTTCAGGTGTGATTTTAAGATTTTATTCCATTTTCCGATGAAATTCCTCTAAGCAAACAGAATAGCCCCAGATGGGACGCCGCGTTCTGCGGCGTCACATCTGGGGCTATTCTGTTTGCCTATGTCCCATAAAAGGGATGCCAGGCTTAAATGAGTTATGGACTCTCACTAACGCTCTCTCTGTGCTCTCTCAGCTTCACAGCCTCTCTTTACTTCATAATGAACTGCTACTATCAATGTTGATGATACAGCGCCACTTTGATAGATCCTGTGCAGTCTTATTAAACTAATAGTACTATTGAGATGACTTACATCAGCTCTTTTATCATTTGTATCTTCAAGATCCAACATCCCAGCATCATGTAGTATACACCTGAAAATATTTATAGCATTTATCTGAGGGCTTCATGGAAGGAAGTGTATGGGAAATGGTCTCGTTCCTTCTAAATGATAACTTAATTTACTTACTCATTCACTCATTTTCTTTCATTAATAGCAAAAGAAATGAGCTGACAGGTGTTTTTGCATAAACTTTATGTTGAGATTGAATGAACCAGCCAATAATATTTCCTTATCAATGGTAAGAACAGAGGCATATCTTCTTATATAGGCAGTAAAGAGTCTTGCTCAAGCCCAACATGGAATGAGATATGAGCCACGTCATGAGAAAATGGGATTATTGCCTATGCGAAAACAAAGGCGCAGATCAGCTTCGCAGTAACTGCGAAGCTGATCAGCGCCTTTGTTTTTCGCTACACAGATAGTACAATTTCTCTTCTTCTTATATCCGAAATTTCAAGCTTCTAGCCTGCTTCGGTGACTGTTCAGGTCAGTTTGTGTCAGACCTGGTCGGAAACCCTGAAGACCAGTTTTTCGCATCGCGGCTCATATATATGTAGCCTAGACTTGGCTCAGTCGGCTGATTCTCAGAATGCTTTTGAGAGAGGCTGCAACCAATGAATTCTTGTAAAGCATTGAAGTAAAGCACTTAAATAAATGGATGGATGCTGAAATAATTTTGAGAACATGATTTTACTTTCTTACATAATATAAATCAACTTTTGATAAATAATTTAACAATCAATTTTGCTTATCAAAACATTTTGTAACAGATTGCTCCATTCAATAAATGTTGAAAGAAAGTCTTTAAAAAATCAATTTAAAGGAAAAAGCAAATATACATGTACATGAGCTGTATCATTCGAAAACCAATATTTTGCATATGCGAAATCAAAGGCACAGATCAGCTTCGCAATAAATGCTAACTTTATAAATCCAAAATTTCCAGCCTCTAGCCATCTTCTGTGTTTGTACAACTCAGTTTATGTCTCACTTGTTTGAAAACCATATTGTTGGTTTTCTCATGACGCCGCTCAAATCTTAAATTCAGTGTCATGTGAAAGGCCTGCTTTCAGAGCTTCCACCAGGTCAGACACAAACCAACCGGCTTGATTTGAGCCGCCTCATGGGAAATCCAACAATCTGCATAGGCGAAAACAAAGGCGCAGATCAGCTTCGCGGTAACCTCGAAGCTGATCAGCGCCTTTGTTTTCGCTACTCGGATAGTACAATTTCTCCACTACTTAACTCCAAATTTTCAAGCTTCTAGCTCTTTTCTGTGACTGTACAGGACGGTTTGTGTCGGACCTGTTCGGAAACCACATTGTTGGTTTTCCCACGAGGTGGCTCATATCATATATTTTGGATTAAGAAGTTAAACCATTTATTTTACTATTTTACCATTATAACTGTGAAAACGAAAGTTAATTCAATGACCTTCCTATATCAATGTCCGGCTACATGTAAGTGCCAGTGCGTTTTATCACATTACGAAAACTACAGAGATTTTTATAGGTGTAAAAAATGAAAATTTTCAGCAGAATATTTTTGATATTTTTCTTATTTTTGCTCCAAAACATAGATTGTGGGTACACGTTAGAACCGCCTCAGCGAGGCGGTTCTAACGAGTACCCACAAGCTATGTTTTGGAGCAAAAATAAGAACAAGAACTCCGCGGAGGTCGATATCGCACCTGCATCGGGCAAAATAACTAAAAACGTGAAATATAGGTCCAGGGCACCATGTTAAGGTGTGTTCTGAAAGGGTACGTGAAGGACATTTACTATCCAAGCTTTCACACTCGCAGCTATCACTGATGCAGAAAAAAACAAACTTCAACATAAAAATATAACAAAGTCAATGGACCGTGAAATATAGGTCAAGGTCAGCAGGTCAAGGTGCATGCTTGAAGGGTATGTCAAGGACAGTTACTATGCAAGGTTTCACACTCGCAGCTATCACTGAAACAGAGAAAACCAAACTTTGATGTAAAAAATTAACAAAGTCAATGGACCGTGAAATATAGGTCAGGGGGTCAAGGTGCGTGCTTGAAGGGTATGTCATGGACAGTTACTATGCAAGCTTTCACACTCGCAGCTATCACTGATGCAGAGAAAACCAAACTTTGACGTAAAAAATCAACAAAGTCAATGGACCGTGAAATATAGGTCAAGGTCAGCGGGTCAAGGTGCTTGCTTGAAGGGTATGTCAAAGACAATTACTATGCAAGGTTTCAGACTCGCAGCTATCACTGATGTCGAGAAAACCAAACTTCGACGTAAAAATTTTCAAAGTCAGAGGACCGTGAAATATAGGTCAAGGGTATTGGGTCAAGGTGCGTGCTTGAAGGGTATGTCAAGGACAATTACTATGCAAGGTTTCAGACTCGCAGCTATCACTGATGTCGAGAAAACCAAACTTCGACGTAAATGTTGACGGACGAACGAACAGACAAACGAACGAACGTACGGATGGACGGAAATTTGGACTCCTATATCGCACCCTGCTATAAGCAGGTGCGATAAAAATAGGTATACCCCTGCAAACCCCAGTTTTGCTATATAAAAGTGGGGTTCAGGGGGGTATACTTTACACGGACATGTTTTCCTGATGGACCTCCCTACAACAATGTCCAGCTACATGTAAGTGCCAATGCATTTTATCAATCAGGTTTTGTAATGACACAATGCAGTAATCCTTCGACAATTACATGTAAGCCGCGTAATGAGAAAACCAACAATGTGGTTTTCGAACAGGTCCGACACAAACTGGTCTGTACAGTCACAGAAGACAGCTAGAAGGTTGAAATTTTGGATTTAGAAAGTAGTGAAAACAAAAAGCCCTGCTCAGCTTCGCATCTTAGTTTTCACGTATGCAGAATGTTGCTTTTCTCATGACGTGGCTCATGTTCAGACTTTTACTTTGAGTAACAGCTGGTTTAGCCAGAAGAAAAAAAGTTTCTGTATATAAAGAACTTGAAATTGTTGGCAAAACATTTCTCAAGTTTTGATATCCTAGTCAATAATTTTTCAGTACATGTATGTCAAGACAAAGCCACCACTTCATGGATATAAACCAGTTCTCTATGGGGTTAATTGGTCTTACTCAATGACAAAACTCTGTGCCAGCCGGGCGTGAACCCCTGATTTCTCAATTCATAATCAGAATTTTAGTAATCATGCTGATTTAACACTTGGCCTTACCTTGCACCATCTGGAAACTTCACTGTTACACTTTCTCTTATTTCATACAGCTGCCCTACCCAGGAGTCTAATGTTACTTCCGACTCTGTGTCCCACTCCTACAAGAGTATACAGACAAACAGCTGAATGATATTACTTTGGTCTGGGTTTTTCTTAAATTTATCAAAGTCAAGACTGATAAATGTGTTCTCCTGTCAGAGCTGGTTTTTCATGTCATTTTATGCATCTTAAATGATTTTTCTTGAACAAAAATGAAATATTTTGTTTTTATGATACAAATTACAACATGTATCTATCTATCTTTCTATACTGCCATACGCCCTCACGGACATTCTAGGCAGATGCGCTGTCGAACAGAAAAAGGCTGAAAATTAATGAAAAGACAGGTTAAAAGCATTCAGTAAGGCGGATAAAAGATGATAGGTTAAAATAGTTAAGTGGGATTTAAAAACAGGATAAAAACAACTATTTCCAGATCTATGGCCTGGAGTGTTGCAGCTTACTTACTGAGACCTTGAAAGAATCAAGGTCTGGTAAGCATGCAACAGTTTCAGGGAGGGCATTCCACTGAACAATGGCCAGTGGAAAGAAGGAGTATTTATAGTATTTTTTTGTCGTATGTAACTGGCGAAATGTCATAGAGTGGCAATATCTAGAAATTCGATTTGAGGGTTGAATGTAATCAGGGAGGGGTACTGCAACAATTCCGTGCACAATTTTGAAAAAAAGACATAGGCGCGCATCTGCCCGTCTTTGCTCAAGCGTTCTCCATCCAAGATTGTTTACAATTTCAGTTGTACTTGACCGGTAGTCAAAGCTACTGGTGGTCCAGCGTGCTGCTCTGTATATTGAATATAAAACATATACACAGAAACTGTGAGCACTAGCTAATGGGACTGGCTATTACTCATTCTTGAATAATTTTTCTTAGTACATGTAGTTGCAAAATTTACTCAGGCACATTTCATAGAGCTAAATGATGATTTTAACAAGAATCACAAACCTGCAGTGTTGTTATATCTGCTACATCTACATTATAGATCCACTGATCTGTACCCAGGATTTTCACATGACACTTGGCGGAAATGCTCTCGACAAAGCCTCGTTGACTGTCCTTCTCAGAGATGAGTCTTCTCACCACATCACCAGGCATTAAAGAGCGGTCTGCCAGGATAAGCTGAAATCAAAAATTTTAATAAATGAGGTTGTTTTTAGACAAAAATTTTAATGGATTATTTTATCGAGATTGCAGATTGACCACTGTATGTGATTTCATTTAATAAAATATCTGACCCAATCAATAAAAAGTTTTAATAAAACATTTTTTTTTTTTGTTTTGCTTTTTTTTAATTATCGTCCAACTCGTCAACTGTAGATAAAAAATAGATCAAAACATGCGACACTGATATGAAAATATTTTTCTTCACAACTTTCTTTCTTCAGATTCTGAGTCGATCAATTTCTGATCATCGGCTCAGGTGTGGGGTGGGTGGCTAAGTTTTGAATTTAGCAAAATGGGGGGAAAACATTAGGGATGGGCCATTAAAACTATTTACAAGAAGATAGACAGAGGCATACTAAGCTTAGTGTTTCCCCCCGACCCAAAAAAGGGCATGGTAAGGTTGCTAAAAAAGGGCACTTTTTTAACGCGCGGAAGCATGTCAAAAAGGCACTTTCAGCGCGCGACGGCAAGCAAAAGGACACTTTAAAGTGGCCCATGGCATGCTAGGAGGGCACATTTATGCACAGTCGTTAAATTTAACACTTATTATATTTTCTCTATAATTTCAAATTTGCTTTTCAGCTTAAATTGTTCTATCCTCAATTTCCATATTTCAAGATTCACTTTTACAACTTAGAAAATTTCTTTTCCCTCTGCCTCACATTACTTTAAAAATACTGAATTAACCATAAGATATAACCTCACTCATGTTTTGTTTTGAAAAGTAAACTGTAATTGAAAACTGAACTAATTAAATTAAAACAATGTTTTCTGAGGAAAACTATGTCCCCCCAACCGTTTAGTAATTGAAGTGTAGTTACCTTGTGATATGAAGTTTTTCTAGGGAAGACACCATGTAAGGTGTGATAGTTTAAACTTGTTTTGGACCCTGTCTAAAATTGGGTCACAATCACCAAATTCTTATAAACTCTGAACCTCCTCACAACAATGCTTCTGAGCAAGTTTGGTCAAAATCCATCAATTAGTTTACAAGATATCGTATCGGAAAAACTAATTTCAACAGTTTTTATGGACCCGTGACCTTGGAAATTAGGTCAAGGTCATCAAAATCTAATCAACTTTGAGCCTCCTCCAAACAATGCTTCTGTGCAAGTTTGGTCAAAATCCATCAACTGGTTTACAAGATATTGCAGTGAAAAGACTAATTTCAACATTTTTTTATGGACTCGTGACCTTGAAAATTAGGTCAAGGTCACCGAAATCTAATCAACTCTGAGCCTTCTCGCAACAATGCTTCTGTGCAAGTTTGGTCAAAATCCATCAATTGGTTTACAAGTTATCGAGTTGGAAAGATTAATTTCAACATTTTTTATGGACTCGTGACCTTGAAAATTAGGTCAAGATCACCAAAATCTAATCAACTCTGAGCCTCCTCCCAACAATGCTTCTGTGCAAGTTTGGTCAAAATCTGTCAATTGATTTACAAGATACTGCGTTGGAAAGACTAATTTCAACATTTTTTATGGACTTGTGACCTTGAAAATTAGGTCAAGGTCACCAAAATCTAGCCGACTCTGCGCCTTCTCGCAACAATGCTTCTGTACAAGTTTGGTCAAAATCCATCCATTCGTTTACAAGTTATCGCGTTGGAAAGACTAATTTTAACATTTTTTATGGACTCGTGACCTTGATTATTAGGTCAAGGTCACCAAAATATAATCAACTCTGAGCCTCCTCCCAACAATGCTTCTGTGCAAGTTTGGTCAAAATCCATCGATTGGTTTACAAGATACTGCATTGGAAAGACTAATTTCAACATTTTTTATGGACTCGTGACCTTGAAAATTAGATCAAGGTCACCAAAATCTAATCAACTCTGAGCCTTCTTGCAACAATGCTTCTGTGCAAGTTTGGTCAAAATCCATCTATTGGTTTTCAAGATATTGAGTTGGAAAGACTAATTTCAACAGTTTTTATGGACTCGTGACCTTGAAAATTCTGTCAAGGTCACCAAAATCTAATCAACTCTGAGCCTCCTCCCAACAATGCTTCTGTGCAAGTTTGGTCAAAAACCATCATTTGGTTCACAAGATATTGCATTGGAAAGACTAATTTCAACAGTTTTTATGGACTCGTGACCTTGAAAATTAGGTCAAGGTCACCAAAATCTAATCAACTCTGAGCCTCCTCCCAACAATGCTTTTGTGCAAGTTTGGTCAAAGTCCATCAATTAGTTTACAAGATATCGTATCGGAAAAACTAATTTCAACAGTTTTATAGACTCGTGACCTTCAGAATTAGGTCAAGGTCATCAAAATCTAACCAACTCTGAGCCTTCTCCCAACAATGCTTCTGTGCAAGTTTGGTCAAAATCCATCAATTGGTTTATAAGATATTGCGTTGGAAAGACTAATTTCAACATTTTTTATGACCTCGTGACCTTGAAAATTAGGTCAAGGTCACCAAAATCTAATCAACTCTGAGCCTTCTCGCAACAATGCTTCTGTGCAAGTTTAGTCAAAATCCATCAATCGGTTTACAAGATATTGCGTTGGAAAGACTAATTTCAACATTCTTTATGGACTTGTGACCTTGAAAATTAGGTCAAGGTCACCAAAATCTTATCAACTCTGAGCCTCCTCCCAACAATGCTTCTGTGCAAGTTTGGTCAAAATCCATCAATTGGTTTTCAAGATATTGAGTTGGAAAGACTAATTTCAACAGTTTTTATGGACTCGTGACCTTGAAAATTAGGTCAAGGTCACCAAAATCTAATCAACTCTGAGCCTCCTCCCAACAATGCTCTTGTGCAAGTTTGCTCAAAATCCATTCATTTGTTCAGAAGATATCGCGTCAGAAAACCTAATTTGATCAGTTTTCATGGGCTGGTGACCTTGAAAATGAGGTCAAGGTCACCAAAATCTAATCAACTCTTTCCCCCCTCCCAACCATGTATCTATGCAAGTTTGGTCAAAATCCATCCACTGGTTCAAAAGATATCGCGTAAGAAAGAAGCTACGCGGACGCGGACGCCGACGCGGACGCCGACGCCGACGCCGACGGGAACCGCACCAAAAACAATATGTCCCCCACCTTCGGTTGGGGGGACATAATGACACACTTATATCACCAAGTAGGACATTCAATTTTCACACCTTTTCTGATTAACAGCTCATTTGGTGTCAAATTGGGTACTTATCAACATTTGCCACTGCAATTAAGTGACAATAAACAAGGGATTAAAGCAATCAACAACAGTGTGGAAGTCTTGAGCATGAATTTTGCCAAATTTTTTTCTGCAGATCTCAAGCAAAAAGTCTTGTAACTTCCTTATTTTTTGTTGGATTTTGACAAACTTTTTACCAAAATGTAGAGCACAGAATGTAGATCCAGAAAAAGGGCATGGCGCTGGGAAAAAGGGCATGTCGCTGGAGAAAAAGGGCATGGCGTGGCGCCATAGTAAAAGTGGCTAGGGGAAACACTAAAGCTGTATACCTCTTTTCCCTTGGTTTAAATAAGACACACTAAATAAGAGCCTTAAATTCTTAAATTCATCAAACAAACAAAAAAGTCTGTAATTGTGTAAGCATATCAGTCAATATAACATCTTTTGCTAACCGCTTTCATATTACACATGCGATATGACATCAAGTTCAATATGACGTCAAGATGAACTCCCTGATTCTCTGATCTCCTCTGCTGAAATGTCAGATGATTGTGTCTAAATTTACTTCTCTTGTGAGAGCTTGGGACTAATCCCTTCCCATCAAACCCCATCCCCCTGGTGTGGTATTGTCAGTTTGACATTTCACCAATAAACTATTCTGATTCTGATTCATACTGAGGACAATAAAGATTCCAGCCATGATAGGCTTTTCGAAAAGCTCAACTTGTTTTTACCGTATTTTCAACCACGACATTTTCATCTCCGGAAGGGTGCCACGCAACTTTGACGGTTCCTTTCTGAACTTTGTTCTCATACTCATCATCTTCCTCATCTGAACTTATGTATTCGGAGCTTTCGACGACCAAACCATACTTAAATCCGCCAGATGAAGCTGGGATGCAAACTTCATCCTCTTCGAAAATTGTGCAAGCGGCCATTGCGCTGTCAAAAGAGTGGTCACCGGCTTACGGTAAGACGGTTTACCGAATCGGTCAGTTGAAACGCCCAAAGTCATCGATACCGGACAATAGTCAAGCAGTTGGCAAACTGCAACACTCCGAGCGGATTTAACCAAATACAGTTTGTTTTAACCATCTTTCAGATATTTTTACTACAATATATATTCTGTGATCCCTTCACAGCACAGGTTAACTTTCATTTCAGTTATGCCCTTTTTTCTGAATTATGTCCCTTGGAAAGCAAAATCAAGATATCTGGAAAAGTTTTTGAGCTAGAGCTTTCATATTTGGCATACTGATTGGGCTGAGGATTAACCTGATTAACTTTGAGAACTGTATGTCAAATTTTGACAGAATTGCGCATTTTTTTTTTTTTTTTTTTTTTTTTTTTTTCTTCTTTTTTTTCTTTTGACTGATTTTTCCACTTTCCGGTGAAATTTGAAACTTTTGAACACTGAATGCTAAGGTTTTGAAATTTTATAACACATTCCTCATGAAAATAAAAGATGGCCCGTATTTTTTTCACATGTCAGAGTTATGTCCCTTTTCTAAATTATGACGCTTTGAAAGCAAAATTTGAAAAATTTGTGTGCAAGATATCTCAAAAAGTATTTTACCTAGAGCCTTCATATTTGACAACTCATTAGGAATGAGTAGTAGATCACCTGATTAACGTTTGAGAATTGTATGTCAAATTTTGACAGAATAACGCATTTTTTAAATTTTGACTGATTTTTCCACTTTCCGGTGAAATTTGAAACTTTTGAAGAGTGAATATATACTAGGGGTTTTGAAATATAGACATTCCTGATGAAAAAATAGATGACCCATATTTCTTCTCATGTTAGAGTTATGTCCCTTTTCTAAATTATGCCGCTTTGAAAGCAAACTTTGAAAATATTGTGTGCAAGATACCTCAAAAGACGGTATTAGAGCCTCTATATTTGGCATAATGATTGGGACTGAGGAGTAGATCACCCGATTGACTTTTGAGAACTTTTCGTCAAAAATTGAAAGAATTACATGTATAATTTTGCTAAATTTAACTTTTCTGTGAAATTGGCCATGTTAAACTATGCCAGGTTATGGACAATCATATAGTTGGGGTCATTGTGTTTTACAAACACACATTTCTAGATAAAAATCTTTTTGTCCAGAACTCTTTTATTATTATTTGTGGGCCGATTTTCATTTTTGATGCACATTTTGCGGCGACAAACTAAATGCATAATTGTGGGTTGAAAATATTTCATCTACGCTTACACATCTGCAAAATATCTGCCAAAACACACTATGAAGCACACTTTAGGTTTTTGTATAAATTATATGCTATTAGAAAAGTCTAAAAGTAATGAATGGCGCGATGAAGAAAGAAAGAAAGGTACAAGTAGGCGATGATCAGGAAAAGGAGCCATCAGAAAGAAATTCCCACTCCAAAAACCGAGGCGGGAAAACAAATCGACAATTAGGTACTTACACTGTATACTTAGAGAACATATCGTAAGCCGAGTGAGCAGCTATTTCCCAATAGGCGGCCACTCAGTTACCCGAACTTAACTTAAACTAGGAAAACGTACATAAGGTTCAAACAGCACAAAAATCGATTCCAAAACATAGAACAAATAAAACCACAACGTAAGTATCGCCTTGGAACGACCATTAATATAAAACGATTGGTTGGCTTAAACCGGTTTTACAGGGCCCTCTTCTGCAGTGGTTCACAGTATTCAGTAAGTAAGAAAGAACTTCTCGATTCCATGCCCAACTCTTTAACTCTAGACCACCGTGGTCCCGAAACCAACTAATACAATGCAAATACCTTTCTTGCAAAAAGTCAAATGAGTCCCGTCAACTGTTTAATTTAGTCCCAACTGCAAAAATAATATTTAAAATCACTTTATATAACCTTGGATTAATATTTTTCGATGGATTTGAATCTCCAATACATTTGTCCATAATTTTTGCTTATTCGTGGTCCAGTCAAAATCCAGGTAATGTGGTCAGAAAAAAATCAATATTGGCAGAATTTAGTGGAAATTAGCCCTGAAAATACTTAAAACCTTCTGTTTGAAATACAGAAATTAAGATTTCTATGTATAGGTTCACACTAAAAATTAGTGCAGAATGTGCACAATTTAATAGCTTTCCAACAGTGTAAATTTTATTGACATAATATTTAAACTTTAAGCGAAATATTGAACACCAAAATTGTACTGTTGGATGGTACTTTTTTCAATTTTACTGTATTTCATATCATTATTAAGAGGGTTAAACTTTATCAAATTAAAATAATTTTATGATAATATTATTCAACAATCTCTTCTCTTTTATAATATCTAAAAAAATATTGTACTTAAATGTACCATTAATTTGCTTTATTATGCACCAATTGACCATGTTTTCAAAAGATTTTACTACGTTATTGAATAGGCAAGTCAATTAGGGATAAGTGGTTTTATGGTTTACCTGGAAGACAACGCTTCATCTCGAAGCAATATGTACCTTGTGATCTTCCTTCGAGGCTTTATGCAAAAAAAAAAAAAAAAAAAAAAAATCAAGTTTCGTACGCCAGGAATATAACTTTCTTTATGTTTTAAACCTCCCAATGTCTGTGATTTTCTAGTACATGTAGTTGAAATGAATTAAGTTGCATATTATCAATTTTACCTGTTTTCAACAAATAAAAATTAGAGAAAAATAAAAAGATTTGCCTACCGAAACACGGAAACACGGCTAGTATTGTTTCCATATATTTTAAACAAACCACATATACAGTCTCGGATCCGAAATATTATTGGATCCGAGATACAGTGCATTCCGTGACATTGGAATGTTTTTCTCATTTAAATGATGCAATTTACTTTTGTATTTATGACCCTCTAAAGATCAGAAAGTTCTGAAGAATTAGATTTGGTCTGAAATACCATTTTTGTGGAGGTCTTACATTTTGGGGTGTTGCACTGGACCACATCTTTAGCATGTTTACAGCCGAGTGTCGCTTACAACAAACACAATTTACATTTTTGCCAGTGCTCAAGGAGCCGCAAACAAGGACGGATGTCGGATATGGATAAGGCAGTTTTCGATCGAATTCGCAATGGATATCGCGTTTTCATCGGCGATCTCGGTAGTCGAGTAGGAAAATACGAAATAGAAAGAGAGTTTCAAAACTATGGCACAATAACTGACGTCTGGGTTGCAAGGTAAAAGTTGCATTTCTCATTTGTGTGTGAACTTGCACTTGCAGTTGCAAGGTAACAGGATCTTTCGCGACCTGGTTCGTTCGCACTTAGTCTTTTCGCTACCTCCCATTGGACGTTCGCTACTCGGTATTTTTCGCACCTTATCGACCATAGTCGGTTCGCTACCACGATGTTTTTCGCAGCTTCCCGCCCAATTATGACCGTTAATTATTCACTCACTACTGAACCGCACAGCTTCCTGCCAATTATGACCGTTAATTATTCACTCACTACCAAACTTCACAGTTGATTAGTAGCCTACTCACGAGTAGGACTTTTAAATTTTAAAATGATGGTTCTTTAATAATTCGATTTTAGAATGTTTTAGAATATTATTGATATCTTTTAAAAACCATGGGGAAATTGTATCCACTGTGCTAAAAAGTAACAAGCAGACAACATGCGGTCTAGTGCGACGGGTGTGGTGAGTGTCTGCACCGTAAATGCGACACGGGTAAGGAACCTTTCAATACGAAAACACACGGTCCATGCAAAATACAGATTTTTTTTTTTATTATTACACGAGCTTTGCGATAAATACGATGAAGGGGATCTGAGTACCTCTTCGTTGTTAAGGGCAGCCAGTCAGATTGCCGTGCTTGGTCCGTCCATTGTATCGAATGCCGAGAATAATTAAGAATAAAGGAACATGCTGATCTGTGTCTTTGCACACTGGATTTTATATTAGTGTCATTGATTTTATTTTTAATGTCATGTATATATCTTAGTGTTTCTATTAATTAATTAATTCATTCATTCATTCCCTTTTATTTTTGCCGCGACGCGAGAAAACCAGTCTTCAGAGTTTCCGACCAGGTCTGACACAAACCGGTCTGTACAGTCACAGAAGCAGCTAAGAAGCTTGAAAAGTCGGATTTAAGAAGAACAGGAATTGTACTATCCATGTAGCGAAAACAAAGGTGCGAAACTGAACTGCGCCTTTGTTTTCGCATAGGCAATAATCCCATTTTCTCACAATGCGGCTCATTTTATAGTTAATATAATTTATGCTAAATTACATTTCTTCCCTTTTTATAATGAGGTAAATCTTTGCACGTTGGATTTTATTTTTAATGTCGTGATTTCATTTTTCATGCCATGTATATATTTTAGTGTTTTTATTGATTTATTTGATTCTGTATATTAGTAAATTATGCTAAATTACATTTCTTCCTTTTTGAGATGTTTTAATCATTGCTCATGTTTTAAGTTTTTTTATCAGGAGAATCATAATGTACATTTCTTTTTAACATGTGTAATATATTTTATGCTAAAATTATAACCTCAATCAGCGGATCTCATGATGACATCTTTTAATTGTCTATGAAAATATTAAAATAAATAATTATAATTGTCTACATTGTGTGTGTAAAAGTGTTTGTATGTAAATGATTGTCACCTGTAATTACCCTTTTAGGCTTCACCGATCATTTTTTATGTGTATTAGACCATGAATATAGTTTATAACATTTCTGTTGTACATATTTTCATGAAACGAATATGATATGATATAGATCTATATGACCGTCACCATCACTTCTGTAACCTATTATTTACATTTTAGAAAATCAGGTAGCGAAACTGTAAGGTAGCGAAAATGTCAGGTAGCGAACATGTACAGGTAGCGAACGCGTTGGTAGCGAACAGGTCAGGTAGCAAACAGGTATAGGGTGCGAACAGGAAGGTCGCGAATCGACCATAAATCCAGTTGCAATCATTTCCAATTAATAATTATGATTTGTGCGCTGCCTGGTCCAATCACTAAGGTGTAGATCCCAAGGAATAAATATTTCTGTCAGTTTTTGGCATTTCTTGTTCAGCTGAGGCTAATCGCCTACCATCTCTCTGATATTGCCAATTATCTGGACAGGAAAGCCACTAATTTGCACAAGGCATTTGCTATTCTGCTGTATAGATTTATGTTGATATATTATCAATGTTTTTGCGTCAAATATATATACACAATTAAATATATATTCACAATTTATATGCAGTTTGCCAGTGTGATATTTGGTGCAAGGTCTGTAACATAAAATGATAAATCAAGTGGCAGTCGACGTTTAATACGGTTTATATTTTGACTTTGATATTATCTGCCTGTTTCAGTGTTTTCCCTCGGGATTTATTTTTAGGGGACATTTTGGCAAAATGGGAGACACCTGGATGATTTTAGGGGACAAAATTTTTCATTAGCCGCAAAAAATTACATTTGATTTTAAAACAACAACATGTCACTATGCATGTACATGTAGCTAGTTTTATCATCAAAACAAAGCCAGGAAAATTGAGCAAGCCATTCCTATCGGAAACTTCATTACAGAGAAAAGCCTGTTTCTCTGCATCTTGGAATAGTGGAATCCGCTTTTCTGGTGGCTCAGAAGCCGCTGACTCGCTGTTTCCTGTCAGAGTTTCAGTCTGAGTTAAAAATCTGTCATCGTACTTGAGTGAGCCGCCATGTTTGAAGAGAAGTTGACTGGGTTAAATGCAATTGCGATACAAACATGTTCGTAGTAGAGCAAACCAGTCAGAAAGTACAGAAACTAAAAGGAAAAAACAAGCGTCCGATAGGTGTAACTAAAATGGGTAACCGCGACGAGAAAACTGGACCGAAACTACGGGGATGTTTCGACCCGACAAAAATTGCGCCATGCATGGCGCGCCTCGGTATATTTTTGGGGACATTCAGTCCAAATTTGCATCAAAACGCACATTTTTGTACGCCAGGGAAAGCACTGCTGATTATTTATCTCACATCAACTGAGAGGCCTAGCAAACGCTTTCTGATGACTGAAACTCAATTTACAGGGTGTTGATAGCAGTTTCATGTATATAGTGTTTTAAATATGCTTTTAATTTACAGTTTAAAAATTATAATTTTTTTCAAGTCATCTTTTAAGGAATTTGTTATACATCTGTGTCTGATTGAAACGAGTTATGCCACGCATTATAAATGATAGAGAGACATTGCTTCAAGTAATTTAATTTTAATAAAAACAGAATGGACCACTTTACTTAAAAATAGCAGGCCGAAGTTGTGGCTGTCAAAATCAAGATTCATCAAACCTATTTGATTGGAGGACCACAGTTTATTGACTTATCGTAGTCACCATTATATTACATTGTAAAAATGGCAGAAATGCCTAAAAGAAAACATGCTTCCCTTATTTTTGTTTTTAGCATATTTTTCTTGTGAGAATGATTGAAAATTGAGAGGACCCGCCTGGACAGCACACTCGCTACTAGCCCTGGCAAGTATGCCAAGTGTCTTACTTGCCAACCACCTTATTTTACTAGCATTGCGGAACTGTCCAGCAACTATTTTTTTGCTGTTATCTAGGTACAAGAACAAGAACAGCTGTAAAATCTTGGATGAGTTCTAAATCAGTCACATTCCACCATAGGGGAGAACGGTAGCTCCAGATTGAAAGGCTAGGGGTTGAAACCCCACTGCACATGGTTGAGTCCATCAGTAAGGCACATGAGCAGCCCATAGTACCGCTTAATACACAGGAGGCAGTGGCTCCTTCCCAACATGACTGAAAATTGGTTGACAGTGATGTTACATGTATTGTTAAGCCACATAAAAATCAAACAAACATCCAACTTAATAGTGATGTTTGTGTCACTTGACCTGGAGAAGCCCAACTCAGTGATGTTTAATTTTGTTTCAGAAACCCTCCAGGTTTTGCTTTCCTTGTGTTTAAACATGCTGATGATGCTGAAAGAGCTGTCAGAAAGTTACACGGCAGGTAAGTAATAGAAAGATAGCACTAACAAGCTGAAAATCAATTTTTCTTATACAGTATGCACCATTACCGTGCTTAGGTAGGCAAGTGGACGATTTGATTTGGTGAAAGCATTGTGCACTTAGTACTATAATGAGAGCAATTAGAAACTTATGTTTTCAACATTACATATTGTTTACTGATTTTCTTTTTAAATACAACCAGTTGGTATAATTTGATTGTGAAAGTGTGTAAGTTTTGCTTCACATTTTGTATTTTAAAAATTGCATTCCATCAAATGTACATGTAATAGAGTAAAGTCATTTTGACGTTTTCATCCCAATTCGCATGCAAGCCCATGGTTAGAGCCTGATTGGCTGATGTAAGATAGTGAGCATAAGTGTACATGATCAAAGTTGTTAGAATATGCTTAAATTATAGACATTTTATCCTGAAAAACGTGAAGTTTAGTTTTAAGCAAAAGGAATGGCTACGTTAAAGCGGTCATTTTGTAAACGTCAGAGGAATCTTTAATGTGTTTGTTATGCTTATAACACACTCATCTCTTACTCTTAGCTCTCAAATAGACATTTTCGGTGGTTTAAAGTGGTTGTTATAATGCAGTCCGATATTGATTGTGATATTCATTATTCACTACATACATGTATATGCTGGCAACTTGTGCGACAAAGTCTTCTTTTAAAATATTTTAAGACATAGAAATCATGATTTTAATGAATAAATCATTCCTAAGAGATCTTGAAATTGAAATACGTCTGCAGACAGTGCCCAGGATGATTTGCTATATAATTGTCAGTCTGAAAAGGATGAAAAGATAAATTTTCAGTGTCTTTCATTGTGCCATGATGGGGGAAAACTTGTCTTGGGGGATTCACATTCCCTCCTTGTTTGACACCCATTGGGCTGGCTGCACATCTACAGAATATGACTAGACTTGGAATTTTGGAGAACCAAAATAAAGAATTTCTCCATCTTTGTATCAAAGACAGAAGCACAGATAATTTGTGCGGTTATGGCTATGCTGAGCCCCATCATTCATTGTTCAAAAGGTTTTTCCATGATTCGGCACCATTAAAATTTAATTTCTTTGACTTCAATTGAATGAAGTATTGATTAATGATTTTTAGGACCACAGAATCAATTTTCAAGATTTTATGTATTTGCCTTTCTGAATAATGTATGAATGATGGCAATGCAAATCTTTACATCAAATTGTTTGCAAAAGATCAGTCTGCAGTATATTATGTTTGTTTGCGTTAAGGTTTAACATCCAAGTCAACAATTTTTCAGTCATGTCATTCATGTGGAGATCAAGGGCTACGGCTTGCAATGTACATGTATTTGCTGCCCTCTGAATTATCAAGACCTTTGTCTGGACTTCTAGAGGACCTGTTAGGCTGCAATAAAAATTGTCAACATATATGCCATTGAGGCTGATAAAGGTGTACGCTGTATGAAAAAAAATAAAATAACAACAACAGCAAAAACTACATTAACTTTGCATAATGCCAACACTGAAAGGTGCCTTTTCAGATGGATTCTATGTTTTTGTTTCATGGACGGTAGAATCGCTGTCCTTTCTAAATCTAAAATCTCATTGCTCAAGACATCATCTGTAATTGATTATCTGATGGACCATGGCCCCTAGGTTATTTCATGCTCAGCTCAGCTGAGACTAAAATTTATTAGCAGGATAAAAAGCCTGTAATTTATCCTGCTCATAATTGTTAATTGTTGGCATTTTAAAATTCATCAGCAGGATAAATTACAGGCTTTTGAGTTCTAAACATTCAATGTCGATATCTTTGTACTATTTCAGTATTGATGAGGAATTGAAATTTCATGCTCAGCTGAGTTGAGCATGAAAAAAGTTTTATGACCTCGGGACCTGGTTAGAAATCCTTATGACCGGTCTTCTCATGACATTGCTCCCGGGATGATCAGATTAATGTAGATCCGGAAATATTTGTGAGAACTTAATTTTCACTAATATTCGCCTCGCGAATTCAAAGTTCTCACTAATAAAGAGTCATTTTAAACTTTATAAAATACATGGGCACTCGAAAATTCAAGAACTCGCTAATAATTCGGAAATTGAAAAATCTCGAAATAAAAGTCGGGAAAATTTCCAGATTTACAGTAATTTGGCAGCTGTAATGACTCAGATTTCAGCAAATTTGAAATGAGCCACTGCATAAGAAAACCAACAAAATGCTTAGGCGAAAACAAAGGCGCAGATCAGCTTCGCAGTAACTGCGAAGCTGATCAGTGCCTTTGTTTTCGCTACACGGATAGTACAATCCCTCTTCTTCTTAAATCCGAAATTTCCAGCCTCTAACCATCTTCTGTGACTGTACAGCCCGGTTTGTGTTAGACCTGGTCAGAACCCAAATTGTTGGTTTTCTCAAGCACAGGCTCAAATCATAAGATGAAATAAAAGAGCTCTGTCTCATGTCAGATACATGTACATGTACTTCCGACAGTTTAGACTCGACCACTCTGCTACAAAGGACCTGTTAAAGTTTGAGTCCTCGTTCCCAGACAGTGTGGATGTTGTGTAAACAGTGTTTTCCCTCAGAATTTTTTTTTAGGGGACACATGTCCCCCTACTTTGGCAAAATGGGGGACATCTGGATGATTTTAGGGGACAAAATTATTTGATAGCCGCAAAAAATGCATTTCATTTCAAAACTTGTTTCCTTTGTGTCTAAAAGCCAAGTAAGGTGCTTATTATTCACAACATATCAATAACAATCAATAAACTTTATTAAATCATAACTTCAAACACATTTTTTTTAAATTTAACAGTTGATTTAACATTTAATAACAACCTACAGGTCCAAAGCAATAATCTTGAAATTCCAAAGACAAAGTGGCAAACAGCATACTGCATAATGATAATGTAGGCTCCTTTTAGGCAGTCTCTTTCTATGACTCTGATATGGGTATCACTTGTGGCATTCATCATCATGAATTAAATGTTTTGCAGTATGCAGTTTGCCACTTTGTCTTTGGAATTTAAAGATAATTGCTTTGGGCAAGATTGAGTAAGACAACTTTGCTATTTCCCCTGAAATTATGCAATTGATCCAATGAGGTTTGTTTTCTTAATCAGCCCTCCTCTCTATTGTAGTATACATACAATTATAACTAAGCCATTGGTGAGTGCATCAGAAAACCAACGATCTGAATATTCAAAAACAAAGGCACAGATCCGCTGTGCAGTAACTGCACATCTGACCAGTACCATTGTTTTCTCTACAGGGATAGTACAATCCCTCTTCTTCTTAAATCTGAAATTGTAATCTTCTATCTTGCTTATGTGACTGTACAGGCAGGTTTGTGTTTTACCTGGTCTGAACTCAAATTGTTGGTTTTCTCATGCAAAGGGCAAGGCTCAACTAAAATCCATACACTACAGACATGACCAACAGACTTTGCAAAATTTTCATTTTTGTCTTGCCTTCAAACACCGAATGCTCTTGCTGCAGACAGTAAATCATCATTGCCCAGGCTGCCAGGGCCAGCCAATCGAATCATCATCAACCTATTTAACCTCTCAGGGTTCAGTCTGTTTCTAAGTTTATTCTTCAGAACATTTTGATGTGAAAACCCACGCTCACATGGAGCACTTGAAACTGGAATTATCACTGCAACAGAAGCCAAAATGGCAAAGTCGGGATATATGTCTGAATAATCATCCAACAGTAACTCAACAAATTTGTCAAAGTTGTGTACATTCTTATATGATGCCACAAAGTGTTTGAACTGAAGGAACTGTCCCTTGCATCTGTTCACATCAAGCAGATAGTCATACTGATCACAAAGACTATTCAGATTGTCATGCCCATATGTGGTTAGTGTGTGACCTGGTTGGGGATATCTTTTCGGATTGAATATGATGTCAAAAGACTGTAGTATGTCTAATTCATCGTCTGGAAATCTTACATTCAGATTTTCTATCAAATTCTCTAGGTATTGAGACCTCACAGAATTAAATCTTAACCTCAGATTGTTATTGTCTTGAATTCTGACACCTCTATAATCTTTTCCACCGTTCTCAGCATTGCCTAAAGATTCAAAAACCTCATTTACAGTAGGTGAACCATTCAACATATCATGTATGGCTGATGTAGTTGATTGTACATTGGTTTTGATTGAGGACAAATTAACTTGGTCCTTTTGGAAGGTAAGACTGAGTATACCAATTACAGTTAATGAGTCAATGAGTAAAGCAGTAATGAGCACAAACAAACTTGTGGCAAAAAAGGACCACAACCCGGCAGCTTTTCCAGTTTTGTCTTTATCATTTTCTAAGGACATAATTATGCTGTCATAATGTTTGTATATCATCTTCACAGCACTCTCTACCGACAGCCATCGCACAGAAGTGCCTTCTGGGACCTGTTGTGTATTTCCATGTAGCATTTGCTGTAGTTGTTTCAGGTGTGTGTACCTCACCTGTAACAAAGACACAAGAGAAATTAAAGATCCTTATATTTTGAAATCTACAGGAATATTTTTGAATAAAAAATTTAGTAAAACCATCAGGAAAACATGTCCATGCAATGAATACCCGCTTAAACCCCAATTTTATATATAAAAACTGGGGTTTGCAGGGGTATACCTATTTTTCTTATTTTTACTCCAAAACATAGATTGTGGGTACTCTAAGAACTGCCTCGCCGAGGCGGTTTCTAACGTGTACACACACTCTATGTTTTGAGCAAAAATAAGAAAAATATGAAAATTTTCAATTTTTAAAGATGAAAAAATCTCTGTTTATTGCATGGGCAAGTTTTCGTAATGTCATAATTTTAAGTGTGTTTAGAAAAGCAAACAAACTGAATTGAATGATTTAAATCTATATAGTTGCTATACAGGTACATCATGTGATTGTGTATATGCCAGATCACACGACACAGGTTCACTGCATCTTTTATTTTGGACAAAAAGTTATATAAATCCATTCCAAGTTGCATATTTATTGTTGCAACCTCAGCTAGGTGGGCAGCACACTGTGACACTCCCATAAAACACAAAATTCTTTTGTCATTAACTAACAGCTCCGGAATCACTGATAATCAATGGCTGTAGAAATACTGTATTTTTATGACCAAATCTTCACAATTAAAATTTGTTTTAAATTAATGTTTATACATGTATGTTGTGTTTGTTTACACGATTTATGTCCCAGTCAACAGCAATGGTGATGTCAGGTAACAGCAACTTGACCCAATTTTAATTTTTAATGTTGTTTATTTGAGAGTTCACACGACATAGTGACATACTATTTTACCTCAGAATCTGAATAATATCTGTGAAGAAGCTGGATATACCGCCGGTAGTCTTCCATATATTTTATTTCGTTGCTGGCTTGTGATGCAGCGAGATTTAGCCTGTGTGCAACGCAGTGGACCTGGACCATTTTATTGTTTAATTGTTTTAGCTTCACACCCACACCATTTCTACAACCAGTCATTACGGCAGCGCCATCGGTGCCCAATCCCATCAATTTACCAAAGTTATTATTTTCAATAATCCCCTTTTCACATAGAAAGTCACAGACAGCAGTTTTGATACCTTCAGCCGTGCCATCAGTTATATGTTTGTTTCCCAGAAAACTTACAAACACTTTTCCATTTTTTATGTATTTCACATAAATGACAAGTTTTTTCTCTATCGTTATATCACAGGTCTCGTCGAGCATTATTCCAAAAAATGGACTATTTGTAATATCCTTAATAAGATTTTTCTCAATTTGATCTGACAAAACAAGTTCCATTTCACCAACTACTTCGGGTTTAGAATAGAATATGTCAGCATTTTCACACCCGTTTGCTTTTTGTAGCTCCATTAAATCGGTGAAATTATTGGCCGGGATACCGTTCTGTGCCATAACATATGCCGTTCTAATTTGAACCATGTGCCGCTTTGTAATTGTATCTGTTCTAAATGTTTCTTCATTTTTAGTCTCAACATTTTTAATTGCTTTCTTGAAATGTTTCTGTAGTTGCAGTTTTTCTATAGCCTGTGTGTGGGCATTTGACTCCTGGTGTCTAGTTAATGTACTGGTGCGAAAATTGGTACAGCCAGTCACCATAGGATTATCTTGTCCGGTTCTATAACAACTGTCACAGTGCATATTTCCAGTTTTGTCGTCGAAACGGAGCCAGTGAAACTGGGAAAGCCATTCCTGGCGGAAATTTCTCGGTAACACATTCTTTTGAACCTGTTTCTCTGCATCTGCGGTTGTAGAAAGCAAAATTCGCTTTTCTGGCGGCTCAGAAGCCGCTGACTCGCTATTTTCAGTCGGTATTTTCGATATTTTCCGAGTTAAAAACTCTGTCATCGGCCTCTGAGCCGCCATGTTTGGAGAAAGTGGACTGGATTTCTCGCAATTACACCATAAAAAGTCATCGTAGTAGAGCAAACCAGTCAGCATGTCAATTAGACGCTTTGTATATGATCGAATAAGGAAATTAAAAGGAAAATAAAGCGTCCGATAGGTGTAACTAAAACGGGTAACCGCGACGAGAAAACCGGACCGAAATTACCGAGACGTTTCGACCAGACGGAAATTGCGCCGCGCATGGCGCGCCTGGGTATACTTTAGGGGTCATTCAGCCACAATTTGCGCCAAAACGCGCATTTTTGTGCGCCAGGGAAAACACTGTGTAAAGAATAAAAGCATACATACTTTGTATTTGAGCCTATGCATGAGAAACCAACAATTTGGGTTTCTGAACAGGTCCAACACAAACCAGTCTGTACAGTCACAGAGACAGGCTAGAAGCTTGAAATTTTGGATTGAAGTAGAAGGGGAATTGTTCTGTACGTGTAGCGCAGCTGATCTGCGCCTTTGTTTTTGCATATCCAAACTGTTGCTTTCCTTGCCTCCACAACATTTCGTCGAAAATTACATTTGTAAAAAATGTCCCCATGCCCAGACCTTTACCCTAACCCTAGTGGTTGGTGGCTCAAAATGTGGACCTATAGGCTAGTCTTCTACGGAATAAATCTCAAAAGTTACAACATTTTCTACAGAACACATTATCGACGAAATGTCGTGCATTGGCTTTGCTTATGCGGCAGCCCATTTGAAATATTGAAATGCTGTATGATAACTGTCCTATGAGAAGATCACAAAGAGCTTCTGTCATTATCATTTTTATTGATCTTGAACTATAATTGTAAACTGGTGGTGTAGATATCAATACTTCTTTGTAAATTGTTTATAATAAGCATTCAGTACGAGTCTGGTTAACTGAAAATTTCAAGAAAGAAGCTATAAGAAAAGAATAGAATAATAATTGCACTGTCATTCAGTTTACTGTCTATTATTGCACTGTCATTCGGTTTACTGTACATAATTGCACCGTAATTTGGTTTACTGTACATAATTTTGCTGCATTTGGTTTACTTTACATAATTGCACTGTCATTTGGTTCACTGTACATAATTGTGCTGTCATTGGTTTTACTGTAGATAATTGCGCTGTCATAAACAAAGTATCCGATATAAATTCTTGTACCAAACATTTCTGTAATGAGAAGGAATTATTTAACCTGTGTAGCTGATTCAAAAAAATGCAAGATGCTAGTTACTGGTGAAAGAATCAGTACTAACCACTGTCCTTATCATCAGGAAAACATGTCTGTGTAATGTATACCCCCTCGAACCCCACTTTTATATAGCAAAACTGGGGAAAACTGGGGTATACCTATTTTTCTTATTTTTGCTCCAAAACATAGATTGTGGGTACTCACAATCTATGTTTTGAGCAAAAATAAGAAAAAATATCAAATTTTTTCCGTTGAAAATTTTCAATTTTTAAAGCTAAAAAAATCTCTGTATGGGCAAGTTTTCGTAATGGTAAAGCAGCAACCATTTTCTTCTCTTTACATGCATAAGTATTAGTTAATCTAAACTATCAGAATGCTGTCCAAAATCTGACATCAGTATCTCAGCTTTTCTTTGACTTTATTGGGCGACATGTGTATAGCACATGCTGCATTTTCAAAGTTTTGTTTAACTAAAATAGTTAATTATGGAAAAGCAATTAATGTTTGATATCATGTAATGTAACATCTGGTCTTATTTCAAGATTTGATATTTTAGCCTTTGCATGAGAAGATCAACAATCTGGGTTATCGACCTTGTCTTAGACAAATGTCTGTACAGTCACAGAAGCAGGCTAGACGCTTGAAATTAGGGATTTAAGAAGAAGAGGGGTTGTACTTGTACTGTCTGTGTAGCGAAAAAAAAAAAGACAGTGATCAGTGCCTTTGTTTTGCCTATATCTATGTTTTTGTTGCATGTTGTTTTAACAGCTCTTTATATTGATTGAAATAGCTGTGCAATATTGTATAGGCATTAGATAAAAAGTGTTGCTAGTCTCAAATTAGTGAGAACACTGAGAAATGTGAAGTTGACAATGTTCAAAGTTTACAGAAAGATCTTGTAATACCATTAGTGTATCAATTTAAGTAAACTACATGTGTATAAAGCCCCGTTTACACATTCACAGTTTTCTCTACGATTCACCATGATTCACCCCGATTTCTCATGGTCAGAAAAATCGGGGTGAATCGTAGAGAATCGTGGCGAAAAGTGGAAATATTCAGTGTCACTACGATTCCAGTAAGAATGTCCAAGATATTAGTACGGTGTCTGTAAGGTATCGCTACGAATCAATGGCGATTCATGACGGCAATGCTACGGTCAATGAGGATTAACCATGGTGGCACAACGAATGCTCACGGTGTTTGTACGGTTCGATACGGTACTAGTACGATTCACGGCGGTAGCCGTCGTGGCCAATTGTGGAGCTCCGTAGCGAAACCGTGGATGATTCGTAGGACAACAGTACACAATTCGTGGTGAATCGTGAGAGTTTCGTGGTGTCAAAGATTCCACCGTGTCGCTACGGAGCTCCACGATTGGCTATGATCTCTCACGAGTAGCCGCGAATATAGCTACGGTGTCTGCACGATTCCGCTACGGTTGCGCTACGAATTAGGCCACGCCCAATAACGACCACGATTCACCACGATACGCCACAAATGTTTTAAACAGTTTAAAACTTCCGTAGCGCTACCCTGGAGTTTCCCGAATCATCACAATTCATCAAGATTCACCAGGATTCGCCACGGTCCTACTACGAATCACCACGGTACACCACGGTACACGACGATTTTACAAATCGTGGCGAATCGTAGCGGCACCGTAGCCAAAAATCGTGAATGTGTAAACGGGGCTTTAATGTCAGGTTTACTGATGTTATTAGGTCTCAGCTAAAAATCTAAGGAGTCTTCCTATAGCTTTTTAAAGCCATTAGGATAATTGCTTTGAAGTTAATGTCATCTCATTCTCTTAAATTATACCCTGTGGTGTTGACTATCCTTGTTTCTGCTTACCAGTAATATTTTTTAATTAAGTGTCACATACTTAGTATATTCATATAAGATTGTACATCCAAATTTGTATATCCAAATATAATGTAGATAAGAAAAATAATTTTGTCTCTAAATCATTATCTGTCAGTTTGTGACAAACATTGTCATATTTTGTTAGTACCAAATCGAATTTAGGTCAGAGAGCCCTCGTGAAACAAGTAAAATGCAAGTGCAATGAGTTGAAGACATGATTTTGAACATAAATACACCACAACCTCTTTATAACACTATTGTTGAAGTCCAAGCCAAGTCTAAAATGACCTTTGAGCTCCAGCAATGCCCTGTGTTATATCCGAAACCATGCTGTAACGAACTGTGTTATGAAGAGGTCCAGGTGTATTTTGATTCAAATAAAAGGTAAGAATGGAAAGAGAGTTGAAGCTTGACCTCCATATTTTCTTCATTTCACAAACATTTTGGCTCTTCACATGTATTTCTTCTGTCATATTCTTTCAGACATGTCTGTGGCAGAAAGGTGCGTGTTGAGCATGCCCGACCTTACGAAGAACGTCGTAGATTACAGCTAGAGGCCATGAGGGACAAACGCTATAGGTTTGTAACCTATGTTTCTCTCTTGATGTAGTAATTCTTACTACATTCCACTACATTCTCTCTGAAATCACGCTCTGTCCTTGAAAATCTGAGGAATAAATGAGGTGGTGTGTGGTGAACAAAGAGATAGTTCTGATAATTCTCTACAAGTCAGTATTTTGTGGGCTCTTTGCGATGCAATTGTGAGGCAGTTCACAAGGACTTCCACAAAATATACAACTTATGAGAACTGTCGAAATTTTTCTTTTAATACCATAGTGGGTAATTTAAAGCAATATCACTTAAGTTTTTTCTGTAGTTTAACTTTTTATGGTAGATTAGAAAAAAGAACTGTGCACCTGTGTTCGTACATGTTATATTGCTAAAATTACATTTAAAGTGAAGTTTTTTTTTTACATAATGTAGAATAAAACGAAAAATGAAACAGAATGTAAGCCAATCATGAGAAAAAGAATCATAGGTTGTGAACACTAAATGTGCAGATCAGTCAGGGTATCTGGTTCTTCAGTCTGATCAGCATCTTAGATTTTCACCGCCTGGATTATGTTTAAAAATAACTAGCGTATGTAGCATGATCTGCCAGTTTTAGTCACTGTTCTGAAGCCTTTAAATAGAATTTTCTCATGATATGGCTCAAATAACCATGTGAATATTGCCAAACAAAAGTTGGAAACAGTTAGATCTAGATATCTTCTCCAAAATTGCCAGGGAGTGAGTTAAGAAATTCAATTTCTCAAAGATTTGGTTTAGAGGAAATGCATAAATATTGCTTTGCAGACAGGATCCTTTTTGAACATTGTTTGGCAATATTCATAAAACATAAGACGACAAGGAGATGAAAAAAAGTCATTGAAAAAAAATCTCTAAATCTTCATTATTTTAAAACCTGTATATGTCATCATTATTTGCTATTAAAACAGCTTTTAATGATCTTCTTGTATTAGATTTTTCCCTGAGCAATTTGAATAAATCAGGTTTCAGTGAAATTGAGCCGTATGTCATTTTATGTGCTACAGAAACGAAGAAATAACATTGTAAGTTGATCATGTTAATGTCTTTAATTGTGGAGGAATGACTTGGTGTTTTCCTTTAAGTTTTCTAATAAAGTTCTGACTTTTTAAGGTGTCTTTATATATAACTATAAATTGTGGGGATTTTTCTGACTTGGCATTTAGATTTATTCTTCCTTATTGCATATAAGTGGTCTTTATAAACTACTTTGATAAATGTAATAATAGAGTGTAATTTGACCCACATAAGTTAAATCTTCCTGTTTCGCATGATTACCGATAACAGAGATAAGTTTCTTAAAATGCTGTAAACATTCTGAAAGTTTGTTAAATGGGCAGAAATTGAATAAGTTTAAAAAAACAGGTAGTAATTGAATAAAGTTTTAAAGAAATTTCTCCAAAGTACATGTATACATTTGTTCAAATCATTTTTGATTTTAAAATTAAGTTCTTTTTTGTTCTATCTAAAATTTATTTTTTCTTTGTTATGTTTTATCAATGATTTCCTTTTTCATTATGATTTGCAGTTATTTTAGCCACCCTATAATAAAAGTAGCATGTGTACACAATAAATAACAAGCAAAGCTTCACGTGGGCTCCAAAGACTGGTCATTTGAGTAAGTGCACAATTTGATCTGCGTCTTGTACATGTATTTTCGCAAATGCTGTCTCGATGGTTTTGTTACTTTGTGGCTTATTTTCTTTTCCGCAGGAATAATTTTAGATTTGGCTACAAAAATTATCAACAAAATTGGAACCAGAAATTTTACTGTAACAACAGTTATAACAACAGGGACCAAAGTTATAACGATTATGAAGATTTAGATCGGTAGGCCGTGGGTGACCTATAAACCTTATTTTGTGTTTCATATTTCTTTTTTCTTTCGCGGCTTAAGTTGTGGTTATGTTTTGTACCATGTCCATGTTCGCTTTTTATATAATTTACTTTTTTTCCCTATTTTTCTTATATTTTTAAATGAAATCGATTATCTCTTTTGTGTTAAACTAAATTGGGAACTTAAAAAAAGTGTATGTATGGTAAAAAATTAAACTATACATGTACATGTATATATTTATCAGTTACAACAATCATTAGTCAAAGCTATTTTAAATGCTGCTCGTTTTAATGGCAAATAATGACCACATATATACAGGTTTCATCTAATGCGAGAAGGATTTTCTTTTTGCTCGCTTTCTTAACATAAACTGTATGTGTCCCCCTCTAGGCTCTTACAAAACTAGATCGCTACTCTCGCTTAAGTGAGAAACTGACGACAGGCAACAGTCGCTACTCATGAAACATACTAGCCGCCATTTTGTCTGTCCATGCAGACGACAGACTACCCAGACTGCCTCAGTACTTCCTGTGGATCTCATAGTTAACAAACACCACACACAGCAACCAATTAAATCACAGGATTTACGGGAGAAACAAACCCTGCTTGATGCCACTACCCCACTCTCCCCGGGGGCACTAGCCAGTTCCCACTGTCACCATGGAAATACTCTCATCTTTGTTATTTTCTGCGGGACTGCGAGTCTGAACATTTCGGTTCACGTCTTTTAAACATTCGTTCCTCCGACTATCGACTATCGTGGTAGATTTATTGCTTATTGGTACACAGAATGGCAGGTATTCCCTTGCTGAAATGTTTCGTTATTCTTCACGTTGTTGAAACATCGGTGCTCATTCTGTTCTATAATAAGGTGTACATAAAATAAAAAAAATATATATATAAAATAACTTAATTTTACCATTTAAGATTTTTGAAAATGTGTTAAATTGATATAGGTGGTTGTATTTCGTGTGAATATCTTGTCAGTAACGAAAAAACCTGAGAAATAGATAATAGATAGGAAATAAAGTGTTTACAACACAAGTGGCAATGACCTATCATTTAACACATCAGAGGTAACACTTAAATCATACGAATGCTTTATATTTAGACTGCTATAACATGATGAGCACTTTCTGCCGTTTCAAGGCATTTCTTATACATTGTTTCATCGTATCGTCTTTTACAGTAATGAGTTTTCTGCAGGTATTTCTTCAACATTCAGGCAATTGCAACAATATTTAGGGTACAACTTGGATTTGAAGAACAGAATGAGCATGCATGTTTCAAGAACATCCTGTTAGTTTGCATGTATCATTAGTTAGTTGTCCAGTTTCAATGTTGTCTTGTTAGATCATGAGCCTCATTGTGATAAAACCAACACTCACCTTCTGAGTAAAAGTTAGTTTGCACCTCACCAAGTCTGATCAGAATCTTTTCTCATTATGCACAAACCCATAACAAGCGGCCCCCATGGCCGAGCGGTTAAGAGCGCTGTTTCTTAATCACTCGATCATCTCACCGCTGTGTCTGTTGTGGGTTCGAGTCCCGCACTGGCCACATGTGAGATAGGCCAAGTTCTGCTTGCGGGTGTGCCAGGTGGTTTTTCTCGGGGTTCTCCCGTTTTCGCCCACCTACTGATTGGCCCGTGTCATATGAGCTGAAATAATCTTGAAAGGGACGTAAAACTGAATTAAAAAAAAAAAAAACAGACCCATAACTCAACAGTAGAAGACACTGATCAGACTGACTGAAATAACATCTGGCTGATTTTGTTGGTCTTTGGTTTTAACATAATGTCAGCTCATTTAAATGGTAAAAGAGAAGGCTAAAATTTCTTCATTTTTCAATGAATTTGGATGTAACCGTTGAGCAATGTTCATTCACATTAACTCCCTACAGTACGAAGTGTTGGCTTCATCCCAACATGACTGAAAAATTGTTGACTGGGAAGTTAAACCTCAATACAAACAAGCATTATTAGTCTGGCATATCTTTCAACCATAAAACAAAATGCATTTATGCTACAGAAATAAAGGCGCACCTTGTGCAGCATATTAAATCATCATTATGCATAAATATTAACATATGTTCATGTTTACTTTCATGTTTAATACAGCATTTTGTTAGCTGCTTGCAGATTTACAAGAACATGCATCAATACTTGATTTAAGGTAGATCACAAGGACTACAACAATGAAATCCTGGTTTCAAGCGGGCAAGAAGACGTGTGACAATACAATTTGTGTACTAACATGGTAACTGCCAAGCTCTTCCTTTTAAGATGCAATATTACCACAAAATTTTAATGCTATGAGTCGACTGCTAGTTATTTTACTACACATTGTTTCAGGTAAATTATTAGAACAAAAAATTCAACTACATGTACCAGACTGACAATCAATATGAGGTATAAAATTTGGAATCTCAGGATTTTGAGATCATTTTACAGTATCATGTAAAAAAGTTTTTAATTAAATGATATATGATATTCAGTTTTCCATTTACTGAGAAAGATATTGAAATTAGAGCTATCACTGACATTAGAGAGATTTTCCAATGGAAATTGCTTTTAGCTAAAAATGATGGCAATATGTATGTATGATAAAATCAGAGAACATCTCACACAATTACTGTGAATTTTAGCCTTCTCTCAATCCTATCACAAGTTTTTTCCGTCTTTGACTTGGCAGCCACATCTTATAACCTTAAATGATTCTGTTTAAAGCTTCATTTAAGGCCAGTTTCTACTTGGTCAATAATAGCCTCTACATCCTGTTATGTACACAGTTGTGTAAGTGTCTTCGAAAATTGGAACTTTCGAGGCAGGTCCATGCAAAAGTGAGAAATGAAATCAAGCTTTCTGACAATAACTTTCTGACAACAAGCTTTCTGACGATAACAATCAAGAGAGACAACTGCAACTGGCATATATACGACTGCTGTTATAAAACCCGGTATTACCGGTAAATACGGCGAATGCAGTAAAAAGGTACAAGTAGGCAATGATCAGGAAATGGTGCAATCAGATGAAATTCCCTTTCCATAAACCGAGGGGTGGAAAAAAGTTAAAATTACACTTAGGTACTTATACCAAGAAAACATATGGTAAGCCGAGTGAGCAGCTCGTCCCCAATAGGCGGCCGCTCAGTTACCCGAACTGAACTAGAAATATGAAAATGTACAAACAGCACAAAATCTCGACTCCAAAACACAAAACAATTGGAACCACAACAGAAGTATCGCCTTGGAACGATCAGTAATATAAAATACTGGGGGCTTAAAGTCTGGTCATATGCAATGCGCAAATCTGGCCTATTAGGGAATGTGACACCAGCTGTATACCATACATAGCTGGGGTATATACCTAGCAAACCATTTACCACCAAATGATTTGGGGGAGTAGAGACCGACAGTATCATTAACTAATCTTTGAAAATCACCACAATTTATAAAATTGACCTATTTTGCTGTAAAGTCTGGTCAATCTTAATGTCCAAACTGACCTTATTAGGGAATGTGACACCAACTATATACCATACATAGCTAGTGTATATACCTAGCAAACCATTAACCACCAAATGATTTAGGGGAGTAGAGTCTGACAGTATCAAACTGATTTTTGAAAATCACCAAAATTTATAAAATTAACATATTTTCCTGTGATGTGTGGTCATATGCAATGTACAAATCTGACCTTATTAGGGAATGTGACAACAGCTGTTTACAATACCTAGCTAGGGTATATACTTGGCTAACCATTAACTACCAAATGCTTTGGGCGTGTAGAGGCTGACAGTATCAAACTGATATTTGAAAATTTCCAGAATTTATAAAATTGACATATTTTGCTGTAGTCATTTACAATTTCCAAATCTGACCTTACAAGGGAATGTGACACCAGCTGTATACCATACCTAACAAAGGTATATACCTAGCAAACCATTAACCACCAAATGATTTGGGGGAGTAGAGGCTGACAGTATCAAACTGATCTTTGAAAATGACCAAAATTTATAATATTTACATATTTTGCTGTGAAGTCTTGTCATTTTCAAAGTCCAATGGTGACATCATAAGGGAATGTGACACAAGCTGTATACCATACCTAGGTATGGTATATACCTTGCTACCCATTAATTACCAAATGATTTGGAGGAGTAGAGGCTGACAGTATCAAACTTATATTTAAAAATCACCAAAATTTATAAAATTCAACTATTTTGCTGTAAGGTCTGGTCATATGCAATGTCCAAATCTTATCATATTAGGGAATGTGACACTAGCTGTATACCATACCTAGTAAAGGTGTATGCCTAGCAAATTATTTACCACCAAATGATTTTTATCCAGTTTTACGTCCCTTTCAAGATTATTTCAGCTCATATGAGACGGACCAATCAGTAGGTGGGCGAAAACAAGAGAACCCCGAGAAAAACCACCTGGCACACCCGCAATCAGAACTTGGCTTGTCTCACATGTGGCCAGTGCAGGGCTCGAACCCACACCAGACACAGCGGTGAAATGATCGAATGATTAAGAAACAGCGCTCAAATGATTTGGGGGAGTAGAGGCTGACTGTATCAAACTGATCTTTGAAATGACCAAAATTTATTGACATATTATGCTGTAAAATCTGGTCATATTCAATGTAAAAATCTTACTTTATAAGGGGATGTGACACCAAATAAATACCATACCTAGGTATTGCATATTACTAGCAAGTTATTAACCACCAAACTATTTGGGGGAGTAGAGGTTGAGAGTATGAAACTGATCTTTGAAAATGACCAAAAGTTATGAAATTGATCAATTTTGCTGTAGTATGGTCATGATCAATGTCCAATTCTGGCCTTATAGGGGAATGCGACATCAGCTGTAAAACAATACTAGCTAGGGTATGTACCTAGCACCCCATTTATTACCAAATGATTTGGGGGAGTAGAGGCTTACAGTATCAAACTGTTCTTTGAAAATGACCAACATTTATCAAATTTACCTATTTTGCTGTAAAGTCATCATAAGGGAATGTTAAACCAGCCGTATACCATACCTAGCTAGGGTATGTACATAGCAACCCATGTGCCACCAATTAACTTGGGGGAGTAGAGGCTGACAGTATCAGACTGGTCTTTGAAAATGACCAAAAATTTATAAAATTGACCTTTTTTGCTGTAAAGTCTTATCACATGCAATGTCCTAATCTGACCTTAGTAGGGAATGTGACACCAGCTGTATACCATACCTAGCTAGGGTATATATCTAGCAAACTATTAACCATCGACTGATTTGGGGGAGTAGAGGCTGACAGTTTCAAAATAATCTTTGAAAATGACCAAAACTTATAAATTGACCATTTCATTTTCAATGTCCAATGGTGACATCATAAGGGAATGTGACACAAGCTGTATACCATACCTAGCTAGTGTATATACCTAGCAAACCATTTACCACCAAAGAACTTGGGGCGTAGAGGCTGACAGTATCAAACTGATCATTGAAAATGACCAAAATTTATGACATTAACCTATTTCGTTGTTATGACTGGTCACATGCAATGTCCAAACCTGACCTTATTACGAAATGTGACACCAGCTGTATACCATACATAGCTAGGGTATATACCTAACAAACCAATTACCTCCAGACTTGTTTGGAGAGTAGAGGCTGACAGTATGAAACTGGTCTTTGAAAATGACAAAAATTTATAAAACAGACCTATTCTGACCTAAAATTCTGGTCATATACAGTGTCTTAATCTGACCTTATTAGGGAATGTGACACCAGCTATATACCATACCTGGCTAGGGTATATACCTAGCAAATCATTGACTATCAAATGAGTACAGGCTGATAGTATCCAACTTATCTTTGAATATTTATAAAATTGACCTATTTTGCTATAAAGTGTTGTCAATTTCAGTGTCCGATGGTTACATCAAAAGGGAATGTGACACAATCTGTATACCGTATATAGCTAGGGTACATACCTAACAAACCAGTAACCACCTAATAACTTTGGGGAGTAGGGACTGACAGTATCAAACTGATCTTTGAAAATGATCAAAAATTATGAAATTGATCTATTTTGCTGTTATGTCTGGTCACATGCAATGTCCAAACCTGACCTTATTAGGGAATGTGACACCAGCTGTATACCATACATAGCTAGGATATATACCTAGCAAAACAATTATCACCAAACTATTAGGGGGAGTAGAGGCTGACAGAATCAATCTGGTCTTTGAAAATTACCAAAATGTATAAAATTGACCTATTTTGCTGTAAAGTCTGGTCATATGCAAAAACTGATTTTTAAAAATGTCCAAAATATGTAAATTTTACATATTTTGCTGTTATGTCCGGTCATATGCAATGTCCAAACATGACCTTATTAGGGAATGTGACACCAGCCCTATACTATACCTAGCTAGGGTATAAACCCAGCAAACCAGTATTTACCAAATGATTTGGGGGAGTAGAGGCTGACAGTATCAAACTGATCTTTGAAAATTATCAAAATTTATTTGCAATGACCAAATCTGACCTTACAAGGGAATGTGAGACCATCTGTATACCATACATAGCTGGGATATATACATAGCAAGCCATTAACCATCAAATGATTTGGGGGAGTAGAGGCTGACAGTATCAGACTGATCTTTGAAAATCACCAAAATATATACAATTTACATATTTTGCTGTAAAGTATGGTCATATGCAATGTGTATATCTGATCCTATTAAGGAATGTGACACCAGCTGTATACCATACCTAGCTAGGCTATATACTTGGCAAACCATTGACCACCAAATGATTTGGGGGAGTACAGGCTGACAGTATCAAACTGATCTTTGAAAATAACGAAATTTATGAAATTTACATATATTGCTGTAGTCTGGGCATTTGCAATGTCCAAATCTGACCTTACAAGGGAATGTGACACCAGCTGTATACCATACCTAGCAAAGGTGTGCACCTAGCAAACCATTAACTACCAAATGATTTGGGGGAGTAGATAATGACAGTATCAAACTGATCTTTGAAAGTGACCAAAAATTATAAAATTGACCTGTTTGGCCGAAAGTCTGGTCATTTTCAAAGTCCAATGGTGACATCATAAGGGAATGTGACCCATACCTAGGTATGGTATATACCTAGCAAGCCATTAACCACCACATGATTTGGAGGAGTAGAGGCTGACAGTATCAAACGTATATTTAAATATCACCAAAATTCATAAAATTTAACTATTTTGCTGTAAGGTCTGGTCATATGCAATGTCCAATTCTGATCATATATATGGAATGTGACACTAGCTGTATACCATATCTAGCAAAGATGTATGCCTAGCAAATCATTAACCACTAAATGATTTGGGGGAGTAGAGGCTGACAGTATCAAACTGATCTTTGAAATTACGAATATCTATTGACCTATTTGGTTGTAAAATCTGGTCATTTGCAATGTAAAAATCTGATCTTATTAGGGGAAGTGAAACCAACTAAATACCATACCTAGCTATGTCATATTACTAGCAAGCTATTAACCACCAAACTAATAGGGGGAGGAGAGGCTAACAGTATGAAACTGATCTTTGAAAATGACCAAAACTTATGAAATTGGTCAATTCTGCTGTAGTATGGTCATGATCAATGTCCAATGGTGACATCATAAGGGAATGAGACACCAGCTGTATACCATACTTAGCTAGTGTATATACCTAGCAAACCATTAACCACCAAATAACTTTGGGGAGGAGAGGCTGACAGTATGAAACTTGTCTTTGAAAATGACCAACATTTATAAAATTGATTCATTTTGCTCAAAAGCTGGTCATATGCAATGTCCAAATCTGATCATATTATGGAATGTGACACCAGTAGTATCCCATATCTAGCAAGTGTGTATACCTAGCAAACCATTAACCACCAAATGATTTGGGGGAGTAGAGGCTTAAAAATTTATAAAATTGACCTATTTTGCTGTAAAGTCTGGTCATTTTCAATATCCAATGGTGACATTATAAGGGAATGTGACACAATCTGTATACCATATCTAGCTAGGTTATATACATAGCAAACCATTTACTACCAAATAACTTGGAGGAGTAGAGGCTGACAGTATCAAACTGATCTTTGAAAATGATCAAAATTTATGAAATTGATCTATTTTGCGGTTATGTCTGGTCACAAGTAATGTCCAAATCCTGACCTTATAAGTCAATGTGACACCAGCTGAATACCATACATAGCTAGGGTATATATCTAGCAAAACAATTACCACCAAACTATTAGGGGGAGTAGAGGCTGACAGTATGAAACTGGTCTTTGAAAATGACCAAAATTTATAAAAATGACTGACCAAAATTTATAAAATTGACGTATTTTGTTGTTAAGTCTGGTCAGATGCAATATCCAAATCTGACCTTATTAGGGAATATGACACAAGCTGTATATCATACTTAGCTAGGGTATACGCCTAGCAAACCATTAACCATCAAATGCTTTGGGGGAATAGAGGCTGATTATATCGAACTTATCTTTGAAAATTAATAAAATTGACTTTCTGGTCACATACAGATGCCCAAATTGACCTTACAAGTGAATGTGACACCAGCTGTATACCACACCTTGCTAGGTTTTATACTTAGTTAATGATTTTCTAGGTATATACCTTAGCTAGGTATGGTATATAACTGGTGTCACATTCCCTAATAAGGTCAGATTTGAACATTGCATATGACCAGACTTTATAGCAAATTTAAAATAGATCAATTTTATCAATTTTGAGTATTTTCAAAGACCAGCTTCATATTGTCAGCCTGTACTCCCCCAAATCATTTGATGGTTAATAATTGCTAAGTATATACCCTAGCTAGGCATGGTATACAGTTGGTGTCACATTCCCTAATAAAATCAGGTTTGGACATTGCATGTGACCAGACATTACAGCAAAAGATGTCAATTTTAAAAATTTTGGTCATTTGTAAAGACCAGTTTCATATTGTCAGCCTCTACTCCCCCAATTAGATTGGTGGTTACTGGTTTGCTAGGTATATACCCTAGCTAGGTATGGTATATAGCTGGGGTCACATTCCCTAATAAGGTCAGATTTTGACATTGCATATGACAAGACTTTACAGCAAAATAGGCCATTTTTTCAATTGTTGTCATTTTCAAAGACCAGTTTCATATTGTCAGCCTCTACTCCCCCAATTAGATTGGTGGTTACTGGTTTGCTAAGTATATACCCTAGCTAGGTATGGTATATAGCTAGTGTCACATTCTCAAATAAGGTCAGGTTTGGACATTGCATTTGACCAATCATAACAGCAAAATAGGTTAATTTTATAAATTTTGGTCATTTTCAAAGATCAGTTTGATACTGTCAGCCACTACTCCCCCAAGTTATTTGATAGTTAATAATTTGCTAGGTATATACCCTAGCTAGATATGGTATATAGCTGGTGTCATATTCCCTTATGATGTCAAAATTGGACATTGAAAATGACCAGACTGTATAGCAAAATAGGTCAATTTTGTCCTCTTTAAAAGACCAGTTTGATACTGTCAGCTTCTACTCCCCGAAAACATTTGATGGTAATTGTTTTGCTAGGTATATACCCTCGCAATGTATCCTATTCGGCTGGTGTCACATTCCCTAATAAGGTCAGTTTTGGACATCGCATGTGACCAGACATAACAGCAAAATAGGTAAATTTTATAAATTGTTGGTCATTTTCAAATATTAGTTTGAAACTTTCAGCCTCTACTCCCCCAAATCATTCGATGGTTAATGGTTTGCTAGGTATGTACCCCAGCCATGTATGGTATACAGCTGGTGTCACATTCCCTAATAAGGTCAGGTTTGGACATTGCATGTGACAAGACATAACAGCAGAATAGGTCAATTTTATAAATTTTGGTCATATTCAAAGATCAGTTTGATACTGTCAGCCTCTATTCCCCCAAGTTATTTTGTAGTTAATGGTTTGCTATCTATAAACTGTAGCTAGGTATGGTATACAGCTGGTGTCACATTCCCTAGTAAGGTCGGGTTCGGACATTGCATGTGACAAGTCATAACAGTCAAATAGGCAAATATTATATTTTTTTTATTCAAAGATCAGTTTGATACTGTCAGCCTCTACTCCCCTAAGTTATTTGGTGGTAAATGGTTTGCTAGGTATATACTCTAGCTGGGTATGGTATACAGCTGGTGTCACATTCCCTAGAAAGGTCAGGTTTGGAAATTGCATGTGACAAGTCATAACAGCAAAATAGGCCATTTTTTGTAAATTTTGGTCATTTTCAAAGATCAGTTTGGTACTGTCAGCCTCTACTTCCCCAAATAAATTGGTGGCTATTATTTTGCTAAGTATATACCGTAGCTGGGTATGGTATACAGCTGGTGTCACATTCCCTAATAAAGTCTGTTTGAACATTGCATTTGACCAGATATTACAGCAAAATAGGTCAATTTTATAATTTTTTGTCATTTTCAAAGATAAGTTCGATAATATCAGCCTCTACTCCCACAATTCATTTGGTGGTTAATGGTTTGCTAGGTATAAACCGTAGCTAGGTATTGTATATATCTTGTGTCACATTGCCTAATAAGGTCAGATAAGGACTTTGCATATGACCAGAATTTACAACAAATTAGGTCAATATTATAAATTTTAGTCATTTTGAAACTCCCGTTTCATACTGTCAGCCTCTACTCCCCCGAATCGTTTGATGATTAATGGTTTGCTAGGTATATGCCCTAGCTAGATATGGTATAAAGCTGGTGTCACATTCCCTAATAAGGGCAGGTTTGGACATTGCATGTGACAAGTCATAACAGCAAAACAGGCCAATTTTATAAATGTTGGCCATTTTCAAAGACCAGTTTGAAACATTCAGCCTCTACTCCACTAAGTTGTTTTGCTAGGTATATACCTTAGCTAGGTATGGTATATATCTGGTGTCACATTGCCTAATGATGTCAGATTGGGACATTGCGAATGACCAGACTTTACAACAAAATAGGTCAATTTGATAAATTTTGGTCATTTGAAACAACCTTTCATATTGTCAGCATCTACCCCCCCTCCCCAAATCGTTTGATAATTAATGGTTTGCTAGATATATACCCTAGCTAGGTATGATATAAAGCTGGTGCCAAAAGTCCCTAATAAGGGCAGGTTTGGACATTGCATGTGACCAGACATAACAGCAAAATATGTCAATTTTATAAGTTTAGTAATTTTCAAAGATCGGTTTGATACTGTCAGACTCTACTCCCCAAAATCATTTGGTGGTTAATGGTTTGCTAGGTATATACCCTAGCTAGTAATGGTATACAATTGGTGTCACATTCCTTAATAAGGCGAGATTTTGACATTAAAAATGACCAGACTTTACAGCAAAATAGGTCAATTTTATAAATTTTGGTCATTTTCAAAGATCAGTTTGATACTGTCAGCCTCTACTCCCCCAAGTTATGTGGTGGTTAATGATTTGCTAAATATACCCCCTAGCTAGGTGTGGTATATAGCTGGTGTCACATTCCCTTATGATATCAGAATTGGACATTGAAAATGACCAGATCATAAAGCAAAAGATGTCAATTTAATAAATTTTGGTCATTTTCAAAGACCAGTTTGAAACTGTCAGCCTCTGCTCCCCCAAGTTATTTGGTGGTTAATTGTTTGCTAGGTATATACCCTAGCTAGGCATGGTATACAATTGGTGTCTCATTCCCTAATAAGGTGAGATTTTGACATTAAAAATGACCAGACTTTACAGCAAAATAGGTCAATTTTATGCATTTTGGTCATTTTCAAAGACGGTTTGATACTGACGGACTCTATTCCCCAAAATCATTTGGTGGTTAATGGTTTGCTATGTATATACCCTAGCTAGGCATGGTATACAGTTGGTGTCACATTCCCTAATAAGGTCAGATTTGGACATTAAAAATGACCAGACTTTACAGAAAAATAGGTCAATTTTATAAATTTTGGTCATTTTCAAAGATCAGTTTGATACTGTCAGCCTTTTCTCCCCAAAGTTATTCGGTTGTTAATGATTTGCTAAATATACCCCCTAGCTAGGTATGGTATATAGCTGGTGTCACATTCCCTTATGATGTCAGAATTGGACATTGAAAATGACCAGATCGTATAGCAAAAGAGGTCAATTTTATAAATTTTGGCCATTTTCAAAGACCAGTTTGAAACTGCCAGCCTCTACTCCCCCAAGTTATTTGGTGGTTATTGTTTTGCTAGGTATATACCCTCGCTATGTATCATATACAGCTGGTGTCACATTCCCTAATAAGGTCAGGTTTGAACATTGCATGTGACCAGATATAGCAACAAATAGAAGTATGTGACCAGATATACATGTAGCAACAAATAGGTCAATTTTATAAATTTTGTTTATTTTCAAAGATCAGTTTGATGCTGTCAGCCTCCACTCTTCCAAGTTATTTGGTGGTTAATGGTTTGCTAGGTATATACCCTAGCTATATATGGTATACAGCTAGTGTCACATTTCCTTGTAAGGTCAGGTTTTGACATTGCATGTGACAAGTCATATCAGCAAAATAGGCCAATTTTATAAATTTTGGCCATTTTCAAAGACTAGTTTGAAACTGTCAGCCTCTACTCCCCCAAGTTATTTGGTGGTTTTTGTTTTGCTAGGTATATATTCTCGCTATGTATCGTATACAGCTGGTGTCACACTCCCTAATAAGGTCAGGTTTGGACATTGCATGTGACCAGACATAACAGCAAAAAGGTCAATTTTATAAATTTTGGTCATTTTCAAAGATCAGTTTGATACTGTCAGCCTCTACTCCCCCAAGTTATTTGGTGGTTATTGTTTTGCTAGGCATATACCATCACTATGTATCGTATATAGCTGGTGTCACATTCCCTAATGAGGTCAGGTTTGAACATTGCATGTGACCAGATGTAACAACAAATAGGTGCATGTGACCAGATGTAGCAACAAATCGGTCAATTTTATAAATTTTGTTTATTTTCAAAGATCAGTTTGATGCTGTCAGCCTCTACTCCCCCAAGTTATTTGGTGGTTAATGGTTTGCTAGGTATATACCCTAGCTATGCATGGTATACAGCTGGTGTCACATTTCCTTGTAAGGTCAGGTTTTGACATTGCATGTGACAAATCATATCAGCAAAATAGGCCAATTTTATGAATTTTGGCCATTTTCAAAGACCAGTTTGAAACTGTCAGCCTCTACTCCCCCAAGTTATGTGGTGGTTTTTGTTTTGCTAGGTATGTATCCTCGCTATGTATCATATACAGCTGGTGTCACATTCCCTAATAAGGTCAGGTGTGGACATTGCATGTGACCAGACATAACATAAAAAGGTCAATTTTATAAATTTTGGTCATTTTCAAAGATCAGTTTGATACTGTCAGCCTCTACTCCCCCAAGTTATTTGGTGGTTATTGTTTTGCTAGGTATATACCCACGCTATGTATCATATACAGCTGGTGTCACATTCCCTAATAAGGTCAGGTTTGGACATTGCATGTGACCAGACATAACAGCAAAAAGGTCAATTTTATAAATTTTGGTCATTTTCAAAGATCAGTTTGATACTGTCAGCCTCTACTCCCCCAAGTTATTTGGTGGTTATTGTTTTTCTAGGTATATACCCTCGCTATGTATCATATACAGCTGGTGTCACATTCCCTAATAAGGTCAGGTTTGGACATTGCATGTGACCAGACATAACAGCAAAAGGTCAATTGTATAAATTTTGGTCATTTTCAAAGATCAGATTGATACTGTCAGCCTCTACTCCCCCAAGTTATTTGGTGGTTATTGTTTTGCTAGGTATATACCCTAGCTAGGCATGTTATACAATTTGTGTCACATTCCCTAATAAGATTAGTTTTGGACATTGCATGTGACCAGACATAACAGCAAAAAGGTCAATTTTATAAATTTTGGTCATTTTCAAAGATCAGTTATTGTTATTGTTTTGCTAGGTATATACCCACGCTATGTATCATATACAGCTGGTGTCACATTCCCTAATAAGGTCAGGTTTGGACATTGCATGTGACCAGACATAACAGCAAAAAGGTCAATTTTATAAATTTTGGTCATTTTCAAAGATCAGTTTGATACTGTCAGCCTCTACTCCCCCAAGTTATTTGGTGGTTATTGTTTTTCTAGGTATATACCCTCGCTATGTATCATATACAGCTGGTGTCACATTCCCTAATAAGGTCAGGTTTGGACATTGCATGTGACCAGACATAACAGCAAAAGGTCAATTGTATAAATTTTGGTCATTTTCAAAGATCAGATTGATACTGTCAGCCTCTACTCCCCCAAGTTATTTGGTGGTTATTGTTTTGCTAGGTATATACCCTAGCTAGGCATGTTATACAATTTGTGTCACATTCCCTAATAAGATTAGTTTTGGACATTGCATGTGACCAGACATAACAGCAAAAAGGTCAATTTTATAAATTTTGGTCATTTTCAAAGATCAGTTTGATACTGTCAGCCTCTACTCCCCCAAGTTATTTGGTGGTTATTGTTTTGCTAGGTATATACCCTGGTTATGTATCATATACAGCTGGTGTCACATTCCCTAATAAGGTCAGGTTTGGACATTGCATGTGACCAGACATAAAAGCAAAAAGGTCAGTTTTATAAATTTTGGTCATTTTCAAAGATCAGATTGATACTGTCAGCCTCTACTCCCCCAAGTTATTTGGTGGTTATTGTTTTGCTAGGTATATACCCTAGCTAGGCATGGTATACAATTTGTGTCACATTCTCTAATAAGGTTAGGTTTGGACATTGCATGTGACCAGACATAACAGCAAAATAGGCCAATTTCATAAATTTTTGCCATTTTCAAAGACCAGTTTCAAACTGTCAGCCTCTACTCCCCCAAGTTATGTGGTGGTTTTTGTTTTGCTAGGTATGTATCCTCGCTATGTATCATATACAGCTGGTGTCACATTCCCTAATAAGGTCAGGTTTGGACATTGCATGTGACCAGATATAACAGAAAAAAGGTCAATTTTATAAATTTTGGTCATTTTCAAAGATCAGATTGATACTGTCAGCCTCTACTGCCCCAAGCTATTTGGTGGTTATTGTTTTGCTAGGTATATACCATAGCTAGGCATGGTATACAATTTGTGTCACATTCTCTAATAAGGTTAGGTTTGGACATTGCATGTGACCAGACATAACAGCAAAATAGGCCAATTTCATAAATTTTAGCCATTTTCAAAGACCAGTTTCAAACTGTCAGCCTCTACTCCCCCAAGTTATGTGGTGGTTTTTGTTTTGCTAGGTATGCATCCTCGCTATGTATCATATACAGCTGGTGTCACATTCCCTAATAAGGTCAGGTTTGGACATTGCATGTGACCAGATATAACAGAAAAAAGGTCAATTTTATAAATGGTCATTTTCAAAGACCAGTTTGAAACTGTCAGTCTCTACTCCCCCAAGTTATGTTGTGGTTTTTGTTTTGCTAGTTATGTATCCTCGCTATGTATCATATACAGCTGGTGTCACATTCCCTAATAAGGTCAGGTTTGGACATTGCATGTGACCAGACATAACAGAAAAAAGGTCAGGTTTGGACATTGCATGTGACCAGACATAACAGAAAAAAGGCCAATTTTATAAATTTTGGTCATTTTCAAAAGATCAGTTTGATACTGTCAGCCTTTACTCCCCCAAGTTATTTGGTGGTTATTGTTTTGCTAGGTATATACCCTCGCTATGTATCATATACAGCTGCTGTCACATTCGCTAATAAGTTCAGGTTTGGACATTGCATGAGACCAGACATAACAGCAAAAAGGTCAGTTTTATAAATTTTGGTCATTTTCAAAGATCAGATTGATACTGTCAGCCTCTACTCCCCCAAGTTATTTGGTGGTTATTGTTTTGCTAGGTATATACCCTAGCTAGGCATGGTGTACAATTTGTGTCACATTCCCTTATAAGGTTAGTTTTAGACATTGCATGTGACCAGACATAACAGCAAAAAGGTCAATTTTATAAATTTTGGTCATTTTCAAAGATCAGTTTGATACTGTCAGCCTCTACTCCCCCAAGTTATTTGGTGGTTATTGTTTTGCTAGTTATATACCCTCGCTACGTATCATATACAGCTGGTGTCACATTCCCTAATAAGGTCAGGTTTGGACATTGCATGTGACCAGACATAACAGCAAAAAGGTCAATTTTATAAATTTTGGTCATTTTCAAAGATCAGATTGATACTGTCAGCCTCTACTCCCCCAAGTTATTTGGTGGTTATTGTTTTGCTAGGTATATACCCTAGCTAGGCATGGTATACAATTTGTGTCACATTCCCTAATAAGGTTAGGTTTGGACATTGCATGTGACCAGACATGACAGCAAAATAGGCCAATTTTATAAATGTTGGCCATTTTCAAAGACCAGTTTGAAACTGTCAGCCTCTACTCCCCGAAGTTATGTGGTGGTTTTTGTTTTGCTATGTATGTATCCTCGCTATGTATCATATACAGCTGGTGTCACATTCCCTAATAAGGTCAGGTTTGGACATTGCATGTGACCAGACATAACAGAAAAAAGGTCAATTTTATAAATGTTGGTCATTTTCAAAGACCAGTTTGAAACTGTCAGCCTCTACTCCCCCAAGTTATGTTGTGGATTTTTTTGCTAGTTATGTATCCTCGCTATGTATCATATACAGCTGGTGTCACATTCCTTAATAAGGTCAGGTTTGGACATTGCATGTGACCAGACATAACAGAAAAAAGGTCAGGTTTGGACATTGCATGTGACCAGACATAACAGAAAAAAGGCCAATTTTATAAATTTTGGTCATTTTCAAAAGATCAGTTTGATACTGTCAGCCTCTACTCCCCCAAGTTATTTGGTGGTTATTGTTTTGCTAGGTATATACCCTCGCTATGTATTATATACAGCTGGTGTCACATTCCCTAATAAGGTCAGGTTTGGACATTGCATGAGACCAGACATAACAGCAAAAAGGTCAGTTTTATAAATTTTGGTCATTTTCAAAGATCAGATTGATACTGTCAGCCTCTACTCCCCCAAGTTATTTGGTGGTTATTGTTTTGCTAGGTATATACCCTAGCTAGGCATGGTGTACAATTTGTGTCTTATTCCCTAATAAGGTTAGTTTTGGACATTGCATGTGACCAGACATAACAGAAAAAAGTCAATTTTATAAATTTTGGTCATTTTCAAAGACCAGTTTGAAACTGTCAGCCTCTACTCCCCCAAGTTATGTGGTGGTTTTTGTTTTGCTAGGTATGTATCCTCGCTATGTATCATATACAGCTGGTGTCACATTCCCTAATAAGGTCAGGTTTGGACATTGCATGTGACCAGACATAACAGCAAAAAGGAAAATTTTATAAATTTTGTTCATTTTCAAAGATCAGTTTGATACTGTCAGCCTCTACTCCCCCAAGTTATTTGGTGGTTATTGTTTTGCTAGGTATATACCCTCGCTATGTATTATATACAGCTGGTGTCACATTCCCTAATAAGGTCAGGTTTGGACATTGCATGTCACCAGACATAAAAGCAAAAAGGTCAATTTTATAAATTTTTGTCATTTTCAAAGATCAGATTGATACTGTCAGCCTCTACTCCCCCAAGTTATTTGGTGGTTATTGTTTTGCTAGGTATATACCATAGCTAGGCATGGTATACAATTTGTGTCACATTCCCTAATAAGGTTAGGTTTGGACATTGCATGTGACCAGACATAACAGCAAAATAGGCCAATTTTAAAAAAATTTGGCCATTTTCAAAGACCAGTTTGAAACTGTCAGCCTCTACTCCCCGAAGTTATGTGGTGGTTTTTGTTTTGCTAGGTATGTAACCTCGCTATGTATCATATACAGCTGGTGTCACATTCCCTAATAAGGTCAGGTTTGGACATTGCAAGTGACTAGACATAACAGAAAAAGGTCAGTTTTATAAATTTTGGTCATTTTCAAAGACCAGTTTGAAACTGTCAGCCTCTACTCCCCCAAGTTATGTGGTGGTTTTTGTTTTGCTAGGTATGTATCCTCGCTATGTATCATATACAGCTGGTGTCACATTCCCTAATAAGGTCAGGTTTGGACATTGCATGTGACCAGACATAACAGCAAAAAGGAAAATTTTATAAATTTTGTTCATTTTCAAAGATCAGTTTGATACTGTCAGCCTCTACTACCCCAATATATTTGGAAGTTATTGTTTTGCTAGGTATATACCCTCGCTATGTATCATATACAGCTGGTGTCACATTCCCTAATAAGGTCAGGTTTGGACATTGCATGTGACCAGACATAACAGCAAAAAGGTCAATTTTATAAATTTTGGTCATTTTCAAAGACAAGTTTGAAACTGTCAGCCTCTACTCCCCCAAGTTATGTGGTGGTTTTTGTTTTGCTAGGTATATACCCTCGCTATGTATCGTATACAGCTGGTGTCACATTCCTTAATAAGGTCAGGTTTGAACATTGCATGTGACCAGATATAGCAACAAATAGGTGCATGCGACCAGATATAGCAACAAATCGGTCAATTTTATAAATTTTGTTTATTTTCAAAGATCAGTTTGATGCTGTCAGCCTCTACTCCCCCAAGTTATTTGGTGGTTAATGGTTTGCTAGTTATATACCCTAGCTATATGTGGTATACAGCTGGTGTCACATTTCCTTATAAGGTCAGGTTTTGACATTGCATGTGACAAGTCATATCAGCAAAATAGGCCAATTTCATAAATTTTGGCCATTTTCAAAGACCAGTTTGAAACTCAGCCTCTACTCCCCCAAGTTATTTGGTGGTTATTGTTTTGCTAGGTATATACCCTCGCTATGTATCATATACAGCTGGTGTCACATTCCCTAATAAGGTCAGGTTTGGACATTGCATGTGACAAGACATAACAGCAAAAAGGTCAACTTTATAAACTTCGGTCATTTTCAAAGATCAGTTTGATACTGTCAGCCTCTATTCCCCCAAGTTATTTGGTGGTAAATGATTTGCTAGGTATATACCCTAGCTATGTATAGTATACCGCTGGTGTCACATTTCCTTGTAACGTCAGGTTTTGACATTGCATGTGACAAATCATAACAGCAAAATAGGCCAATTTTATAAATTTCGGCCATTTTCAAAGCTAGTTTGAAACTGTCAGCCTCTACTCCCCCAAGTTATTTGGTGGTTATTGTTTTGCTAGGTATATACCCTCGCTATGTATTGTATACAGCTGATGTCACATTCCCTAATAAGGTCAGGTTTGGACATTGCATGTGACCAGACATAACAGCAAATAGGTCAATTTTATACATTTTGATCATTTTCAAAGATCAGTTTGATACTGTCAGCCAGGTATGGTATTAAGCTGGTGTCACATTCCCTAATAAGGACAGGTTTGGCCATTGCATGTGATCAGACATTACAGCAAAACATGTCAATTTTATAATGTTGGTCATCTTCAAAGGTCGGTTTGATACTGTCAGACTCTACTCCCCCAAATCATTTGGTGGTCACATTGCCTAATAAGGTGAGATTTTGACATTAAAAATGACCAGACTTTACAGCAAAATAGGACAATTTTATAAATTTTGGTCAATGTCAAAGATCAGTTTGATATTGTCAGCCTTTACTCCCCCAAGTTATTTGATGGTTAATGATTTGCTAAAAATACCCCCTAGCTAGGTGTGGTATATAGCTGGTGTCACATTCCCTTATGATGTCAGAATTGGACATTGAAAATGACCAGATCGTATAGCAAAAGAGGTCAATTTAATAAATTTTGGCCATTTTCAAAGACCAGTTTGAAACTGTCAGCCTCTGCTCCCCCAAGTTATTTGGTGGTTAATGGTTTGCTAGGTATATACCGTAGCTAGGCATGGTATACAATTGGTGTCACATTCCCTAATAAGGTGAGATTTTGACATTAAAAATGACCAGACTTTACAGCAAAATAGGTCAATTTTATAAGTTTTGGTCATTTTCAAAGATCGGTTTGATACTGTCAGACTCTGCTCCCCCAAGTTATTTGGTGGTTAATGGTTTGCTAGGTATATACCGTAGCTAGGCATGGTATACAATTGGTGTCACATTCCCTAATAAGGTGAGATTTTGACATTAAAAATGACCATACTTTACAGCAAAATAGGTCAATTTTATAAATTTTGGTCATTTTCAAAGATCAGTTTGATACTGTCAGCCTCTACTCCCCCAAGTTATTTGGTGGTAAAAGATTTGCTAAATATACCCCCTAGCTAGGTGTGGTATATAGCTGGTGTCACATTCCCTTATGATGTCAGAATTGGACATTGAAAATAACCAGATCGTTTAGCAAAAGAGGTCAATTTTATAAATTTTGTCCATTTTCAAAGACCAGTTGGAAACTGTCAGCCTGTGCTCCCCCAAGTTATTTAGTGGTTATTGTTTTGCTAGGTATATACCCTTGCTATGTATCATATTCAACTGGTGTCACATTACCTATTAAGGTCAGTTTAGACATTGCATGTGACAGGAAAATTTTATAAATGTTGGTCATTTTCAAAAATCAGTTTGATATTGTCAGCCTCACTCCCCCAAGTTATTTGGTGGTTAATGGTTTGCTAGGTATATACCCTAGCTATGTATGGTATACAGCTGGTGTCACATTCCCTTGTAAGGTCAGGTTTGGACATTGCATGTGGCAAGTCACAACAGCAAAACAGGCCAATTTTATAAATTTTGGTCATTTTCAAAGATGAGTTTGGTACTGTCAGCCTCTACTTTCCCAAATAATTTGGTGGTTATTGCTTTGCTAGGTATATACCCTAGCTAGGTATGGTATACAGCTGGTGTCACATTCCCTGATAAAGTCAGGTTTGGATAGTACATATGACAGACATTACAGCAAAATATGTCAATTTTATAAATTTTGGTCATTTTCAAAGATAAGTTCGATACTATCAGCCTGTACTCCCCCAAATCATTTAGTGGTTAATGGTTTGCTCGATATATAAATTAGGTAGGTATGGTATATATCTGGTGTCACATTGCCTAATAAGGTCAGATTAGGACATTGCATATGACCAGACTTTACAACAAAATATGTCAATTTTAAAATTTTTGGTCATTTTGAAACACCCGTTTCATACTGTCAGCCTCTACTCCCCCAAATCGTTTGATGATTAATGGTTTGCTAGGCATATGCCCTAGCTAGGTATGGTATAAAGCTGGTGTCACATTCCCTAATAAGGGCAGGTTTGGACATTGCATGTGACCAGACATCACAGCAAAATATGTCAAGTTTATAAGTTTGGTCATTTTCAAAGATCGGTTTGATACTGTCAGACTCTACTCCCCCAATTTATACGGTGGTTAATGGTTTGTTAGGTATATACCCTAGTTAGGTATGGTATACAATTGATGTCACATTCCCTAATAAGGTCAGATTTGGCATTAAAATGACCGGACTTTACAGCAAAATATGTCAATTTTATAAATTGTGATGATTTTCAAAGATCAGTTTGATACTGTCAGTCTCTACTCCCCAAGATCATTTGGTGGTTAATGGTTTGCTAGGTATATACCTTAGCTAGGTATGGTATACTGTTGGTGTCACATTCCCTAATAAATAAGGCCAGATTTGGGCAATGCATACAGCAAAATAGGTCGCCGTATTTACCCGTAATACCGGGTTTTATAACAGCAGTGGTATATATGCCAGTTGCAGTTGTCTCTCTTGAATGTTATCGTCAGAAAGCTTGTTGTCAGAAGTTATTGTCAGAAAGCTTGATTTTAGCAAAGTGAGAAGCATATTTTTGATATGAGAGTTTTCTAATTGTCATGTTTAGTTGTCATATCATAATTATTATGTTCGTACACATAAAATTGCAAACAATTATTATGTTCGTACACATGGAGCTGCAAACAATTATGTTCGTACACATGAAATTGCTCCTTTAGACCCAGGATGTGGTTGTCATAATTCCTCATTTGTTGCACTCTTGTTCATGGTTTTCATGTTTATCGTCATTTCTTTTTCGCACATCCCATATCATATTGAATAACATGTCATCTATATAACGTTTTGGAAAGCAATACTGCATAACAATATTCAGAGATGTTTTCCCCACTTTTCTATCTTGAATAATGTTGACAAAGGAAAGCTACAAATTATTTTGTGATCTTATGGAATATTTCATATCATAATGATTTTTGTGGCTCTGTATATTATAAAGGGCCACAACTCTGTTTCTGAATGTTTAGTGCATTATTCTAACAAACCACATGAAATGATACTAATTTCGAATAAGCCTCGTCACGAGAAAACCAGATTTTCGCTGTGCAAAAACAAAGGCCTGCACGGCTGGTCAGCACAATGGATAGAACAATCCCTCTTCTTCTTATATCCGAAATTTCAAACTTCTAGCCTTCTTCTGGGACTGTACAGGCCAGTTCATGTAGGACCTGGTCGGAAACACTGAACACCGGTTTTCTGGCGTCATGGCTCATATAGTCTTGTGGGAGTGTAGAGTTTAGTTTAGTGCCTATAGGAATGTAATCGTGATGTCGGGGCCTGTAGCTTGTATAGCCTATAAAAGAGGAACATTTTGAAGTATCATGAAATTATGGTATGTTTTATATGCATCCAAGTTTAGATAAGCTTGTGTATATGGGCTGTCTTGTCAAAGGCTTTGCTGTTTGTGCAACAGGATTACAGTAAACAGTATTCTGGATGAAAAATGCCTTAATTTCGTGAAATTGCTTTTGCATGCTGTTCAAGTTCATGTTTTAGTTTTCTTTGTCAAGAATGAAAAAAAGCTGGAAGGTGAAAATAAATCCTTGTAACCGAGAAAATGACATTGTCCTTATACGAATATGGCTAATTAATTTTGGAAAAGAATAATTGTATTGCATCCCTCTGTAAACTCATTTACCTCAAAGTATGTTTGTGTTGATCTGTATAATCACCAAGTTTTCCTTTTAGTATTCAGGATGAACTGTTTGGATTATTTTAGAAAGATTATGCAATGTGTACAATGTATACAGTATGAAAGAAATCATAATATATTTCTTCCGACTTGTAAGCAGATTTCAGTCCCCAGGTATATACATAGTCATGTTTGCTTCCTTTCAGTTAAGCTTGAGGATAGCCTGCATTTGTGCAAGGTCTGATCATTGATATACCGCTAATAGATACACTTTCTGTATTTCAAAATCGTAAGAATCTTGCTTCCGTTAAAAGTTTTGCAGGCCAGCTGAACTACTTTCTTAAAAAGTTAGGTACAGCATAGTCTCCAGCCTCATCAGAGGATGTCCATGTAACCAGTTTGTCCTTAAAAAATTGTCATGGGACCGGGGAAGCCAGGGATCAAACCCAAGACCCCTGCTTTACAAGGTGATTAGCTGAACCACTAAGCTATAGAGGCTTCTGAAAAAAAAAAAACACAAACACAAGGTCAGTGAGGTTATTACATTCAAGGAGATACACAATGTAAATATGGATCAGTGTGAAGAAGATATCAAGAACAGCATATTTTATAGAAGAAGTAGATTTGTTGAAGCTTACAAGATGTTTAATGAACAGCAAGGAAGAAAGTTATCAGCCAGAAGATGGTGGGGGCGGGGGGAGCTACAACACACAACAAGGCACACACAGAAGAATGAACTGAGATTTGGTTTGACAATTATCAAGGAACTGGTATAATATCCTACTTCTCAAGATGTAAAAACAGGATGTAAAACTGCATATCAGGTTTTGAGAAAATAATAATGCAAATATTGCTAAAGTAGTTCTTCATAATAACTATCAAGTACATAATGTGACTCAAATTCTTGAAGATTTTTACTTTTTAAGATAATTTCAGGGCTATATATTCCACCTCTTTTATTCAATTAATCAGCTGTTTACAGTGGATTTTCTACTCAAAACAAAGTTGACACTGTTCATTAAATGTGGTCAGCAGAATATTTGGTATGAACAAATCTTTGAGGATCATTCATGTTTAAGGAGGCACTTAAGCAGGTAAAGATCATTGCCATAACGAACAAGTATATTCCAGACGAATATTTAAGAAGAGCCACTACACCAGAAGATACATTTTGGAATGTTTCATTGTCTTTTCCAGATAAACATATGATAATAAAAATATACCAGAGCTGCTATCTAGAATATACAAGATTTGAAGATTCCTTGTAGAATGTTCCAGAAGTTACTGTACTGTCCATTGAATATAATTGCATCAGGAATCAGAAGAATCATCAAACTATCCAGAAGATCCCAGAGAGAAAATTTAGAATTTTCTCTACCAAACACTACCAAGGGTTAAGTGAAACTATATGTAGCCATTTTGGGAAACTACCAGCCTACTGAAGCAAGAAGGGATTCTAGACAAGAACCCAGGTTAACAAGGTGATTAGCTTAACCACAATGCCACAGAGGCTTCTAAAAGAACACAGAACACAAGACCAGTGAAGTCACATTCAAGGAGTTACACAATGCAAATTTGGATCAGTGTAAAGAAGATATCAAGAGAAACATATTTTATAGAAGAAATAGGTTTGTTGCAGATGACAAGATGTTTAGTGAACAACCAGAGAAAGATATCAGCCAGAAGATGAGGGGGTGTGGGGGGGGGGGGTGGAGGAGCTACAACAAGGCACACAGACGGATAAACCGAGATTTGGTAAAACAGGATGTAAAACTGCATATCAGATTTTGACAAAATAATGATGCAAATTTTGTTAAAATTCCATATAATAAGTATCAAGCACATAATTTGGCTCTTTTGAGAAGTTTTTGTTTTTAAAATGTTCCTATGTTTATTCCACCTATTCTGTTCAATAAATCTGCTGGTTACAGTGGATGTACTCAAAACAAAGTAAAAGTTGACACCATTCATTAAATGCAGTCAGCAGAATATTTGGTATGAACAAATCTTTGAGGATCATTCATGTTTAAGGAGGCACTTAAGCAGGACCTGGTAAAGATCATTGCCATAATGAACATGTATATTCAAGAAGAGCCACTACACCAGAAGATACATTTTTGGAATGTTTCATTGTCTTTTCCAGATAAACATATGATAATAAAAATATACCAGAGCTGCTATCTAGAATTTACAAGATTTGAAGATTCCTTGTAGAATGTTCCAGAAGTTACTGTACTGTCCATTGAATATAATTGCATCGGGAATCAGAAGAATCGTCAAACTATCCAGGAGATTCCAGAGAGAAAATTTAGAATTTTCTCTACCAAACTCTACCAAGGGTTAAGTGAAACTATATGTAGCCGAGTTCCTACATGGTAAAGATGACCCAAATGGAGCGGTGACTGTGCACATCTAGAGAGAAATATCAACACCACAATGTAACCATTTTGGGAAACTACCAGCCTACTGAGGCAAGAAGAGATTCTAGACAGAACTTACACAGAGTTATACTGAATCTCAAAATGAAAGTATGATACTGCTTAGCACTAGCTGGGGCAATGGGATAGACTTGGAAGTAAAGTTATATGTATTTAAAAGATGCAACATTGTAAAAATGTTGATTCTTATAAACTTTTACTGCAAAAATAGTGTTTTATTCTGGAAAAAAGTTTTGCTGGATATTATGCTTTATTTACTTTTGCCATTTAATTTCTTGGGAAATTTTGCTGATGTAATGCTAATAATTGGAAAACATTACGAAAACACGCCCATGCAATATACAGGGGTTTTAAAGTTGTAAAAAAACGAAAATTTTCAGTAGAATTATGTTATTTTTCTTATTTTTGCTCAAAACATAGATTGTGGGTACAAGTTAGAACCGCAGCGAGGCGGTTCTAACGAGTACCCACAATCTATGTTTTGGAGCAAAAATAAGAAAAATAGGTATACCCCTGCATACCCCAGTTTTTCTATATAAAAGTGGGGTTTGAGGGGGTATATATTTCACGGACAAGTTTTCCTGATGTGCTCCTGGTTTTCTGTAATTTAGAGAAAAGTAAACAGTGCATGACTGTTTATTGGCAGAAATAAATGACATAAAACAGAAGATTGGTTTAATTAATACTTTTTGAACAGAAATATTTGCATTAAGGTGAAAAATTATGCCACATTTTGGCAGGAATGTTTCCATTAAGGTGAATAAATGCACTTTGAAGGTGCACTACTGGATGCTGCAGCAGAGGTTTTTCTCAGAACACAAAGTGTGCAACTGTGCATCCCTAATTTGGAATACCGCTTCTTGCCATTTTGTTGCCAAAGTATTGCATGTAGCATTTCATTGTGTATTAAGTTGTGCTCATGTTTTTGTTATTTCATATTACTAGTTGTGCGTGGTTAATCCATTTTAAGACATTCTCATTTATACTTTATATGAGCCGCCTCGTGGGAAAACCAACAATGTGGTTTCCGACCAGGTCCGACATAAACCGACCTGTACAGTCACAGAAAAGAGCTAGAAGCTTGAACTTTCGGATTTAAGTAGAAGAGGATTTGTACTATCCGAGTAGCAAAAACAAAGGCGCTGATCAGCTTTGCGGTTACCGCGAAGCTGATCTGCGTCTTTGTTTTCGCCCATGCAGATTGTTGGTTTTCCCATGAAGCGGCTGATATTTTATGCAATATTATCACATGTATGTTTTTGAAATTCATGCTATAAAATAGGTTCCAACTACATGTTTCACTACTTTACTAAGCTTACGGACAGTCAGCTAGATCTGGGCAAAAGTTCAAACCACAACCGGACTGCTCCTCAAGAGGCTGTCTGATCTAGGTTTCCACTGTTTGCCTTTCAACCTAAACTAGTGTTTTGGGGGTAAGAGCCATTGTTATGAGAAAGCCGTCTTTTTGCATATTCATAAAGCTAAGCTGCAGATTACAGCCCTACAGTAAGTGCATAGACATTCGACACTTGATTTTGCTACATAGGTTGTGCAACCTCTGTTCTTTCTAAATTGGAATTTTTAAGCTTATGGAGGATCTTCTATGAGCAAAGACTGGTTTTCTAATGACAAGGCTCATTATACAAATGTTCACAATGTGGAAAATTTTTGAAAAAAGATGTTAACTACATGTATGTTACAGATCTCGCTCCCGTGACAGGGATGGTTATTCCAGGGACAGATATTCAAGGTCGAGGTCACGTGACAGGAGACGGTCAAGGTCACGGGACAGAAGGTCAAGGTCATATGAAAAAAGTTCAAGGTAAGTCACTGCTTGAGAAATAGATAAATAAATTATTAATAAATGAATACATATGCGTTAGAAGCAAAGATTGAATGATAATTTCATTTATAATATTAAAATTTTCTTTTCGGAAAAGGCTGTTTTTGAAGGGGGTGGTTTTTGAAAGGTGTATTTCAATTTTGATATTCCAATGAAAGGTAGATGCTTTTTTCTGCTTGTTCTAATGTTCTTGAGTAGCTTCCATAGCATAATGGTTAAGCTACTCACCTTGTATATCGGTTCGATCCTGGGCCTCTCAGGTTTTTTTTTTCAGCCAGACTAAACCAAGAACTCATCTCTGTATAACCTATCCTGTTGGTTGGACAACTCAATGTTTTATAAGTATTCTTACAATTATCTTCTATGTATGATTACAGAAGCTCAAAAAGAAAGTCAAGATCCAGTAGATCTGCATCAAGGTAGGTGTCAACATAGTAGTAAGTAGTAAGTAAAGTGCATGCTTTTAACGTCATCCTGGGCCGAGCGGACTTAATCCATGGCTCCACCTCAAGGACGTAGGTGTCAACATGTTTTCTGAACATATACTTATATGAGCTTCGGAGTTTTCGACCAGGTCTGACACAAACCAGCCAGCTGTGCAGCTACAGGAGAAGGCTAGAAGCAAAAACAAAGGCGCTGATCAGCTGTGCAGTTACTACAAAGCTGATCTGTGATTTGTTTTCCCATAGGCAGAAATCCAGTTTTCTCATGAAGCGGCTTATATGTACCAGTGGTGATAATCTACGCCATCAGTTTTAATCATGATCATGTGCCGTAATTTATTGGGTCTGATCATGTTCCAAATTGCTTCATATTCTGGTGGTTTTCCTGAAAGAATCATTTGAACGAATTAATTTTGATGAAAGTGCTTTGATGAAAGTTTTTGTTTTGAGATCTCTTCTGGTTGTACATTGTTTGCACAATTGACTATTCTTTTATTGACTCTCAAAGGCATTGTGATAGATGACTTAAAACGTTAACAATACTAATGACTAATTATATTTATAACCAGGTCCCGAAGCAGAGACAGATCAAGCAGAGACAGAGACAGTCGGCGGTCACGACGTCGGTCCGACTCGGACAGAAAACGTAAAGATTCTGAGAGAGATAAGGATAGGAGTCGCAGCAGAAGTGCCGAGAAAAATGGCACAGACGACAGGTCTGTTGAATCACACAACATACAGTAAAAATGCATTATAACAAAATTTTTGAGCCGCCTCATGGGAAAACCAACAATCTGCATATGCAAAAACAAAGACGCAGATCAGTTTCGCGGTAACCGCGAAGCTGATCAGCGCCTTTGTTTTCGCTACTCGGATAGTACAATTCCTCTTCTACTTAAATCCGAAATTTCAACCTTCTAGCTCTTTTTTGTCACTGTACAGCCCAGTTTGTGTCGGACCTGTTCGGAAACCACATTGTTGGTTTTCCCACGAGGCGGCTCAAATAATGGGTCTTCAGATAGTGTTTTTATAGCCAAAATGGAAATATTCACATTGGCGATGGATGTAATTTATGACTATGAAAATGCATGGTTTTCTAAAATAATTACATGATCATGAAGATCATGTCATTTGTGTCATTTTATAATGTTTCTGAGCGATCATAATAAAATACTAAGAATTTGAGCGTTTGGCTGGAAAATAATTACCTTCCTTCCGTGCAATTTTTATACAGGAAACCCCTATTCAAAAATGTTTTTTTTTGGCCAGAACTTTTTATTTGTCTACCAATTTTAAGAAAAATTTGCTGCACATTTTGTGACAAACTACATGCTCATTTGTGCCAAGAAAATATGTAATTTACACTTGGACAGATGCAAAATATCTGTGAAATACCATGAATGATTATCAGATACAAAGAAGTACATTTAGATTCTGTTTTGTCTATATATTACAGGGACCGAAGGTCAAGAAGTAGGTCTGGTGATCGCTCTGATAAAGAAGGCAGCAGAAAAACATCTATGTAAGTTTTTAGCTCACCTGAGCCGAAGGCTCACAAGGTGAGCTTATAGGATGGCCATGATCCGTCGTCCGTCCGTCCGTCGTCCACAATTTCAAAGATCTTCTTCTCTGAAACCGCTTGGCCGATCTAGTTGAAATTTTATGTGGAGCCTCCTTGGGTAGTGGCATTTCAAGTTTGATCACAAAATCCAGGTCACATGACCAAGATGGCCGCCACGCCCATATATGGTAAAAACCCTTCAAAAATCTTCTTCTCCAGAACCGGTGGGCCGATTTCCACGAAACTTGGTATGTAGCATCGGGGACTTCAGCCCATCATAGTTTGATAAAATGATGACCCTTGGATGACCTTGATCTATTTTACGGCAAGGCCAAATTTGGAAACATAGGCTTTTACATGGGAAAACGTAAAAACTATGGATTTTTTGAAAACTATTGCAGCCTGAGGCCTGAAAAGTGGTAGATGCAAACAACTAATGGAGTAGATGAAGGTATGTGATTAATTTAGGTCAAGGTCATCTCTTGACCTTGACCATTCTGTTGTCCATACACACTTTTCAAAGATCTTCTTCTCTGAAACTGCTTAGCCAATCAAAGTGAAATTTTATGTGGAGCATCCATGGGTAGTGGAGACGAAAGTTTGATTGCAAAGTCCAGGTCACATGACCAAGATGGCCGCCACGCCCATATATGGTAAAAACCACTCAAAAATCTTCTTCTCCAGAACCGGTTGGCCGATTTTCATGAAACTTGGTATGTAGCATTTGGGACTCCAGCCCATCATAGTTTGATCAAATGATGACCATAGGATGACCTTGACCTATTTTACGGCAATGTCAATTTTGGAAGCATAGGCTTTTACATGGGAAAAAGTGAAAACTATGGATTTTTTGAAAACTATGGATTTTTTGAAAACTATTGCAGCCTGAGGCCTGAAAAGTGGTAGATGCAAACAACCAATGGAGTAGATGGGTATGTGATTAATTGAAGTCAAGGTCATCTCTTGACCTTGGCCTGTCTGTCGTCCATACACACTTTTCAAAGATCTTCTTCTCTGAAACTGCTTGGCCAATCAAAGTGAAATTTTATGTGGAGCATCCATGGGTAGGGGAGACGAAAGTTTGATCGCGAAATCCAGGTCACATGACCAAGATGGCCGCCACGCCCATATATGGTAAAAACCACTCAAAAATCTTCTTCTCCAGAACCGGTTGGCCGATTTTCATGAAACTTGGTATGTAGCATTTGGGACTCCAGCCCATCATAGTTTAATCAAATGATGACCCTAGGATGACCTTGACCTATTTTACGGCAATTTCAATTTTGGAAACATAGGCTTTTACATGGGAAAAGTGAAAACTATGGATTTTTAGCTCATCTGAGATGAAGGCTCACAAGATGAGCTTATAGGATGGCCATGATCCGGCGTCCGTCCTTCGTCCGTCCTTCGTCCACAATTTCAAAGATCTTCTTCTCTGAAACCGCTTGGCCGATCTAGTTAAAATTTTATGTGGAGCCTCCTTGGGTAGTGGCATTTCAAGTTTGATTGCGAAATCCAGATCACATGACCAAGATGGCCGCCACGCCGATATATGGTAAAAACCCTTCAAAAATCTTCTTCTCCAGAACCAGTGGGCCGATTTCCACGAAACTTGGTATGTAGCATCGGGGACTTCAGCCCATCTTAGTTTGATCAAATGATGACCCTTGGATGACCTTGACCTATTTTACGGCAAGGTCAAATTTGGAAACATAGGCTTTTACATGGGAAAAAGTGAAAACTATGGATTTTTTGAAAACTATTGCAGCCTGAGGCCTGAAAAGTGGTAGATGCAAACAACTAATGGAGTAGATGAAGGTATGTGATTAATTTAGGTCAAGGTCATCTCTTGACCTTGGCCAGTCTGTCGTCCATACACACTTTTCAAAGATCTTCTTCTCTGAAACTGCTTGGCCAATCAAAGTGAAATTTTATGTGGAGCATCCATGGGTAGGGGAGACGAAAGTTTAATTGCAAAATCCAAGTCACATAACCAAGATGGCCGCCATGCCCATATATGGTAAAATAAAAAAACACTCAAAAATCTTCTTCTCCAGAACCGGTTGGCCGATTTTCATGAAACTTGGTATGTAGCATTTGGGACTCCAGCCCATCATAATTTGATCAAATGATGACCATAGGATGACCTTGACCTATTTTACGGCAATGTCAATTTTTGAAACATTAGCTTTTACATGGGAAAAAGTGAAAACTATGGATTTTTTGAAAACTTTTGCAGCCTGTGGCCTGAAAAGTGGTAGATGCAAACAACCAATGGAGTAGATGAAGGTATGTGATTAATTTAGGTCAAGGTCATCTCTTGACCTTGGCCTGTCCGTCGTCCATACACATTTTTCAAAGATCTTCTTCTCTGAAACTGCTTGGCCAATCAAAGTGAAATTTTATTTTGAGCATCCGTTGGTAGGGGAGACAAAAGTTTGATCGCGAAATCCAGGTCACATGACCAAGATGGCCGCCACGCCCATATATGGTAAAAACCACTCAAAAATCTTCTTCTCCAGAACCGGCAGGCCGATTTTCATGAAACTTGGTATTTAGCATTTGGGACTTTAGCCCATCATAGTTTGATCAAATGATGACCCTAGGATGACCTTGACCTATTTTACGGCAATTTCAATTTTGGAAACATAGGCTTTTACATGGGAAAAGTGAAAACTATGGATTTTTTGAAAACTGTTGCAGCCTGAGACCTGCAAACAACTAACGGAGTAGATGAAGGTATGTGATTAATTTAGGTCAAGGTCATCTCTTGACCTTGGCCAGTCTGTTGTCCATACACACTTTTCAAAGATCTTCTTCTCTGAAACTGCTTGGCCAATCAAAGTGAAATTTTATGAGGAGCGTCCATGGGTTGGGGGAACAAAAGTGTGATCACGAAATTTGGGTCACATGACCAAGATGGCCGCCATGCCCAACTATGATAAAAACCACTCAAAAATCTTCTTCTCCATAACCGGCTGGCCAATTTACGCGAAACTTGGTATGTAGCATTTGGGACTCCAGCCCATCATAGTTTGTTGAAATGATGGCCCTAGGATGACCTTGACCTATTTTACGGCAAGGTCAATTTTGGAAACATAGGCTTTTACATGGGAAAAGGCGAAAACAATGGATATTTTGGAAACTGTTGCAGCCTGAGACCTGAAAGTTGCTAGATGCAGACAACTAATGGAGTCAATGAAGGTAAGTAATTAATGAAGGCCAAGGTCATTTGTTGACCTTGACCCAAGGTCATTTAAATATCAAAATTAAAATTATGGTTTTCTCAGAAATCACTGGGTTTGGAAACTATTACAGCCTGAGACCTGAAACTTTGCAGATGCAGACAACTTGTGAAGTCAATAAAGGTGTGTGAGTATTCAAGGTCATTTCATGATGACTTAATACTCCAAGATAGGCTTCAGGTGAGCGTTCTCAGGACCAATGGTCCTATGGTTATACGCTTGTAGTATGACTGTTATTCCTTTGATGTTTTGTAAGATTAAATCCAATACAAGTGAATTTCGGAGGAGGCAGGCCTTCATATTAATACTCGGGAATTAGGTGGAATTAAAACGGTACTGTAACTTCCTGATATTGGAAGTTGCAGTACCGATCTGTCAACTGGAGTTCTGTCATACTACAAGTTAGTTAAAGACCTCGTAGAAAAAATTAAGTAAAAACAGCTCGTCTTCGACTCTCTTTATTTTACTTATTTTTCTACTTAGTAGTTGAAGTACCGAGTAGAAAAAATAAGTAAAATACAGTGAGTCGAAGACAAGCTGTTTTTACTTATTCTTTCTACAAGGTATTTAACTCGCTTGAAGTATGACAGAACACCAGTTGACAGATCCGTACTGTAACTTCCAATATCAGGAAGTTAAAGTATGGTTTTTATTCCGCCTCCTTGTTTAGTATGGATGTGTAGGCCCCCTTCCGATTTGATGTTCTATTGTATTGGAATTAATGTTATGAAAACTTCAAAGAAAAACAGAAAAGCATACTACAACTCAAACAGAAAACTCCATCCTTATACAGCAGTACCATTGTTTTCTTAGGACAGGTCCTCCAGTTATAGAGCTGGGGACACTTTACATACTATGATTAATTTGAGCCACCACACCAGAAAGCCAACAATCTGCATCTGCGAAAACAAAGATGCAGATCAGCTGTGCAGTTGCTGTGCATCAACTGCACAGCTGATCAGCCTCTTTGTTTTCGCTACACAGATAGAACAATCCCTCTTCTTCTTAAATCTGAAATTTCAAGTTTTTAGCCATCTTCTATGCTTGTACACTCGGTTTGTGTTGAAGCTGGTCGATAACCCAGATTGTTGGTTCTCTTGTGAAGGCACATATATCTCTTTGCAGAAAAGAAGAGAAAAATGAAGCTGCTGATGAAGACAGGTAGTGGTTTTTTTTTTTGCAACAATCAAAACCAGCCTGCTGAGTACTTGTACGGCATAAACTTTTTGTTTAGACATGATGTTTATATCCATTGACAGCTCAGTAAATTTATCGTTTAAGAGAAGGTGGCATCAGTTGATTTTATGAAGAGAATGACATAGTAATTGTTTTCTTAACAGAAACAATCTTAAGCAAAGATACAAAAACACCATAATAATGATTTTTCACTCAATGGAACATGTTATAGTTACAAAATAAATGTAAAATTAAAATGCAACAGTCATTTTTCATCACTAGTAAATTATTTACAGAAAGAGAAGTCGAGACAGATCTCCTAGTCCAAAAGAGGAGGACAAACCATCAAAATCCAGAAGGTATTGTTTCTATTTGAGCCTGTGCATGAGAAAACCAACAATTTGGGTTTCCGACCAGGTCCGACACAAACCGGGCTGTACAGTCACAGAAGATGGTTAGAGGCTGCAAATTTTGGATTTATAAAGTAGAGGAGTTGTACTATCCGTGTAGTGAAAACAAAGCTGCTGATCAGCTTTGCACTTACTGCATACTGCAAAGCTGATCTGCGCCTTTGTTTTCACCTATGCAAATTGTTGGTTTTCCCATGTGGCGGCTCATTTAATTTTGTTGTAATTAATTCTATTGTTTAAACTTTTGGTCATTCTTTTGAGTGTTCTCTTTTACTGCAGTTTTGAGAAATATTGGGAATTTTATATAAAAAAATCGATACTTGCAAGATGTCCTATGAAAGAAAGTTACATTGTCGGTGGCTGTTAAAATTGCTTTGTGAATGTTTCAAGCAATTTTATCATATGACGTCGCTATTTTACAGTGTATAACCATAATCCCATGTAATAGAAAGTGTTACGACCACACATGTATTAACACTTTTGTGCGAATATGTAACGTCATTGATGACGTCTGTAACATCAGTGTAAATTTTCATTTAAAAAGTGTTCACTTTGAAGGCAATAAAACCCTATTTTGAAAGTCATATTATAAAACGAATCTTACACTTTTGGTCTTGCATATGAAATTTATTAAACTCACTGAAGCTTGTATAATAAATTTCTATGAAATGACCACTCGTGTAAGATCCTATGTATATGTTGTTATTTTCTGTATTTAGGAGAAGTAGAAGTGATTCCAGAGAAGGTGATAAGAAAAGGTAATGTCTATATTTTTGTAATATTTTGAACTTTTTTTTTTTTATCTCTGCAGCCACATGTACCAATTAGAGGGAAAACACAAGCATATTTAAATGTGATAATACAACCATGCAATAAACTTAATGGGAGGTCAATCAGCAATCTGCAAATATGCCTACAGTAGTTTCCCCTGTTTCCAGACATGACCGTCTGCTAGAAAACTTAGTTTCCAACCAGACTGAACACAAATCAGTACTTGTCCTATTATGAGGATAGTCGTAAAATTTTACAATCAAGCCTTTGCATGAGGAAAACAAACAGTTTGGGTTTCAGACCAGGTCCAACACAAACCGGCCTGTACAGTCACAGAAGCAGGCTAGAACCTTGAAATTTCGGATTTAAGAAGAAGAGGAGTTATACTATTCCTGTAGCGAAAACAAAGATGCTGATCAGCTGTGCAGTTACTGCACAGCTGATCTGCGTCTTTGATTTTTGCATATGCAGATTGTTTGTTTTCTTGTGCTCATATGTCTTGTGATAGACAGTGTTTGTGCATATCTATTTCTGTCTCTTTCAGAGGTGATGAAAGTGATTGATGCCATATTGTTGCCTAGATGAAACCATTTTAACTTACGATGTTCGACAATCCAGTTGACTGGTTCCTGGCTGAATGCAATGTGGGAACCAGACTACACCATGACAGCGACTCGATGAAATTGTTGTTATTTTCGATTATTGAGTGTGGTTGAAAACAAGGGTTGTTCGATTAATAGCGGGATTTTTCTGTCTAATAAAAAGGGAGATTTTCCTTTTCATACAAATGTCTGTACAATTTGGCGTATAAACAACATGTAATTTCATCTTGGTCATGTCTGACCAGCTGTCATTTATCTATATACACTTTCCTGATAATTCATGGTTTTAAGTTATCATTTGTGAGACATAGCAAATGTTATGCAATGTTATTATGCCCCCAACTTTGAAAAAGTTGGAAGGGCATATTGCTTTCGGCTTGTCTGTCTGTCTGTGCGTGTGTGAGTGGGTGCGTCTGTTAGTCACTTTTTTTTAAACTTCTGAATGGTGCATGATAGGGATTTGAAATTTCGTGTGTGTATTCCTCATGAAAAAATAGTTGACCCGTATTTTTTTTCTTGTCCGAGTTATGCCCCTTTTCTGACTTATTTCCCTTTGAAAACAAAATTTGAAAATCTTGTGTGCAAGATATCTCGAAAAGTATTTAAGCTAGAACCTTCATATTTGGTATACTGGTTGGGTCTGATGAGTAGATGACCTGATTAACTTTTGAGAACTTTCTGTCAAATTTTGACAAAAATACAGAATTTTGAAATTTTGATTAATTTTTCCACTTTTCGGTGAAATTTGAAACTTTTGAACGGTGAATGCTAGGGATTTTAAATTTCATATACAGATTCCTCATGAAAAAATAGTTGACCCATATTTTTTTTCATGTCCAAGTTATGCCCCTTTTCTGAGTTATGTCCCTTTGAAAACAAAATTTGAAAATCTTGTGTGCAAGATATCTCAAAAAGTATTTGAGCTAGAGCCTTCATATTTGGTATACTGGTTGGGTCTGATGAGTAGATGACCTGATTAACTTTTGAGAACTTTCTGTCAAATTTTGACAAAAATACAGAATTTTGAAATTTTGATTAATTTTTGCACTTTTCGGTGAAATTTGAAACTTTTGAACGGTGAATGCTAGGGTTTTTAAATTTCATATACAGATTCCTCATGAAAAAATAGTTGACCCATATTTTTTTTCATGTCCAAGTTATGCCCCTTTTCTGAGTTAGGTCCCTTTGAAAACAAAATTTGAAAATCTTGTGTGCAAGATATCTCAAAAAGTATTTGAGCTAGAGCCTTCATATTTTGTATACTGGTTGGGGCAGAGAAGAAGATCTCCTGATTACATTTTGAAGACTTTAATACGTCAAATTTTGACAAAATTACTCCATTTTGAAATTTTTACTCCATTTCTAATTTATCTGCAAAAAGCTTACATTCTGTTTCTGGATCAAGGTCAAAACAGAGGCTTCAGGAAATAAAATTTCACTTCATTCAAATGAAATAAATGAATCATACAAGCTGCCAGTTTAGGGACAAGCATACAGTTGGGGGCATAAAGTTTTACAAACACGCATTTCTAGTTGTAAATGGTTCTATAGTGAAATGATTTCTATGAATAAGAAAAGTTTTGTCATATCAAACATTGATATTGTTTGCAAGTAATTGCATGTACTGATTTCTCAAACAGAAATTACAGATTCCCACTATTTATTGGACAACCGTTTATTTAAGGGTATGTGATGTTCATGTAAATGTGACAGTGTCGAATAGTCATACAGGAATTACTGTATATAGCATTACTGTATGAAAATGCTGCTCTGATATTTCATACAGTTTGTTTTTAGCTCGCCTGTATGAAAGTACAGGAAGAGCTATTGCAGTCATGTCAGCGTTGGTGTTGCTCAAATGTTAAAATTTTATAAGTCTATATCTCTTAAACATGCTGATTGATGAAGTTGATACTATGCAGGTTGTTAGATATTGTCTGAAGTTTTATACTGTACCATCATGACCCACATGAGTTACCTTGAGGTCAAGGTCACAGACTTTGTTTTACATGTATTTTAAATTTTTTTGTTAATTTTTTTTTAATTCATTTTGTCTTGAACATGTGGATGAATCAAGTTGATACTTTGCCTGCTGTTATATATTGGTCTAGTTTTATGCTATACCATCCTGACCCACTTGAATGACCTTAGGTCAAGGTCATTGACCTCGAAATTTAAGGTTAAAGTTTTAGAATTCTATATCTCGTGAACTTACAACTGGATCTGATTGATACCTTGCCTGTTGTTAGACATTGGCCTGAAGTTTTATGCTGTACCATCCCGACCAACCTGAGGGACCTTAAGGTCAAGGTCATGGATTTTGAAATCAGGTTTTAATAGTTTCAGTGGCAAAGCACGAGTCAGACGAGCTACGCTGTTCTGTGACAGCTCTTATTGTTATTGCCGTATATTCATTTAAGAAAATATAACAAACTGTTTTTACTGTTATGCTGTTGTTATGAAAATATGCAAATCCAGCTGATTCACAAATATTTGAATTACCAGACAGGCATCCAACCATACAGGAGATGTGAATCACATATTGGTGAAGCTAGGGACAGTTTTACCATAAATCAGCTAAGCCATATTGGAAAAGCCAGGATAAAAATGGATGAATTCTATTCATTTTTTTCTGACATCTTTAATATTATCTTTTAGCCTGTGGTCTAACATAAGATTTATAAAATGCCATGAGAAAAAAAATCCAAATTAAGCATTTCTGCATCTGTTTTGCTTTAGAGATTGTCCTGTTTTGGTTAGCATCTGCTGGCTTGTAAGAAGCAAACTCAACAAGCCAGTGCCTGCTGACCATAAATTGGTCGAAATGTTTAACCAGTACATGGCTTTGCTGATTTACGGTATAAGGGTTCCCAGCTTTACCAATATTTGTGTTGTGCCTCTGGCAGGGTGCAAGATAAAAAGTTATTAATTGAAAGCTGAAAAAAAAACATTCCATAGTTTTAGAAATTAATGTGAGTTTTTATTGACATTTACACCATCATTTGAGGTGCCTCGTGGGAAAACCAACAATGTGGTTTCCGAACAGGTCCAACACAAACCAGCCTGTACAGTCACAGAAGCAGGCTAGAGGCTTGAAATTTTGGATTTAAGGAGAAGAGGGATTGTACTATCTGTGTAGCGAAAACAAAAGTGCTGATCAGCTTCGCATTTACTGCGAAGCTGATCTGTGCCTTTGGTTTCGCATATGCAGATTGTTGGTTTTCCCATGAAGCGGCTCATTTTCTTCACTAACATTTTCGTTTTATTTTCTCTATTTCATAACTTTGTTTGAGTGCAATGTTTGTCATTTTTTTTATCAAAACCATATTTTCATAAAGTTGTCACAAATGTTGTAAAGAAAATAGCTGTAAGTGATCTATCATGACAAATATTTTGTTGGAACTGATTGAAAAATATTTGAATAGAACTACAATCTCTATGATAAAATATCCATGATTATTTGTATCAGCAAAAGACATTGTTAATCTAACATAAAAGACATACAAAGCATTGGTACTTTTATACACACATTTGTTTTCACGAGTCTAATGCATGTTCGAAAATAAGGCCCAGGGGGAGCGTGGTGGCCTTGTAGTAGAATGTTGGACTCTTGAATCCACTGTTCCTGGCTTTAATCCCCACTGTGGGCACCTTAGGAAAGACATGTTTACTCCTGGGAGCACTAGTTAATATCCAGGTGGTGTCTCCTTCATGACTGAAAAATTGTTGGCTGGGGCATTTAACTTCAGTACAAACAAACAGACAAAAATAAGGACCAGATTTATGTGTTTGAGCCGCTGCGTGGGAAAACCAACAATCTGCATATGCGAAAACAAAGACGCAGATCAGCTTCGCGGTAACCGCGAAGCTGATCAGCGCCTTTGTTTTCGCTTCAAGGATAGTACATTTCATCTACTATCTAAATCCAAAATTTCAAGCTTCTAGCTGTCTTCTATGACTGTACAGGCCAGTTTGTGTCAGACCTGGTCGGAACCCAAATTGTTGGTTTTCTCATGCACAGGCTCATTTTTGATACCAAGTTTATCCCATGCAACCAGAAAAGTCATTTGAATGAAAGAAGAATGATATGCATTTTGGTTTTGATATTATTATTGATTGTTCTTATGAACAGACTATTTTCTCAAAGTCATTGTTAATATTGTATTTGACTACTACTGAGTATTTTCAGTATTTAGAGTATTTTGTAAATATGTTGTAGAATTGTAGAGTATTTTATAGAATAGATGTTTTAGACCTACTATTTTGTGATTCAGCTCTGTATTCAAACCAGTTTCTTTGTGAGTGATCATTATTTAATATCGGTAAAACAGCAGTCACACAGCGTATAAGCCAAACGCGCGTGGGGTGTGTTGATAAAAATGTAAAATTAAACATACGCCAGGAGCATGTCGGTGACATGTTAGAAGCGTGTTACATGCACGTTTTGTACTCTTGGTGCACGTTGATATACGCTGCTGTGAGTCGCTGCACGCTCCAGGCGCGTTTGGGCTCAAATAATTTTTAAACATGCTTAAAAAATTTCTAGAAGCTCTGCGTGTCCAGGGTGTGTGTCTTGTACGTTTGAAATAAGTACCACGCACGTTACAGGTGCGTTGAATATGCTTCGAACGCATTTGGCGCACGTTTAAGGCACGCCAGTGTATGCTACACGCACTTTCTGATTTTATGAGATATTGCTTCAGTAGCATGTCCCAAGTGTGTGTGAAACGCACGTTGAACGTTTGCTGAGTTTGCTGTGTGCCTGTAGCGTGTGCATAGCATGTTTGTGACGTAACACAAACATACTTGAAAACTTTGAGATTTTTTTTACGTCTGGCACACGCCTCAGTCACACGCTAATGTGCGACTGCTAAAGCGAGTTAAATTAGAACAAATTGATTTTTATACATCCAAAATCTTCAGCATGTTGAGATTTTTCATACGCCCGGCGCGTGTTTGGGTATATACGCTACAGTGTGACTGCTGTTTAAGATAATTTTTGAAAATTCATATTGTGTAGAAATTGTTACATAAAAGTTTGCAGCAAAAACGCCGAAAATGTTCTGATACAAAGAAAGATGGCATCCCATCTGGGGCTATTCTGTTTGCTTAGAGGAATTTCATCAAAAATTTATATGAAAACTTTAAATCACCCCTGATGCCCATAAAATGAAAGTGGACTCACCCATTGATAATGATGGGAAAATCTATTTGTCAAAAATAGGTTAATCTGTCATAATCTGTGTCTTTCCTCTTTCCACTGACATTTTGAGCCTGTGTGTGAGAAAACCAACAATTTGGTTTCCGACCAGGTCTGACACAGACAGGTATGTACAGTCACAGAAGCAGAGTGATTGTTCTATCCATGTAGCAAAAACAAAGGCGCTTTGTTTTCGCATATGCAGATTGTTGTTTTCTGATGCAGTGGCTCATTTATTTTTGAAAACATACAATTTTAGTGATTACATTTGTGCATGAATCACTAACAATGTTACATGTATTGAAATTTTATGTGAACTGGGGAATAAACCATGGTTCTTAATGTCAGAAGGTTGTACTATTTTTCACCCAAACTACATGTACTTGAGCTTTTTGTCTTGTTATGCCAGTCCGGATGAACATTTAGTCACCAATATGAGAGGCATGCATTACGACAACTTGCCCATGCAATATACAGAGACTTTTTTTAGCTGTAAAAATTGAAGATTTCATTGGAAAAATTTCCACATTTTTAATATTTTTTCTCAAAACATTCATTGTGGGTACACGTTAGAACCGCCTCTCCAAGGCGGTTCTAACGAGTACCCACAATCTATGCTTTGGACCAAAACTAAGAAAATTAGGTAAACCCCTGCATACCCCAGTTTTACTATATAAAAGTGGGGTTTAAGGGGATATTCATTGCAGGGGCATGTTTTGCTGATGTACCAGCCTGGATAGAACATGCAACCGAAAACACTATGCATCTGGTTCAAGATTGATCCCATTTTACAGTTGAATCACTCATCATGTAGCTTTTTTAACTCTTGACACGGTTGGATAAATTCTTTTTCTTGCATACCTTAATGTCGACACTTGATTTTCTTAACATTTACATTTAAAAAAAAACACTGCAATCACGTCCTCCATTTTGAAATAAAACATTTCTGACATCATGACGTATGCGCTCAACAACAAAGTTACCTAAATCAATCTTATAAAGGACACGAGAAGTGCACCTGGAGTGAGATAAGGGTGAGATAAGAATTTCTCACACAGGGTAAGACATAGGAAGTGCAAGAATATAAAAGCCTTACACGAGTGTCAGGTGTTGATAGAGATCTGTTCTGAGGGTCAATTTGGCATCATGAGGCACGCCAAGATACCAAACAGTGATCTGAGGGACAGATTTGTCTATCCATGCCTTGCACGCATGATAGATTCTTTTTGTGACCCTAGCCAAAACCTAGGATATACATGTACTGATATTTGCTCATCAGGGGCCAGTTGTTCAAAACTTTGTGAGCTTAACATCATCGTTAATTTTGAACAACTGGCCCCTGGTGTGCAAGAATAAAGATCTTGAAAAGAAATCTTAACTGTTGTAGAGTTGGAGTTTAACATCTCACCAACAGTTAAGGTCATACAAAGACGAGACCTTGGTTTGGTCACTAAGCCCAAGATCAAACATGATACCCCTGGTTTACAAGGTGAGTGACTTAACCGCTATACCATTGAGGTTTCTATTCTGTTAACTTACAGCAAGGTTTTAGTAGATTGGATTACACAGCTATTGGTTCATATACAGAAACTGAGACAGAAATCTTTCATGCTATCTTAAAGTTTTGTTTGCTTGTTTTGGCATTTAACATCCCAGTCGACAATTTTTCAGTCATGTTGGGATGGAGCTACCTTTTCCTAGGTATGCCATCTTAATGTAACATGCTTCCTGTTTTTGAAAGCAAATTCTTTGAGTGAGCTTACTGCAAAAAGGTGTGATAAAACAAAACAACAGTTACGCATGTAAAACAATTTTTATTGCATTATCAAATGATTGGCAGTAGAGTTCCATGCACATTTGATTATTAGTAAGGTCACAAAATTTTAATAATGTAACTATCAATGTTTTCTATGGAGAGAGTGAGTAAGTGTATTTGTGATTCAATTTTGTTTACATGTACATGTATACTGTTGACAACTTGTAAGTAATGACTATGGTCAGAAAACTTGATAAAATACAATTTACAAAAATATCATTAGAGTTGCTATTTAAAAAGTTTGTCTTACTTCAAAAATGGCAAGAAACTATTAATAAATACAATGGATGAGATGTTACTTTTTCTTAACAATAGAATGGAGTTCTGAGAGCTGATCTAGAAAAAAATACCCCTAACAATAACATTATCCCCCCTCAATAGAAAACATTTATAGTTACAGTTCTGAATAGGAAGACAATTGCAAAAACTCAAACTGACTACGATCTAACAAAGTTCTACTATAATACTGCTAAGCAGCTGGATTCCCTCTTCAAAGGATTAAGTATATCTAAGCTAATTTCCATTATTTTTCACAGCAAAAAAATACTTTAAGAGAACCCCGAGTTATTTAGAAATTTTACACATGAAAGAAAGACCTGCAACTATTCATAAAGTTTAAAACTAAAAAGTTTCAAAAACTTTTGTTGATTTGATTTGTGGTTTAATGTCCCAGTCAACAATTTAAAGTCATGTTGAGACAGAGCCACAACCTGTCGAGTAATAACCAGCACTCTTGGGAGTGAACACTCCAGCCAGTTTCAAAAATTAATTAAAAACATAAAACTTCTATAAAAAGTTTTCTAAAAATTTCCTTCAATTCGGTTTTAATTAGGTATAAAAATATCTGTCATTCATATGATAATCATTTTCATCTTCACTTCCCTACAACCTACAATTCTATCTAAGCTGTATACATAATTAACAACAATAACTTAATAACGTAACAATATAATACACATGTACAGTCTTGGTATATAAACGAGCATCACTAGAAGTAACCTATCTTCAAGGAGTCCAACCAGGCTAGACACAAACTGATCCGGTACTTTTTTGAAAACAAAATTTTTTAGTCCTTAAACTCCTTAACTGGAAACGGTAAGAAACTATTTTCCTACATTCAAAGTATGATCTTGCAACTTTTTAAAAAACAAACTTTCTGTGTCTGAACTCAGATATGCTAGAGTTTGACCTGGCTCCAAGGTTATAAACTTATTTCATGCCCAACTCGGCTGAGACTAAAATTTGTCCTGCTGAAAATCAACAATTGTTGGCATTTTAACATTTATCAGCAGGATAAAAATTACTGACTTAAAGAGATTGAAGAATTTTCAACTGATTTTGGCTATTTCAGTATTAATGAGGTATTGAAATTTCAATGCTCAGTGGAGATGAGCATGACCTTAGGGCCTGGTCAGAAACCTAGGTGGCAAGTTTTCCTGCAATGCTTGTCATAGCTAAGAAGAAAACATGATTTCATACAACTGTAAAACAGTATACTGCTAAAATGAAGCACCAGCACATTTGGTAATAAATATACATAAAACACATTTCTTAAATAAAACATGTTGCAAAACATATTTAGACTTTACACTCACAATGGTAAAACTGAAAGCTTTACGATTGCTTGACGGTTGATTCGCCTCCCTTTGAATATGGTGCAAGCCTGCATTGCATTGCCACTCCTATGACCAAAGGGAAGGAAACCAGAAAGTGTTTCGGAACACATAATTTAGATATGGTACACATTGTATACAAATTTAAGAGGAGGGTGTATGTATGTGAACGAGCGTGTGAGTGCATATGAATCTCCGCTGACTTGGGGAAGACTTAAAGCATACAGTCTCTTTCCAAAAAAAAAAACAAAAAAAAAACAACATTTTCTTTGATCACTTGCTTTTCAAGACAGCAGCTGTTTCATAAGGGTCCAGCTGAGAAATCTATTCATGCAACCATCAGGTTCTCATTCATCTAAAAGACTGCACATAAAGCTGAAAAAATCACAGCATTGCACAACTTGACAATATAATCATGAAAATGAGATCAATAAATTGCAAAATAATCAGTCACATGAGCCTAAAAACAATACTTTGACTTTGAGATGTACCGCAGCTAGCAGTGACTGCATTTTATTCTGTCCAGGTTTTCCAGATTTGATTTGTGCTTGCGAGCTAGCATATACTGGACAAATAAAGTTAGGGATCAAATTTTAAACACGCAATTTCTACAAGATTTCGAACAGCTGGTAAAATTAAACATTTCTATCATCAAGATAATTCATTTTGTAAGCTTTGTACACTTGACGATCGAAACTATAGTCATTGCCTTCAACAAGACCAGGCTTTAAGTCAGACTACCCTTAAAATGAAAGCGGTATGAAATTCCCATATAGAGAATTGATGGTGTGTAAGTTTGTTCGTGCAAAACTTTTAAAATGGCTAGAAATTTCCAATCTTTTTTAGCTGGCTGACCATAGAAATGATGAATCATGATGACTATCGTGCCAAAGCGCTAAATGTTCATGAATTGGCAAAATTGATTTTTTTTTGTGGAATCAGTTTTTATGGACTTTTTATCACTTTGTTTTTCAGGGTAGTTTGGTTTAAAGAACAGCTGTGCTTAAGTCAGATGATGCACAATTTCAAAATTGGTGGCATATGAAAGTGCAAAAAAAAGTGCCAATCCACAGTATGAATGAAAAAGTGATTTATTATCAATTGGCCCAAAAATGCATTCTTAAATGTTTGATCCCTAACTTATTTTGACCAGTATATTTTAGGATGTGGCTGACATGCAATACAACATTCCCTAAAATAATGCAACACATAATTATTGCTTATGTTCTTGCTGTGCACATTATAAATACAGCTGCATTATATCAAAATATTATTACAGGCTTGCATAAAATTTACAATGCTGACCATTAATGTCATCATTAAATAACATGCAGAAATAGATGTGATGCATATTCAATGGTAACTGAAGAATATTTTTTGTTATTTCTCTTTACCCATTTGAGGCACCTTAGCTGGCAATGATTCGCTCATTCTGTACTAAATGTACATCTTTTTCCGTTTCTGCCACAATACATGTGTACATATAAATTAAACAGCACTATATCACAGTACAGTTTTGTAACAAGTTACACCACTAAATTAATACTACTGAAAATGTTCTTCAAATGATATCATACACATGATATAAGACTAAGCATAAAATCTGAAACTAATTTGAAGAATATCTGAACATGCATGTACATGTATTAAATGTAAAACATTAATTTGTCTCTCAATAAAGAGTTAAAACAGAAGAATTTCAGTTGGTGTATTTGATACAAAAACATATCCATTCAATTTTCCAAATAAAAGATGTGTACAATGTGAAAGAATTTTCAATATATATATATATATATATATATATATATATATATATATATATATATATATATATATATATATATATATATATTATATATATATATATATAAGACTCACAACTAGGCCGGTTCCCCCAAATAGGCCGATTCCCACAACTGGGCCGATTCCCACAACTAGGTCGATTTCATCACCGATTCCCATAAACGGGCTGTTTTTTCCCCACAACTAGGCCGACTTTGTAACGTCATTCTCACAAATGGGCCGATTGCAATATTAAGCGTTACGTTCCCCCACGTCAATACGGCGAAGATTCAATCGAAATGGAACCATACCCTGGGTACTCTACCACATACCGACGCATATATTCCAAGTTGCATGTGCGGTGAGGGTGAATATTTTCCACAATTTTGCAAACATTACAACTGATTTAATATTTAGACTTACATATGGAATCTACAGGCTGAGTGTAATTCCGGAGAAGCATGAGCCGCTAGTGGAGCAATCACAAATCATACATGAGTTTCTCAACTGAAGCTCACTGAATCTTAGGCATCAATTTGAATATTTTCGGCTCATTTACGGTTAGGTGTTTAACATACAAAGCCCAAACTCAAAGTCGATGTATGATGAAAGCGTTCATGCGAAGCAGCATAAACGCACAAACACATATTAGGTGAAAGGTTGTTGCATGATCACGGAACAAAGCTCCCGTAGATCTCCGTTAGTGTTGCTATAATGCACTTGCGGCGACGTAAACTTGTTTGGTATGATGTGACGTCAGAAAAATCGGCCCGTTTGTGGGATGACGTCAGATTTTCGGCCCATTTGTGGGATCGGCCCAGTTGTGGGAATCGGCCTAGGTGTGGGACCCACCCTAGTTGTGAGTCCTACACATATATATATATATATATATATATATATATATATATATATATATATATATATATATATATATATATATATATATATATATATATATATATATATATATATATATGAATTTAAAATTATCTAAAATTCCTTTCATTTTAACTTAGTATCTTACATGATCGCCAAAACCAATCTGATTTAATGAGACTGACAAAATATGCAACCCAAATTAAGACTACAGGATACTCTTATTTCATCTATTTGCATTTTCATGACAACAAAACCATTGAATTTTTTGTTTCAATTTATGGTGGAGACCTACAAAGTTGTCTTACTTTCAAAACATTAGGAATTTCATGGTTATTCAAATTAAACAACCCCAACAACATGAAAATCACCTTCTAGTTTGAACTGACCAACATGTGGTTGCTTCATGTCCAATGATTCTGCAGTATCGTTCGTAATGTCGGCTTGCGGCGTGTTCAAATTTTGAGACGAAACTGTAATTTCTTTGTGAAGATATTTCATATTATTCAAGACCTCTTCATGATCTAGTTTTACGTTTTCATATAAAGTATCAGGAGTAATACAACCAAATACAGAGTCATTAGACACCCTATCCAACTCACCCAAAGAATTATTCAAAGGTTTGACACATTTTGTATTATTGCACATTAGAGTTTGTTTTTCCCTCATCAAATTGCTATCATTCTTTCTACCACCTTGATTTATATAACCTAAATCACTGTTCCTTCTTTTAGGATCTTTCTTACTTATTCTGCTGTAGATTTCATTCTTAAAATCACTTTGCACTGTGTCACTTTTACTTTGACTGTCTTTATAGCTATTTTCACTCTTTTTTGAATCACTGGACATTTCAGAAACTCTTGGTGAACTAAAACCACTATCACCTAGATGAGCTTCTCCTATCAAGTCACGGACTAGTTTGTGTTTAGCAGTTTTAGCACCAGCAGGTTTAGTGTTGACAACAGTTCCTGCACTAATCTCACTGCTACATGTACCTCCTTTAGCACTATCATGTGACCTCTTTCCTTGACTAGAAACAGATTCTATTGTTAATTTATCTGTATTTTCTTCACATAACTCATTTATTTCCTTCTTAAATGTACTCAAATCTTGTCCATCTAGTTTGGATTTGTGACCAACCGAATTTTGATTCTGCCTCCTTTTCTCAGCTTTATATTGTCTATATGAAGCAGACCTTCTAGGTCGTTCCTTGTCAATGTGTGGAGGTCTGTCTATGACTCTTTTAGAAACATTATGACTAGCATTAGGTTGACAAATCTCAACATTTGCATAAATATGAGTTTCAGCACCATGGTTATCAGAACTAATCATTTGTCCATCTTGTCCAACAGTCTCACCAAAATCTAGATCTGTTTCTTTAAAACTTTCTCTTGTGTGTTTATGTGACTTTCCCTTATGTGCTTTAATGTCATGTTGCTTATTTGACTCTAATCCTATGCAATTCACACCACTGTCTCGAGAAACTCCTATCGCTGAATTCTTTTTCGGCAATCTACCCTGGTATTCAGAACTTATATCCTCACTTTGGTATGTGGGGTTAAAGGTTGATTTGATTTCGTGATGTTGTTTCCTTTTTGACTTATGGGACTTTCGTACTGAGTTTCTCTTCATGTATGGATCTGTGGCTTCAGTATGCAATTGATCAACAGTAGTATCTATCTGGCTTTCGTCTAAACCCTCCAGATAAGGACCTGTCCATCTTGGTGTAGAACTGAACATTGGATGGACACTGTCAGAGTGGGGCTGTTGGGGTGTCAGCCTTGCAGGGAGGGAACTTAATCTTGACCGGTACCCAGGTGTTTCCCCATGTGCACCGTTGGCTACTAACTCTGGTGATAACGGACTAGGAACAAAGCCTTTCTCACTTTGTTTGTTGCTTATCACCATAGATGGTTTCTCCTTGTGCTTGTCTTTATGTCTTGCCTTATTTCTACCAGAATGTCTTTTCATTTCCCGCTTAAAATTCCCATCTTCTGGCAGTCTGGTTTCTGGCTTCAAGGCAACTGGACTGGTTACACTGGTATAAGGATAGGAACCAGTCAATGGATTGTTTCCCTTTTCAGGTCTGGTTTCCTGCTTCAAAGTAATCATATTTGCACAGGGCTGGCAACCAGTCACTGGAGCTGTTCCCCTTTCAGACACAGCATGACAGTCAGTCTCTATATCCTGCTGAATATTCTGAAAATGAGACCAGGTACCAGACTTGACAATCTGCTGCTGGACCCACGTCTCTGTTCTCATGTGTTTCTCTAGCTGTTGCTGGTACCAGGTCCACTCTGGGGGAGGGAACTGGGCAGAGAAAGTGGCATATTCCACTGCAGGTTTTGGGGGTTCAGGTGCCTTCTTCTTGTTACGACTGAACAGCTTGGCAAACAGGGACATCTTTTCAGCTGAAAATATTAGAGAGAATGTTTTTAGATCAAGCAAACTAGATCTAATGCTAAATTTCCATCATTAAGACGTCAGTTTTCAATTTTTTAGGTTCAAAACTTTTACCTTTCTTTGTATCAAGTGTGTCAGCCTTTACTTGGACTACATTTGCTCTTATAACCACCTTGTGCAGCACTCTTTGTAAAGATGCATTTTCTTACTGATGGCATTTTGTGATCATATTTTGTAACAAAACTATGCTATTTGACATTCTCTGTCTATGGCAACTGTGAAGCCCCTATGCAAACTCTCTAAAAATCAACTTTTTTTCTATCTCACCTTTAATTTTCTCTGGTTTCTGATCAGCTTTCTCGATAGTATCTTTGGAAGTTGTTTCCCCTTTATTTTCATTTCTTCCCTTCACTGACGAGCTTCGTTTCAGTCCCTTGTCAGATCCGTCCTCTTTCTTGTTGGAGTCTCGGGAACGTCTCATGCTTAGACTCATGCTCCGCTGCAGACGGGGTGGGGGGAGGTCAACCTTGAACAATAAAAGATGAACTATGCCAAATATACTGAGAGAATTTATTTGGTACTTTCTGAGCCAAAATATCCTGGCATAAAGCATTTATCTAAAATAAATTGGCAATAGCATCTTATCGGAATTTGCACTCAAAAAACTTTCAATTAATAATTAAAACAGAACGATTTGTTATGAAGTGCATGTTTAGATGTTTAGAATTGTTTCAGTGCCAAACCAAGCACCAGGTGCAACATTCTGCACACATTTCTTATCATTGAAGTCTTTAACAAACATTTGAGTGTAGGATGGTTCAATGCACAGAAAGGAACCCATCAAAGGCTTGACTTTAGGTTGATTTGTAATAATCAGTACTTGCAGCTGTTGTTAGAATCAGGTTCACTTGGCAAGACTTGAGATAAACTAGAAATTGGCTGCAAGCAAAGGCTTTCAGTATACCCCCAACAAAATTATCTGAAGCTGGCCAATAACTTCCTAAGTCAAACATGCAGAAAATTTGTTAAAGTTATCTTTTCAGCATTAAAATCCTTCATGTACATCCTCAAGATATTAATATTGAAAACTTGAGGTTGATTTCACTGTATGCACTATGATCATTGTTTATCACGAGAAATGATAAAAATTGGCTAAGTTAAATAAAAGCTGTAAATTTGTCAAAAATTAACTTTTCAGCATGAAAATTATTCATGCACATCTAAAATATATCTGGAACAAATCTACAAAGAATTTAAAAGAAACACTGAAAGCCCTAGGAGGAGTTGATTTCACAAAGTATGCAATACCAACCATTATTGTATATAAGCAATGGTCAAGAAATGGCTATATTGAAAAAAGATGTTAATTTGTCAAAAATCACTTTTTCTGTATTATAATTATTCATGCACATCTTCAATATGTGTGGAACATGTCTACAAAGTATTGAAAAGAAATACTGAAAGCCTAGGAGGAGTTGATTTCACAAACTATACACTACCAACCATTATTGTATATAAGCAATAGTCAAAAAATAGTGGCTATGTTAAAAATGCTGTAAATTTGTCAGAAATCAAATTTTCAGTATTATAATTCCTCATGCACATCTTCAATATGTGTGGAACATGTCTGCAAAGTATTGAAAAGAAAAAATGAAAGCCCTAGGAGGAGTTGATTTCACAAAGTATGCACTACCAACCATTATCATATATAAGCAATGGTCAAAAATGACTATGTTGAAAAATGCTGTAAATTTGTCAAAAATTATTTTTTCATCATTATAACTCTTCATGCACATCTTCAATATGTGTGGAACATGTCTGCAAAGTATTGAAAAGAAATACTGAAAGCCCTAGGAGAAGTTGATTTCACAAACTATACACTACCAACCATTATTGTATATAAGCAATGGTCAAAAAATGGCTATGTTGAAAAATGCTGTAAATTTGTCAAAAATCATTTTTTCAGCATTATAATTCTTCATGCACATCTTCAGTATGTGTGGAACATGTCTGCAAAGTATTGAAAAGAAATACTGAACGCTCTAGGAGGAGTTGATTTCACAAACTATGCACTACCAAACATTATTGAATATGGCAATCATTGAAAATTGGCTAAGTTCAAAATGCTGTAAAATTGTCAAAATTCATTTTTTCAGCATAATACTTCTTCATGCACATCTTCAATATGTGTAGAACACGTCTGCAAAGTATCAAAAGAGAATATTGAAAACTGTAGGAGGAGTTGATTTCACAAAGTATGCACTATTAGCACTATGGCAAACATTCTATGTATAGGTTTAAAAAGTCCCATAACTCTTGCAAAACTGACCCTTTGACCCCTTAATTCATACCACATATGTATTGTCTGATGGTGCAAGTGTGTCGAAAATTTGAAATGAATCAGGCAAAAGCTATTCAAGTTATTCAGCAAAGATGTTAAAATGTTGACGGAATGACGGAATCACGGAATGACGGAGTGACGGAATGACGGAATGACGGACAGGCTGAAAACAGTATACCCCCCTAAAACTTCGTTTTACGGGGGGTATAATGATCATGAATGCAAGAACATTCAGAGGCTTGCCGAAATGCAAAAAGGGGCAAAAATGTGCATATGGCTTGCATTCTGGAATTTACCAAGAAGCCTGATTTCAAACCCATGACCATGGTATATATTGGAAGCTGCTGGAGAAAATTCTCAAACCCTTTTAATATAGCCTTCAATACCAACCTGTATAGCATTACTGCTGGGAAGCCCAAACTCTGTGGAGTCACCTGACTCATTCTGACCAATCACAGGCTTCTCTATCTCAGTCACCTGACAGGAAATGGATCTCATTGGTGCTTTCTGGGGCTGGCAGAAGGCTGCTGGGATATACATGGGGTGGAGGTGGGTCCATGCTGAGCTCCAGGGTGAGGCTGGCTGGTCGTCGGCGTGTAGTCTGAATGTGTCTGGGGTCACAACAAAGTAGCCAAAACCTGTAATATCATATAAGAGAAAATGAGCTGCTTGAAGACTTGTTTTTTTTTTGTTGTTTGTTTGTTTTTTTTACTGCTTGCTGAGTCTTTCAATTTCTGACCATTACCTCAGGAGCTGTGGAAATGTGACTTGCTCAAGGCCACAATGAAAGGCGCCTCGGCTGAGGAATGACCCGGGACCTCTAGGACCGGAGACAACCACTATACCCCTGCACCAGTCTGCTCCGACTTGATGCAACTGAGTTTCTGACCCTGTGTTGTGACACAACAGGCACATGGGTATCCACACACCATTACAAGTTTTAGAAAGCAAAGCACCCAGGTTCGAAAAACAAATACACATATTCATAAACCATAGTGGAAAATTTTCATGACTGTGGAAAAAAAACCCAAAAAACATTGACTTATTCATTTTTAAAGGCTATTAAATTGACCTTTAATGGTCTATGCGGCTATTAAATTGACCTTTAATGGTCTTGCATAGAAGGTTGACCCTCCTACATATTTGGACCTTTTCTAGAAAAATGAACAGAAATTTAAAGAAAGCTGGACAGTATGAATTTAATGATGCCAATAAATCTTTAAAAAGCAAGCAATGAATTTTAGGGTACCCCACCTTTTTTCTATTGACAACTTTAATATGTTTTGAGGTCCAATGCATGAACTCTAATCCCAATTTGTATGGTTTGTCCTTTTCAAAACAAACAGGAGATTCAGATTTAGAATAATTTAAGAAGCTGTCATAGAAAAATAGCAAAAAGTTTGATAAATTATTCATGAGCAGGTTTTAAATTCAAATGTATTGCAAAAAAAAAAGATGCGCTTCCTTTCCAGCCAAAGCTTGAAGCAGACCTATGTGTCCTTAGGTAAAAAAAAAATCAACAGCACAATTTTTATGGACAAAACCAATTCATGAAGGATCAAAAACAAATGCAATGTGCACTAAATGCTGCTAATCATTGAGCATGCCAGTATATGACTTCAACTATGCGCAGGCTAAAATGCAACGAACAAATACCCAGATTTCAAGTAACTAATGGATTTGTTGAATGGAAAATAGGACCAGGACCCAGGCTTTCACCCATATTGACTGAAAATTTTTATTACTGCTGTAAATCAAAGTGACATTTTGTTCTTTTGACAGGTTTAAGAAGTTGGGATTTATAACAGTTTAATTAAATGCTTTTGAAATGCATTAGAATAAGAACCAGAGGACCATTGGTCCTGAGAACGCTCACCTGAAGCCTGATCCTGCAGTATTAAGTCATCATGAAATGACCTTGACCTTGAATACTCACACACCTTTATTGAATTCATAAGTTGTCTGCATCTGCAAAGTTTCAGGTCTCAGGCTGCAATAGTTTCCAAACCCAGTGATTTATGAGAAAACCACAATTTTAATTTTGATATTTGAATGACTTTGGGTCAAGGGCAAGAAATGACCTTGGCCTTCATTAATTACTTACCTTCATTGACTCCATTGGTTGTCTGCATCTAGCAACTTCCAGGTCTCAGACTGCAACAGTTTCCAAAATATCCATTGTTTCCGCCTTTTCCCATGTAAAAGCCTATCTTTCCAAAATTGACCTTGCCGTAAAATAGGTCAAGGTCATCCTATGGTCATCATTTGATCAAACTAAGATGGGCTGGAGTCCCAAATGCTACATACCAAGTTTCGCGAAAATTGGCCTGCCGGTTCTGGAGAAGAAAATTTTTGAGTGGTTTTTACCATATATGGGCGTGGCGGCCATCTTGGTAATGTGACCTGGATTTCGCAATCAAACTTTCGTCTCCCCTATCCATGGATGCTCCACATAAAATTTCACTTTGATTGGCCAAGCAGTTTCAGAGAAGAAGATCTTTGAAAAGTGTGTATGGACAACAGACTGGCCAAGGTCAAGAGATGACCTTGACCTACATTAATCACATACCTTCATCTACTCCATTAGTTGTTTGCATCTACCACTTTTCAGGCATCAGGCTGCAATAGTTTTCAAAAAATCCATAGTTTTCACTTTTTCCCATGTAAAAGCCTATGTTTCCAAATTTGACCTTGCCGTAAAATAGGTCAAGGTCATCCAACGGTCATCATTTTATCAAACTATGATGGGCTGAAGTCCCCGATGCTACATACCAAGTTTCGTGGAAATCGGCCAATTGGTTCTGGAGAAGAAGATTTTTGAGTGGTTTTTACCATATATGGGTGTGGCAGCCATCTTGGTCATGTGACCTGGATTTCGCGATTAAACTTTTGTCTCCCCTACCCATGGATGCTCCACATAAAATTTCACTTTGATTGGCCCAGCAGTTTCAGAGAAGAAGATCTTTGAAAAGTGTGTATGGACAGACTGGCCAAGGTCAAGAGATGACCTTGACCTACATTAATCACATACCTTCATCTACTCCATTAGTTGTTTGCATCTACCACTTTTCAGGCATCAGGCTGCAATAGTTTTCAAAAAATCCATAGTTTTCACTTTTTCCCATGTTAAAGCCTATGTTTCCAAAATTGACCTTGCCGTAAATTAGGTCAAGGTCATCCTAAGGTCATCATTTTATCAAACTATGATGGGCTGGAGTCCCAAATGCTACATACCAAGAAGAAGATTTTTGAGTGGTTTTTACCATATATGGGCGTGGCAGCCATCTTGGTCATGTGACCTGGATTTCGCAATCAAACTTTCGTCTCCCCTACCCATGGATGCTCCACATAAAATTTCACTTCAATTGGCCCAGCAGTTTCAGAGAAGAAGATCTTTGAAAAGTGTGAATGGACGACAGACTGGCCAAGGTCAAGAGATGACCTTGACCTACATTAATCACATACCTTCATCTACTCCATTAGTTGTTTGCATCTACCACTTTTCAGGCCTCAGGCTGCAATAGTTTTCAAACAAATCCATAGTTTTCACTTTTTCCCATGTAAAAGCCTATGTTTCCAAATTTGACCTTGCCGTAAAATAGGTCAAGGTCATCCAAGGGTCATCATTTTATCAAACTATGATGGGCTGAAGTCCCTGATGCTACATACCAAGTTTCGTGGAAATCGGCCCACCGGTTCTGGAGAAGAAGATTTTTGAAGGGTTTTTACCATATATGGGCGTGGCGGCCATCTTGGTCATGTGACCTGGATTTCGCGATCAAACTTGAAATGCCACTACCCAAGGAGGCTCCACATAAAATTTCAACTAGATCGGCCAAGCAGTTTCAGAGAAGAAGATCTTTGAAATTGTGGACGACGACGACGACGACGGACGGACGACGGACGGACGCCGGATCATGGCCATCCTATAAGCTCACCTTGTGAGCCTTCGGCTCAGGTGAGCTAATAAACCTGTTTAATGTACCCAAATCAGGACCAAAATGTCCATATTTTGTTCAGTTTTTATTCTGAGGCCATCAACAAACAGCACTTAAATTCTATCTGAAAGATTTTTGCAATGGACCTAATTGTTTGCATAAACTGTGTCTGGGCAGTTGAAAAAGCAAATAGCTATCAAATCCATAATGAACTTTTTAAGGTTGTCTTTTTACAAACATCTTTGACACACAAAATCAGATTGAAAATGTTTTCATGCCAGAGAAGACACAATTGATGTAAACTGACACTACAGAACTTATTTATTAGGTGCAAAATTCAATTTAAAATCATTTAAAACTCAATTTACTGAACAAATTCATTTTCAAAAGCCCACAAAAGGTTTTAAACAGTCTGAAACATGATGCAGTGGTTTTGGATGTGAATAGACAAAAAATATTGGCAGCACATTTGAATTTAACATAAAAATCATAAAAATCTGAACTTTTAATGCTTTGCATGAAATTTTATCATAAAACCTAAACTTTAAGTACAAGTATCATATGAGCCACCTCGTGGGAAAACCAACAATGTGGTTTCCGAACAGGTCCGACACAAACCGCCCTGCACAGTCACTGAAGACAGCTAGAAGCATGAAATTTCGTATTTAAGAAGAAGGGGAACAGTACTATCCGTGTAGCGAAAACAAAGACGCTGATCAGCTTCGCGGTTACTGCTAAGCTGATCTGCGTCTTTGTTTTCGCATATGCAGATTGTTGGTTTTCTCATGAGGCGGCTCACATGATACAGAGATTTTCAATAAAGAGTGGTTAGAAAAGCACCTGTAAATTGTACTTTTAATCTCTTTTCAAAATCCATCAAAGGGGAAGGGTGGTGACTAGTGGTAGAGTACAGAACTCAGAGCGAAAGGTCCTGGGTTTGATACCTACCTCCACTGTGGAATCACTTTAAGCTTCCCACAGAACTGGTTAATGCCCAGGAAGTGATGGCTGTCCTGTCAAGACTGAAAATATTGTTGACTGGGATGTTATGCCATAAAACAAATCACCTAGCTGGAAAAAGTCTGGAGATATTAGCAAATCAATCTATTCCTCTTACTGCAAAAACATTAAAAAGATAAAATTTGAATGTATTCTTGGCACACTGCAGAAAGCATTTAATCAACTGTTATTTTGGGAGTGAAAAATGTTAAAAAGTTTAAAGTATCAGTACAGGACATGTGTGCCAATTAACAAGTAACTCATGAGTAATCATTCTCATGTGGTAGTCTAGATGCTCACCTGTTGTGAGCATAAAATCAGGTGAGATGAAGATGCAACTCAGATACAAGTTTAAGCCATTTTCTAGTTATCAAGTTTGACAATTAAAATCCATTGAAAATATATATATGAGACAAAATTATATGAAACTTAACCTTAATAATCACTTTTCAACATTTTATAGGTAACTTTAAACCAAACTCGTGACCTCTCTTCACTGGTCAAAGATTTTTGTGGATCTCAATTTCAATTTTTGCACAGTGTACCTTTCGCACAAAATGCTTCTGTACAAAAGTCCCATTCACAAGAAAACACAAATTTCTAGACCCCAGTTTGACCCTCAACCTTACACTGGAACATCTCTGATCATCCCTCAATGTGAAGAACTGTGAAGAATAGCATTTTAATATGTAGATAAGTGGGTTATTTCCCTTGGAATGAAAAACTGACCAAATATACTTCTGGCCACAGTCCATGTTTATCATTTCACTTGATTTGTAACCATCTGCTATTGTTATGAGTTGCAGGAATTTAGAGGAACTGACATCTATTGCTGCCTGACAAAGCATTTCAACAATAATTTGGATAAACAGGAATTCAGAACAAAAAGAAACAGAACCCTGGAAGCCTGCCACAAATCTTCAAGCAAATTCACCCATCTTCTATATAAATCAGAGCCTGTTGAAAGTGTTTGATATGATGTTGGAAATGGGCCATAATATAACAATTCCCAAGAAGATTTCAATAGCATTCCTTAAAAAGTTTGATGAGTTAGGCAGACTTTCGCTGATAAACAGGTAATGATAATATAGAGTGTTTCTCTGCAGAAAGTTTCTGATCATAAGTGCATGCAATGATTGTTCAAGATATGAAAGAAACAAGTTACGAGCTCAAATTTAAGAATCAGAAGGCAAAAAATCAAAATGTTCATTGAATTTAAAACATGCAGCATACCCAAGGTTATACATGTATTGCCTTAAATAAGACTCATTAAGCCCCCTCACCCCAACCCCTATCTAGGTATTAAAGCCCTTTGCATGCAATAAAAGTAGAAAAACAATCAAACTGCAGTAATTTTGGTTCATATCAATAAAACTGCTAAAGTTTGCATATGATTAAGGTGAAGGGTTTAGATTATGTTTTATAGTCTGCATGTTATGCTTTATGGCCTTCATATTATTATCTTGTGTACACACGAAAAAAGTACTGGTACTTTGACAAACTGTGCATGTATTTAAAAATTTGACACACTTTGAATCACTTGACTGAAAATCATGTAACATGCAATAACTATTGCTAAATGAGCTGCGTCATGACAAAATTGGTCTTCCTGGTTTCCGACCAGCTCTGACACAAACCAGCCTATATACCCACAGAAGAAAGCTAGAACCTTGAAAGTGTGGGTATGAGTAGAAGAGGAATTGTACTATCAGAGTAGCAAAAACAAAGGTGTTGATCTGCGCCTTTGTTTTCGCATAGGCAAAAATATGTTTTTCTCATGACATGGCTCAAATCATCCCTGTTTTTTGCCTCATAATGGTAGCTTGGGGCAAATGAAAACAAATACACCACAACTATCATTTAAACAATTAAGATCAAAAATAACCTAGGGGACAACTTTAAATGTTTTGACTAGGAATTAATGAAAGTTTATTTTCTTTGTACCAAAATAAATTTTGGCCCTGTCCAAATACATGTACAGGCCAGAATTGGTCTGTCAAAAACAGATAAATCCTTATCCCAACTTTCATAAACTCTCTTTAGAAAGCCCATTCTTTATTTGTTGAGAACTAAAAAGAGTCTTTGAATATGCATCTGTCTCTTCCAAAATATTTGCTTGATCTTTGCAAAAAAGGTGCTATCCACAGAGCCATTCCTGAAGCAATTCTCTATATCATGTTCGATTTATCAACAGTCTAGAACCCTTGCGAGGAAGCTAATAGTGTCACATCAAGTAAGCACAGAGCTTTCAATTGTATCCCACAACCTCTCGCTCTGGAGTCCATTACACTCGTATACCAATGAGCCAGCCATGCCCCCTCTGAAATCTGCTGACCATACCAATCCATTCTATATACCAACCTGTATGAAAGACTTTTCGTTCCTTGATCAGAGTCCCCAGAGTATCATACACCAGCTGGTTGCTAGGGAGATTGTGTCCTTGGTAACAGAGCTGTAACTTCTCGCAGACTGTGTCGAGGGTGGCGACGACACGGTTGTTGTTCAGGTCCATAATGATGAGACACAGGGCCTCGGGGAGTGGGATGAAATGGGTCTGGGGGATCACCTGCATCTGGATGCCATTGACATCTCCTGGAAATACAGGAAGTTTCATTTGAGTGAGAACTTCAGTACATGTATAAAGAATGTATGCAATTACTGCTTCTGGGTACCTTTTCATACCGTAAGTGGCAAATACAGCAACTTTCATTTGAGGCAGAAAGTTTTTGTTAATACAGAGTAACATTTATACATGATATGAGCTGCGTCTTCAGGGGCTCTGACCAGGTTTGACACAAACCAGCCTGTGCAGCCAAAGAAGAAGGCTGGTTGGCAATAGGTAGAGGAAGAATTCCACTATCCATTTAGTGAAAATAAAGGCGCTGATCTGCGCCTTTGTTTTCACATATGCAGATTCTGTTTTTTTGATGACGTGGCTCATATCATGCAGTCTACTCTACACTAGTCAGATGAGTGGATATAAGTCTTTGTTCAGATCTCAGGGCATATCCTTGAAGTCTCTTTGGCATGAAAAACTGAATGAAAATAGCTTAAACTTGTAACCCCATTCTAAGTTCAATGAGGCAAATGTCATAAAGCTAAATAGTTTACTTGACTGTCTTTAGACAACAAAATCCTATTAATTCTGGTAGATTAGGTAAAATACAATATTTACAAAACTGAATGTAAATGCAAACAATTCTTATGCAAATAAAACTTAGACATACAATAAAAAGTCTACAAATAATCAAAGAGGATTACACATGTTGCTACTTAATGGTTCACACTGCCAGTCTAGGGTACCCCCTTTTACATCAAGCGCTCACAAAATAATTATACATACATTGTATAAGAAGTTGTCTATGTACATGTTTAATGTGCAAACAAATACAGCTAGATTTGATATAGATCAGTACAATTAAGATTTCAATATTTCTCAGCTAATTGTTATGTCCCATCACACCACTCATTCATTCGAGATTATCTATGATGCGTAGCTTCTATAATTAGCACAGCTATTCGATACAATGTATCATATAAGTACAATCTCTGACATACTGCGTCAGGGAGTCGACTCTTTGGCTCAGTGGTTAGAGCATTGGATTTCTACCCCGGCGGTCGGGGTTCGAATCCCATCTGGGATGTGGGATTTTTTTCAAGCTACGCATCATCTCTTAGTTACGAATTTTCATATTCGTAAGATGGGGGCTCGTCGGAAATGGACCATTTGAGTCATTTAGTCATTATAATGACATTCTCGTAATCATGAATGATTACTTCCTCGAAATGGGGGTGTGTTATGTCCCATCGCACCACTCATTCATTCGAGATTATCAATGATGCATAGCTTCTATAAATAGCACAGCTATTCGATATTCGGTACAATGTATCACATATGTACAATCTCTGGCGTACTGCGTCAGGGAGTCGACTCTTTGGCTCAGTGGTTAGAGCATTGGATTTCTACCCCAGCATGGATTTCTACCCCGGCGGTCCGGGTTCGAATCCCATCTGGGACGTGGGATTTTTTTCAAGCTATGCATCATCTCTTAGTTACGAATTTTCATATTCGTAAGATGGGGGCTCGTCGGAAATGGACCATTTGAGTCATTTAGTCATTATAATGACATTCTCATAATCATAAATGATTACTTCCTCGAAATGGGGGTGTGTTATGTCCCATCGCACCACTCATTCATTCGAGATTATCAATGATGCGTAGCTTCTATAAATAGCACAGCTATTCGATATTCGGTACAATGTATCACATATGTACAATCTCTGGCGTACTGCGTCAGGGAGTCGACTCTTTGGCTCAGTGGTTAGAGCATTGGATTTCTACCCCGGCGGTCCGGGTTCGAATCCCATCTGGGACGTGGGATTTTTTTCAAACTATGCATCATTTCTTAGTTACGAATTTTCATATTCGTAAGATAATTCTGAGAGTGTTTGTACGTATTAAGGGTGCCTTTGACAGCATCATAAAAGTTAAAACCATTTCATAATGGTGCGCTGAAAGAAATATTTTGCTCTGATTTCTGTATCAAAATCTAAGCAATAATGAAATCGGTAGTAACAGTTAAGGGAACAGACCTAATATCAGAATATCAGTGCATTTAGAGTGTCAATATCCTACTTGAGTATCATAGGTCATGTTATTATGTTTTCCCCTTTTATCTACAAAGTTTGACAAATTTTGATGTAAATGTTTATGTTTGCGCTAATGTTATTCAATGTGAACATCCAAACTTCAAGTTAACATTCCTCATTTAACTTGCTGCTTGGACATTGAACAAATTATTATTTATAAGTTCACAACAAGTAAATACACGTACAGTTAACGAGTTTTCGGTTCATCAAATGGTTCCTAAAAAAATTTCAGGGGTAGTAAGGAACTTAAGATTTAATAATTTTTATATGTATTTAATGTATATGTATTCGTTATTACAGAACCTTTTTTATATGAAAAGTTAAAGGTTCATTAATTGTATTTCAGTTGGAGTAATACAAAATGATTTTATGATTTATTTACTGCATTAAATATTATGAGATTTTAATTCAATTTCGATTTACACCAATGATCAGTAAATGTTGAATTAACATTTGGGAAGCATCAATCATTGATCATGCAGCTCTTTTTTGGTCTTAGTTTATACAATGCCTTGCCTACAATAATAGCTGATTTTCATGTTTCCCTGTCAAAGTAGACTAGCTACTAGTCTGTAAAACATATTAATGTCATATGATTATTGTTTTCATTTTTATCATTTTTTCTCTATATTGAAATTTCTCGAGTCTCTAAGCTAGTCTATCAATGAATTTTTCTTCAATTTGGCTGAGTTTTACAAATCGAGCCCCAGACTAGCCGCAGAGATTAAAAAATGAAAATTGCGAAAGGCATTTTTCTTTATTTCTAAGCCTTGGGCAAGGCTACTGTCAAAGCTACTGTAAGACTTTAGTTTTTTGACCAAGTGTCCAACAGTCCAAGGCACCTGATTATAACTCCAAAATATGCTAATAAAATTATTCAAATTAATTGAAACCTGTGAAAAGTCATACTAATGTTGATATCATAAGCCATGTCATGTGAAAATCTGCTATTTGGTATACCGGTATTTGACCACTATGGTAAAGCTGATTGGAGCCCGTTTCCGCTATATAAAAAGTAAACATGATATAGAATTAGAGACGGTGCAATCCCTCTTTTACATGTACTTTCTGTTCCTAGATTCAAAATTCCAAGCTTTTTAGCCTGATCGCAAAACGGCAAAACTGGGTTTTCTTAGTAGACTTGGCTCAGATTTAGATCAATTGAGCCGCATCGTGAGAAAACCAGATTTTTGCCTATGCGAAAACAAAGGCGCAGATCAGCTTCGCGGTAACTGCGAAGCTGATCAGCGCCTTTGTTTTCGCTACACGGATAGTACAATTCCTCTTCTACTTAAATCCGAAATTTCAAGCTTCTAGCTCTTTTCTGAGCTTGTACAGGCCGGTTTGTGTCGGACCTGGTCGGAAACCCCGAAGACCGGTTTTCTCGCGTCGAGGCTCAATTATCTGCCTACAATCACATCTTAACACCATTAGCTTAATGACAATGAAAAATTTGCAATGGTTCTCCAATTTCTACCTGCCATTTGCAAGTCATGACCAAACATCTCATTCATTAAGCATGGGAAAAATTAAAATTAAGGACCTCCATCAGACTGTCTAGGTTTTAACCCAAATTCACCCTATAGATTCACTGTACGACAGAAAAAGAGAGAGGTAGCTGTCTCCAGTGGAGAAGCGCATTTTTCGGACAAAATTTGCGCGATAGTGGTAAGTATTTAGCGTGTTTTCTGGTAATCGGATTTGTTTATTTGCCACTTTTTACCTTTGATTGCTTTTACACATGTATGCGTGTCGTGCTATGGCAAAATTACCACAACAGATGTTTGTGGGAGCATGAGGAAGGCATTCGTTTTTGATGGCAGTCGAAAAAAAGTCGAAAATCGCAGCATTGTCTCTGCTAGTTTGACAATCGAGCACTTTTGAAAAAATTGAATGAAACCAGAAATATGCGCCTCCTTGGATCTTTCAACATGCCAAATCACAGTCTGGTGTTATTTGTCTATTTCGAGATTTTTCAGCAATTAGTGACTGTACGGAAGATTAAGAAGGGGTGCGCGACTGGTGCAGTGGAGTAGATGGTGTTTTATTTTTTGTACCCAGTAGTGACTACAGACTGTGTGAAATATTGAGATCGTTGGTATGGAAATCTGCGCATAACCAGCAGAAATCTGCCTAAATTTCGGACAAAAAATCATTGTGTCAGCCAAAATAACATTTTCTATTCTTCAAAGTTTGTTTGTGCATTAGACAACATTAATTAATGCTAGCAACAATGAGTTAATACTTGAGTCGAGATAATTAATATAATATACAAGGATAAGTTGTTATACGGTTAAGTTAATAACCTGGAACTTCATTTTGCGACAAATCAATCGACATTTCCAATTCACCGTACATGTTTTATGACCAGAGACACGCTCTACTAAACGTGCATAAGTCCGTGCGTTTCTAAGGCATACCCACATTTCACAGTTTAGTAAAACAACGTTTTACCCTTGGAAGACAACGGGAGGGGACATTTTAAACTTCATACTTCACACTTCACAGTTCAGACTTCAAACTTCACAGTTCATATGCATGGCCAGTAGAGACGTCATTTTTCGAATAATGACGTCACCTCACAACTTCACACTTCACAGTTCATACTTCACACTTCACAGTTCAGACTTCAAACTTCACAGTTCATACGCATGGCCAGTATAGACGTCATATCTCGAATAATGACGTCACCTCACAACTCGAGACGTCAGACGAAGCGTGATCTGAAGTCATTTAATGTGATGTGACTTCGTGGCATGGTGCAAAATTTAGTTTTTATAAGTAAAACTTATTTTAACGAAGATACTCACCAATAGGCTTAACTATAGCAGTTTCCCTTACTCCCCGCAAAGTTTGAGGACCGTTCTGTATGTTTCGGTAACTAGTAGTACCTATACGCACTTTGGCGCCAAACCGGAACAACCGCTATCGCGGGAAAAGCGCACGTGCAAATCAGAAATTCCTTTGCCCCATCAAGAATGAGGGGTAGGGAGGAGGGTAATCGAAGTTAGCCTATTGGTGAGTATCTTCGTTAAAATAAGTTTTACTTATAAAAACTAAATTTTAACTTCATCCCCTCACCAATAGGCTTAACTATAGCAGAATCACTCTTGGAGGGTTGGATTCTTGAAACATACAGAAAATACAGAACGATCCTTTAATCCAGGGATTAATCCTGTTGAAACTTATGATACCAATCATAAGAAATAGAAGGAAATAAAAGAAAAAGTATCTAAATTTCCACCATTTCAATCCCTGGATTGAGTGAACCATCATTTCAAGTACCTTGATCTGGTATTGCTAGGCCTCAGTTGATAGTTCCTCAAGATTAGCAATCCTGGATAGGCAGACCAGAGCGGCCCCCCACCACTTTTTGAGCAGATACCACTGGACCCAGTAGTCTGAGGTTGTCTCCTTGCCCATTCTGTAAATCTCTCAGGTAGAACTTAGCGAAGGTCGAACTAGATGACCATACTGCCGCCTTAATAATATCCTCAACAGGAGTTTTATTAAAGTAAGACCATGAAGCAGAAAGAGCTCTAAGCTCATGTGCTTTTATCTTAAGTAAAGCTACCTTAGATTTTGATACATTCTTATAAGCTAATCTAATTGTATAAGTAATCCATCCGGAGATAGATCCCTTAGTAATATCATGATTTCCCTTCAAGGGAAGAAAAAGCCTTTTCCGATTCAAACGAATAGGCTCTGTTACTTTCAAGTAACGTTTCAGAGCTCTAACAGGACACAAAAGCCTGTTAAAGTCATTCCATTTTACAGTTTTTGACAAATTTTGAACCAAAATATCATCCGGACAAACGGATGGTAATTGATTTTTGGCTAGAAAGCCTGGTTGTGTTCTTAAAGAAACAGAGCCATCTGACTGGTTGAATCTGAGATATCCTGAATCCATTGAAAGAGCGTGAATCTCACTAACCCGCCTTGCTGTTGCCAATGCAAGCAGAAAAACGGTTTTCAGAGTGAGATGGAACCTGGACGCACGGTGTAAAGGTTCATATGGTTCAGAACATAACGAAGAAAGAACACAAGAGAGGTCCCATTTCGGAGCTAAAGACCTTTGAACAGGCCTCTGTAATTCCATGGACTTAATAAGTTCAGAAATGATAGGATCAGATCCAACGTTTTGGCCAGACTTGAATTTCAGAGTGTTAGAAATAGTCGATCTGTAGCCCTTAATAGTACTGACTTGGCTTTTCTTCTCCTGAAACAAGTGTAGCAAGAAGTCTGCTACGTTTGCAGAAGTTGCCTTGTCAGGAGGAATTTCCCTTTTAAGACACCAATCGGAGAAAACATTCCATTTAGCATCATAGACCTTCCTGGTGGATGCTCGTCTTGCTTTTGCAGCGAGGTTGGCAACTTCCTGCGAAAAGCTCTTATCTCTGATTGACTTGCGCACAATACCCAAGCGTGTAATCGAAGATTTTCCACGTTTTCCCTTACAAAGTGGACTTGAGTTAGCAAATTCCATTCTGCCGGAAGTTGAATTGGAAGTGCTACGAGTAACCGAAGTAATTCTGGAAACCAAGACATTTCGGGCCATAATGGTGCTACCAGAACAATTCTGCACTGAGAATCGCCGGAATTAGAGCAAAAGGCGGAAACGCATAAGCGTGCATTCCGTCCCAGTTCATTGACAGGGCATCTATCCCTAGAGCTCTGTCGTCTGGAATCGGGGATACATACACAGGAAGTCTGTTGTTCAACCGAGTTGCAAACAGATCTATGTTCGGAAAGCCTGTCATCGCCAGGATTGAATTGCAGATCGTCTGATCCAGGCACCATTCCGTTGGAATAGGTTTGGAAAGACGACTCAACCTGTCGGCCAGTACGTTCGTTTTGCCAGGAATATGACGAACAAGAAGATTTATGTTTCTCTTGTCGCACCAGAGAAGAGTATCCCACACCTCCATGCAAAGAGATGGGGAGTGGGTACCTCCCTGTTTCTTCAGATAAGCGACCACTGATGAATTGTCCGTGGCTATCATTACAGTGGTATTTTTGACATACTGATGGCACTGTTTTAGAGCTAAGAAAATCGCTTTCATCTCTAAAACATTGATGTGTAGAGCAGATTGATCCTGAGACCAAACTCCATGACACAGAAGTCCCTCCGGTTCGAGATGGGCACCCCAACCGGAAAGACTCGCGTCCGTGAAAAGAGTGTGAGTGGGAAGAGGTGGTTTCAGTGTTACACCCCGAAGAAAACGATCTTTGTTGCTCCACCATTCTAAGTGACTCCTGATCTGAGTACTGATCTGAATGGGATGTTCTAGTGGCAGAATATGCGGTTTCCATTGTGCAAATAATGCCATTTGTAGAGGGCGTAAATGAAGTCTGCCCAAAATAAGAAACTGGGCAGCTGCACTCAGTTTCCCTAATAGAGACAGATACATCCTTGCTGGCACATGGTTCTGTCCCTTGAACCAAAGTACAAGACTCAGGATGTCTCGTACTCTGTCCCATGGCACCCGAACAATATTTCTGTCTGTCAGAAATTCCATTCCGATAAACACAAAATTCTGGGAAGGAATTAACTCCGACTTCTCTTCGTTGATAATCAGTCCTAGGGATGTTATCAACATGACAGTGAAATGTTGGTCTTTGAGGATATCTGAACGAATCTGATTCCTGACCAACCAATCGTCCAGATATGGAAACAGAACTATGGACCTCTTTCGCAAATGGACTGCTATGGCAACCATCATGCGAGTAAACACAAAAGGACTTGTGGCTAACCCGAACGGGAGAGCCCTGAACTGAAACACCTGACCCTTGAGACAGAATCGTAGAAATTTCCGAGACTGTCTGTGAATGGGTATGTGTAAATAAGCATCGGTCAGATCCAGAGAGAACGCCCAATCGTTGGGTTGAATTGAGTGTCTGACTTTGTTTGCTGTTTCCATTTTGAACGACTGAATGTTCAGAAAAGCATTCAGTTTGGATAGATCTATTATGAGTCGTAATTTCCCGTTCTTCTTGGGAACTAGGAAAATACGAGAATAAAATCCTGGACCTTCCGGATTTATTTTCTCCACTGCCCCTTTCAATAGGAGTTTCTTGACCTCTTCCTCCAGGACAAGACTTTCGGTCTGTTGAAGGAAAACCGGCGTTGGGGAAAGAGAGGGTTTCCTTGAAAAAGGAATCTTGTATCCCTTTTTTACTACAGAAAGGACCCACGAGTCCTCTGTTATTTCTTCCCAACGTTTTTGAAAGTGGGCCAATCGTCCTCCTACCGGAAGATCCTTTCGAGGACGAGGCAGTGGAGTGGCATTTTCATTGACTGGAGATGTTAGAGGCACCGCCTCGGGAGGGGGCCTGGTGACTCCTTCCCCGAGCGTTAGTGCCGCCACGTCTAGCACCTCTCCTAGAACCACCTTTGTCACGTTGAATAGGTTGTCTAGAATTGGCAGAGCCTTTCTGATCGTGTTTCTTAACCGGTCGTTTAGGGATCTTGAAGGAATCAGAATTTGCAGGTTTAGTATTCTTATTCAAAGAAGAGGCAATAAACTTCTGCTGTTGAGCTTCTGCATTAGATTTCTGAATCTCAGAAACTTGACCTCCAAACATAGACTCTGCAGAAATTGATACTGAACGAAGTTTATCCTTCGAAGCATCAATCAAGATTTTTGACTTTTCAATAGCAGCCTCTCTCCTGGCTTGTAACAACTCTACAGCCAAAATTACTGCCATAGATGTAGAATGCTTTATACAATTAACAAGAGTATTCAGCATTCTCTTCAAGAGAAGAGCATCAAGATCATCAGATTCTAAGGATTTGACTGATGCTGCGGCAAAAAGATCGGCATAAGAATTAATTGTAACCATGTTCCGAGCTTGTCTCTCCATGGTTTCAAGACTCTTAATTGGAATATTGGTATTACCAGAAGAATACAAATCCAACAGAGACGCATCCTTATCTAGTTTAGGGATGACAGCAGGAAATAATTGACCGTGTGTACGGTAATATTTCATTGAGACACCAAGATCTTTCTCAATAGATTGGTTTGTTACCCAACCAGGTTCAAGTTTGATCTTTTTTGAGATCAAATCCTGAAACAAATTAACAGTATCTTTGATTAACAAAGACTGGGGTAACGATGCCGAATCCTTGTCGTCTGACGGATTTAGAGCATCAAGAGTAGATCTCGGTTTATGAGAAAAATCAGAAGATTCTTTCCTCGGACAAACATCAGGTGGTAACAAAGCCATTACCTCCTTGATGGCATCTGCAAAAGAAACAGTAGGTTCTTCCTCTCCGTTGGAGTCGGAACCATGTTTTTCAGAAGATTGTTTCTTGGATTTACAATTGATCTTGGTAGGTGAACCGGCTATGCTGTCACCGTCAAAATCATTGTGTTCCACATTTAGTGAAAGAGTATCATCTCTATCGGAGGACACACTCCCCGACGTAGATGAGACACGAATCCTCTTACGATGAGACCTAGGAGTAATCGAACAAGAACGTTTTCGCCCCCTAGATCTCAAACTTCTAGACTCAGACCTTCTATGGCGAGAACTAGAAGAATGTTTATGTTTCTTATGACGCTTATGTCCCGGAATGGGGCTTACGACGATAAGAATGCTTCCTCTTATGGTGTCGATCTCTCCCTGAAGAGGAGCTGTATGAAGAGGATCGTGATCTAGACAAGTCAGAACTACTAGACCTAGAACGTCTAGAAGTATGACTGTACCTGGAACGAGATGACCTGAAAGTAGGCCTACAATCTCGAACCTGTTTAGGCCGTTTTGACCGGTGCCCGGTTGACTGGTGTTTAGATGACTGGTCAACTCTACGATCATCAATGTCAGACCTTGAATGGTTGTCAGAAGAAAGTGACCGACCATTCGATGATGTATAACAAGGAGAACCACTATCTGACCGGTACCTAGTTGTCTGATGACCTGGTGACCGGTGCCTGGTGTCCTTGTGGACTGGTGACCGGTACCGGGCATTCTGACGGTCATCTGACCGGTGCCTGGTCCTCTGATGGTCTGGTGATTGGACACCTGGTTGCCGTGAACCTGGCGACCGGGTGACCGGTGCCTGATTGACAGGCGACCCTGAGGTTCTATCAGAGTTACCAGTCAAATGACCTGGTGAACTCTGTGCCCTCTTGTCCTTAGACACTACGGTAGCAGAACTACCTGACCGGTCAGGTGATGAAACCTTAGACCGGTGAGTGTCAGTCAGGGAGTTTTCTCGATTCTCTCGATACTTCCCCCCTGACGAGGACTTGTCAGTAGAAGACAAAGTCTCCGACTGAGACTTCTTGGAAGTTCCAGAGCCGGAATGACCCTCGACAGACGGAATGACTGTCTCTTGATCCCCTGGCTCATTGTCCCTCTTCTTTTCATCTGTAGTCTTCCTGCGACCCATGTGTGTACGTCTACACGCCACCAAAGTCCAAACCGCTGAAGTCCACTTCTTACAAGTAGAGCATCTATTAGCGAAGCTACAACCAGAACAAGAAAAGCAAGATAAGTGGTTATCCCATGAAGCCTTCAAATGGCCACACGAACCACGAATTTGGGACATACTTAGTGATAAACTAGTCACAACGTGACGAAAAAAAACCGGAAAATAAACAAAGTTCAAACGAGATAAATAATATCAACGTAGAACAAACCGGAAATAAAACAAAACAGTAAACAATGAAATAAATACAATTCAAAGCGGGGAAATGAGCGAACAAACCATACGGAGTAGAAAAGAAAAGTTGAAAATTATATCCAACTTCAAAAACACATCCGTTTCGGTACTCGCAAAGGAAATTTCTGATTTGCACGTGCGCTTTTCCCGCGATAGCGGTTGTTCCGGTTTGGCGCCAAAGTGAGTATAGGTACTACTAGTTACCGAAACATACAGAACGGTCCTCAAACTTTGCGGGGAGTAAGGGAAACTGCTATAGTTAAGCCTATTGGTGAGGGGATGAAGTTAAAACAAAGGCGCAGATAAGCTGTGCATTAACTGCAAAGCTGATCAGCACCTTTGTTTTCGCTACACGGATAGTACTATCCCTCTTTTTTTTAAATCCAAAATTTCAAGCTTCTAGCCTTCTTATGTAACTGCATAGGCCGGTTTGTGTCAGACCTAGTCGGAAATCCAAATTGTTAGTTTTCTCATACCACGACTCAAATCATTTATTTTGACCACAAACAGTTACATCATGATCAAACAATTTAAACCATCATAAAATAAACATCATAAAGTTTTTATTCACTGACCTAAAAGGCTTGAAAGCTAGAAGGCATAAACTTCTATTAGAATGTAATCATAAAATCTGTTTCATGTCAAGTTAAATATTGCCTCAATCATTATTGTGCAGCTGATATGACCTTTACCTTCTAAATTATGTCTGGCCTTATCTCATATGACATTCTTCTATCTTATTGGTCTGAGAAAAGCAGCTGTTTAATGTATTTCTGAGAATGGACACCATGCATTGGTAAACTGCTACCATGCATTGGTAAACTGCTAACGTATTCCTGAAGCTGTGAATGTGATGCTACTTTGTAACTGGAAATCTGATCGTGCAGCTCTAGAGTAAATCAAAAACAAAAAAATGGGCATTAATTTCTGCAAGTTTCAGTCAATTATAGAAAGAAAGTGCAGTCATGGTCATGTCGAATGTCATGACAAATTCTTTAATCATGACAAATTCTTTAATCAGAATCAGAACTGTTTACTGGTGAAACGTCAAAGTGACAATACCAATACCAGGGGGATGGGGCTTCATTACGAAAACTTGCCCATGCAATATATGGAGATTTTTTAAGTTGTAAAAATTGAAAATTTTCAGTAGAGAACTTTTGATATTTTTCTTATTTTTGCTCAAAACATAGATTGGATCAAAAATAAGAACCAGAGGACCAATGGTCCTGCTCACCTGAGTCTGCTGCATATACCAATAAACATGTTTGAATATTATGGTATTTAACCCCAGTGCAGGGGCAGATGAAGCCCTTGGGCCGTTTTCTTTTTTCAGAATAATCAATATTCTGTCCATGGATGCTTCACGCCAAGTTTCATTAAAATCAATCTATTGGTTTCAGAGAAGATATTTGAAGGGTTTTTACCATATATGGGCATGGTGGCCATCTTGGTCATGTGACTTAGATTATTGATATACACATTGGTTCCCCCATCCTATAGATGCTTCACATAAAATTTGGCTTCAATTGGCCAAGTGGTTTTAGAGGAGAAGATGCTTGAATATTATGGTAATATACATGTATATTGCCCCGGGGTGTGGACATATGAGCCCTTAGGTCCTTTTTTTTTCAGAATCATTAATATTTAGTCCTACTACGCATTTCCTGCAAGATTTTCACCTCAAATGACTTTTTAAAAGTTTTCCCCATTCCAATGCATTGGCGACCTATGTTGACCTTGTCGTAAAATAGGTCAAGGTCACCACAGGGTCATGATTTATATATAAATTTGTAGTACTTCAGCCATTGGTGCTTCATACCAAGTTTCTTTGAAATCGGTCCTCAAAATTCGGAGAAGAAGATTTTTGAAGGGTTTTTACCATATATGGGCATGACAATCATCTTGGTTATGTGAACTAGATAATTTATATATACATTAATTCCCCCATTCCATAGATGCTTCACATACAATTTGGCTTTGATTCGCCAAGCGGTTTCAGAGGAGAAGATGTTTGAATATTATGGTAATATACATGTATATTGCCCCGGGGTGGGGGCAGATGAGCCCCTGGGGTCTAATTTTTTTTCAGAATCATTAATATTCAGTCCTACTGCCCTTTTCCTGCAAGACTTTCACTTTAAATGACATTTTAAAAGTTTTCCCTATTCAAATGCATTGGCGACCTATGTTGACCTTGCCGTAAAAAAAGGTTAAGGTCATCACAGGGTCATGATTTATATGCACATTGTAGTACTTCAGCCATCAATGCTTCATGCCAAGTTTCTTTGAAATCGATCCACCTGTTCTGGAGAAGAAGATTTTTGAAGGGTTTTTACCATATATGGGCATCGCGGCCATCTTGGTCATGTGACCTGGATTATTTATATACACATTGATTACCCCTTCCTATTGATGCTTCACATAAAATTTGGCTTTGATTGGCCAAGCGGTTTAAGAGGAGATGATGTTTGAATATTATGGTAATATACATGTATATTGCCCTGGGGTGGGGGCATATGAGCCCCTGGGGTCCAATTTTTTTCAGAATCATTAAAATTCAGTCCTACTGCCCATTTCCTGCAAGACTTTCACTTTAAATGACTTTAAATGACATTTTAAAAGTTTTCCCCATTCAAATGCATTGGCGACCTATGTTGACCTTGCCGTAAAATAAGTCAAGGTCATCACAGGGTCATGATTTATATACACATTGTAGTGCTTGAGCCATCAATGCTTCATGCCAAGTTTCGTTGAAATCAGTCCACCAGTTCTGGAGAAGAAGATTTTTGAAGGGTTTTTACCATATATGGGCATGGCGGCCATCTTGGTCATGTGACCTGGATTTCTTATATACACATTGGTTCCCCCTTCCTATAGATGCTTCATATAAAATTTGGCTTTGGTTGGCCAAGCGGTTTCAGAGAAGAAGATCTTTGAAATTGTGGACGGACGGACGGACGGACGACGGACGGACGCCGAATCATGGCCATCCTATAAGCTCACCTTGTGAGCCTAACGGCTCAGGTGAGCTAAAAATAGGTATACCCATGCATACCCCATTTTTTCTATATAAAAGTGGGTATACATTGCACGGACATGTTTTCCTGATGTGATTGGAGGGGATTAGTCCCGAGCTCTCACAAGAGAATTATGTTTAAATTGGCATACTTCCTTTATCTCGGAAAATCAATCAATTACTGATGCTGTCAAACAAAGAACTTTAGTGTAGCTCAAAACTGTCTCTTTTATTGAGTTTTAATTGTATGTCTATAAGACCTGATTTACAATGTAGAAATTGGCTACTAAATAATGCATGTCATGAAACCCTCTGTATGCTGAATGACATACAAACTAGCAATTCAAGACAAAGACATATGCAATTGCATTTACGACAAAATATAATTATTTGCATTCTATTCTTTATGCAGCTGCTGCCTTATAAAGATGCATCATGTAGCCCGGACTTTAATCATGTTGATGTAAAAACATGAAGGCCCAGTCTATTTTCAGCTTCAAAACACAAATTCTGTCATAGGATGAGGTCCTGATCAAGGTTTAATATACTGTTTGCTAAGACTTGTCTGTTAAAGTTAAGCCTTTGTATATGATATGATAAGATTTTCCCCTAAACGATTAAACTTTTAGACAGATTAGGCAAGTAGAAAAGCAGGCTGCCCAGTGCAGTTTGGTACAAAATATATATTTTGGGCTTCAAAAAATAGGAAGTTTATGTCCAAAAAATAGGAGAAAAATAGGAAATTATCGGCCTAAAATGGCTTTTTTATAGCATTGAAAACCATAAATATTAACATATAGCAGCAAGAAGGCAAATCTTACTGGTGTAATTTTGGTAAAGGTGTGTGATCCATTATTTTAAAACCTACTCAAGTTGTAGAAGTAACTTACTTCACGGGATTATCTTGTTTTCTGATGAAGAAAAAATACTTTATTTATCAAGTTACGAGCGAGCGAAGCGAGCGAGGAAAAAAATGAATGCCAAAGACATCGAAAGTGGCATTTCAAACCAAAATTCCATGATTTTTCCTTGATATTTCATTACTATCTGCAGCATTTTGAAAAATATAGGAATTTGATGGACAAATATAGGATTTGGGATCAAAATATAGGAAACTAGAAAAAGTGCCTTGAGAGGCACGTATACCCCCGGCTGGTAGCTCCCTCCAACGCCCCCACCCCTCAGCCCACCGCCACCAATCCAGACATGCTCACTGACAGTGACACATTAAACCTCAATTCCTGATGAAAGAGAGCGCCCTCAACAAGTAAATCTTATAAATTTGTATTTGCAAAAAACACTGTCTAAAACCATGGGGAGGGGGGGGGGGGGTGGGGGGCGGGTGTAGTAGAATGACAGATCTATTTTAGAGCAGTATACAGAGCTGACTTGTATACTCAATCTAGGACTTGATCGCGGACATTGAGGGTCAGGTCCTCGGTCCTAGATGTAAAGTAGAATGTCATTCTTCAATAATATTAAAAAAAATAAATAAGAGCTGTCGCAGGACAGCGTGCTCGACTGCTTCTGATCTTTGCCAAACATAAGGCCAAACCCGACCAGTAACCCAAAGCATTATGCTCATACATCTTTTTGCCTTGATGCAATAAGACAAAATCACTGAACCATCAAAGTTAACTATAACTACCTAAGGTTTATAGTTATAGTTATAGTGTGTTCATATACCAACTGAGTGCCAAGACACAAGACAAAATCACTGAACCGTGAAATAAGGTCACACTGACCTATAAGTATTTCAGGGTCAAAGGTCTAGTGATACTTACTCATAATGTGAAAGAAATATGATCATATACCCATTCAGTGTTGAGATATAAAGCAAAATCACTGAACCATGAAATTAGGTCATAGTGACCTATAAGTATGCTTGGGTTAAAGGTCTGGTCATACTCATTCATAATCAGAAAGAAGTATGAAAAAATACCAACTGAGTGTCGAGATATAAGGCAAAATCACTGAACCGTGAAATTAGGTCATATTGACCTAGGACTACTTTAGGGTCAAAGGTCTTGTCATACGCAAATATAGTGTGAAAGAAGTTTGTTCATAAACCACTTGAGTGCCGAGATATAAGGCAAATTCACTGAACCGTGAAATTAGGTCACAGTGACCTATAAGTATATTGGGGTCAAAGGTCTGGTCATACTCACTCATAATCTAAAAAAAGTATGAAAATATACTAATTGAGTGTCAAGATATAAGGCAAAATCACTGAACCGTGAAATTAGGTCACAGTGACCTAGGACTACTTCAGGGTCAAAGGTCTTGTTGTATGCAAACATACTTTGAAAGAAGTTTGTTCATAAACCATTTGGGTACTGAGATATAAGGCAAAATCACTGAACCGTGAAATTAGGTCACAGTGACCTATAAGTATATTGGGGTCAAAGGTCTGGTCATACTCACTCATAATCTGAAAAAAGTATGAAAATATACTAATTGAGTGTCAAGATATAAGGCAAAATCACTGAACCGTGAAATTAGGTCACAGTGACCTATAAGTATATTGGGGTCAAAGGTCTGGTCATACTCACTCATAATCTGAAAAAAGTATGAAAATATACTAATTGAGTGTCAAGATATAAGGCAAAATCACTGAACCGTGAAATTAGGTCACAGTGACCTATAAGTATATTGGGGTCAAAGGCCTGGTCGTACTCACTCATAATCTGAAAGAAGTAAGAAAATATGCTAATTGAGTGTCAAGATATAAGGCAAAATCACTGAACCATGGAAAGTAGGTCAACCGACCCTTACCGTCATGACACACAAGTCAGTGTCACAAAGTCAAAAGATGAATGACCAACCATCTTCCTAAGTTGTTTCTATTAAGAAACTAGAAAAAGTGCCTTGAGAGGCACGTATACCCCCGGCTGATAGCCATCAAGCCCCCTTCCCTACCCCCTACCTAAGCAACCCGGCACATGCTCACCCCTGACATTGAACCTCACATCACCAACGAAAAACAGTACCCTTATTAAGTACATTTTAGAAACCACCAAGCCCCCTTCCCTACCCCCTACCTAAACAACCCGGCACATGCTCACCCCTGACATTGAACCTCACATCACCAACGAAAGACAGCACCCTCATCAAGTACATTTTAGAAATAAGCAGTGTAAAGTACTTTACATACAAACATGGGGAAGTGTAGTTTTAGAATGACATATCTATTTTAGAGCGGTATACAGAGCTGACGTGTATTCCCAATCTAGGACATAAGCGAGGACATTGTGGGTCAGGTCCTCAGTCCTGGATTGAAATGAAATAAGAATGTCATTCAAAAAAAAAAAAAAAAAATTAAGATGTCCTAGATTTTGACCTCTAGCCCCACCCCCAGCATGTACCCTAGTGTCTAATGTCATTAGAAACAAGGCAAACCTTATAGAGTACCTATGGGGAAAGTATGAATGATTTCTTAACATGATAGTAAAAAAAAAGTACAGAAAATACAATTATTAAAGAAGTTCTAGATTTTGACCTCTAGCCCCACCCCCCGCACATAGACCCTAGAGTCTGAATCTTACATGGTACCTATGGTCTAAGTATGAATGCGTTCTGGCAAGACTTAGTGGATGTCAAGAAAACAGACTTACAGAAAGTTTATCATGGTATATATCATATAAAAATGTGTCCTAGATTTTGACCTCTAGCCCCACCCCTGGGGACGGTAACCAGGATTTGGTGACATTGAATATGAAAGCAAACCCTAAAGGGTATCTATGAACTATATAAGAATACATTCCTATGATTGTTTGTTAAGATATGAACTTAAGAGAAGAAACATTAACATTGTAAACAGCACATTTTAAAGGTGACCTAGATTTTGACCTCCAGCCCCACCCCTGGGCATGGACCCTGGGGTCCAAACTCATGGAAACAAAGCAAACCCTATAGGGTACCTATGGTCCAAATATGAATAGTTTCTGACCATTGGTTCATGAGATATACACCTCTAGAGAAACTTTAACCAAAACTTTGACATAAATTCTACGAACGTTCCGGAATTACGAACGAAGAAACGAACTAACGAACGAACGAACGAACATACGAACGGACGAACGGAAAAGCGAAAACTATATACCCGTCGGCATAAATGCCGGGGGTATAATAAAAAGAAAAAAAATTCGGGGAGTTCTAGATTTTGACCTCTAGCCCCGCCCCCCTGACTCCGACCCAGAGGTCCGACGTCATGGAACCTAAAGTGTATGAAGTATGAATGCTTTATGATAAGTTGTTGTCAAGATATGGACTCCTTGTTAAAGTTACACAGCAGTACATCTATTTTTTAGTGTTCTAGTTTTTTAACCTCCAGCCCCACCCCCCCAGGCATGGACCCAGGGGCCCGATGCCATGGAATGAAACTCAACCCTATAGGGTACCTATGGTCTGAGTATGAAAGCTCTCTGATAAAAAGTTTTCAAGATATAGACTTCTAGAATACTATATCACAGAAAAGCCATTATTATTAATGGTGTTCTAGTTTTTAACCTCTAGCCCCACCCCCTGGCATGGACCCAGAGATCTGATGCCATGGAATGAAAGCCGACCCTACAGGGTGTCAATTGCCCAAGTATCAATGCTTTCTGATGAGTGGATGTCAAGAAAACAGACTTACAGAAAATATTTATTATGATATTTATCATATTATAAATAAGTACTAGATTTTGACCTCTAGCCCCACCCCCTGGAGATGGTACCGAGCATGGAGTATGAAAGCAAACCCTATAGGGTATCTATGAACTAAATAAGAATACATCCCTATGATTGTTTGATAAGATATGGACTTATAGAAGAAACATTCAAATTGTAAACAGCATATTTTAAAGGTGACCTAGATTTTGACCTCCAGCCCTACCCCTGGGGATGGGCCCTGGGGTCCGAACTCATGGAAACAAAGCAAACCCTATAGGGTACCTATGGTCCAAATATGAATGGTTTCTGACCATTGGTTCATGAGATATACACCTCTAGAGAAACTTTAACCAAAACTTTGACGTAAATTCCACGAACGTTCCGGAATTACGAACGAAGAAACGAACTAACTAACTAACTAACTAACTAACTAACTAACATACGAACGGACGAACGGAAAAGCGAAAGCTATATACCCCTCGGCATAAATGCCGGGGGTATAAAAATAGGAAGCCCTGAAAATATAGGAAAAAATAGGAGCACTGGGCAGCCTGGAAAAGTGACCCAGAACAAGTTTTTAACTGTTCCAGTATATGGTTATGGTCTACATTGTTTGGTATATACTCCATCTGCAGCACCACCCTGTAAACCTTCTTTGTATTTTTTTGGTGATTAAAAGTAACAGCAAATGTTCCAGAGTTAAGAAACTAACACCTCGCACGCACAGCAGGACTGTTGACAGTAACAAGTAAAGTGATTGACAGTTGTGTGATTGACAGCTCATCTGATCCATACAGAGTAACCCCAATTATTACAACATAATTAGACACCTTACTGCATAATTTGGCATTTCTTCAATAATCTCTGCATAGTTAGTAGTGGATGCATATAATCTTTCCAATGAACAACCAAGAAAATTGTCTGACTCCATAACGGAGCAACTACATAAATACATGCAAAAACAGCAATTATGAACTTTTGTCTGTCAATGGTGCTTTCACATACTAAACCAGCTTGCATGCATATTTTAGAAGAATTCTTTTGTTGTAGATGGTACATGTATTATGTATATCAGCGAGGACTTGCCTACGTAGAATGTCCACGAGGGTGTATAGATTTAGAGAGATGATAGATAGGACTGGACAGTATAATGCATGTTCCTTTATAGTTGAGGCTTCTGGCCGTTTACCAGTATTAGGATTTAAGTACATGTACCCATTCCTGCATAAGAAGAGACAGCTTCTCTGCTTAGAATTTGGGAGAAATGTAATAAATGCACATGTATTGAGGAAAGATGGGAAGTTGCAACCGTGATCAATAGTCAAATAGGGTCCCTCAGGATTTCTGGAAATTATGTAAAGACTTGCTTCTTTTGTTCCACCCCAACAGTTAAATCAGCACATGTTCATGCTATTGCATACTGCATTTTGAATTATATTTTTTATGCAACTTGCATTCAAAATTTAGAGCTTCCTGTCATAAGACTCACATGTATATTTGTGATATAATCAGCTTCTGGAACAGCAGAAATGTTGTTTTTACATGCTTATCATTGATTTTTTTTGACATTTCGAGCAGCAGTTATATCTAAGGAAGCCCACAGCTCTTTATACTGGTATGAGCCCGGTTTCTTATGACTTGGCTCAAGAGCTCATCAGCGATTTTATTTGCACTCTTAATTAAGTAAAAATCCTCACTTCTTAAACTTTTTAAGAACAGATTATGGATTACATGATGCAATTCTTCACAGGACTTTTATGTAGGCACAGTTTGAGGTCAAATTTGCACCCCATTAAAATTTTCTTAAAGGATAGATATTGTACCCTTACTATATTTGAGCCGCCTCGTGGGAAAACCAACAATGTGGTTTCTGAACAGGTCTGGCACAAACCGACCTGTACAAGCACAGAAAAGAGCTAGAAGCTTGAAATTTCTGATTTAAGTAGAAGAGGAATTGTACTATTCGAGTAGCGAAAACAAAGGCGCTGATCAGCTTCTGTTCAGTTACTGCGAAGCTGATCTGCGCCTTTGTTTTCGCATATGCAGATTGTTGGTTTTCTCACTAGGCCGCTCATTTGTAATCCTTTAATGTAAGAAATGATAAGACTTTCAGTAGCATAAAAATTAGCTATACCAGTGTAAATAACGACAGATCAGATATTGACTGGGAAAAAATGAACAGATGCCTTTGAAATGCAGTAAATCCTTTTATTGGCCGAGATGACTGGTCAAATATGGAATTCAGACTTGAGTTAATTTTATTGAATTTGTTACGTTTTCATGTTAATTGTAAAATTGATCAAATGTATGTGTTAAATCAAAACATTTGCTTTATGTGCCCATGGAGCAATGTAAATCAATGTCTCAAATTCATAATATGAAAGTGTCACAAATCCCTCATACAAGATATCATAATCCTGAGTAATCTTTGGTAGAGAAATGAAAAGTTACATGACGCAGATAACATACAAACTTTCTTTTAATGTACATGTCAGCCTTATTTACCAGTAAACAAAGGTAACAAAAGATACACACATCCAGGTGTTAGCTTTTGTCTTATAAATCCATTAAGACCAGAAATAAAGATTAATTTTGGGGGACATTTGTCACCTTATATTAAAGATTAATGCCCGAACAATGTTTGGCGATCGAGTGAACAAACAGAAACACAAACATGTAACTACATCAATCTGCTGTCAATTACAAACTGCATTTTCAGCTTTACACAAAGTATTAGTACTCGTAATTTTCCATGAAGACAGACCAGTACAAACAGTACAGATCAGTGCAGACCCTGACCCTAAAGATACAACTGTTTTCAGTCTGCATCTTGGTTGATGTATCCCATGGCAATTATAGCAAATTCTTGAATGGTTCCTTTATATTTTAATGAAATTCCAAATCATTTTCAATTTGTTTTATCACTCTGACAAGAAATCTATCAACTTCCCAACCCCACTCTTTTAGATAAAAGACAAATAAATAAACATATGACATATTTTTAATATTTCCTAATTGGTGGATTTTCTGAATTAATTTATGAGGACACTCTATAAGGGCCATGGGGTCAACTCAGTGTGGTCTACCCTGTGAGGACTGAGCTGACCCCATGTAAGTCCAGAATGACCAGACAGTCTGTCTACAGCTTGTCACTTGTGCAATATCATGCAGAGAAAATTGATGGGCAGATATAGAAAATACATGTATTGACACTGCCTATTATCACCTTTCAAAATTCTCTACATTACAGTTTGCAGTATTTATGAAAATAACAATTAAAATGGGATAATAGACTGCATTCCTTATATAATTAGCATACTTTACCCCCTTCCCTAACCTATACAAATCAGGAGAGAGAGAGAGAGAGAGAGAGAGAGAGAGAGAGAGAGAGAGAATAATATTTTTCTGTTTCAAAAATGGTTAACATCTAAATACAAACATTTAATTTAGTGGTGTAACATTAAATACCATGTAAGTAAGAGATATGTCATTATAATTAAGTTGAAAAATGAGAAATAGGTCAATGGTATATTTTTGCCACACAACCTGTATGCAAATTACGTATTAAAATTGAGATTTCTTTTAGTTCAATTTGCATCTGTCACACATGTTCTTCCTGTGTGAGTTTGAGCAAATTAAAGAAGGATGTTGTGTTAATTGCAAAGGAAATTCACATGTATCTGTCAACCATAATTTGAGTAGCTCATTGATCAGAGTGATAGTTTGAGCAACAAAGATCAAAGGGGCACACTTACGACACCTGTACAACAAAGTAATGTAGTGCAATTTATGAGTAGGTGCTAACTGAAGACAATTAGTGGTGATAATCATCAATTTACAAGTCAGATGATAAAGTGACAGATATTAATAAATAGGAAATCAGTCTATCAATGATGCAGATGCTGTTCCCAACTTCCCAGGCTGATCCTATAGGTGACCCTGAGAATCTAGCATGTACATCTAGAATTTACATGACAATGACAAAGATCAACTGCAACTTGGTAACAGCATACAGTAATGCAAACCTTAGATGATGATGGCCTGGATCCAAAATAACGGTTTATTTGATCCGAGTACAGATCAGCCCCTAAAATTAAACTTCTTTGTTTAAAGCAAATCTAGTTATCCATTTTTGCTATTTTCATGATATTTGATAAAATACACCAGGTTTCTACAGTTTAAAATAAAAATTTAAACAGAGTCCCGTCTCCATACGATCACTCTTTATGAACAGACAACAACTGAGCCGCCTCATGGTAAAACAAACATGCATCAGGAGTAAGGAGTATCAAACAATTTAAAAACAATGTTAATCTTTTACCTATCCTCTCGATGTGGAAATCCACAGGATCTTTCAGCACCCTTCTGCCCCATGCTGTTCGAATATTTTCCAAGTGGATGTCATCCCCTTTCACCAGGACTGTGTAGGGCTCTAAAAATCCAACATACTCTAAACTTGAGACACTGTCAACCAAGGCAGGGTTCCAGTAACAATTTCTGTTTCTAAGTTTAAAATCTTCCAGCACATCTTTGGGGCAAAAAAGGTGTTTTTCATTCCATGCCCTTTCACCGTTTGTTTTATTTTCGGTTTCAACAGGTTTTATTCCATTGTCAATCGGTGAAAAAACGATTGCAACACATCTCGAAGTTACATGTAGGTTTTTAATTTCTTTTCTGTGTTGTTTATGCGTTTTCGAAGACATATTTTACATTTTTTGTCAAAATCGAAAAAAGCCTTCTTTGAAACTGTTGTTGATCGGACAAACTTTCACCGAATAACGTTTGTAATCACCGCCGGTTTATTGCCAATTAATGTCGCCACCTAACGGCAACAGGTGCGTGAAGTAAGAACGGTAACGCAAATCAATCACAATTTGAGTCGGATATACCTGTAAGAGTTGTATTTCTTTACACAATGTATACTTGAAGAAAAAAGTAACGATAATAAATCAAACGCGTTTGAAACAAATCTAAGTTGAAACTATTGCCTACAGTGTAAAACCTGATCTGTGATGATTAACTATCGCAGAATAGAAACGTTTAGAACGGGGGTAAAATAATTGTCTTGCCAAGATCTAAGGTCGAAGTTTGTCATATCCGGATCCAAAATAATATATTTATCTGACAAACAAACTGTCAAACTTTGTCAAGAAAATATTTTATCCACACTTCAGACATTTATACAAAGAAATATACATGTAAATACAAAGATTCTGGAGATAAATGTCGTTTGCCAGTTGTCTGTTGAGAAGGCATGTACGTAGGTTGTTCGGAAAGTTCGTGTAATTGTGTGTTATCTCTCATAATTTTACATTGTACTCGAAAGTTGGTGTGCGTCAACTTACACTTATTCTTAATCGTTGATAGAAAAAAGAAATAAAAGTGACCATAGAAACCGAAAATACACGTTGACATGGCAACGTCATCATCGGTACCCGGAGCAGTCCGAAAAGTATCACTTTTTAGCAAGAATTCTCAAAGAAATAAACATAATTTCTGACTGCTTGCTGATCGCCAGAAAAGCATAGAGTCGTCTTGTAATATTTCATCAACATGACATTGTTTCCTAAAAAATTTAAAATCAATTTGATGTTTCACAAAGAAGTTATGGTCCTTTATTTCGAGGGTTATATGGGAAAACCATGACGTCAAACTGTGTTGTTGCGTTGCAAAAGATTATGAACTTCAGTATTTTCTTCATAAAACACACAAAGAAACATTTTGACGTTGGTGTGCTCCGGGTACCCATACCGCACCTTTTTGTAATGAACATATTTTTATTATGTCGTAGTGCAACATCTTGGTTTTCACAGCATTACTGAATAGAGGACATGTTGAAGTTAAAATACAATTGTAGATATGTTTCGTTTTGTTTTACTATGAATATTATGTGAATGATCAGACAATTATTCCAACTTTCCGAACGCCCCTCGTACACAACTTTCGTGGTTTTTCGGTGGAATGGTATCTAGGATAGGCATACATTTCAGTTTCAGAATATCTCTAGGCGTCCTTACAAAGCGTTTTGTTCTGGACCAAAGTAATTCTAATTGTCACAAACTGAAAATTCATCACAGACGTACCTATCGCCATAATAAGGTTACGTGAAACAAATCCCAATTTATGTTGTTCTTCGGGAACATACACAGTAACATGCCATATATTACGGATATCTTACACACAAGAGACAAACCTTAATTAAAGAATAATCATAAGTTCACTTCCACCGAGCAAACAGTTGACAGAAACAAGTCATCTTGTGAACCAAGAATCGTAGGTTCGATCTCGGACTTATTCAGTCTATCGGGTGAGACTTTAAACCGAGGCACCGTCTCTACTATTGAGGACATAAACTTGTGACAATAAATCAAACGGCCAAAACCTATCTAGCATTTTGGGTGTTTTGCACTTTTGGGCTGACTGCAATCTCTTGGACTGTGTCCAGCCATACTTTATTATTTTAAATGCCTGGAATTCTTGATACTTATAGCTTCTTGCCTGAAGTTGATCCTGACCCAAAATGACCGGAGTATACAATAAATCATCTTTTTCCGGAGGCAAATTATTAAAGGCTGCACATTATCAGTAGATATTTAAGCTTTCTGAAACCATTTCCGTTAAACTATCTCACGGATTGACCAGGTTTGATTCTTAACCTCTTATTCCTCTAATTTTATGAATATTCGCATTTTTATAATTAGCTCACCTGAGCCGAAGGCTCACAGGTTATAGGATAGGCATGCTCTGGCGTCTGTCGTTGTCGCCCCACAATTTCAAAATCAAGTATCGTTTATTGTGTCTCACCAGTGTATACATACATATCTTACATACACTTGGCAAAAATGCCAACGCACTACTTTTAAAATTTGAATAACTTCACTTTCGTTAAAGATTTGACTTTGAAATTTAGCACACGCTTGTCTCTTAAGCATTTACACACACCTACTAGGTTATTTCACACAAATTTTCTCTCGGAATCGCGCAATAAGTAAATCATGAAAAACATGTTTTCTGCACGTGCTCCTTGTGGTATGTAGCTTTTTCTCATTCTGAAACTTTTATTGGAAGCCTGGTTATGTATCATATCGAAGTCAATAAAAATGGTTCGTCTATCTGTTGAAAACATGGCTGGAGCGATCGGTTTAATTGACGGGGTTCCGTTTTTTACGCAAGTACGTTTAAAGTCAATGCAAAAAGGAAGTCTTAATTTCGCCATTTTTTCTTGCTTAAACACAACCAATTGGTATCATTCGAGTTCAAGTTTGAAAGGCAACCATTTTGTCATTAAGTGAAATTCGTTTCCACTTCCAGTCTGTCCGTCCGTCCGTTTACTCATACAAAAACTCATTTGTAGCCCTTAAAAGTGTTTTGTAATTCCTGCAAATGTTCAAACCCGTCGACAGTTAGAGCAAGTGTTGGTTGCTGAGAGGTCTAACATTCCACATGTAATAGGAAATCACATTCTATCCATGCGACAGCGCTGTTTAGCGGTGGTACAAACTAATAGGGGACACACTAGATATTAATTTGTTTAGATTAATTGAACCGATAGATTCGAAATTCTGTTTATTTGCCCTTTTGGGAACTTATTTAAGCAGTAAATTTCAATCTTTGTAAGTGAATTATGGATGTAATTCTCACAACCACACAATAAAATTTGTTCTGCAAATTATTTTATAACGTTATGTACAATTTATCCTTACCTTACACTGCCGTTGTTTTCAATACGTATTTCCTGATTTTTCGAATCATGGGTGTGCTAACAAAAAGCTCAATAAATGTCGATAGAAATCGCCGATCGCAATAAAATTTCGCCATATTATTTCAAAATGATGTATCTTATCATGTTTTGAATTTGAACATTTTGGGTCGGTTCGTTTTTGAAATATTGGCAAAAATCTTACTAGGTGCGTTGGGAATTTGGTTAAGTATATATTAAAACTCACATATACGACTGCCATTCTAAAAGAATTACGAGAGACAATAAGAGTCAAATTTCAAGAATATACATTTCAAAAAGCTACATACACATGGAATGACATATATACATATGGGCCCTGCCCAAAGAAAAACTGTCTTACAACTCATGCCTTTACAAAATTTGGATCATCACCAGCACACACCACTGGTGGAATGCTAGACCTTCTCAAGTCATAGCACATATGCACATAGAACATTAAAACACACACTCATAAAACATAAAGAAATGAAAAAAAAAAAAAAAAAAAAAAAAAAAAAAAAAAAAAAAAAAAAAAAAAAAAAAAAAAAACTCTTTAAGTTTGTGCTGGTGGGTATGAAACTACATGTACATACGCACCTCGCACAAAGACTACTACGTTACTAGGCTTCAAATTTTTACATAGATTGCAGTTATGCAGAAGGGTTATGGCAGGAGACTATACAAAAAGTTGAAAATAATTTTCTGGAACAAGCTTCACATACTAGTACGACTTAGAAAATTCCTTCTCAGTTCGTTCAAACCTTAGCACTCGATCTAACTATTTGTGAATCACACAAAAGAAAACACAACTTTTGAATATCACTGAGGCCCTCAAAATCAGGGTTGATCAATACAGCTTCGAGTATTAAACTCAGCCTTAACTCCTCACATTAGGACATACCATCAAAACATGTTCCTCATCTTCGATGCAAGAGGCACAATGGAAGCAAACCCGTTCGCTCAGGTCCAAACTTTGGTAGCGGCCTGTTTCAACTTTGATAGGGGCTCTATGCTTTCTTGACAATATGTCTAGACAATAAGGTTCAACATAAAAATCACGTTTCATCTGTCTATATGTACGAAGTTTATTTCCACCAGTGCCTCTACGAGAAGAGGTCCGATTTAAATCAAACATTTCCTCTGAAACCACTTGGTCAATCAAAGTCAAGTTTCACGTGGAGCATCCTTAGGAAGGGGGTTGGGGACCAAAGTTTGTATGGCCGCGAGGGCTATAAATAGCAAAAAGCTTTAAAATATTCTTCTCCGGAACCGATAGACTGATTTTAATGAAACTTGGTACATGTATATAGCATCGGGAACTCTAGCTCATCACTTTGAGTTTATATAAATCATGACCTTCTTTGACCTTGACCTATTTTACGGCAAGCCGGCAAACTTGGTGCTTGATCATACAGATCAATGGGAAATAATGGAGACATTGGACTTTTCATGAATGTTTGTAGCCTGGTAGATACAGACAATTAATTGATTTTATGAAGTTTATGAGTATTCAACTCGGTCAAAACCATTTCTTGACCTTGGTAAAGGTCATTTTCATTTTGAAGTTTAAAGTTAATTTTCTCAAAATCACTTGGCCAATTAAAGCCAAAATTCAAGTTGAGTACCCAAAGTTTGTATAAATTGTCCAGGTCACATGACCAAGATGGCCGCAAAAAAAAAAAAAAAAAAAAAAAAAAAAAAAAAAAAAAAAAAAACCCTTAAATAATCGTCTTCTCTGGGACCGATGTACCGATTTCAACGAAACTTGGTTTGTAGCACCAGGGACGCTGTACCATCATAGTTTATATATATCATGACATTGGGTTGACCTTGACCTATTTTACAGCAAATTCAAATGCAGTAACATAAGCTTTTAAAAAGGAAAATTCGAAACACTGAATATTCAGAAAGTTTTGTAGCCTGTGACCTGAAAATTGGTAGATACCGTCAGTTTCTCAGACATGAGAGTATTCAAAGTCAAGGTTATTTTTGTCCTTGATCAAATGTCGTTTTTCAAAGAATAAAACTCAGGTGAGCGTTCTCAGGACCATTGGTTCTCTACTGTATTTCTATATGAATAGCAAATAATAAATATAGGTGTGAACTGAACAAAAATGTCAATTTTACACTAAGATTTACATAAAATGGCATTTTTACTGCTAATAATCAGAGATATAGAAATGTCATTACAAAAACTTGCCTGTGCAATATAGAGAATTTTTTCAGTAGCAAAAATTGAAAATTTCATCAGAAAAAAAATTGATGCTTTTTTTTATTATTATTATTTTTGCTCAAAACATTGATTGTGGGTTCACGGTACCGCCTCGTCGAGTACCCACAATCTATGTTTTGGACCAAAAATAAGAAAAATAGGTATACCCCAGCATACCACAGTTTTGCTGTACAAGTGGGGCATAAGGGGGTATATTTTACACGGACATGTTATCCTGATGTTCAGCTATGCTGAATGTGTGTTTATGTTTGCTGCTTGGTAGGTAAGTAGCGGTATGCTTCCCCAGACAAAATTCTGACTGTTTAGTCTTGGCTTTATTGATCAATAACACTAAAACGTTTCTGAGAATATGTGCCCCCATATGGAAACAGTTGCTATAATTTCTGGAACTTGAACTACTTCATTGGAGACTTGTTGCCAGTTGAAGTGAATCTGGAGTGAATCTTTCGCTGGCAGTGTCTACAGGTAAGTCAAAATCTATGTACAAGCCTCAGGTTTAATAGCGTTGAAGTGAAATTATGAGCAATAGCAAGTGAAATGATTTAAGGATTTCTTCAAAATGTTTATGCCACCCTTTTAAACCTTTCTGAGCACATTTAAACTAGTGTTCAGAGTTTACTTTTAGATGACTAAAAAATTGAATCCACACTATACAACCATCTCCGATTCTTGTGGTTAAGTATTAGATTGACCGGTTGAGAATTCGATCCGTTGGGTTGCGCATTGTGCAAGTAAAATATGATAACCAACCAAAATTGTAATCAAAAGGTGTAAAAAAAGTTTAAGCATGTAATCTTAGGTCTATTTTTACATTGATCTACATTTTCTGACGTATTTCGTCGTATCTTGCTTAAATGTGCAGCTATTTTTCATATTATTTACCCAATGTTTAGACATTCCATTTTTCCTTAGACATGCTGAATCCCTAGTCATTTTTTCATGCATTTCAGAACAGCATCAAACTGAAGTTTTGAATTTCATTCAATAAGAAGGCGAAATGGCGAGTATGGCCATGATGGAAGAAAAATGGCGGATTGTTTTCAAGCTGATGGACATTGACAAAGATGGCGCTTTGTCTGTCAAAGATCGTGACGCATGTCTTGCGGGATTCAACGAGATTTACAAGCCGGAAGGAGAAACAGCAGAAAAGCTGAAAAGTGACTTGGATGTGCATTGGAATAATCTGATATTTCCTGGTCAGACTCCAGACTGGTCCCAACAACTTACAGAAGACCAGTTTGTGGCAAATATGGCGTCGTTGTTTGAAAGTGACAAACAAAATTTGATTGAAAAGATGTCGTCTGCCTTCAAGCACTTGCTGTCGGCTGCTGACAATGACAAAAGTGAAATTTTCACATTTGACAAATTTTTCAAGTTTCACGTCGCTTTTAATCTTGCGCATGAAATAATAGTGAGAACAACCTTTAACTTGATCGGACCAAACGCAGACGATACATGCACATTGGATCAAGTACACGGATTCTATGCGGAGTTGTTTGTGGGTGAAAACAAGCAGAAATTTGAAACAATTAAACAGGCATACCGCGGCATTGGTATGCTTTAAAGTAAATGATTTGCTTGCAGGATGATTATTCAGTCTGTATTTCCCTTATCTCTGAATCATGTTACTGAAAAAAGCAAGATGCGGGTCAAGCAGTCGCCCTTTTACTTGTATATATAGGAGTTGGAAAATTTAGCATAAAATGTGTGCGATTATATCAAATGCTTCTCACTCGGGTCGGGACAGAGACGTACACAGCACATAATGCAGGTCATTGTTTTTTTTATTAAATCAAAGCAAAAGAAATCACATAAAACAGAGAATTTTGTATGGACGGCGGTGAAAGTTTCTACGTTTAGTATCATCGTCAGTGATCTGGTACTACCATCATGCTCACAGGGCCGAACTGACTTCCCCACAATATCTTAGTGTACATAGAGAGGGCTGAAAAGACAACAATAAAACGTCTTTAATATGTTGAAAATACTCGTATTTATCTAAAATAATGCATTTTATAGAACCATTGTTGAGGTAGAAAAGACCAGAACCCATAAATGAGCCGCCTCGTGGGAAAACCAAGAATGTGGTTTCCGAACAGGTCCGACACAAACCGGCCTGTAGAAGCACAGAAATGTGCTAGAAGCTTGAAATTTCGGATTTAAGTAGAAGAGGAATTGTACTATCCGAGTAGCGAAAACAAAGGCGCTGATCAGCTTCGCGGTTACCGCGAAGCTGATCTGCGTCTTTTTTTTTTTTTTTTTTTTTTTTTTTTTTTTTTTTTTTAACAACATCATGTGATCTGCGTCTTTGTTTTCGTCTATGCAGATTGTTGGTTTTCCCACGAGGTGGCTCTTAATGCTTAAAATTGTGTTCTAAAACAGTGAACAGGCATCAAAACGCTACTGCAGTCGGCAAACACGGAATATAGTCTTTGGAATCACAGTCCTTGATTCGAAATTGTCACCAATTGCATTCGAAAACTCCGTTTGTTAATGTTTTTATCTACACCCGTCGATTGCAAAGATAGTTTTCGATTGTCAGATATCTCTGTGGAAATCAGAAATTTCCTAGGCACGCCAATGTCTTCTCGGCTGTGGGAATTCTAGTGGAAATCCTTGAGGTGGACAAGCTCTCAGGGTACATGCCGACAACTGGAATGTCAGAATCAGGAAACTTTTTAGATATAGTATATCTAATTATTTCTTGAAAGTATGCTGTTTTAAGAAGACGCCTGTTCTGTCTGAATACAAGGAAATGCATTATCCCTGCTAGATTATAACATGCAGGTTCATAGGAATGGTAGTTTAAAACTAATGGCACTCATGTTTAAAGTTATTCTTATGAATAGAAATTCATGGAAATCCTGGTTCAATCCCGGAATCGTTGAGGTAGAGGGTGTCTGAGCCATGGACAAGCTCTGCGGGTACATCCGGCCTGAAACGTAGGAATATCATAAGCACACTGTTCAAAATTTTGTCCAAATGGTTTCTGCTGAAGAATAAATGCGCCATTTTTACTTGAAACTCATTATTCTCACTCAGTATTTTACTGCTAAAACAATATATAAATACTTAATCATGCTCACCCCCAGGCCCCTAATATGTCGGACAGTTTGTCTTCATTAAATAAGGGTGAACAATGTCACCAATATGACCAGAGCTTGCCTTAGTTGTTTTATAATACCGGTACCATTTTAAAGGTTTTTTTTAATAATACGCGGTGTGGGATCGAACCCACGACTCGAAGCGGACACTCTTACCACTTAGCTAACGGGACCGATCAACTTGATAATCCAAAACAATGTTGTTCGGCTGTGTTTAATTTGTATGATACATGTACATTAGCACTTTTTAGTACATAAACCGGCTTACGCAACTTTTCAAAGAAATAATTCTAGTAAATTGATAATAATTCTTACCACTCCGTTTGTTCCACATCTACACCAGTTACAACCATCATAGTATGACCCACCAGGGGCTACAGGTCGACCTCGATGGTCACGGCATCCTGAAATTACGTAAAGGTGACGTTTAAACACCAATGTTCGTATGCAGTCATACTGCAAAAAGTTTTGTCAACAAGTTTTCAGTCATGTCGGGACGGAGCCGCCGATTCTTGGTTTTTAACTATTACTACAGTTTGCCCTGCTAAAGGACAACTCGGCGCTCTTAACTTGGGGATCGAACTCGGGACCTCTCGATTCGGGTTTCGACACTCAATCACTAGGCCACCGCGCTTCTCTTAAATGTAAAAAGTAATCGGTGTTCTTTTTCGAAATGGGTCACTCTGGTATCATCGGTTTTGAGTTGGGAAAGACAAATGTCACATTTATTTTTATCCGGAAACAGTCATTTTACAGCTGTAATTCAAAATCGCATTTATTACACTGACATATAGGCCATTCAGACAGAATAATGACTTCTGGAATCTGGGAGAGGATAATTTCAATTATCTTTAACAGGTTATCTTGCCACCCAAAACAATGAGCACCTGTGCTACTCTATCCATTTTCTGACAAGTTAAAATAATTAAAGCGTCTTTTCTATGTCTGATAACGGTGTTTTGCAGTTATCTGTGTGTTTAGGTCAAGATTTTCTCTACGAAAATCCAGTATCAGAGGTATAAGGTTTGACACATTAAAGTTCGTGAAATGTATCCCCTACATGAGACGTGCAGGGATATTTTTGCTCTAAAACACGCGAAAACCGCAACGTGTACCCAAAATCTACATAACTAAAAATTTCATTTGATTTATTTACAGCTGTATACATTTCATGGGCTTCGTTTTGGTAATGGTATAAATGATAAGCTTACCTCGGGAAGGCCAGGTTGGCCAGTCTGGTCTGGGTGGACGTGGCCATGGAAATCTTCTACCGTAATCACCTCCTAAAATAATTAAAGTAATGATAAGTGAATATGATGACACAGAAGTCGAATTTTAAGATTTTTTTCGATGTTTAATGTCCCAGCTAACAATTGTGCAGTAATGTCGAGACGGAGCCAACGTTTTCTGGATATTCACAAGTTCTATTAAAGTTTAATGCGTCTCGCTCAAGGACCCAACTCGATGCTCCAACGGGATTCGAACCTCAACCTCTCGATCCGAAACCAACTTTATGCATATGAAAAAAAAAAAAAAAAAAAAAAAAAAAAAAAAAAAAAAAAGATCAAAACATTGAATTGTCTTTTTTTTTGGCAGACATTTTCACCTCACATGAGCCTTGAAACCCTAGTTTAAACAAGTCGTAGTAAGATGACTGCATCTGCAACAAATTCTGCTGTTGCTTTTAACCTGAGAGAGAGAGAGAGAGAGAGAGAGAGAGAGAGAGAGAGAGAGAGAGAGAGAGAGAGAGAGAGAGAGAGAGAGAGAGTACTTACTTTGAGCAGCAGCTAGACTCAAACAACATACAGCCAAGACGCACAGAATGACAAGTTTGTTCATTGTGAAAATATGTATGGCACGGATATAGTATAAATTTGAAAATATGTTATTGCACTTGAATAAAGTCAACTGAGATCAAATCAAATGGTTCTGAGTAAGGGTGCCGTGGGTTTCTTTATTTGTACGCTGTGGAACAAGGAAGCAGTTTCGTGGTGGTTGCTGTGGTCGAATCAGGTCGCTCGGTAACACCACGCATATCCTGTTTCTTGTTTTGTTTACCTGTTGTTTTTGTTTATTAATTGAGCCGCCACATGGGAAAACGAACAACCTGCATAGGCGAAAACAAAGGCGCAGATCAGCTTCGCAGTAACTGCGAAGCCGCAGATCAGCTGATCAGCGCCTTTGTTTTCGCTACACGGATAGTACGATTCATCTACTTTATAAATCCAAAATTTCAAGCTTCTAGCCTGCTTCTGTGCTTGTACAGGTCGGTTTGTGTCAGACCTGTTCTGAAACCACATTGTTGGTTTTCCCACGAGGCGGCTCAATTATTTCAGCGGATTAACAGCAAAGTAAACCATGCGTTATTTGTGCCAAGTTCGCCTGGTCCGACCTGAAGTACTCATACGAGAGGTAAAATAGTAACCAGTAACAGGCTGATTTTAGTCTTTGCCAAGAAAAGACGTCATCCAAGTTACGTTTACGGTTTGCTTTAGCGTGGCTCAACATACGTACGTACACTGTTTTTGTCACGTTGACGGTGAGAAAAAAAATGCTTCACTTATCAGCACTATTATCAATTAGAACAATGTCTACCTAGATCTACCCGAAAAAAAAGTTACAGCTATGCCATTGTCGCGGGCTCATGTGTGCTGTTTTGATGTGCGTTTTGGTCAACACAACCCACCGACGGCAGGTTTCCTTAGCAGGGGACACGGCTACATTAAGATTTTTTGTTGGCTATGAATCTCACACGTGCCAGTCAATGAAAGACAGTGTCATTAACCCGCTGTTAATTAATTTAAAATTACCTGTATCACTTTTTATAACCACTATTCTGAACGTCAAAAGAAATGTCAACAGGTTTCTAGAAATGCAACTACCGTATTCGTTCTAATTAGCGTACATGCTCCAATAAGCGCACACCCTGGTAATTTCCAAAATTTATGTGAATAAGCGCATAATACTCGACTAAAATTGGTATTTAATATTAACCCATATTTGACGAATGGATTCTGCCATCATTGTCAATTGGATGAGTCCACTTTCATTTTTAGGGGTGGTAGGAGTGATTTTTATTTTTTATCTCAAGTGTCGATGAAATTTCTCTGTGCAAACAGAATAGCCCCAGATGGGACGCCGCGTTCTGCGGCGTCACATCTGGGGCTATTCTGTTTGCCTATGTCCCACAAAAAGGACGCCAGGCTTAAATGAGTTAATTTTACTAATGAATCCTTTATTAAACGCATTAAAACTTAACCTTAGATGATTAAATTCTATATTGCAACAACGGAAACACGTCAATGACACCATCATCTGTATTTTTGACATAGAAATTTCACCAGTTTATGTGTTGTTTTCGTTCCTAGTGTGCGCTTATTTGAACGATATTTTGTTACCTTAACCTTTAGTCATTTTGAAAAAGTTAAGCGCACTGTGCGCTAATTAGAACGAATACGGTATTTCAATCCGGTAAACCAGGATGTAGTGGTGCTAATGTGCGAGTTCAAGCGGAACTCGAAAATAATGCTTATTTGCTTGTTCTATGTGATTTAATGTCCTGCTCAACATTTTAGTCATGTCGGGACGTGCTCATAGCACAAAATATTAAGGGGAGTTAACGTGTCTTGCTCAACACCACTTACAGGCCGGATGCTACTAAGTCAGGTGTAAATAGCTCAAGAAATGTTGCTCTCCGCAGTGATGGAAAATTCAACAGAAAGACTGTGATTTACTGCGGAGCGATTCTTTTGGCGAACAGTGTGAGAAGCTAATTATCAGTGTCAGGGCACACCTGGGTCGACACACAAAAAATGTATTAGTTATGTTTCATAACTATTAATTAGCTTACATTAGCAAGAGTTGTATTTTCTTGAATTTATCCTTTTCATTTGTTATTCATATTCATATGCAAATAAGCTCATAACCTCAGATTCTTTCTTACAAGTCACGTGTTTTCGTAATTTTGTAACATGTCTTAGTATTGGTTGGTTTTTGATTGCCTTAACTATTTCTTTGTATTCTTGTTTCTCAAATATTGCTCAGAACAACCTTTGACTTCTCTTTCATTATTATGTAAATTACAAATTTCTGAGATGGCGCGAAATATCGCGCTCCGCTCAGTTCTCATTTTTTCATCGACGTTGTAAGTCGAAATTAGATCGACAGTTTTAGTCGAAATTTCCAAAAAGGGCTTTACTTGGATTATTGTTCGGATATTATATGGTTATTCTCCAGGAACATTTTCCTATCTTTCTCGATTGTTTGTTGTACCTAACGGTATATCTGTGATTACATTCCTTAGTGAGTTTCTATCGGGTACACTTTGTATGAATCAGTCATGGTAAAACCTGGTCAAAAACAGACTGACAAACCCAAAAAGCAACTTCTGAGGAGCTGGACTTATCGTTGCCCCCTCCTTTACAGTTAGTGGTGAAAAAACTGGCAGCTAGTACACCTGCTGCTAAGAAAAAAACTGATGTGCCCACTGGTTCGGTCGGCAGCAAGACTGTGTCAAAAAGAGTTGCAGCAAGTACTGCTGCTAAGAAAGCTGATGACATTCCTCCTGGTACAGTCGATAGCAAGGTTGATCAGTCTGTTGTCTCAGCGGCAGGCTCTCATGAGGACTCGTTTGATGAAGATGATAAGATAAAGATAAGATAAATTTTATTCATAAGCAATAGACCAATCTGGTCCTTGTGCAATACATGTTTACATAAGTAAACAATACAAACAATACACAGTGATAACAGACAGTGTGAAAAACATAAATGTTACAAAAATACTATACACATGCATATCAATTGTCATAGTTTATGTCCGCGTATATGAATATACGGAGAGTGTGCATAGTAGCACTCAAAATGTTATATCCTATATTAAATATGCCGTGTTGAAATATAATACATATAATAACATTAGCCCTACGTGTTCCGAAGATATAGTGTTTTGTTTCTTTCATCGAATGCTTTGTATACATATGTTGCTAAATTTTGAATATCTCTATTATTATTTGTTGAAAACAATTCCACAAGCTTATACATACTAGGACTGATATAATAATACCTTTTAATATACTTAGCTCTTAAATTAACATAAATAGGACATTCAATTAAGAAGTGAAATTCATCCTCTAAAACTCCACATACTCGGCACTTACGCTCACCATATGCTACCTTTACTGGTCTCTTCCATCTACCCATTTCTACCTCAAGCCTATGCGAAGACATTCTTAATCTGGATAAAGCTCTACGAAATTTCTTAACTGTAACTATGTTCAAATAAGCCTTAAACCCGAAATCAGAAGTGTTTCTAAAGAAAAGTGCCATAGACGACTCTGCTAATTCTGAATTCCATGTTTGGATAAAACTGTCTCTAACACGTTGTTTAAATATTGCTAAAAACATCTGATGATCGCCAACATTTTGCTGAAGCCAAACTTCATAAAAACCTAACTCTGATAATAATTTTTTTGCAAGTGACGCCCAGTTGACTCTTCCATTATCAAGTTCTAAATCTAATAACATTTGATTATAAACATGTTTGATCATCTTATTTTCTTCTGAATTGACAATTTTGAGCCAGTATTTTATGATAATAAAATAACGCTGCTTTTGATAAGGCAATCTTCCAAGCTCACCATATATAAAGTTGTTTTGAGTACATTTTTTGACCCCTAAAAGACGCTTGCAAAATTGAAGATGAGCTCTTTCGATCTGGTTAGCTTTGAAAAAACCCCAAACTTCTGCCCCATAATTCAGAATAGGTGAAACTAATTTGTCGAATAACTCTAAAATATGTCTAGTTGTCAATGTGTCGAAATTGTATAAATAACTATTTAACTTAAAAACTGCTTTTTGCGCCTGTCCAGCAAGTGTTTTTTGTGCATTAGAAAATGAACCACCAGTGCTAAATATTATTCCTAAATATGAAAAAGAACTTACTATTTCTAATTCTGTCTCGTCGTAATAAAACTTTAAATTTCTAGGTAAAATACCGCCTTTTCGAAACACCATTACTTTGGTTTTGTCAGTATTTAAAATCAATTTCCATCTTGTACAATAATTACTAAGTAAATTCAACCCTTCTTGTAATCCTTCCGCAGTTTCCGCAAAAATAGTAATATCGTCTGCGTAAAGCAATAAGAACACTTTGATTGTATCAATTTCTATACCGTTTATTCCATGCAAATAAAATTCATCCTCTATATCGTTAATATACATAGAAAAAAGGAAAGGTGACAAGCATTCACCCTGTCTGACTCCTAAATAGCATTCAAATTCTGAGCTTAATTCGTTTTGGTACTTCACTCTAAATTTGACCGAACTATACATTCCCCTCATAACATTTAAAATCTTACCCCTTACCCCTATTTTTATCAATTTAAACCACAATATATCCCTATTTACAAAATCAAAGGCTTTCCGAAAGTCCACAAAAGCACAATACAGTTTTTTCCCTTCATTAATGAGGTGTGTAATTAGCCCGTGTAATACAAAAATATTGTCTGTAGTGCCCATTTTAGACCTGAAACCCGCCTGTGCTTCTATATAAACACCATAGTTTTCTGCCCACTCTGTAAGTCGTGAATTCAAAATTTTAGTAAATAATTTGCCCAGTGTACTTAAGAGTGTAACACCTCTGTAATTTTCAGGTGAATCCACCGATCCCTTTTTGTGGATTGGAATGATATGGCCTTCAGCCCAACTAGAAGGAAAGTAACCTTTGTCAAATAAAACATTAAACAGCTTATGCAGATATTCTGGAAGTACATCTATACCACACGAAAAAATTCATTTAACAACCTATCAGGACCCCCACTTTTGTTATTCTTTAACTGTTTAATAGCCGTTTTTATTTCTTCAATCGATATTTCTTCGTCTAATTCTGAAAACATAATTTGGACTTCCGATTGAAAGTAACGTTCATTGAAAAATATAACATCCTCGTCAGCTTGATAAAATGCGGTATTTGGGTCGTTAATTGCTTTGAAATAATCTCCAAATTTTTGTGCCGATAAAGATCTAGATTCAGGATGTTTCTGTGCATTCTTTAATAATTTCCAATATTCTTTTGCATTCTTGTATTTATTGTCAAGTAGATACTGAGTTTTACGTTTTCTACAATCTAACCTAAATTCACGAACAGACTTCTTAAAACTAGAACGTGAATTAACCATCTCCTGTCTATTTTCATCATTTGGGTTATTACGATACACGTTTAATCTATTAAAAAACAGTAACTTTTTATTTTCACAATCTTCATTGTATAAGAAAGTATTTTTCGGTTGAGACTGACTTACTTCCGGAATGTATTTTTCAAATAAAGGCTTACAGACAGAATCCAATACCTCAACAAAAGATTGAATAGACTCTTCTACCTGCTCATCTGTACAATTATTATCAATATTACTAAATATCGCCTGGAGGCTCTCCGTGGTGTTTTCGGAAGAAAGTGCCTGCTTGTATTGGTTAGACTTTGATTTCTCCCATACATATTTACTTTTCACTCGTATACTATCCCCCTTACGATTTTCCAGCATCTCATCACCCATACTGCAGATATTTAATTCAAAATTAATTGTACAGTGATCGGATAAAATATTAGGATCCATTACCATAAATGATGAAAAACAGTTAAATAAATTTTCACTTACAAGTACATAGTCAATAAGACTTGACCCTGCGCTCCCTACATAGGTGCACTTGCCAGTATCCGCATCATCACCAATGCGACCATTTGCAATTCGCAATCCTGTGTGCTTACAAAGATCAATTAAACTATGCCCATTTTCGTTTACTGTTTTATCTTCTGAAGATGTTCTTGATCAAGAAATCGCTGAGATGGAGAAGTCAATTCTTGAAACTCAAGCGAAGTTAGAGCACATTGAAAAGTCATCCCGGGTTCAGTCCAAGAAGGATAAGCTGTCCAAGATGAAAGCCCGTCTTGAGAAGGATCAGCAGAAGTTACAGGCTGCAGCAGAGAAAGGTGAGAAAAAACATTCTTCTTCCAGTTTTCTTCACGATAATGCTCAGACTACAGATTCTCGTGTTAAAGCTGCAGATCTCAGAGACAATGTTAAATTAAAGAAAAACGCAAATCGAAAAATGAAATCTTTAGGTTTATTTTCTGATAATGAGCAGTCTGTTGATTCATCTTCTGATTCATCCTCCGAGTCTTCTGGTGGTTCTGAGTCGTCTGATTCAGATCATAGACACAAATCTGCTTCAAAAGCTCACAGGAGCTCACGACACAATGCATATACGTCTTCTGAATCCGATCGCTCTGGATCGTCTGATTACTCGGATAGTTCAAGGAAATCTCGGCACCCTCGTAAAAACAAAAAGAGGTCTAAAAAGTCTGGCATGTCGAAAAGAGCATCTGACAGAGTTAAATATCCCCAAGTTTGGCCGCACACTGTACTGCAGTACGAGTTTGTTTCGGAACACGTGTCTTTCAAAAGATTAGACATGAAAATGTTTTTTGCCGGTGAGCTTGAAATTTTAACTTCTAAAATTTCTAAATCAGAATTCAGGGGCAGACTTAAGTTTCTTAAGAAAATAGCCTACTTCACTAATATTTATGATTGGTCACAGCTTCTGAATTACTATGCTGCTTGGTTAAGACGCATTGAAATGGGTCTTAACTCTTGGTCTGATGAACCAGCTCAAATTGAAAATGCAATGTTAGCAAGCAAAGTGCTCAGACGGAAGTCAGATAAGGGTTATCTTTCACAATCTGAACAAACGTGGTGGTGCCCTGATTTTAACAATGGCAAATGCTCTTTTCAGACATTCAGTCATCAGAAATCAATTTTGGGCCACTCTCGTTTGGTCAAGCATATTTTCGGGACTTGCTGGAAAAAGGAGAAGAAACAGCTCCGACATCCAGAAAGCTCCGCTGCTTGTCCATATAAGGCGTGACTGGAGTGCTCTCCAATCATGCCGAATGATTCTGCTGCTGAATTTTTCACTGCTTCAGTTGTCAAACATTCAGATAATTCTACGTCTGGTGACAAAGAGTGTTCGTCCAGTATTTCGAAACCTTGTGATATTTGGACACACACTGTAGCTGGTGACCAAACAAGAAAGTTGTCTTTTCACAATACAAATGATTATATTGTTATGCACAATTCGATTGTTAGCTCTGGCAAATACAACTTTGAAGGTTGTAAATTTTCTTTAGATACCAACTTGAATTTGGATTATTTTAGATTATCATGACCAAAAATTATGTGATTTGCTAGAGTTTGGTTTTCCAATTGGTTATATGGGGAAAATTCTGCAGCAATCTTGTGACAATTATAGTTTTGTCAAAAATCACAAAGGAGCAAAGGACTATGCTATACATGTTCAAAAGTTTTTAAACAAAGAACTTCAGTTTGATGCTATTTTAGGGCCTTTCCGAGAAAATCCTTTTAACTGCAATGTTTTCATTTCTCCTTTAAACACGGTACCAAAGAAAGATAGTGAAGAAAGAAGGATTATCCTTGACCTCAGTTATCCTAAAGACAATTCAATCAATGATTTGTTTCGAAGGATTTTTATTTGGGTCAAAGAATAAATCTCACGTATCCTGGGGTAGACGATCTTGTTGCCATAGTAAAGACTAAGGGTCGGGGCTGTCTTCTCTTTAAAAGGGACTTGTCCCGGGCTTATCGCCAGCTGTCCTTAGACCCCGGAGACGCCTCACTTTTGGGGTATTCTTTTAACGGATTCATGTACTTTGACAAGGTTCTAAGCTTTGGTTTGCGAAGTGCTGCATACTTTATGCAGAGAGTTTCAAATAGTGTCAAATTCATTTGCAACATTCTCAATATTTTGATTGAGAACTATCTCGACGATCTTGCCGGGGCAGATTCTCCAGATAAAGCATGGCAATCGTTCACAGAGCTTGGAAACGTTCTGCGGTTCTGTGGGTTGAAAGAGTCCGTTGAAAAAGCCTCACCCCCTTGTACAAAAATGGTGTTCATAGGTGTGCATTTTGACCGCATATCACTTACTCTCAGCATTACTGATGAGCGACTGAATGAAATACGTTCCTTGGTATCTCAATGGTTACAGAAACGATAAGCTACGTTGCGGGAATTACAGTCTTTAAAAGGCAAGTTGAATTTCGTAGCACATTGTGTTAAACCCGCTCGTATCTTTATTTCCCGGCTTTTAAACTGGTTGAGGAAAATTCAAAATACTGAGACCCCGCAAGTTATTCCCCTTGAGACCAAGAAAGCTAAAGTTCTTGCCAAAATACAATGGCATTTCAATGATGGATTTGGAAGAGTGGAGCGAACCCGATGAGTTCTGCGCCACTGATGCTTGCTTATTAGGGGCTGGTGGCATTTTTGCTGATTGTTATTTCCATTGTGAGTTTCCCGATTTTATTCGCAATGCGAAACTTCACATCAATAATCTTGAACTTCTTACCATTGTTATTGCTGTGAAACTTTGGGGACACTTATGGAAAGGAAAGAAGTTGGTTCTCAATTGTGATAATAAAAGTTCGGTCTTAGTGCTGAACTCAGGTTCTAGCCGTGATTCCTTTTCTCAGTCATGTTTAAGGGAAATTTGCTTTTTCGCTGCTGTTTACCAATTTCAAATAAAGGGAGTCTTTATTTCTGGTTCTTAGAACAGAATTCCCGACTTCCTGAGCAGATGGAATCTGAACCAACAATATCAGGAACGATTTCATGCATCCGTCGGACATCATTGTTTGAGGGCGGTATCTGTACCAGATCATTTATTTGCCTTTATTCATGATTGGTAATGCAGTTGCATTTCAAGCAACATTAGCGTTCGAGTTATCTCTCTTTGATTTCGTTTTTGTTCATTTTTCAGCTTCGCAGCATCAGACTTTGCTAAGAGAGGTAAAAAATTCAATGAGACAAGCATATGCACCAGGAACTTTTAAGAATTTACATTGTCAGTGGGAACTTTATTTCATGTTCTGTGAATATTTTAATATACAAGATTTGCCTACTTGTACTAAAACTTTGTGTTTGTACGCTCAATTCTTAGGCAGATCTTTTAAGTCAACGCAGTCAATTCAGAATTATTTATCTGGAGTGAAAACACTCCATGTCATGTTCGATCTAGAATTTCCTAATGAAAATATTTATCAGTTAAAGTTACTTTTGCGCGGTATTGCTCGCGAAAAACTGCATATTCCTAGGAAAGCAAAGCCAGTTTCCCCGACTATTTTGCGCGATATTTATCAACATTTGAAGTTAAATCAATCATTTGATTGTGCATGGTGGAGTGCTATTCTTTTGATGTTCTTTTTAATGGCTAGAAAATCAAACCTTTTCCCAAATTCTTTAAAAGATTTTGACCCCAACAAACAGTTGCTTCGGCGTGATATTACTCTTAAAGATGACTTGCTAATTGTTAACATTAAATGGTCGAAAACTAGGCAATTTGGCCATTCTAGAGATGTTCATATCTGTTCGATTCCTACTTCTTGCTTATGCCCAGTCGCTGCATATAAGAAAATGCTATCTTTAATTCCTGCTAAAGATACAGATCCTGCTTTTTGTTTCAACGCGAAATCTGGTCTTGTACCAATTACATATTCCAAATTTCAGAATAAACTCAGAAAAACTATTGCCAAAACAGGCAGAGACGGAAATGCATATTCCTCACACGGTATTCGACGAGGAAGTTGCAGTTTCGCTTTCAAATCGCAAGTTCCGTCAGAACTTATCCAAAGTCATGGAGACTGGCTGTCAGACGCGTACAAGGAATATTTACAGTACGACTTTCAACAAAAATTGTCAGTTAGTAAACAAATGTGTATCAACATTCAAAACAGTTTATTGTAATGTACTGTATGCTTTTATTTTCTAGCTAGAAGACCTCTTTCAGTCACTGTTTTGTCTGATTCCATGGCCAAATACGTGTCTAAAATACAACACACGACAGTACAGGTGTTCAGAGGTGCTACCATTGCTCGACTGAAGCAAAAAATAGAAGCAAATAAGGCGAGTATTAGTGCAAAACATACTATTATTTTGGTAGGCACGAATGACGTGGCTTCGTCTCGTTCCGTTCATCATATAATGGCTTCTTTTCATGAGTTGATTACAACTATTCATATCAAATCATCTACCAATCTCATAATTTGCGGTATTATTCCGCGTCCATGTGACTTAGAAACTGATCCAAATGAATCCCGAATGAAGGATGTTAATAAAGAATTGGAGAAATTGTGCAAATTGCGAAAAGTGCCCTTTTATCTTCACACTTACAGAATATTTTTGTACAAAAATAAACCTATTCGGTCTCTTTTTGCCGTGAATGATGACGGGTTGCACCTTAATTTTGAGGGCTCACGAAGATTACACCGTTTCTTAAGTAACGCCGTTTTTCATTTAAAGTAATGCCTTTTCTGTCGAGTGTTGTTGCCTTGTCTTTCTTGTTTCTGTTTCTGATTGGCTCCCTTGGTGCCGTGCAGCTGCTACTGCGGGTTCCGGGCGTTTACGTCAGCTCCATCCGGGAAGGCTGGGTTCTCGATCGGGAATCGTGGAGACCTTTGCGGGAATCTCCAGGTTCCTGGGTTAGTCATTCTGATTCAGACACAAGATGGACTCTTACGTGAAAACATCTGATGATCGCCAACATTTTGCTGAAGCCAAACTTCATAAAAACCTAACTCTGATAATAATTTTTTTGCAAGTGACGCCCAGTTGACTCTTCCATTATCAAGTTCTAAATCTAATAACATTTGATTATAAACATGTTTGATCATCTTATTTTCTTCTGAATTGACAATTTTGAGCCAGTATTTTATGATAATAAAATAACGCTGCTTTTGATAAGGCAATCTTCCAAGCTCACCATATATAAAGTTGTTTTGAGTACATTTTTTGACCCCTAAAAGACGCTTGCAAAATTGAAGATGAGCTCTTTCGATCTGGTTAGCTTTGAAAAAACCCCAAACTTCTGCCCCATAATTCAGAATAGGTGAAACTAATTTGTCGAATAACTCTAAAATATGTCTAGTTGTCAATGTGTCGAAATTGTATAAATAACTATTTAACTTAAAAACTGCTTTTTGCGCCTGTCCAGCAAGTGTTTTTTGTGCATTAGAAAATGAACCACCAGTGCTAAATATTATTCCTAAATATGAAAAAGAACTTACTATTTCTAATTCTGTCTCGTCGTAATAAAACTTTAAATTTCTAGGTAAAATACCGCCTTTTCGAAACACCATTACTTTGGTTTTGTCAGTATTTAAAATCAATTTCCATCTTGTACAATAATTACTAAGTAAATTCAACCCTTCTTGTAATCCTTCCGCAGTTTCCGCAAAAATAGTAATATCGTCTGCGTAAAGCAATAAGAACACTTTGATTGTATCAATTTCTATACCGTTTATTCCATGCAAATAAAATTCATCCTCTATATCGTTAATATACATAGAAAAAAGGAAAGGTGACAAGCATTCACCCTGTCTGACTCCTAAATAGCATTCAAATTCTGAGCTTAATTCGTTTTGGTACTTCACTCTAAATTTGACCGAACTATACATTCCCCTCATAACATTTAAAATCTTACCCCTTACCCCTATTTTTATCAATTTAAACCACAATATATCCCTATTTACAAAATCAAAGGCTTTCCGAAAGTCCACAAAAGCACAATACAGTTTTTTCCCTTCATTAATGAGGTGTGTAATTAGCCCGTGTAATACAAAAATATTGTCTGTAGTGCCCATTTTAGACCTGAAACCCGCCTGTGCTTCTATATAAACACCATAGTTTTCTGCCCACTCTGTAAGTCGTGAATTCAAAATTTTAGTAAATAATTTGCCCAGTGTACTTAAGAGTGTAACACCTCTGTAATTTTCAGGTGAATCCACCGATCCCTTTTTGTGGATTGGAATGATATGGCCTTCAGCCCAACTAGAAGGAAAGTAACCTTTGTCAAATAAAACATTAAACAGCTTATGCAGATATTCTGGAAGTACATCTATACCACACGAAAAAATTCATTTAACAACCTATCAGGACCCCCACTTTTGTTATTCTTTAACTGTTTAATAGCCGTTTTTATTTCTTCAATCGATATTTCTTCGTCTAATTCTGAAAACATAATTTGGACTTCCGATTGAAAGTAACGTTCATTGAAAAATATAACATCCTCGTCAGCTTGATAAAATGCGGTATTTGGGTCGTTAATTGCTTTGAAATAATCTCCAAATTTTTGTGCCGATAAAGATCTAGATTCAGGATGTTTCTGTGCATTCTTTAATAATTTCCAATATTCTTTTGCATTCTTGTATTTATTGTCAAGTAGATACTGAGTTTTACGTTTTCTACAATCTAACCTAAATTCACGAACAGACTTCTTAAAACTAGAACGTGAATTAACCATCTCCTGTCTATTTTCATCATTTGGGTTATTACGATACACGTTTAATCTATTAAAAAACAGTAACTTTTTATTTTCACAATCTTCATTGTATAAGAAAGTATTTTTCGGTTGAGACTGACTTACTTCCGGAATGTATTTTTCAAATAAAGGCTTACAGACAGAATCCAATACCTCAACAAAAGATTGAATAGACTCTTCTACCTGCTCATCTGTACAATTATTATCAATATTACTAAATATCGCCTGGAGGCTCTCCGTGGTGTTTTCGGAAGAAAGTGCCTGCTTGTATTGGTTAGACTTTGATTTCTCCCATACATATTTACTTTTCACTCGTATACTATCCCCCTTACGATTTTCCAGCATCTCATCACCCATACTGCAGATATTTAATTCAAAATTAATTGTACAGTGATCGGATAAAATATTAGGATCCATTACCATAAATGATGAAAAACAGTTAAATAAATTTTCACTTACAAGTACATAGTCAATAAGACTTGACCCTGCGCTCCCTACATAGGTGCACTTGCCAGTATCCGCATCATCACCAATGCGACCATTTGCAATTCGCAATCCTGTGTGCTTACAAAGATCAATTAAACTATGCCCATTTTCGTTTACTGTTTTATCTTCTGAAGATGTTCTTGATCAAGAAATCGCTGAGATGGAGAAGTCAATTCTTGAAACTCAAGCGAAGTTAGAGCACATTGAAAAGTCATCCCGGGTTCAGTCCAAGAAGGATAAGCTGTCCAAGATGAAAGCCCGTCTTGAGAAGGATCAGCAGAAGTTACAGGCTGCAGCAGAGAAAGGTGAGAAAAAACATTCTTCTTCCAGTTTTCTTCACGATAATGCTCAGACTACAGATTCTCGTGTTAAAGCTGCAGATCTCAGAGACAATGTTAAATTAAAGAAAAACGCAAATCGAAAAATGAAATCTTTAGGTTTATTTTCTGATAATGAGCAGTCTGTTGATTCATCTTCTGATTCATCCTCCGAGTCTTCTGGTGGTTCTGAGTCGTCTGATTCAGATCATAGACACAAATCTGCTTCAAAAGCTCACAGGAGCTCACGACACAATGCATATACGTCTTCTGAATCCGATCGCTCTGGATCGTCTGATTACTCGGATAGTTCAAGGAAATCTCGGCACCCTCGTAAAAACAAAAAGAGGTCTAAAAAGTCTGGCATGTCGAAAAGAGCATCTGACAGAGTTAAATATCCCCAAGTTTGGCCGCACACTGTACTGCAGTACGAGTTTGTTTCGGAACACGTGTCTTTCAAAAGATTAGACATGAAAATGTTTTTTGCCGGTGAGCTTGAAATTTTAACTTCTAAAATTTCTAAATCAGAATTCAGGGGCAGACTTAAGTTTCTTAAGAAAATAGCCTACTTCACTAATATTTATGATTGGTCACAGCTTCTGAATTACTATGCTGCTTGGTTAAGACGCATTGAAATGGGTCTTAACTCTTGGTCTGATGAACCAGCTCAAATTGAAAATGCAATGTTAGCAAGCAAAGTGCTCAGACGGAAGTCAGATAAGGGTTATCTTTCACAATCTGAACAAACGTGGTGGTGCCCTGATTTTAACAATGGCAAATGCTCTTTTCAGACATTCAGTCATCAGAAATCAATTTTGGGCCACTCTCGTTTGGTCAAGCATATTTTCGGGACTTGCTGGAAAAAGGAGAAGAAACAGCTCCGACATCCAGAAAGCTCCGCTGCTTGTCCATATAAGGCGTGACTGGAGTGCTCTCCAATCATGCCGAATGATTCTGCTGCTGAATTTTTCACTGCTTCAGTTGTCAAACATTCAGATAATTCTACGTCTGGTGACAAAGAGTGTTCGTCCAGTATTTCGAAACCTTGTGATATTTGGACACACACTGTAGCTGGTGACCAAACAAGAAAGTTGTCTTTTCACAATACAAATGATTATATTGTTATGCACAATTCGATTGTTAGCTCTGGCAAATACAACTTTGAAGGTTGTAAATTTTCTTTAGATACCAACTTGAATTTGGATTATTTTAGATTTATGCTTTCAGATTATCATGACCAAAAATTATGTGATTTGCTAGAGTTTGGTTTTCCAATTGGTTATATGGGGAAAATTCTGCAGCAATCTTGTGACAATTATAGTTTTGTCAAAAATCACAAAGGAGCAAAGGACTATGCTATACATGTTCAAAAGTTTTTAAACAAAGAACTTCAGTTTGATGCTATTTTAGGGCCTTTCCGAGAAAATCCTTTTAACTGCAATGTTTTCATTTCTCCTTTAAACACGGTACCAAAGAAAGATAGTGAAGAAAGAAGGATTATCCTTGACCTCAGTTATCCTAAAGACAATTCAATCAATGATTTGTTTCGAAGGATTTTTATTTGGGTCAAAGAATAAATCTCACGTATCCTGGGGTAGACGATCTTGTTGCCATAGTAAAGACTAAGGGTCGGGGCTGTCTTCTCTTTAAAAGGGACTTGTCCCGGGCTTATCGCCAGCTGTCCTTAGACCCCGGAGACGCCTCACTTTTGGGGTATTCTTTTAACGGATTCATGTACTTTGACAAGGTTCTAAGCTTTGGTTTGCGAAGTGCTGCATACTTTATGCAGAGAGTTTCAAATAGTGTCAAATTCATTTGCAACATTCTCAATATTTTGATTGAGAACTATCTCGACGATCTTGCCGGGGCAGATTCTCCAGATAAAGCATGGCAATCGTTCACAGAGCTTGGAAACGTTCTGCGGTTCTGTGGGTTGAAAGAGTCCGTTGAAAAAGCCTCACCCCCTTGTACAAAAATGGTGTTCATAGGTGTGCATTTTGACCGCATATCACTTACTCTCAGCATTACTGATGAGCGACTGAATGAAATACGTTCCTTGGTATCTCAATGGTTACAGAAACGATAAGCTACGTTGCGGGAATTACAGTCTTTAAAAGGCAAGTTGAATTTCGTAGCACATTGTGTTAAACCCGCTCGTATCTTTATTTCCCGGCTTTTAAACTGGTTGAGGAAAATTCAAAATACTGAGACCCCGCAAGTTATTCCCCTTGAGACCAAGAAAGCTAAAGTTCTTGCCAAAATACAATGGCATTTCAATGATGGATTTGGAAGAGTGGAGCGAACCCGATGAGTTCTGCGCCACTGATGCTTGCTTATTAGGGGCTGGTGGCATTTTTGCTGATTGTTATTTCCATTGTGAGTTTCCCGATTTTATTCGCAATGCGAAACTTCACATCAATAATCTTGAACTTCTTACCATTGTTATTGCTGTGAAACTTTGGGGACACTTATGGAAAGGAAAGAAGTTGGTTCTCAATTGTGATAATAAAAGTTCGGTCTTAGTGCTGAACTCAGGTTCTAGCCGTGATTCCTTTTCTCAGTCATGTTTAAGGGAAATTTGCTTTTTCGCTGCTGTTTACCAATTTCAAATAAAGGGAGTCTTTATTTCTGGTTCTTAGAACAGAATTCCCGACTTCCTGAGCAGATGGAATCTGAACCAACAATATCAGGAACGATTTCATGCATCCGTCGGACATCATTGTTTGAGGGCGGTATCTGTACCAGATCATTTATTTGCCTTTATTCATGATTGGTAATGCAGTTGCATTTCAAGCAACATTAGCGTTCGAGTTATCTCTCTTTGATTTCGTTTTTGTTCATTTTTCAGCTTCGCAGCATCAGACTTTGCTAAGAGAGGTAAAAAATTCAATGAGACAAGCATATGCACCAGGAACTTTTAAGAATTTACATTGTCAGTGGGAACTTTATTTCATGTTCTGTGAATATTTTAATATACAAGATTTGCCTACTTGTACTAAAACTTTGTGTTTGTACGCTCAATTCTTAGGCAGATCTTTTAAGTCAACGCAGTCAATTCAGAATTATTTATCTGGAGTGAAAACACTCCATGTCATGTTCGATCTAGAATTTCCTAATGAAAATATTTATCAGTTAAAGTTACTTTTGCGCGGTATTGCTCGCGAAAAACTGCATATTCCTAGGAAAGCAAAGCCAGTTTCCCCGACTATTTTGCGCGATATTTATCAACATTTGAAGTTAAATCAATCATTTGATTGTGCATGGTGGAGTGCTATTCTTTTGATGTTCTTTTTAATGGCTAGAAAATCAAACCTTTTCCCAAATTCTTTAAAAGATTTTGACCCCAACAAACAGTTGCTTCGGCGTGATATTACTCTTAAAGATGACTTGCTAATTGTTAACATTAAATGGTCGAAAACTAGGCAATTTGGCCATTCTAGAGATGTTCCTATCTGTTCGATTCCTACTTCTTGCTTATGCCCAGTCGCTGCATATAAGAAAATGCTATCTTTAATTCCTGCTAAAGATACAGATCCTGCTTTTTGTTTCAACGCGAAATCTGGTCTTGTACCAATTACATATTCCAAATTTCAGAATAAACTCAGAAAAACTATTGCCAAAACAGGCAGAGACGGAAATGCATATTCCTCACACGGTATTCGACGAGGAAGTTGCAGTTTCGCTTTCAAATCGCAAGTTCCGTCAGAACTTATCCAAAGTCATGGAGACTGGCTGTCAGACGCGTACAAGGAATATTTACAGTACGACTTTCAACAAAAATTGTCAGTTAGTAAACAAATGTGTATCAACATTCAAAACAGTTTATTGTAATGTACTGTATGCTTTTATTTTCTAGCTAGAAGACCTCTTTCAGTCACTGTTTTGTCTGATTCCATGGCCAAATACGTGTCTAAAATACAACACACGACAGTACAGGTGTTCAGAGGTGCTACCATTGCTCGACTGAAGCAAAAAATAGAAGCAAATAAGGCGAGTATTAGTGCAAAACATACTATTATTTTGGTAGGCACGAATGACGTGGCTTCGTCTCGTTCCGTTCATCATATAATGGCTTCTTTTCATGAGTTGATTACAACTATTCATATCAAATCATCTACCAATCTCATAATTTGCGGTATTATTCCGCGTCCATGTGACTTAGAAACTGATCCAAATGAATCCCGAATGAAGGATGTTAATAAAGAATTGGAGAAATTGTGCAAATTGCGAAAAGTGCCCTTTTATCTTCACACTTACAGAATATTTTTGTACAAAAATAAACCTATTCGGTCTCTTTTTGCCGTGAATGATGACGGGTTGCACCTTAATTTTGAGGGCTCACGAAGATTACACCGTTTCTTAAGTAACGCCGTTTTTCATTTAAAGTAATGCCTTTTCTGTCGAGTGTTGTTGCCTTGTCTTTCTTGTTTCTGTTTCTGATTGGCTCCCTTGGTGCCGTGCAGCTGCTACTGCGGGTTCCGGGCGTTTACGTCAGCTCCATCCGGGAAGGCTGGGTTCTCGATCGGGAATCGTGGAGACCTTTGCGGGAATCTCCAGGTTCCTGGGTTAGTCATTCTGATTCAGACACAAGATGGACTCTTACGTGAAAACATCTGATGATCGCCAACATTTTGCTGAAGCCAAACTTCATAAAAACCTAACTCTGATAATAATTTTTTTGCAAGTGACGCCCAGTTGACTCTTCCATTATCAAGTTCTAAATCTAATAACATTTGATTATAAACATGTTTGATCATCTTATTTTCTTCTGAATTGACAATTTTGAGCCAGTATTTTATGATAATAAAATAACGCTGCTTTTGATAAGGCAATCTTCCAAGCTCACCATATATAAAGTTGTTTTGAGTACATTTTTTGACCCCTAAAAGACGCTTGCAAAATTGAAGATGAGCTCTTTCGATCTGGTTAGCTTTGAAAAAACCCCAAACTTCTGCCCCATAATTCAGAATAGGTGAAACTAATTTGTCGAATAACTCTAAAATATGTCTAGTTGTCAATGTGTCGAAATTGTATAAATAACTATTTAACTTAAAAACTGCTTTTTGCGCCTGTCCAGCAAGTGTTTTTTGTGCATTAGAAAATGAACCACCAGTGCTAAATATTATTCCTAAATATGAAAAAGAACTTACTATTTCTAATTCTGTCTCGTCGTAATAAAACTTTAAATTTCTAGGTAAAATACCGCCTTTTCGAAACACCATTACTTTGGTTTTGTCAGTATTTAAAATCAATTTCCATCTTGTACAATAATTACTAAGTAAATTCAACCCTTCTTGTAATCCTTCCGCAGTTTCCGCAAAAATAGTAATATCGTCTGCGTAAAGCAATAAGAACACTTTGATTGTATCAATTTCTATACCGTTTATTCCATGCAAATAAAATTCATCCTCTATATCGTTAATATACATAGAAAAAAGGAAAGGTGACAAGCATTCACCCTGTCTGACTCCTAAATAGCATTCAAATTCTGAGCTTAATTCGTTTTGGTACTACACTCTAAATTTGACCGAACTATACATTCCCCTCATAACATTTAAAATCTTACCCCTTACCCCTATTTTTATCAATTTAAACCACAATATATCCCTATTTACAAAATCAAAGGCTTTCCGAAAGTCCACAAAAGCACAATACAGTTTTTTCCCTTCATTAATGAGGTGTGTAATTAGCCCGTGTAATACAAAAATATTGTCTGTAGTGCCCATTTTAGACCTGAAACCCGCCTGTGCTTCTATATAAACACCATAGTTTTCTGCCCACTCTGTAAGTCGTGAATTCAAAATTTTAGTAAATAATTTGCCCAGTGTACTTAAGAGTGTAACACCTCTGTAATTTTCAGGTGAATCCACCGATCCCTTTTTGTGGATTGGAATGATATGGCCTTCAGCCCAACTAGAAGGAAAGTAACCTTTGTCAAATAAAACATTAAACAGCTTATGCAGATATTCTGGAAGTACATCTATACCACACGAAAAAATTCATTTAACAACCTATCAGGACCCCCACTTTTGTTATTCTTTAACTGTTTAATAGCCGTTTTTATTTCTTCAATCGATATTTCTTCGTCTAATTCTGAAAACATAATTTGGACTTCCGATTGAAAGTAACGTTCATTGAAAAATATAACATCCTCGTCAGCTTGATAAAATGCGGTATTTGGGTCGTTAATTGCTTTGAAATAATCTCCAAATTTTTGTGCCGATAAAGATCTAGATTCAGGATGTTTCTGTGCATTCTTTAATAATTTCCAATATTCTTTTGCATTCTTGTATTTATTGTCAAGTAGATACTGAGTTTTACGTTTTCTACAATCTAACCTAAATTCACGAACAGACTTCTTAAAACTAGAACGTGAATTAACCATCTCCTGTCTATTTTCATCATTTGGGTTATTACGATACACGTTTAATCTATTAAAAAACAGTAACTTTTTATTTTCACAATCTTCATTGTATAAGAAAGTATTTTTCGGTTGAGACTGACTTACTTCCGGAATGTATTTTTCAAATAAAGGCTTACAGACAGAATCCAATACCTCAACAAAAGATTGAATAGACTCTTCTACCTGCTCATCTGTACAATTATTATCAATATTACTAAATATCGCCTGGAGGCTCTCCGTGGTGTTTTCGGAAGAAAGTGCCTGCTTGTATTGGTTAGACTTTGATTTCTCCCATACATATTTACTTTTCACTCGTATACTATCCCCCTTACGATTTTCCAGCATCTCATCACCCATACTGCAGATATTTAATTCAAAATTAATTGTACAGTGATCGGATAAAATATTAGGATCCATTACCATAAATGATGAAAAACAGTTAAATAAATTTTCACTTACAAGTACATAGTCAATAAGACTTGACCCTGCGCTCCCTACATAGGTGCACTTGCCAGTATCCGCATCATCACCAATGCGACCATTTGCAATTCGCAATCCTGTGTGCTTACAAAGATCAATTAAACTATGCCCATTTTCGTTTACTGTTTTATCTTCTGAAGATGTTCTTGATCAAGAAATCGCTGAGATGGAGAAGTCAATTCTTGAAACTCAAGCGAAGTTAGAGCACATTGAAAAGTCATCCCGGGTTCAGTCCAAGAAGGATAAGCTGTCCAAGATGAAAGCCCGTCTTGAGAAGGATCAGCAGAAGTTACAGGCTGCAGCAGAGAAAGGTGAGAAAAAACATTCTTCTTCCAGTTTTCTTCACGATAATGCTCAGACTACAGATTCTCGTGTTAAAGCTGCAGATCTCAGAGACAATGTTAAATTAAAGAAAAACGCAAATCGAAAAATGAAATCTTTAGGTTTATTTTCTGATAATGAGCAGTCTGTTGATTCATCTTCTGATTCATCCTCCGAGTCTTCTGGTGGTTCTGAGTCGTCTGATTCAGATCATAGACACAAATCTGCTTCAAAAGCTCACAGGAGCTCACGACACAATGCATATACGTCTTCTGAATCCGATCGCTCTGGATCGTCTGATTACTCGGATAGTTCAAGGAAATCTCGGCACCCTCGTAAAAACAAAAAGAGGTCTAAAAAGTCTGGCATGTCGAAAAGAGCATCTGACAGAGTTAAATATCCCCAAGTTTGGCCGCACACTGTACTGCAGTACGAGTTTGTTTCGGAACACGTGTCTTTCAAAAGATTAGACATGAAAATGTTTTTTGCCGGTGAGCTTGAAATTTTAACTTCTAAAATTTCTAAATCAGAATTCAGGGGCAGACTTAAGTTTCTTAAGAAAATAGCCTACTTCACTAATATTTATGATTGGTCACAGCTTCTGAATTACTATGCTGCTTGGTTAAGACGCATTGAAATGGGTCTTAACTCTTGGTCTGATGAACCAGCTCAAATTGAAAATGCAATGTTAGCAAGCAAAGTGCTCAGACGGAAGTCAGATAAGGGTTATCTTTCACAATCTGAACAAACGTGGTGGTGCCCTGATTTTAACAATGGCAAATGCTCTTTTCAGACATTCAGTCATCAGAAATCAATTTTGGGCCACTCTCGTTTGGTCAAGCATATTTTCGGGACTTGCTGGAAAAAGGAGAAGAAACAGCTCCGACATCCAGAAAGCTCCGCTGCTTGTCCATATAAGGCGTGACTGGAGTGCTCTCCAATCATGCCGAATGATTCTGCTGCTGAATTTTTCACTGCTTCAGTTGTCAAACATTCAGATAATTCTACGTCTGGTGACAAAGAGTGTTCGTCCAGTATTTCGAAACCTTGTGATATTTGGACACACACTGTAGCTGGTGACCAAACAAGAAAGTTGTCTTTTCACAATACAAATGATTATATTGTTATGCACAATTCGATTGTTAGCTCTGGCAAATACAACTTTGAAGGTTGTAAATTTTCTTTAGATACCAACTTGAATTTGGATTATTTTAGATTTATGCTTTCAGATTATCATGACCAAAAATTATGTGATTTGCTAGAGTTTGGTTTTCCAATTGGTTATATGGGGAAAATTCTGCAGCAATCTTGTGACAATTATAGTTTTGTCAAAAATCACAAAGGAGCAAAGGACTATGCTATACATGTTCAAAAGTTTTTAAACAAAGAACTTCAGTTTGATGCTATTTTAGGGCCTTTCCGAGAAAATCCTTTTAACTGCAATGTTTTCATTTCTCCTTTAAACACGGTACCAAAGAAAGATAGTGAAGAAAGAAGGATTATCCTTGACCTCAGTTATCCTAAAGACAATTCAATCAATGATTTGTTTCGAAGGATTTTTATTTGGGTCAAAGAATAAATCTCACGTATCCTGGGGTAGACGATCTTGTTGCCATAGTAAAGACTAAGGGTCGGGGCTGTCTTCTCTTTAAAAGGGACTTGTCCCGGGCTTATCGCCAGCTGTCCTTAGACCCCGGAGACGCCTCACTTTTGGGGTATTCTTTTAACGGATTCATGTACTTTGACAAGGTTCTAAGCTTTGGTTTGCGAAGTGCTGCATACTTTATGCAGAGAGTTTCAAATAGTGTCAAATTCATTTGCAACATTCTCAATATTTTGATTGAGAACTATCTCGACGATCTTGCCGGGGCAGATTCTCCAGATAAAGCATGGCAATCGTTCACAGAGCTTGGAAACGTTCTGCGGTTCTGTGGGTTGAAAGAGTCCGTTGAAAAAGCCTCACCCCCTTGTACAAAAATGGTGTTCATAGGTGTGCATTTTGACCGCATATCACTTACTCTCAGCATTACTGATGAGCGACTGAATGAAATACGTTCCTTGGTATCTCAATGGTTACAGAAACGATAAGCTACGTTGCGGGAATTACAGTCTTTAAAAGGCAAGTTGAATTTCGTAGCACATTGTGTTAAACCCGCTCGTATCTTTATTTCCCGGCTTTTAAACTGGTTGAGGAAAATTCAAAATACTGAGACCCCGCAAGTTATTCCCCTTGAGACCAAGAAAGCTAAAGTTCTTGCCAAAATACAATGGCATTTCAATGATGGATTTGGAAGAGTGGAGCGAACCCGATGAGTTCTGCGCCACTGATGCTTGCTTATTAGGGGCTGGTGGCATTTTTGCTGATTGTTATTTCCATTGTGAGTTTCCCGATTTTATTCGCAATGCGAAACTTCACATCAATAATCTTGAACTTCTTACCATTGTTATTGCTGTGAAACTTTGGGGACACTTATGGAAAGGAAAGAAGTTGGTTCTCAATTGTGATAATAAAAGTTCGGTCTTAGTGCTGAACTCAGGTTCTAGCCGTGATTCCTTTTCTCAGTCATGTTTAAGGGAAATTTGCTTTTTCGCTGCTGTTTACCAATTTCAAATAAAGGGAGTCTTTATTTCTGGTTCTTAGAACAGAATTCCCGACTTCCTGAGCAGATGGAATCTGAACCAACAATATCAGGAACGATTTCATGCATCCGTCGGACATCATTGTTTGAGGGCGGTATCTGTACCAGATCATTTATTTGCCTTTATTCATGATTGGTAATGCAGTTGCATTTCAAGCAACATTAGCGTTCGAGTTATCTCTCTTTGATTTCGTTTTTGTTCATTTTTCAGCTTCGCAGCATCAGACTTTGCTAAGAGAGGTAAAAAATTCAATGAGACAAGCATATGCACCAGGAACTTTTAAGAATTTACATTGTCAGTGGGAACTTTATTTCATGTTCTGTGAATATTTTAATATACAAGATTTGCCTACTTGTACTAAAACTTTGTGTTTGTACGCTCAATTCTTAGGCAGATCTTTTAAGTCAACGCAGTCAATTCAGAATTATTTATCTGGAGTGAAAACACTCCATGTCATGTTCGATCTAGAATTTCCTAATGAAAATATTTATCAGTTAAAGTTACTTTTGCGCGGTATTGCTCGCGAAAAACTGCATATTCCTAGGAAAGCAAAGCCAGTTTCCCCGACTATTTTGCGCGATATTTATCAACATTTGAAGTTAAATCAATCATTTGATTGTGCATGGTGGAGTGCTATTCTTTTGATGTTCTTTTTAATGGCTAGAAAATCAAACCTTTTCCCAAATTCTTTAAAAGATTTTGACCCCAACAAACAGTTGCTTCGGCGTGATATTACTCTTAAAGATGACTTGCTAATTGTTAACATTAAATGGTCGAAAACTAGGCAATTTGGCCATTCTAGAGATGTTCCTATCTGTTCGATTCCTACTTCTTGCTTATGCCCAGTCGCTGCATATAAGAAAATGCTATCTTTAATTCCTGCTAAAGATACAGATCCTGCTTTTTGTTTCAACGCGAAATCTGGTCTTGTACCAATTACATATTCCAAATTTCAGAATAAACTCAGAAAAACTATTGCCAAAACAGGCAGAGACGGAAATGCATATTCCTCACACGGTATTCGACGAGGAAGTTGCAGTTTCGCTTTCAAATCGCAAGTTCCGTCAGAACTTATCCAAAGTCATGGAGACTGGCTGTCAGACGCGTACAAGGAATATTTACAGTACGACTTTCAACAAAAATTGTCAGTTAGTAAACAAATGTGTATCAACATTCAAAACAGTTTATTGTAATGTACTGTATGCTTTTATTTTCTAGCTAGAAGACCTCTTTCAGTCACTGTTTTGTCTGATTCCATGGCCAAATACGTGTCTAAAATACAACACACGACAGTACAGGTGTTCAGAGGTGCTACCATTGCTCGACTGAAGCAAAAAATAGAAGCAAATAAGGCGAGTATTAGTGCAAAACATACTATTATTTTGGTAGGCACGAATGACGTGGCTTCGTCTCGTTCCGTTCATCATATAATGGCTTCTTTTCATGAGTTGATTACAACTATTCATATCAAATCATCTACCAATCTCATAATTTGCGGTATTATTCCGCGTCCATGTGACTTAGAAACTGATCCAAATGAATCCCGAATGAAGGATGTTAATAAAGAATTGGAGAAATTGTGCAAATTGCGAAAAGTGCCCTTTTATCTTCACACTTACAGAATATTTTTGTACAAAAATAAACCTATTCGGTCTCTTTTTGCCGTGAATGATGACGGGTTGCACCTTAATTTTGAGGGCTCACGAAGATTACACCGTTTCTTAAGTAACGCCGTTTTTCATTTAAAGTAATGCCTTTTCTGTCGAGTGTTGTTGCCTTGTCTTTCTTGTTTCTGTTTCTGATTGGCTCCCTTGGTGCCGTGCAGCTGCTACTGCGGGTTCCGGGCGTTTACGTCAGCTCCATCCGGGAAGGCTGGGTTCTCGATCGGGAATCGTGGAGACCTTTGCGGGAATCTCCAGGTTCCTGGGTTAGTCATTCTGATTCAGACACAAGATGGACTCTTACGTGGAATCTGCGTAATTTTACTTGGGATGTTCTTTAATGTAATATGATAAACAGAAGTTATGTGTGCTTATGCGATTGTTGTACATAATTTTAACGTTTATTCTGAGATCTGTAGTGAACTGACTTGACAACAGAGACGTGACATGGATATTCAGATGTGTTGTAGGATTCTAGCACTGTTACATGTGTATTCTTTTAAATTCATGGACTTGTATTTTTATCTAAGCATTCTCAATTCGGACTTAACAATTAATTTTTAGACATATTTGATTCATGGACTGTTACTTGAAGTAACTTGACATTGCTTTTAACGTTCATTTATTTATTTGCCATGTGTATTTAATTGATTACATAGTTCATCAGCATTGTCGTCAGCACAATCATCATCATCATCATCATCATCATCATCATCTATAACAGCACATCAGCATTGATTTTGTTGTTTTCATATGTATTGCTTATTTTTGTTTTTTGTCTTTTATGGCGGCTCCTTCGGATTGGTGGCCTGAAATGATTGTTAACAAATTCAGTAGTGTGAATTTGCATTCAATAATTTTCAATTTAAATGCTGCATGTAAATAAATGTACAGTTTCCGCATAATATATATAATGAAATTTTACTTATACTTGTTTCGTCTTTTCAACTCTCCAGCTCGTAAATAATTTATAAGTTATGTTTCATAACTATTAATTAGCTTACATTAGCAAGAGTTGTATTTTCTTGAATTTATCCTTTTCATTTGTTATTCATATTCATATGCAAATAAGCTCATAACCTCAGATTCTTTCTTACAAGTCACGTGTTTTCGTAATTTTGTAACATGTCTTAGTATTGGTTGGTTTTTGATTGCCTTAACTATTTCTTTGTATTCTTGTTTCTCAAATATTGCTCAGAACAACCTTTGACTTCTCTTTCATTATTATGTAAATTACAAATTTCTGAGATGGCGCGAAATATCGCGCTCCGCTCAGTTCTCATTTTTTTCATCGACGTTGTAAGTCGAAATTAGATCGACAGTTTTAGTCGAAATTTCCAAAAACCCATCCCTCCCTCCCATTTTGCTTTTTTTTTTTACATCTTTACTGTCGATATTTTATTTGTGAAGCATTTTCTTTACTAAGGTTGTTTTGAGTCCTATATGTACATTAAGAAACACAAGTGAACATTTTTGTTCTGCATTTTTAATTTATTTTCCTATTGATTATATTGTTACTTTTGTTGTGGCCTGAAATGATTGTTAACAAATTCAGTAGTGTGAATTTGCATTCAATAATTTTCAATTTAAATGCTGCATGTAAATAAATGTACAGTTTCCGCCAAATATATATAATGAAATTTTACTTATACTTGTTTCGTCTTTTCAACTCTCCAGCTCGTAAATAATTTTAACCACAGACGTTAACGTAGTTCGTCAAACGTCTAGTTAGAGCGCCATTCGATAGATTTAGATCGCAACAAGGGAAAACCTGCTAAGCCTTACGCATCTCAAACGGTAGTTATGTCGTAATAAACTGGCCAGCGCTTCAGTTGGTGTTCGCCATTGCCTTTTGTCACTAGAAAGTACATGTATATAGAATAGAATAACTTACCAAAATATTGTCATTTACGATGAGGTTTATTATCAGAATGATTAATATTTTAAAACCTCAACTTATTATGATTGGAGAGAAACCCTAACCTTGTATAATGATCGACAAAAGAAAGCCGCCTACTGTAGTTTAGAACCAAGGATAGCTTTTAAAAAAAAAAGCTAGTGTCGCCCGTTTTATCTGTTATTTAGATCTAGACCACCATCATTTAGTCCTGGATTGCGTAAGAATGGTTATTTAGCTTAACTAACATACATGTAGATCACACTGTCTAACTTACATCGCGTTTCACTTTTATACTTCTTTCACTCCATTTATGTGGAGGGGTGTCATGGGACATCAGCGGAAATGTTCTATTGAACATCCTGCCTGATCAAAATACAGAAAAACCGAAATTTTGTGCCTTGTAAAACGACTGCGTACACTCATAATTGCTAAATCAAGTCCACCCACAGCAAAGCAAACTCCCCAACAGTGCCAACACCTCCGGTGCTACTTCCGGACTGGAGTTTGACAGCAAAGAATACCGAACCAGTTTTAAGACCAAAGATATGATTGATCGAAATAGATCTAGCCAATCACTTTCTGCCTTTCAATAATCAGTTCCTGTTGGTGAAACGATGCTGGTTTCCCGCCTAGTCAAATTACGTGTAAAATATTTCGAGAACCATACACATTTTCGTATTTGGATTCTGTCGGTTTTCTTTCCTGTTTCCTTAGGAAAATCCTACCGTATATGTCACCCGTTGTGACGGGCGACAATGAGATAAAGATGAATCTGTATATGTCTCTGTTTAAAACAATGGTTTCGATCATTTCAAATTTTCGTGGTAATTCTAGAGGTTTTACACACAGAAAATGAGCCGGCGCGGATCAGCCGTGCAGCAACTGTACATATATATGAGCCACCGCATGGGAAAACACACAATCTACATGGGCGAAAACAAAGGCGCAGATCAGCTTCGCGGTAACCGCAAGCTGATCAGCGCCTTTGTTTTCGCTGCACGGATAGTACAATTGCTCTACTTTCTAAATCCAAAATCATCTTCTGTGCTTGTACAGCCCAGTTTGTGTCAGACCTGGTCAGACCCAAATTGTTTGTTTTCTCATGGACAGGCTTATCACAAGTTGCCAAAGTAGAACATGAATCGGTGGTCACCTCTTGAATATGAGCCTGTATGGCAAGCCAAATGCACACTAATTCGAGAAACCTAGGATATGTCCGTTAAACCTGGTTTATCTATTACATAAACCAGGTTTAACGGACATAAACCAGGTTTAACGGACATAAACCAGGTTTCTCGACCGTTATCCTAAGTTTCATTACATAAACCAGGTTTAACGGACATATACTAGGTTTAACGGACATATACCAGGTTTCTCGATCGTTATCCTAGGTTTTCTTCCCTAAACCTATGTTTTCGATCGTTATACCAGGTTTCTCCATGTGAAACCTAGTATATGTGCGTTAAACCTGGTTTATGTAATGAAACTTAGGATAACGGTCGAGAAACCTAGTATATGTCAGTTTAACCTGGTTTATGTCCGTTAAACCTGGTTTATGTAATGAAACTTAGGATAACGATCGAGAAACCTAGTATATGTCTGTTAAACCTGGTTTTTGTCCGTTACCGTAGGTTTATGTGCGTTAAACCTAGTATATGTGCGTTAAACCTGGTTTATGGACTGTTATCATAGGTTTTACTTAAAACTTGCGATATCACAGGTAAAAAGTGATAAACCTGGTTTAACAACCCTTTCGTAAAATCTCCATTTAGGCTGCAAGCCAAATGCACACTAATTCCGTTAAACCTGTCCTCCGGATAGGTTTCCTTTCCTAAACCTGTGCGGAGGAAAGGTTTCCATGAACCTATCCCGAGCATAGGTTTTTCTCCCAGGTCACGTGTTTCGTTATCACAAGTTTCTCGGTATTCCATTGGTCATTCCGTTAAACCTGTCCTCCGGATAGGTTTAACGCACATAAACCTGTGCGGAAGATAGGTTTCCATAAACCTATCCCGAGCATAGGTTTTTCTCCCAGGTCACGTGTTTCGTTATCATAGGTTTCTCGCTATTCCATTGGTTATTCCATTTAACCTGTCCTCCGGATAGGTTTCCTTTCCTTAACCTGTGCGGAGGATAGGTTTCCTTAAACCTATCCCGAGCATAGGTTTTTCTCCCAGGTCACGTGTTTTGATATCACAAGTTTCTCGGTATTCCATTGGTTTTATCCAGGTTCATCCGGGTAATATGTCACGTGTTTCGTTAAACCAGGTTTCTCACAATCTGATTGGTCAATGTGCTTGTCCCTGCGATTTCTTTACAAAAAATATCAATGAACTCTTTAAAAGAAAGAGAGAAATAAATAAATAAATAAATAAATAAATAAATAAATAAATAAATAAATAAATAAATAAATAAATAAATAAATAAATTTCGATACGGTGTAAATATTGTGGCTCCTGTTAAAAAGATGCTACGTTGGTTAGAATCCGAGGTTCCAGATTATATTTTTAGTTAAGTCACAATGAATAGGACAGCATGATAGAGCGCAAAAGAAATATAAATTATCAGGAGCCACTAAATTTACACCGCATTCGTAAATATATATATTGAAAATTAAAGCTGTACTCAGCCTTGGTTCGCAATTCATTAATGTGTCATGTTATACATTCCTGTATTTTCACACCTTCGCGCCTTTTGGGGATATGGTTAAACAATGCACAATTGTTTTGCCAACATGTCGTGAAGATCGATCGGTTACGCAAATATATGTAGTTGGGACCGAAACACTATCTTCAATTGAAACACTAACTTCGTTTCGTCAAGGATAGTCTATGTCCTAAACCCGTATTAACCGGAAACCCACAGTTCAGTTTGAAGCATCATATGAGCCACCCCCGTGTTAAAGTTTGATAGTTTAATAATTTATTTGAGTGACAAATATCAAATACAAATAACAACATTGATCACATACTTCGACATATATTTTAGCGATAACCGGCCCATATGTGATAATGTGATTGTCCCTGCGATTTCTGTACAAATCTTTAAAAGAAAGAAAGAAAGACAGAAAGAAAGAAAGAAAGAAAGAAAGAATAAATAAATAAATAAATAAATAAATAAATAAATAAATAAATAAATAAATAAATAAATAAATAAATTTCAATACAGTGTATAATTCCATGAATGAAATACGCATTTTCAACAAGTGGCAACTTTCAACGAGCGGTTTTCAATAGATTAGTTGTTTGGTCATTGTTTGTTGCTCGAATTCATTACGAAAACTTACCCATGCAATATACAGAGATTTTTTGACCTTTAAAAATTGAAAATTTTCAGCTGAAAAATTTTGATATTTTTCTTATTTTTGCTCAAAACATAGATTGTGGGTACATGTTAGAACCGCCTCTGCAAGGCGATTGTAACGAGTACCCACACTCGTATGTTTTGGAGCAAAAATAAGAAAAAATAGGTATACCCCTTCATACCCTAGTTTTGCTATATAAAAGTGGGGTATAAGGGGGTATACTTTGCACGGACATGTTTTCCTGATGTTTACTCAATGAAATATCTCAACTTTTGCAACTTGGCCGGGAGGTTGATTTTACAATGACTAGAACAAACATTCGGCACGCGTCACGTGTCAAAATTATGTATAGGAGAAAGTCCGAGTAAGTATCCATTCCTGAAAAATAATGGATCCGAGGCCCCGTAGGGGCCGAGGATTCATTATTTTTTAGGAATGGATACTTACGAGGACTTTCTCCGACTTAAAATACACCATACACTGGCGCCTTTGTTTCGTTATAACAAGCGCTTTTAATCTTTAGACAGCAAGCCGGTTGACCAGACCTTGCACAACATATTTCCGCTTAATTTTCTTTTCTCGCGACATGATATGTTGGTCAAACTATCCCACGGACATAACGAGGAAACTAACTGTGAACGATGTTAACACTTTCTAGTGCATCCATGTACAAATAGAGCATTCACAGTAGTTTCCCTTTTTACACGTCGTTAAACGTAGTGTCTATGTTCAATACCATTTAATTATGATTTTGTATAAATACATAATGTGCGTTGATCGATGAGACGGCGTACATGGATCTGTTAAGGGCTAATCTCCATGCTCGAAAGACAGAGGACCATTATAATGCCCGGCTGTTTTGGGGGAAAACAGCTGGTCATAAATAACTGTGTGAAGTCTACTGCCGGGTTTCTTATTCACCTCACACTAACCCTAACCTTCTAACAATGAAACCTGGGAGCAAGAACCTTTTTCGTACAGAAATATGCGATGATTCGTTGGATATAACGTTTTGGGGAATTTATGATACCGACTATTTCATCGCAAAGGATTTCAAATACTAGGAAGAAATTGTATTTAATATTAGGTAGAAAAGCTTCCAATCAGCATGCACAAAATTTAATGTCTTTGAACATAGCGAACACATTATTTTGGGGTGCAGCAAAGGGAAAATGAACACTTCATTGGTGACCATGACTTTTGTGCTCACACGAGCTCATGCGAAAAATAATGGACACTAAACTGTCCATTCCCGAAAAATAATGGACAGTTTTTATAAAAGGATGACGTCATGGGTGTATTTTAATGTATATTCAATCAGGCCGGCCAAGTCGACCACTTAATCCTGATCTAATACTTAATAATCCCATTCGTTTCTCAGTATTGCTGTATGCTAGAAGGCATCTGTCTTTTTTTTATTTTTTTCTTTCGCTTTTCGCGTGTTTCTATAAAATAATGAAATGTTTGCTCTTTAATATAAAAAAAATCTTGGATAAATACAGAGTGTTGTATGCGAAGAAAGAAAGAAAGAAATAGCATAGACGCAACCATTGAATTACGGCTTTATGCTAATTCTAAATGTGAACATTATGGTGCACATTAGCACCGGGGATCTCAAATTGAACTAAACTAAAACAGCAGTCATACTGTAGCGTATGACACAAAAGCGCGCCTGGCATATGAAAAATCTCAACACGCTGAAGATTTTGGACGTATAAAAATATATTTGTTCCTTTTACTCGCTATAGCAGTCACACAGTAGCAAGTGACTGAGGCGTGTGCCTGACGTATTAAAAATCTCAAAGTTTTGGAGTAGTCTACATTTTTGTGTATGTCTTAAACACGATATGCACGCGCTACAGGCCGCACAACAAACGTCCATTGCGCCTCTTACACACGCTGGGGACACGCTACTGGAGCACTATCTCATAAAATCGGAACGCGCATGAAGCGTACACTGGCGTGCCTAAAACATGCACCGAACGCGTTCGAAAAAATGGGCCCAAACGCGCCTGGAGCGCGGAGCGACGTATATCAATGTGCAACAAGCGTAAACCAAGCGTTCAAAATGCGGAATAATGCGCTTCTAACGTGTCTCCGACGTGCGCCTGGCGTATCTTGAATTTAACTTTTTTGTCAACACGCCCGGCACGCGTTTGACTTAATACGCTAATGTGTGACTGCTGTTTAAGAGAGAGAGAGAGAGACAGAGAGAGAGAGAGAGAGAGAGTAGGAAGGAAGGAGAGAGAAAGAAAAGGTCACATAAAGAAAGAGCATAGACGCAAACATTGATTTACGACTTCATGCTAATTCTAAATGCGAACATTATGATGCAGATTGGCACCGGGTGTCTTAAAATTAAAAAAAAAAACTTGAAGACAACAAAGAGAGAGAGAGAGAGAGAGAGAGAGAGAGAGAGAGAGAGAGAGAGGAAGGAAGGAAATGTCACATAAAGAAAGACTATAGACGTTTACTTGATTTAAGACTTTATGCTAATTCTAACTGGGAACATTATGGTGCAGATTGGCACCGAAAAATTAAATCAAACTAACCGAGAGAGAGAGAGAGAGAGAGAGAGAGAGAGAGAGAGAGAGAGAGAGAGAGAGAGAGAGAGAGAGAAGAGAGAGAGGATTATATACGCAATCGGCATTGTGCATATTTTGTGCGCAAATAATGCTAAGCCCTGATATAACCACCAAGAACATGTAGCAGCGTCCTTGGTTTTGTAACAAACATTTTCCATAAATTCTTTGTTAATTTATAGTTTCATCGCAGTATAATCGCGGGAACCTACATTCTATGTTACAATTAAACAATTAACATCTTCAAAATACTAAATCGCAGTGAAAGCCATAAAAATGTTGATTACATCCTTATAAAAACACTAGAGATAAATGGATTAAAGTCATCATCGGATCGGGAATTCTCGTGAAGTCTCCTAAAATTACCGGAGATAGTATGCTTATAATTACCTGGGCTAGCTCAGGGGGACAAAAACAAATGAGCCGCCTCGTGGGAAAACCAACAATGTGGTTTCCGAACATGTCCGACACAAACCGACCTGTACAAGCAAAGAAAAAGAGCTAGAAGCTTGAAATTTTGGACTTAGGTAGGAGAGGAAATGTACTATCCGAGTAGCGAAAACAAATGCGCTGATCGGCTTCGCAACTGCGAAGCTGATCTGCTCCTTTGTTTTCGCCTATGCAGATTGTTGGTTTTCCCATGAGGCGGCTCAAATATGACGCAGATTTCCCGAACAGATAGCTAGCCAATCGGATTCATAGAAACCAGGTTTAACGTTTTCGGCGATATCTAGGCTAGATACCAATGAAAAATCGAGAAACCTGGTATATGTAATCACGTGACGAAGGATAGGTTTCCTTCCTTAAACCTAGGCGGAGGATAGGTTTCTCGAATTATTGTGCATTTGGCTTGCCTACTATATTAAAGAATATGACAAAGTTTGTAAAACCTGGTTTATCTCCACATTTACTAGATAAACCTGGTATATGTGCGTTAAACCAGGTTTATGGACTGATATCATAGGTTTTGGCAGAAAAACCTACGATAACGGACATAAACCAGGTTTAACGGACATAAACCAGGTTTAACGGACATATACTAGGTTTCTCGATCGTTATCCTAAGTTTTCTCACTTAAACCAGGTTTAACGGACATATACTAGGTTTTACTGCCAAACCTATGATAACAGTTGTTAAACCAGGTTTATCGCACATAAACCAGGTTTAACGGACATATACCAGGTTTATCAATCGTTATCCTAGGTTTCATCACATAAACCAGGTTTAACAACTGTTATCATAGGTTTTGTAGTTAAACCTAGTATATGTCCGTTAAATCTGGTTTATGTAATGAAACTTAGGATAACGATCGAGAAACCTAGTATATGTCCGTTAAACCTGGTTTATGTCCGTTAAACCTGGTTTATGTAATAGATAAACCAGGTTTAACGGACGTATCCTAGGTTTCTCGAATTAGTGTGCATTCGGCTTGCCATAAGCCTGTGCATTAGAATGCGGTTACCGCGAAGCTGATCTGCGCCTTTGTTTTCGCATATGCAGATTGTTGGTTTTCCCATGTGGCGGCTCATATATCAATTCTGAATAAACAGATGCTTGAAATTTAACTGGAACACCAGATTTGTGAGAAATTTAATCATATTATTATTATTATTATTATTATTATTATTATTATTATTATTATTATTATTATTTTGTAACATTAACGATTTCGAACATTGTTGTAAATGCCGGGTCGGGACAATCGTTACTTCCACAGCCATGAAATGGCAAAAGTATCATGTTAGCCAGTAACATGTTGTCCGTAATTCAAAGAAATTAAACTTCCAGAGTTGTTTCTATTGCTGTTGTCGGCGAGTTTAAAGTCGCCAGGGCGGAGGATGATGTGTGAATGGTCCTTGTGTGGTTGGTCCACAAGCCCGGAGCGTACACCTCGACTTAAAGAAAGAAGAATATCTACTAAAATCCATTATCGTTTTGGAGTAGAGTGACGTGAAATCATTTAAAACGGTTTTGTACATCATATATGGTTTCCAAACATGCCCGACACAAACCGAGCTGTACAAGCACCGAAGATGGCTAGAGGCTTGAAATTTTGGATAAAGAAAGAAGAGGAATTGTACTATTAGTGTATGGCGAAAACATATGCAAAATGTTGGTTTTCTCATGACGCAGCTCATATTTTGAAAAAGACGTCAAGCGATCTCATCTATTATAAGGTCGAAATCCGAGCCTGGATAGGGGAATATTGTTTTGGTTGCCTATAAGTCTCTCTGTTTCGACCAAATTTAAACACGTACAAACTACCATGAGCTCCATAACAAGGACAAGTCGACTAAGTTCTGAAAACGGAGGGCAGCACGGCGAAGTGCCCTGTCAATAGTGCTGCACTGCTGACAGCACTTGCCGGGTACACAAAACGAATAGAGGAAATATGATTCAAAAGGGAGTAGGTGGTCTAGGGAGTACCACATTTGTTTCTCTATACCAAAATGTTCGTCTTTGAATTCCAGCGTTTACCACCTTGGTAAACCTTGCATAACTCCAGTATTCAAGATGGCGTCCAAGATGGCTGCCATTTCTTCAAATCTACCCTATACCAAAAATGCATCATATTTTTCATTTCCTCTATATTTTGCGAGAAAAGAAATCGAAAATACAGAAAAAGCCCTTACCAGTCCATTTACTTCACAAATACAAGTGTTACAACCATCATTGCTGTATCTCTGACCAGGGGCTACTCGCCGACCTCGGTAGTCAAGACAGTATCCTGAAGTATTAAGACATTTGCACGAAAGTCTTGTAGAATGCTTTTGGTGCAAATCGATTTGGTTGGCAAATTCAAACTAGTATAGTTGTAATACGAAGCAATGAAAAAATGCATTAAAGAACTTGCAGAGGCTGTGGATTCCAAAGTGGGGGTCTGTATAGATACGGAAAATGCCTACTTTTCTAGCTCCATCCTACAATAGCAGGCGTGGCAACAAAACAGTACATGCAATAACCTCGGACAAGTAGCTTATAAACGCCACCATCATCGATAATAATAATAATAATAATAATAATAATAATAATAATAATAATAATAATAACAATAATAATACACGCAACGAACCTGTGCGTGGGGGTTGTGTTGACGGTCCGCAAGCTATGAGCGTACAAATGACTGAAATAAAGAAAACAACCAAAAATTTTAACTGTTTTAAAATCTATGCAAATCATCGAAGTTAACATTTTGATAAAGAAATAAATTGCTTATATCATAAATTGGACTCTTTTCAGACCTCTGATGTCAATTTGCACCAAAATGTTTATCCACAGGACATTGACGTGTAGAAGCCAAATAAATAGCCACAATCAGCAATTCAGAAAAAGGTGTTTTAGGGCGCTTTGGACCGTTTATTTTGCTTGTAGACCTTAAACACCCTGTATACCGTTGATGCAACTGAATATGTTACGGCACAGATTGATGCAACATTTCACGAGGGTAGGGGGAAATGGAGAGCGATACGTTGACGATCATGTCAGTTTTATAGGCATTAATGTGAGGATGTCTGGGTCATGACTTTGTGGGAAAACAAAGTAATGATGCTTTCAGTTTTTGCCATAAGTAGTTTGTAACAAAAGCTTATCTTGTGTCAGAAATTATACATTTCATTGCAGGAATATGCCACCAGAAACACGAAAATTGATAACGTTTGCTAATTATTCGAGTTTCGTTATATACCGGAATCATTCCTTGTTTCATACCACCAAAAGACAATCCTGAACTCAAGCAAACTTTTGCACAATATGGTGTTAACACACCTAGGTTGGATTGTTTGGGAAGCAAGTTACGTCAGAGAGTTCATTGCCTTGATGCAACGTATGTCTAATGTGTTCTTTTTAAAAATGATGCTATCTACGGCGGATCTTTGGGCCAAAAATGATATTTCTTACGGCGGACACTTTTGCAAAATGAAAATCCTGTGACCGTTAAAGCTTGAGTTAGCGTGGCTAAGTGATTTTTGCATATTTATTTCTGGCAGTGTTTCTTGTATACGTCTTCCACTAGCTTCCAAAACGTTTTGTTTCGTTTTGCAATGACTTCAAACGTCCCAATTAACATTTTAGTCATGTCGGACAGCGCAAACGCGTCCTAGTTGTTTATCGGCACTGTCGGGACTTAAGTGTTTCTTCTCAAGCAAACTACGCGGTGTAGGTAGGTATCAAATCCAGAACCTCTCGTAGTGCCCTATTCTACCATTACGCCATCGCCCACCCCACTTCCCAAAAACGAACTTATAAGATTTTCCATCAAATGGTTGTCTGTTAGCCCTTATAAGTCTTATAATTCAGCATGACTGTTTTCATCAGAAATGTTGACAATTTTAAGCTTGAAACGGTTAACACACATACGAAGACACTCGACAAATGTGACGTATTGGTTGTGTGCAATGATACATGTGTGTCACTGTCGGCATCAGATGATCTGGACAACCGGGCGTTGTGTGCGTGCGTGCGCGCGCGCGCGCGTGTGTGTGTGTGTGTGTGTGTGTGTGTGTGTGTGTGTGTGTGTGTTCTCGCTTGTCAAAACTGTCTGTTTCCATGCAGTAGGGTTGTGTATCTTAGTGTTGTTTCGTGTTTAATTCTTATAGTAAGTTTAAGCAGCTAAATCTTGCTGAAAAGGCACGTTCTAAATTTCGTACCAGATCCTCAGGTGTAAGGAGAGGGAGTGTACGTGAGGGTCCCATGCACAGATCCAGATATATATTTCACTCGGTACTCATTAAAATTTCTCGTTGCGCATTTTTTTTCTTGAAAGCACAGGTAATGTACGCCTGAAATAGGTTTACGTATTTTGTGCTTACTCATAGTGAACTAGCGCACAATGTAAAGTCTACAGAAGGTCCTTCCAGGTGGACTCCCTGCACCTGAAAGTAATGGGTTGACTCCCCCGGCCATTGCTTACCCCGTGTCCCTAAAAAGTATTTTGCACTTGCTCAAAACTCCCCACCCTACCTATAAGGTGCTTGCTCTGTAACCCCTCACAAATTATCACGAATGCACTATCTAGCTCATGAACTAGCCGTTACCTCCCCCCACCCCCTTTCCCCAAACGCCTGGTAGGGACTCAACTATGTTTGATGCAAATCAAAAGCAAGGTTAAAAAACATTCACATTGTGCAATAAATCGCCCATAAAACAACGAGCAAGAATATCGGGAGTTATACTTGCTGCATTATGGAGAATATGTATAGGGTTATACACTTTTCACCATATAATTTGCATACACATGCAGATTAATTTAAAAAATCAAATATTTGTATCCAAATTGATACTAAAGCTGTCAATTCACAGCACAAAATGTTAAAAAAAAACAAAAAAAAAAAAACATCAAAGTGTCCGCCGTAAGAAAAATCATTTTTGGCCTAAAGATCCGCCGTAGTTAGCATCATTTTTCGAAAACAACTCTTATACGTAGGTAGTATCTAGGTAATGAACTCGTTGACGTACGTTGCTATCCAAACGATCAAACCTAGGTGTTTTAACACCATATTGTGCAAAAGTCAGCTCGAATACATGATTGTTGTTTGGTGGTATAAAACAAGGAATGATTCCGGTTTATATTGAAACTTTGATAATGACAAACGGTGATGAAGGATTTGAGCAATTAGCAAACATAATCAATTTTCGTGTATCTGATGGCATACTTCTTCAATGGAATTTATAATTTCTGTCTCAAGGTAAGGTTTTTTAACAAACTACTTATGGCAAAAACGGAAGGTATCCTTACTTTGTTTTCCCACAAAGGCACGGCCCAGACATCCTAACATTAATTCCTGTAAAACTGAATTAATGGTCAACTGAACCGTTCTCAGTTTCCCCCTACCTTCGTGAAATGTTGCATCAATCTGTACCGTTACAAATTTGGTTGCATCAACGGTATACAGGGTGTAAAATGTCAATGTTCTGTGGTTTATCCTAGTCTGTATATATTTCGTGTACTCGTATATCATTGCGAAAACTTGCCCATGCAATAATTCAGTTTCATGTCCCTTTCATGAGACGGGCCAATCACACACCCACTAAACGGTCAATTTGTACACCGTCGGAGTGAATCGTATATAGAAGTTGACCTGGTAAACAAACCGCAAAAAGGAGAGAGAGTTCAACTAACGTAAGTTTATTTTGTTATTTTACTTTTGTTTAAAAATCCGAGAATGTCATATGATGGGTATTTGAATAAAGATCATACACGCACAAAAACACATCCAAAAGCTTATGCATTTTGCCAAAATCATTTTCGGCGTGGAAAATACCTATGTGAAAAATGTTGCATCGAGATGAAATGCAACCTGGCATTCCAATCTAAACAGTCTGGCTAGGTTTTTATATGCCAGGGATGCCAATAATATTGGGAAATAATTATTAATCATGCAGTTTTGGAAATCATGCGTTTGTGTTATCTGCGGAGGGGCCGTATTTCCAAAGAGTACTAATTGACCAGCGGAGCCAAATTTAACTAATAGAAAAATGTGTTTGAAATGTTTAAGCGTTTTTCATGAAACATATCAAACTCCAGAACTGAAATACAGTTGAATTTTCTTGATTATTAAAATACAGGGTGTCCCAAAAAAACGTAGCCGCTACAATATATGTTTAGTATTTATTTCATTTTTACAGGTAACTCAATGAAACTTAGCAGGAGTATGCTTCAAAACAATGTCCTTAGATATATATTGATTGCAATTACACACTACGACCAATATCCGAAGTAACCACCGCTATTGTAAATGGTCGCTTTCGGAGAAGCGAAAACTTTTACATGACACATTTGATGAACGTTCACTCCCCATTTTGGAATAAATTTTCCATTTTTCATCACTTTTTGTCCATTTTAAACAAATTTGTTTGAATTTCTGATAATTATCATTACTTCCTCCACTTATAACCTTTTTAAGGCAAAACAAAGTTTGAAAATGCTAAGGTATTGCATCTTGTTACTGCTTTCCATTTCCAGGAATGCAAGTTGCAGCAGATAACAGGAAATGACATACCAAATTCGTTATGACGTCACTTGCTAATGAAGCACCACCTAGCTAAATGGATGTCATATTAAGAATCAGTTATAATAGCACTACCACTGTGTAAAATATCTTGCTTATATCTGTTTCAATTGAAAAGCTATACACTTTTTGGTAGCGGCTACGTTTTTGGGACACCCTGTATATGTTACAATTCAAATAAAAAAAAAAAAAAGAAAAAAAGAAAAGAAAAATGACACGAACGTTTAAGACTCTTAAACGTTCGTGTCATTTTTCTTTTCTTTTTTTTTTTTAAATTAAGAGAAACGTTCATTTGTACTTCCCTTTGAGACTCTGCATATCTCTTTATGTTTATATCTGGAGGTGTCATATTTCATGAGGCAAGAAATTTGGTGAGAAAAAACGAGGGAAAAGATGCTTACCTTGCAGGAATTTATCTTTTACTTATTTGTGTACCATTTGACAGCTTGGTGTAAAATTTGACATATGGAAAAATATTATAGCTGATATGTACCTCCCAGGTTCGGATTGGCAAGTGCAGCTGGTACCACACTATTGGTTGGGGGGCAAGAGCCCAATAAATACAATTGCGGTAAGGAATATGAGCCGTCTCGTTAGGAAACCTTTTTCAGCGTAGCTGATCAGCATATCTTTTTTCGATACAAGAAAGTCCAATTACTTCACTTTCTATAGTGCCAGACATCTAGCATCCACTGTTTAAAAGTTACAAATTTCATCCGAAAGTGGTAAAATTGATAAATTTTCAAAATTCCGTAATTTTGTCAAAATCTGACAAAAAGTTCTCAAAAGTTAATCAGATGATATACTCCTTGGCCCCAATCAGCATACCAAATATGAAAGCACTAGCTCAAATACTTTTTGAGATATCTTGCACACAAGATTTTAAAGGTAGATAATTCAGAAAGGGGGCATAACTCAGAAAAGAAAAAAAATACGGGTCATCTTTTTTTTCATGAGGAATCCATATATGAAATTTCAAGACACTATCATCCACCGTTTAAAAGTTAAGAAAAAAGTGGTGCGGACACACGGACACACGGACACACGGACAAGCACAAAGCAATATGCCCTACCAACTTTTTCAAAGTTGGGGGCATAAAAAGACCAGAAGCCGCCTCGTGGGAAAACCAAGAATGTGGTTTCCGAACAGGTCCGACACAAACCGGCCTGTAGAAGCGCAGAAATGTGCTAGAAGCTTGAAATTTCGGATTGAAGTAGAAGAGGAATTGTACTATCCGAGTAGCGAAAACAAAGGCGCTGATCAGCTTCGCGGTTACCGCGAAGCTGATCTGCGTCTTTGTTTTCGTCTATGCAGATTGTTGGTTTTCCCACGAGGTGGCTCTTAATGCTTAAAATTGTGTTCTAAAACAGTGAACAGGCATCAAAACGCTACTGCAGTCGGCAAACACGGAATATAGTCTTTGGAATCACAGTCCTTGATTCGAAATCGTCACCCATTGCATTCGAAAACTCCGTTTGTTAATGTTTTTATCTACACCCGTCGATTGCAAAGATAGTTTTCGATTGTCAGATATCTCTGTGGAAATCAGAAATTTCCTAGGCACGCCAAAGTCTTATCGGCTTCAAAGTCTTCATTACTTGTGGAAATCCTTGAGATGGACAAAATCTCATGGTACATACCGACAACTGGAATGTAAGAATCAGGAAACATTTTAGATATATCTAATTATTTCTTGAAAATATGCTGTTTTAAGAAGACGCCTAAAGGTGTATATATATAATATATATATATATATAATACGCGGTGTGGGATCGAACCCACGACTCGAAGCGGACACTCTTACCACTTAGCTAACGGGACCGATCAACTTGATAATCCAAAAAATGTTGTTCGGCTGTGTTTAATTTGTATGATACATGTACATTAGCACTTTTTAGTACATAAACCGGCTTACTCAACTTTTCAAGAAATAATTCTATTAAATTGATAATAAATCTTACCACTCCGTTTGTTCCACATCTACACCAGTTACAACCATCATAGTATGACCCACCAGGGGCTACAGGTCGACCTCGGTGGTCACGGCATCCTGAAATTACGTAAAGGTGACATTTAAACACCAATGTTCGTATGCAGTCACTGTAGTTGCAAAAAGTTTTGTCAACAAGTTTTCAGTAATGTCCGGATGGAGCCGCCGATTCTTGGTTCTTGGTACTACAGTTTGCCCTGCTAAAGAACAACTCGGCGCTCTTAACTTGGGGATCGAACTCGGGACCTCTCGATTCGGGTTTCGACACTCAATCACTAGGCCACCGCGCTTCTCTAATTGTAAAAAGTAATCGGTGTTCTTTTTCGAAATGGGAGTCACTCTGGGAAGGCATCAGCGTATCATCGGTTTTGAGCGTTGGGAAAGACAAATGTCACATTTATTTTTATCCGGAAACAGTCATTTTACAGCTGTAATTCAAAATCGCATTTATTACACTGATATAGGCCATTCAGACAGAATAATGACTTCTGGAATCTGGGAGAGGATAATTTCAATTATCTTTAACAGGTTATCTTGCCACCCAAAACAATGAGCACCTGTGCTACTCTATCCATTTTCTGACAAGTTAAAATAATTAAAGTCTTTTCTAGTGTCTGATAACGGTGTTTTGCAGTTATCTGTGTGTTTAGGTCAAGATTTTCTCTACGAAAATCCAGTATCAGAGGTATAAGGTTTGACACATTAAAGTTCGTGAAATATATCCCCTAAATGAGACGTGCAGGGATATTTTTGCTCTAAAACATAGATTGCGGGTACACGCGAAAACCGCAACGTGTACCCAAAATCTACATAACTAAAAATTTCATTTGATTTATTTACAGCTGTATACATTTCATGGGCTTCGTTTTGGTAATGGTAAATGATAAGCTTACCTCGGGAAGGCCAGGTTGGCCAGTCTGGTCTGGGTGGACGTGGCCATGGAAATCTTCTGCCGTAATCACCTCCTAAAATAATTAAAGTAATGATAAGTGAATATGATGACATAAGATTTTTTTCGATGTTTAATGTATAGGCTGTTAGCTGTCTATAAAAACTGGGGTTTTGCTATATATCTTTAAAACAACACAAAACTAATCACTTTGAGGTATGGTGCACCTTAAATGGTTATCTTATACATAACTAATCTATATTTTTAACATTTTTTACACTTTGAGGTTAAAAAGTTTCTTTTGAAAACTGCCCATTTTTACATGGCATTTTGCCTGTAATGAACATGGGAGTAAATCTGTTTATGTAATAGCCTAGGAATATATGCTTCTTTGAATGCAATAGTTGGTTAAGTCTGTATTTAAAATGCACATGAAAAAGTACACTATTTAAAACCTAGGAACTGTCCTGTGCTCCAATGCAAGACTCGCAGCAGTATGTTTTCTTCAAAGCTGTGCGCATGGGAACAGCAAGGTCCTAATGCGACGTACGGATGCTCAGTAGAGACTGATAAGTCCAGCAAAATACAGTTTACATTTGAAACACATACCATGATGTAGGTTTTAAAATGCCACAGTTATTATGCGAACAATGCATTTATAATACCGGTTAACTGTTAATCTCTTGCCTGAGTAAAACTTATTCTTTTTTTTGTATTCTCCAGAAGAAAAAAGAAATGCCACCTAAACCTTTGCCAGAAAAATCGTATGTGATTTTGAAAAACCATAAGTATTTTGAAGCATTGACTCTGATAGTGAGGATACAGAGTCAGGAGGATCAACAGAGTCTGATGATGACACTGAAGCTTAATGAAAGTGGTTATTTCAAACTTTACTGAAAAGTTCATTTACATGGTTTCCAACTTTCACTTTGTTCAACAGTATACTATTGGATCACATTAATCTGCCTATAGAAATTTCATTGAATGGGATGTGGGCATGGGCGGTGCATATAGCTGTTACAATAATTCGAAGTACTCCCCTTCATTCTGTCTTAATTATTTGTATTAGGTTTAATAGACAAAAGCAAGAAATCAACAAGCAAAAATTCTGAAAATCAGTTTCTAGTTATGTATTGGTATAAAAATAACATTGGAAAAATAATTTTAATTGTATCACTAATAATAAGCCAGATATTCTGCAAAACATCAGTTTTTATAGACAGCTAACAGACTATACCAGCTAACAATTGTCCAGTAATGTCTAGACGGAGCCAACGTTTTCTGGATATTCACAAGTTCTATGAAAGTTTAATGCGTCTCGCTCAAGCTCCCAACTCGATGCTCCAACGGGATTCGAACCTCAACCTCTCGATCCGAAACCAACTTTATGCATATGAAAAAAAAAAAAAAAAATGATCAAAACATTGAATTGTCTTTTTTTTTGGCAGACATTTTCACCTTACATGAGCCTTGAAACCCTAGTTTAAACAAGTCGTAGTAAGATGACTGCATCTGCAACAAATCCTGCTGTTTCTTTTAACCTGAGAGAGAGAGAGAGAGAGAGAGAGAGAGAGAGAGAGAGAGAGAGAGAGAGAGAGAGAGAGAGTACTTACTTTGAGCAGCACATAGACTCAAACAGTATACAGCCAAGACGCACAAAATGACAAGTTGTTCATTGTGTGTGTGTGTGTGTGTGTGTGTGTGTGTGTGTGAGAGAGAGAGAGAGAGAGAGAGAGAGAGAGAGAGAGAGAGAGAGAGAGAGAGAGAGAGAGAGAGAGAGAACTTACTTTGAGCAGCACCTAGACTCAAACAGCATACAGCCATGACGCACAGAATGACAAGTTTGTTCATCGTGAAAATATATATGGCACGGCACGGATATAGTATAAATTTGATGTTATTGCCAACTGAGATCAAATCTGGTTCTGAGTAAGGGTGCCGTGGGTTTCTTTATTTATACGCTGTGGAACAAGGAAGCAGTTTCGTGGTGGTTGCTGTTGTCAAATCAGGTCGCTCGGTAACACCACGCAGTTGGGGGTAGTGTATTTTAAAATCTGAAATCACAACGTACAAATATCCGTATTCCGTGTCTTTATTCACAACCGTCACTTTGAAATCCAAAAAGTGTATGTGTAGTTTGTTGTGCATGCTATTGCTTGTGTGGATGCCTGTTATGTGTGAAACCATATGGATCCAAGCTTCCTTACAATGTAAAGTAAATTTGTAATCTAAATTTCGGTAACTAGTGAGACCGGTTACCGATTCGCTTCGGTCACTCGTGTGACTTAAAACAGGCTGCAGTGTGGCACTTTGGGAAGGGGACTTCTTATTATTTAGGTTTTGCAAAGTAATGAAACTGTAACTAAAAACGGGATCTATGTTTCCTAAATATCATGGTTCGATTTGGTGCTGTGACCATTCGCAAACAACTTCCTGCTGCGCAGTATGTCGCAGAATACAAGACGTTATCTGCTCATGGAAACAGGAAACGACATTTCAGATCCGCATTCCCTTTCTAGAATATTTTACTTATTTCGTAATATAGGCCACACTGCTCAAAGTAACTAATTATTTTTCTTATAATATTTTATGGAAGCTTGAAACCATGTAAAACATTTTGTGTCGAACCAGCACATAAGTACAATTGCATTGTCAATTAACTACAAACTGCATAAGGAACGAACTAATGAAGCTTCGTGGAAACCACATTATTCTTTACCCATAAAAAAAAAAATTTCTACCCCCTTAAGTGCTGGTCCGAAAATATGTTGAAATGTATCTACTAATTTGTATGAATTTTGATTAATTGAAACGTGTAGAACAATGGGGAATCACTCACTTTGGCAAATGAGAGGTTATGCGCCATAAGAACATGTAGATTTTAAGCAGATACATTTCACATACAATAAAAATACGAATCACCAAAGTATATTTATAACATGATCATGAATAACTTTAAGGGGATGCCAATTGTAAAAAACTAATACTTGTATAATTTTTACCTGTATAAAGAAAAATGACACTTTTTCCAAGGAGACTGGATATTCTTGAAACATTCTTGTACGAGTCATTTAAACATCAAATACAGAGTATTTTATGCCCCAAAACTCAGCTCTAGAGAGCTTAGCAACACGCTTATCAGCATTGTTCAACTTGCTTCCTGGTTTGATTCCGTTTTCATCTGTCTGGCATGCTGGATAAATTTTACTAAAAGCTACCATCATAAACATGATCTACAAAAGCCAGATAACAATCTTTGAAAGTTTGTCCACTCAGAGATTATTTCTTCTTGAGGAAAACATGGTATTTATCATATATGCTGAAAACCTATTACAGTAGATACAGTAAAAAGTATGATTTCTCCCAAAATATTGACTTTTTGTCCAAAATACTTTCAAAGATTGTAGTCAAGAAGTTGGCGATCATAATTATGGCAATAGCTTCTAGTAAAATTTATCCGGCATGCCAGACGGATGAAAACGGAATCAAAACAGGAAGTAACTTGAACAATAATGTTAAGCGTAATGCTGAGCTCTCTAGGGCTGAGTTTTTGGGCATAAAATAATCTGTATTCCATGTTTGAATGACTCATACAAGAATGTGTCAAGAATATCCAGCCTCCTTGGAAAAATTGTCATTTTTCTTCATACAGGTAAAAATTATACAAGTATTAGTTTTTGACAATTGGCATCCCCTTAAGTGCATCAGATTTCAAACAAAACATTTCCAAATAGCGTACATGTATTTAAATGCGGCATCAAAATGTACGAAAGCAATGGCATGTAAATGCATATTTAATTCCGTGCATTTGTTTCTGCTAAGCATGTAAATGTCATAAATGCAGTATATTTCCAAAATCAGAATATCATTGATTTACTTTTAGTTACGATTTCGATATCGCTTATGTATGCTAAATTGCAGTATTTTCTGTATTCAAGAAATACATGTACATATTGCATCTCAAATGCATAAATGTAATAATTTGTTAAAAGCAAGCTTCCAGCAGAAACATATGACAGAAACTATTTCTTAGATATAAACCTAACGAGCTTTGGAGACCGGCCAAAGTAAAGCAGAATATATATCAGAATCATATAAAATTCAAAATAATTTGACACTTGCAAAAATAGATAAAAATACAAAAATAAGATGAAATGCAAAAATAAGCATAAAATAATGTAAATTTAACCTGAAATCACAACGTACAAATATCCGTATTCCGTGTCTTTATTCACAACCGTCACTTTGAAATCCAAAAAGTGTATGTGACGATCTGATCCAGACCCGGGATTTTATTTGCTACGCGGATTTCAAGGTGAGAATCCCAAGCTTGAGAGAAACTCATGTCAAAAACAGTCTTAAAATTCCTTACCCTTTGAAAATATGATTGCCGCCCGCCAAACTGTCGGCTTCTAGTGGCTTCGAAGTGACAAACAGCTTGCGGAGTGATTTGTCTCACCTGTATTCTAGCCGGACTAATTGACTTTGTCACGACTTGTCAAAACATCAAAGAAGCGTGGCTTTGCCGAGTAGCGTATGTTGATTTTGACACTCATAAAACATGTTATTTATTTTCTTAAACTTTGAAAATTGAACAAAATCTAATATTACAAAACTAAGAATTGCATATTCTTTTTCTACAAGTTATGGCGATTATTTTGATACTAAATACGTTGACTTTATTCCGAAAAGTAGCATTTGCAACTTTTTAGACAAATTATCATGTAACTTTATATAGAGCGGGTTAGGGTATTTCCGAACAGCTAAGGCATAATTTCCGTAAAAACCGAAAACAAGACGAGTCTAGCCTTACTTTGCGTCAACTGACAGAAAATCCAATGCCGAACATTAGCGGCATATCGCGGATGGTTAAATCATTCACCCCTTCCGGTCACGTGACATTAAGTTACATGACCATCGCCGGGTATTTCCGAACGGGCCGGGTCATCCGGACGAATGCGTCGTCTAATTCCGAACAACTATATATTCTTAGAAGATAAACATGAAGATGGAGTTATAATTGAGAGGAAACGATATTTTATGTTGTAACTCAACTATTTTAATGTAAAAGACAATAATACCCAGAGATCCGTAACGCGGGTTTGTGACAGCAGTCTTTAGTGTAATGCTTAATAGTCTTAAGGAACCCATGATAACCTGGAAAATGCCGCAATTTTATTTCAGCGTTCTAATCGTTCACTAAGTCTCTCCAGAAGATTGAGATAAATTCACTTGACGATGAAACGCGAAAGATCAAGTCCCTTTCCAGGTTCCGACTCGAATTCATCAAAACGTACACACAGTTAGTGACAACGCAAGAGCCGTTCGGAATTAGCCGGCTGATCAATTTTGGACAGTGTATTTCCGAACGGTTGACGATAACAATAATTAAAGGTTATAAGTAATGGTTGTAAACTGGAATCAAGAATGCGTTTATTTCGTGAGCCGATTATGCGTAGTACGTTGGATAACAACTCTGGGCATTAGAACGTGAGCGTAAGCCCAATGACAAGTGGCCTTGTGCACTCGCACAAGGCGGTTGCGCGGTCGTTACTAACACATTTTAATTTATATTTAAAACATAGACACTGCTTGCAGCAGCAGCCGATGCAATGCAGGGGGACAGGAAGGAACTAATCAAATATCATATGCAAAGAAAAGTCTGTAGAAGCAAACGTTGAACTAAGACAAGGACTTGATAAAATCGTTCGGAAATTGCCGGCGTTCGGAAATAGACGGACCCGCTCTAAATGGAAAATCTTTATATTAAACTGCACATATGTACATTAAGCTTTGCTATTCGTTTGTCAAAGTTGTTTTCTTTTTCGAGGAAGTAAGTTTGGAAATAATAATTTAAAATTAATCATTGTAACATTTATATTTGGCTGCCAACGTAAATGCTTAAAAAGATGGATCCTGTTTCTTGTTTTGTTTATTTGTACCTGTTGTTTTTGTTTATTAATTAAGCCGCCACATGGGAAAACCAACAATGTGCATAGGCGAAAACAAAGGCCTTTGTTTTCGCTACACGGATAGTACGATTCTAGACGGAATATTTCCATCGGTATTCCGTTAGACCTCTCCATATGTCACGGGAGAGGAGCGAGGTCACGAAGTGTATCGGAGTGCAGGTTAGCCAGCTGATCTAGTACGATTCATCTACTTTATAGATCCAAAATTTCAAGCTTCTAGCCTGCTTCTGTGCTTGTACAGGTCGGTTTGTGTCAGACCTGTTCGGAACCCACATTTTTGGTTTACCCACGAGGCGGCTCAATTATTTCAGCGGATTAACAGCAAAGTAAACCATGCGTTATTTGTGCCAAGTTCGCCTGGTCCGACCTGAAGTACTCATACGAGAGGTAATCTACACCACAATTCGAATAAAGAAATAGCAAACAGTAATAGTCTGTCTTTGCTAAGAAAAGACGTCATCCAAGTTACGTTTACGGTTTTGCTTTAGCGTGGCTCAAATACGTACGTACACTGTTTTTGTCACGTTGTGAGAAAAAATGCTTCACTTATCAGCAGTATTAGCAATTAGAACAATGTCTACCTAGATCTACCCGAAAAAAAAAAATATAACTATGCCATTGTCGCGGGCTCATGTGTGCTGTTTTGTCAGTTTTATGTGCGTTTTGGTCAACACCACCCACCCACGGCAGGTTTCCTTAGCAGGGGCCACGGTCATTAAGATTTTTTTGTAGGTTATAAATCTCACACGTGCCAGTCAATGAAAGATAGTGTCATTAACCCGCTGTTAATTAATTTAAAATTACCTGTATCACTTTTTATAACCACTATTCTAAACGTCAAAAGAAATGTCAACAGGTTTCTAGAAATGCAACTATTTCAATATAAATCCATTGTCCTATATGGTTGAAAGTTCCATCCGGTAAACCAGGATGTAGTGGTGCTAATGTGCCAGTTTAAGCGGAACTAGAAAACAATACTATGTGGTTTAATGTCCCGCTTGATTTTTAGTCATGACGGGACGTGATCACCGCACAGCATGAAGGGAAGTTAACGTGTCTTGCTCAACTTACAGGCCGGATGCTACTTGGTAATGCGTAAATAGCTCAAGAAATGTTGTTTTCCGCAATGACAGAAGAGACCGTGATTCACTATGGAGCGTTTCTTTTGGCGAACAGTGTGAGAAGCTAAATTATCAGTGTCAGGGCACACCTGGGTCGACACACAAAAAAGTGTTAACCACAGACGTTAACGTAACGTCAAATGTCTAGTTAGAGCGTCATTTAGTTCGCAACAAGGGAAATCTGCTACGTTTATGCATCTTAAACGGTAGTTATGTCGTAAGAAACTGGTCAGCGATTCAGTGTGCCGGTTCGCCATTGCCTTTTGTCACTAGTAGGTACATGTATATAGAATATACAATGCGTGTGTTTGTACCATTGGTTGGTAACATTTTTACCATTGGTAAAGAAATTCGCGTAAATGGTAAAATTGGTAATGCCATTGGTATCAATGGTACAAATGTTACCAACCAATGGTACCATTGGGAGAACCCCGAACACACGCATTGTCTTTTGTATAATAACTTTACCAAAACAGTACTATATGTATATGATATATATTATATTACGATGAGGTTTATTTTCAGTGTGATTAATATTTTGCAGCTAAAACCTAAACTTATTATGATAGGAAAGAAACTCTAACCTTTTATAGTAATCGACAAAAGAAAGCCGTCATAATGTAATTTAAAACAATGGTTTCGATCATTTCAAATTTCCGTTGTAATTCTAGAGGTTTTACACACATAAAATGAGCCGCCTCATGAGAAAATCGGATTTTTACCTATGCAAAAAGTCAAAAACAAAGGCGTGGGTCAGCCGTGCAGCAACTGTACATATATAACTTGGCTTGTCCCACATGTGACTCGTGCCCCGTGCGAGGCGCGAACCCACTGTACATATAATTGAGCCATCGCATGGGAAAATAAACATTCTGCATATGCGAAAATTAAGGCGCAGATCAGCTTCGCAGTAACTGCGAAGCTGATCAGCGCCTTTGTTTTCACTACACGGATAGTACAATTGCTCTACTTTCTAAATCCAAAATTTATAGCCTCTAATCATCTTCTGTGCTTGTACAGCCCGGTTTGTGTCAGACCTGGTCGGAAACCCAAATTGTTGGTTTTCTCACGCACAGGCTTATAACAAGTTGCCAAAGTAGAACATAAATCGGTGGTCACTTCTTGAATATGAGCCTGTGCATTAGAATGCGGTTACCGCGAAGCTGATCTGCGCCTTTGTTTTCGAATTATGCAGATTGTTGGTTTTCCCATGTGGCGGCTCATATATCAATTCTGGATAAAACAGATGCTTGAAATTTAACTGGAACACCAGATTTGTGAGAAATTTAATCATATTATTATTATTTTGTAACATTAATGTTGTGAATGCCGGGTCGGGACAATCGTTACTTCCACGTCCATGAAATGGCAAAAGTATTTAGCCAGTTGCCTCCTGGTCGAGTTGTCCGTAATTCAAAGAAATTAAACACCAACAGTTGTTTCTATTGCTATTGTCGGCGAGGTTAAAGTCGCCAGGGTGGAGGATGGTCCTTGCGTGGTTGGTCCACAAACCCGGAGCGTACACCTCGACTACAAGAAAAAAAACGTGAACTGAGATTCATCATCGTTTTGGAGTAGAGTGACGTGAAATCAGTTAAAACGGGTTTGTACATCATGAGCCGCCTCGTGAGCAAACCGACAATGTGGTTTCTAAACAGGTCCGACACAAACCGAGCTGTACAAGCACCGAAGATGGCTAGAGGCTTGAAATTTTGGATAAAGAAAGAAGAGGTATTGTACTATTAGTGTATAGCGAAAACATATGCAAAATGTTGGTTTTCTCATGACGCAGCTCATATTTTGAAAATGACGTCAAGCGATCTCATCTATTATAAGGTCGAAATCCGAGCCTGGATAGGGGAATATTGTTTTGGTTGCCTATAAGTCTCTCTGTTTCGACCAAATTTAAACACGTACAAACTACCATGAGCTCCATAACAAGGACAAGTCGACTAAGTTCTGAAAACGGAGGGCAGCACGGCGAAGTGCCCTGTCAATAGTGCTGCACTGCTGACAGCACTTGCCGGGTACACAAAACGAATAGAGGAAATATGATTCAAAAGGGAGTAGGTGGTCTAGGGAGTACCACATTTGTTTCTCTATACCAAAATGTTCGTCTTTGAATTCCAGCGTTTACCACCTTGGTAAACCTTGCATAACTCCAGTATTCAAGATGGCGTCCAAGATGGCTGCCATTTCTTCAAATCTACCCTATACCAAAAATGCATCATATTTTTCATTTCCTCTATATTTTGCGAGAAAAGAAATCGAAAATACAGAAAAAGCCCTTACCAGTCCATTTACTTCACAAATACAAGTGTTACAACCATCATTGCTGTATCTCTGACCAGGGGCTACTCGCCGACCTCGGTAGTCAAGACAGTATCCTGAAGTATTAAGACATTTGCACGAAAGTCTTGTAGAATGCTTTTGGTGCAAATCGATTTGGTTGGCAAATTCAAACTAGTATAGTTGTAATACGAAGCAATGAAAAAATGCATTAAAGAACTTGCAGAGGCTGTGGATTCCAAAGTGGGCGTCTGTATAGATACGGAAAATGCCTACTATTCTAGCTCCATCCTACAATAGCAGGCGTGGCAACAAAACAGTACATGCAATAACTTCAGACAAGTAGCTTATAAACGCCACCATCATCGATAATAATAATAATAATAATAATAATAATAATAATAATAATAATAATAATAACAATAATAATACACGCAACGAACCTGTGCGTGGGGGTTGTGTTGACGGTCCGCAAGCTATGAGCGTACACCTTGACTGAAATAAAGAAAACAACCAAAAATTTTAACTGTTTTAAAATCTATGCAAATCATCGAAGTTAACATTTTGATTAAGAAATAAATTGCTTATATCATAAATTGGAAAAAAATCTGTCTCCTCTCTTTTCAGACCTCTGATGTCAATTTGCACCAAAATGTTTATCCACAGGACATTGACGTGTAGAAGCCAAATAAATAGCCACAATCAGCAATTCAGAAAAAGGTGTTTTAGGGCGCTTTGGACCGTTTATTTTGCTTGTAGACCTTAAACACCCTGTATACCGTTGATGCAACTGAATATGTTACGGCACAGATTGATGCAACATTTCACGAGGGTAGGGGGAAATGGAGAGCGATACGTTGACGATCATGTCAGTTTTATAGGCATTAATGTGAGGATGCCTGGGTCATGACTTTGTGGGAAAACAAAGTAAGGATGCTTTCAGTTTTTGCCATATGTAGTTTGTAACAAAAGCTTACCTTGTGTCAGAAATTATACATTTCATTGCAGGAATATGCCACCAGAAACACGAAAATTGATTACGTTTGCTAATTATTCGAATCCTTCATCATCGTTTGTAAATATCAAAGTTTCGTTATATACCGGAATCATTCCTTGTTTCATACCACCAAAAGACAATCCTGAACTCAAGCAAACTTTTGCACAATATGGTGTTAACACACCTAGGTTGGATTGTTTGGGAAGCAAGTTACGTCAGAGAGTTCATTGCCTTGATGCAACGTACGTCTAATGTGTTCTTTTTAAAAATGATGCTATCTACGGCGGATCTTTGGGCCAAAAATGATATTTCTTACGGCGGACACTTTTGCAAAATGAAAATCCTGTGACCGTTAAAGCTTGAGTTAGCGTGGCTAAGTGATTTTTGCATATTTATTTCTGGCAGTGTTTCTTGTATACGTCTTCCACTAGCTTCCAAAACGTTTTGTTTCGTTTTGCAATGACTTCAAACGTCCCAATTAACATTTTAGTCATGTCGGACAGCGCAAACGCGTCCTAGTTGTTTATCGGCACTGTCGGGACTTAAGTGTTTCTTCTCAAGCAAACTACGCGGTGTAGGTAGGTATCAAATCCAGAACCTCTCGTAGTGCCCTATTCTACCATTACGCCATCGCGCACCCCACTTCCCAAAAACGAACATATAAGATTTTCCATCAAATGGTTGTCTGTTAGCCCTTATAAGTCTTATAATTCAGCATGACTGTTTTCATCAGAAATGTTGACAATTTTAAGCTTGAAACGGTTAACACACATACGAAGACACTCGACAAATGTGACGTATTGGTTGTGTGCAATGATACATGTGTGTCACTGTCGGCATCAGATGATCTGGACAACCGGGCGTTGTGTGTGTGTGTGTGTGTGTGTGTGTGTGTGTGTGTGTGTGTGTGTGTGTGAGTGTGTGTGTGTGTTCTCGCTTGTCAAAACTGTCTGTTTCCATGCAGTAGGGTTGTGTATCTTAGTGTTGTTTCGTGTTTAATTCTTATAGTAAGTTTAAGCAGCTAAATCTTGCTGAAAAGGCACGTTCTAAATTTCGTACCAGATCCCCAGGTGTCAGGAGAGGGAGTGTACGTGAGGGTCCCATGCACAGGTCCAGAAATATATTTCACTCGGTACTCATTAAAATTTCTCGTTGCGCATTTTTTTCTTGAAAGCACAGGTAATGTACGCCTGAAATAGGTTTACGTATTTTGTGCTTACCCATAGTGAACTAGCGCACAATGTAAAGTCTACAGAAGGTCCTTCCAGGTGGACTCCCTGCACCTGAAAGTAATGGGTTGACTCCCCCGGCCATTGCTTACCCCGTGTCCCTAAAAAAGTATTTTGCACTTGCTCAAAACTCCCCACCCTACCTATAAGGTGCTTGCTCTGTAACCCCTCACAAATTATCACGAATGCACTATCTAGCTCATGAACTAGCCGTTACCTCCCCCCACCCCCCTTTCCCCAAACGCCTGGTAGGGACTCAACTATGTTTGATGCAAATCAAAAGCAAGGTTAAAAAACATTCACATTGTGCAATAAATCGCCCATAAAACAACGAGCAAGAATATCAGGAGCTATACTTGCTGCATTATGGAGAATATGTATAGGGTTATACACTTTTCACCATATAATTTGCATACACATGCAGATTAATTTAAAAAATCAAATATTTGTATCCAAATTGATACTAAAGCTGTCAATTCACAGCACAAAATGTTAAAAAAAATTAAACATCAAAGTTTCCGTCGTAAGAAAAATCATTTTTTGGCCTAAAGATCCGCCGTAGTTAGCATCATTTTTCGAAAACACCTCTTATACGTAGGTAGTATCTAGGCAATGAACTCGTTGACGTACGTTGCTATCCAAACGATCAAACCTAGGTGTGTTAACACCATATTGTGCAAAAGTCAGCTCGAATACATGATTGTTGTTTGGTGGTATAAAACAAGGAATGATTCCGGTTTATATTGAAACTTTGATAATGACAAACGGTGATGAAGGATTTGAGCAATTAGCAAACATAATCAATTTTCGTGTATCTGATGGCATACTTCTTCAATGGAATTTATAATTTCTGTCTCAAGGTAAGGTTTTTTAACAAACTACTTATGCGTTATGGCAAAAACGGAAGGTATCCTTACTTTGTTTTCCCACAAAGGCACGGCCCAGACATCCTAACATTAATTCCTGTAAAACTGAATTAATGGTCAACTTAACGTTCTCAGTTTGAAATGTTGCATCAATCTGTGCCGTAACAAATTTGGTTGCATCAACGGTATACAGGGTGTTAAATGTCAATGTCCTGTGGTTTATCCTAGTCTGTATACATTTCGTGTACTCGTATATCATTGCGAAAACTTGCCCATGTAATAATTCAGTTTCATGTCCCTTTCAAGATTATTTCAGCTCATATGAGACGGGCCAATCAGTAGGTGGGCGAAAACGGGAGAACCCCGAGAAAAAAAAAAACACCTGGAACACCCGCAAGCAGAACTTGGCTTGTCTCACATGTGGCCAGTGCGGAGCTCGAACCCACTCCAGTCACAGCGGTGAGATGATAGAGTGATTAGGAAACAGCGCTCTTAACCGCTCGGCCACGGAGGTCGCTATATACAGAGATGTTTGTCGCTGAAAAATTTGAAATTTGATATGATAATGACAAAATAGCAAAGAAGTCTGTTTAAGGAATATATGTGTGACAAGAGACACAGGACTGATGCAAGAGAATTTTATTTCAACAAACGTATCAGAAAAGATTACGAGTAAGACCAATGGTCCTGCAAACGCTCACCACCCTAAGTCAACCTTGGACAGAGCTTACAAATAATCTTCTATCCATTTTCCAATTTCTGCAATGTTTCCCCGTGAAATGGCATTTTATTATTTTACCCCAATTGAATGAATAGGTTACATAAGTTGACATTGCCTTAAAATACTTATCATCCCAATGTCATGTTGATACAAACTTTGTAGAGCACCATTCATTATGCTTCATGCCAAGTTTCAAATTCATAGGCCTTCTGCCGATGCCTTCTGTCTTTGAAGAAGAATTTTGCTATGTACATGTATTGCCCTGGCAGCCAACCTGATCATGTGACATGGATCATTTATATGAACATTCATTTTCTATTTGCAAGAACAAGAAGGCTACATATGAAATTTGGTTCTGAATGGCCAAGTGGTTTCAGAGGGGAAAATGTTTAAAGTACAGATGACCATTAATACATGGATTTTGCCGCGGAGCAGGGGCAGACAATCCCTTTGGGTCAAATTATTTTCACAAACAATATGTCCATTTTCATATTCCCAGCAAGTTTTGCCCATTTAATGAAATTTATCAATTTTCTCCATTCAAACGCATAGGCAACTTAAGTTGACCTTGCTGTGAAATAGGTCACTGTCATCCCAAGGTCACGATCTATATAACTTGTAGAGCTTGAGTCCCTGGTGTTACATGCCAAGTTTCTGCAAGATCTTAGAATGCATTTTGGTTCTGGAGAAGAAGATCTTCTAAAGGTTTTGGCTATTTATAGCCCTGGCGGCCATCTTCGTCATGAGACCTGGACTATTTATATAAACTTTTTGTTTCCCATTCCTGTATTTATGGATGCGCCACATGAACTTTGGCTTTGATTGGCCAATAAGTTTAAGAGTAGATGTTGAACATTGTGGACGCCAACGACGCCGGAGCTTCCCATCCTAAAAGCTCACCTATGAGCCTTTGGCTCATGTGAGCTTAAACGAAAATACAGTAAAAAGAATATCGGGGTTCTTACCAGTCCATTTACTTCACAAATACAAGTGTTACAACCATCATTGCTGTATCTCTGACCAGGGGCCACGCGCCGACCTCGGTAGTCAAGACAGTATCCTGAAATGACTGGGGATGTAATATAACGAACAGAAACTCGAGCAGCTTACACTTACATGTATGTGTATGTGTACACGCCGGAGAGTCAAAGAACACTTAGCCTGGAAGTGTCCCCATTGTGGGATGATAGACAAACAAAACTGAGTTGAGACGACACAGAACCCGTCTGCTTTAAATGGAATTTGATCGAATTATGAAATAGTTCTAAAATAAAATCACTCTTGTTTAATATTTAAATGAAAGTGGACTCCCAAAAATGATAATAATGGGCAATGGACATTTTTCATAAACGAGTCATCTCATGAGAAAACCAACAAACTGCATATGCAAAACCAAAGGCGCAGATCAGCTTCGCCAGTAACTGCGAAGCTCAGCGCCTTTGTTTTCGCTACACGGATAGTACAATTCCTCAACTTTCTAAATCCAAAATTTGCATCCTCTAGCCAATTTCTGTGGCTGAACAACCTGGTTTGTGTCGGACCTGGTCCAAAACCACGTTGTTGGTTTTCCCACGAGGCAGCTCAAATGTAAACTGTAACTTACTCCGGCGTGGCCGGGGACGCCACATTGGTCTTCTGGGCGGCCACGGATATCTCCAGTTATAGTCCCATCCTGTACAAAATAAGATCATCGTCATCATCATCATCATCATCATCATCATCATCATCATCATCATCATCATCATCATCAGCAGCAGCAGCAGCAGCAGCAGCAGCAGCATCTAGTCTTAATATTATATATGAACAGTGTTTATTCAATCATTTGGAAGGATTGAGTCAAAAGAGAGAGGTGGATCATTTCTGGAGGTTGGGCAATTGGACGATTCGGTTCAAGTTAATCGCTTTAAACGCATTTGCGTCAAAGTAAATGAACTTGCTTCGGTAAGGTCTACTTTGTCTTCCTGCTGGTGGCCATAGATTCTCATAGTCCCTTCCTACAACAAAAACATTTATTTTCAATTATATAATTGCAAATGTTCTAAAATGTACCCTTTCTGTATAAGCACCACGCAATTCCCGTTCCGAAGAATTTCTTAATTGAAAATATTCAAGGACGGTCCTTTCCGGTATATTTTAGTTGTTTTTTTTGAGTAAGATCTTTGCGTCCACGGTCAATACATTAGGCTGGTTACCAGTACAGAGAGAGAGAGATAGAGAGAGAGAGAGAGAGAGAGAGAGAGAGAGAGAGAGAGAGAGAGAGAGAGAGAGAGAGAGAGAGAGCGTACGTGCTTCCTGAGCTTTGACTATGCTACAAAATATTACCAAAATACACAGAACTGAAAGTTTGTTCATTATAGAATCGCGTCTATCTTATTAATAATATCAAATTAATTATGATTAAATATGCAGTGCCGATGATTTATATTATTCTTGTTAAACGAACACGGGTTGTAATGTGTTTTATCTTTTGAGCTCTTTTTTATATTTGAGCCGCCTCATGGGAAAACCAACAATCTGCAGAGGCGAAAACAAAGACGCAGATCAGCTTCGCGGTAATCGCGAAGCTGATCAGCGCCTTTGTTTTCGCTACTCGGATAGTACATTTCCTCTTCTACTTAAATCCGAAATTTCAAGCTTCTAGGTGTCTTCTGTGACTGTACAGGTCGGTTTGTGTCGGACCTGTGTGAAAACCACATTGTTGGTTTTCCCACGAGACGGCTCATTTGTTTCGTCATTGTTTTCATTTTGTTTTGTTTTATTCAGATTCACTCTGATTATTTTGCTATAGATGTAACCGTAGTGGGTGGGGTTGTCGCTCAGACCGACGCACGACCAGAACAGTATATAAATAAGGGTTATGCTGATGTCCAAGTGACGTGATGGACTGACGGATGGACAACCAGGGGAACTGTAGGCTACTAACGTTAGCGTTCTCGCGGCGAATTGCGAGTTTTCTCTGAAATCAGTTTTCCTGTCGTATAACGTTTCCGGATACCTACAATTCACCTCATGCAATACACTGCACTTTGTTACAAATATTATGATTTATGACCAAATATTATTTTGATCACATAACCAAAGTTGGTTTCTTACCCTGACAAGGAAATAGATCTAAAACTACTTCATCGCATTGTTGGATGGTGTGGTTAGAAATAACACATGTAGCGGTCGACTTACAGACTGTACAGTGCGCGCATTGTTTATTGTCGCCTCCTCGTGACCGACTGAATCCCGTGACTGTTTAGTTAACGGAACACGGAACCAATGTGACCTTTGCCACGACATGTTTTCACAATTGGATTATACTTCAAATTTGTTGACATTATTCGTTATTTATGTTTCTAGATGCAGGCCGCTTCGTTCGTTTCATGTTTTACGTCCTACTCAACAGCTAAAGTTGTATGGAGATGGAACCTCCATGTATCATTCGAATGACTTTGGGATGTTTGGGATCGAATCCGTCACCGGACCCCTGGCTTTACCAGGCGGGTGGCTTAACAACCAAACCACAAAGGATTCTTCGCATCAGGTAAACATGTCAATGAAATAAGTCAAGTACCCCCTTAAACCCCACTTGTATACCTGCTTTTCTATTTTTGATCCAAAACATAGATTGTGTGTGCTCGTTAGAACAGCGAGGCGGTTCTAACGTGTACCCACAATCAATGTTTTGAACAAACATATTAAAACTATCATTTTTTTCATTGCTGAAACATTTCATCTTTGAGAACTTGAAAAACTTTCTGTATACTACAGGGACATGTTTTCGTAATGGTACAATTGTCTATAAACGTCAAGCCGAAATATTTTTTCTCGAAGTGACTATGATTATTTAAATTTTACACATGTTCTTGTCAGTCATGTAAGGTGAATGATTTGAAAATTAATAACGAATTTACTCACAAGCGCGAATAAACAGCGCCAAACGCTAACGTCAGTGCTTACACATACCTGTGCATTTCTTTCTTTCATTTTCCGGCGTTCAATCATCATCATTGATCATTGTCTTTAATATTCTGACACATTTTCTGACACATTTTTCCGGGGTCATTGTTAATTTTGGCGTTAATGATAATGATGATGATGATGATGATAATGATGATGATGATGATGATGATGATGATGATGATGATGATGATGATGATGATGATGATGATGATAATAATTATAATAATAAATTCGACTGTCGGAAAGAAACGCACTTAGATAAAGTTATATACCTCATCTCTGGTATGAATTATTCCAATAAACCAAAATCTCTGCTTTGAGTAACGGAAGAAATCTACATTAATGCATTTTAAATATAACAACCACTCTGTCTGGTGTTGGTGTGGGTTCGAGCCCCAACATGTTTTTTTTTTTTTTGGGGGGGGGGGGGGCTGTTTCGCTCCACCTACTGATTGGTCCTTCTCATATGAGCTGATCTCATGAGCTGAAATAATCTTGAAACTCCTTTTAAACCGAATAAAATACTTTTCAGTTCCAGGGTTTGTCTGTTTCGAACCACGTGCTGGTTTCAAGTTATCGTTTTATCAGTGAGTTTTATCACTCAGTTACACTCTTTCGGTACCTCGCTCTACTTCCTTGTATAGAGGTATTACGGAACAGTTCAACACCGAGCGGAACATCCGTAACTTACGCGTAATGGGGCCGGGGTCGGATTTTTAATTACGGGTACACATTTGTTAAATGATCTACAATCTTGGATTATTGTATTAGAGACAGTAAGAACTTAAGTCCATATTCAAATAATTCAAATATGGAGATGCAGATTCGCGTGTACAATGGCTGCTTTTGCGCATTCAATATGAGCCTTTGCATGAGAAATCCAACAATTTGGGTTCCGACCAGGTCCGACACAAACCGGGCTGTACAGGCACAGAAGATGGTTAGAGGCTGGACATTTTGGTTTTAGAAAGTAGAGGTACTATCCATGTAGCGAAAACAAAGGCGCTGATCAGCTTCACAGTTACTGCGAAGCTGATCTGCGCCTTTGTTTTCGCCTATGCAGATTGTTGGTTTTCCCATGCTGCGGCAGATATGTTCGTAACCAAATGGGAACTTCATAATATTTTCATGATATTCTGTCTGCCTCTCTGTTGTGCTCGTTGCCTTGTTTTTGGATGGCTAACTTGTTGGGAAATAGCTTGTCATCTTCCTTTTCATGCGTGTTATGGATTTTTTTTTCTTTTGGTGTTTTGTGCTTTCCTTTCTTTTCAACCTGATCCCAGTTGTTCAAAACTTCGTTAGCTTTACCCTCCCAAGACAGGGGTTGAAAAAATAATGAATAATTATTTACAACGAAAGATTCATTCTCACACTGACAGTTAACTTAAAACGTCAACTCATTTTAAAAGTAAATGCCGACTACATAAGCAAATACACTACATTAATGTGAGAATCCTCTGCAATGCAATGGATTCTCGCATTTTTCAACAAAAAATAACTATATATATTTGTAATTTTGCCATTGGTACGGTATAGTTAATTTTGAACAACTGGCCACAGGTGTCTATTTGGGATTTTAAAGTTATTTACAACGATTCTTGATCTCTATATTCTAACGTTTCAGACTCATATAACATATTTGACGAATGGATTTTCCCATTATTATCATTTGGGTGAGTCCACTTTCATTTTTAGGGGCATCAGGAGTGATTTTCAATTTTTAAATAAATTTTTGATGAAAATCCTCTTAGCAAACAGAATAGCCCCAGATGGGACGCCGCGTTCTTCGGCGTCACATATGGGGCTATTCTGTTTGCCTATGTCCCATAAAAGGGACGCCAGGCATAAATGAGTAAACATCTCGTTGAAGCCATTTTATAATTTGTACATTACATAAAGCCTTAAAGGATACACATTTGATGAAATAAAGTCCAAAGAGTATTGCCAATATCTGGTCTTATCTTTATCTTTATAGAATGGCTTTTCTGGTGAGCTGTACTATAGATATTTGATCGGTCAGTCTGATCTATATCGATTATGCAATATTATGTCACCTTATCGATATATCGATATGTAATTAATTGACCTTAGCGTTGTTTAGACTTGTTTGTGTATTGCTGACCCGTATTGTATTGATTGCTATCAGGACCAGACCTGTGAACGCTATTCCTTTATTCTCGCCTCAGACTTGCAGAACACCGCAAGGCATGGCTCTGTGATGTTATGGACGCTATTTTCTACATAACAAAATTGAAACACGACAGTGCAAATTCTAGCAGGTATGTGGGTTTTCTTTATCATATTTGTTCTTTTAGTTTAAATAATAATAATAATAATAATAATAATAATAATAATAATAATAATAATAATAATAAATTAATAATAATAATGATTATTATTATCATTACTATTGTTATTGTTTGCGCCTGCGACAAGGCTAAGTTTACTATAGACCAGTTAATGTAGTTTCTACTGTGCGAATTTGTGTATATAATTTAGTCTTTTGATTTGTTTTCTCTCAAAAAATCGCACTATTTTTCCAGTCGTTTAATGTTTGCGTGGACGCAGATGACAGGGACCGAATTCCATTGAGTTCAAATTGTTCCGAACGCACATGATGTTGCGTTTCCGTATCGTGATTATAAGAATCTTATATGGGGTTCTGTTCCAACCCTAGGGATGACCGTGCTGAGCTGAACCGAGGCTCCGCCGAGATTCCGATCAGCACGGTCATCCCGAGGGTTGGAAACTTCCATCTAGAAAAGAACACCATATTAGATTCTTTTTCTTGCACAACAACCCCCCAAATCTGGTTTATTTCAAGGTTTTGCGTAATTTTTTGGCGCACTTAGCCTGGGTGAGAACACCTGGGTGAGATGCAATTTTATCACCCAGGCAAAAAGGTATACGGACAAAACACCCCACGGACATAACCCCCCACATCCATTTTGTTATAGGTGGACGAAAACCACCACATGTTTTTTTGAAGGCTGACAAAACACCCCACGCCCAATAGTATAACGTGGACAAAACACCCCATGCAGATTTCAAAATTAGGACAAAACCCCCCTCATGTTTTTCTTAGTTCCCCATATGACATGACTGAAAATTGATGGCTGTAAAATTTAGGCGTAACCAAATCTTATGTTTTCTTTATCCAAGATAATATGAATCATATACATGTAACATGACTAAAAATTGATGACTTGGACAAGAAACCATTTGATTTCAATAAGAATATTTCAATAAGAATGTCTTATGTTTTAGCTCCCCATATAACATAACAAAATTGATGACTTGGACATGAAACCATGGCCAAATTTTATTATTTCTTTACATTAGTTAATGAAAGCTGCATATGAACTTAATTAAGATTTAAACTTTTTAATGAACAGATCTGGTTGTGTTAATGTGTATATGGGCTGTTACAAAAATAATATCACAACATATTTCAAATCATTTTAATCAGACAAACAAGCAATTAACAATTTGACTTCAATTGAAAAACAACCATTTTAGCGCAGACAGATTATAAAGGTGTTTGAGTTAATTGTTAAAATTAATTAAATGATTAAAAAATTCAATTACCTTAATAGCACTCAATTAGCACATTATGTACAAACACAATCAGTATACATGCGTTTGCTTTAATAAGTGATAATTGGAATGGCATCAAAGAAAATATCCATTCATCTACATAGAATTGAAAGAAGGAAAAAGAAGTGATATTAATACCAGAAAATGCATGTTGTTTGCATTAGGATGCTTCTGTCTGCTTCCATCTGCTTATCTACACTGCAAAAACATGAGGGGGGTTTTGTCCTAATTTTAAAATCTGCATGGGGTGTTTTGTCCACGTTATACTTTTGGGCGTGGGGTGTTTTGTCAGCCTTCAAAAAAACATGTGGTGGTTTTCGTCCACCTATAACAAAATGGATGTGGGGTGTTTTGTCCGTGGGGTGTTTTGTCCTACACTCAGGCAAAAAGTGTGGCAATTTCTGTCTGGTGTGCAAGAAATTATGCTTCTCGTCTGGTCTGCACAGATTAGCCCATGTTTATGCTCTTATATTTGGCAAGTGGACAGTGGGCAATGTTTTTGCTTTTGTGGTACAATGTCAGGTTTGTCCCCACCAAAACGAAAACTGATATACCTACGGCTCAAGACCTTAAATGAACCTTATAAGATAACTTCGGTTCAAGGAAAGGTTTCGAACCAGTACAGTTCAAGGCCTAGGGCCGAATCACTGTAGTGATGGGTGTCATTGCATAAGTATGTTTATTTGATTTACTGACTGTTATCTTTCATACCAAGTAAACTAGTCCAAATAAGTTGCGCCCAGCTGAAGTTTTCAGATTTTAATAAGAAGAGACACTTTTAAAAGTTCTAAGCGTATGTGCATATATTATATCTAGTAGGAATTATGTAAAGTATACCCACAAAATGAGACACAAGTTTGTACAAGCAAAATAATATCAGTGGGTACGTAAAACTCATAGATCTGCACTACAATCATTAGTGAACTTTACTATACTTGTAATGGTCACTTGAATTGTGTATTGGTCAGCTGTCCGTAATTGACAGATCACATGATCATGGCCGTAATGTTACGTCATCCATTAATTGTAAACATCACTTTCCGCATACCTCAAAACAAAGTGGAAATACGTGGCATTAATGGACTTGTTCAACATTTATAAGGTATATTATTTTCATATTTTGCATTACGATGATCATGAACAATTATTAAAGGAGCCTCATGACCCACGGTCTTGGCACCTGTTCGAGGAAAACGCCATACTGACCTGTATCACTTAATCATAGGCAGCCAAGTAATCAATAGAACTGTGCAGCGTAAATCAGAAAAACTACAATAATTTTTAAATTCTTCCCAAGGTCTATCACGTGAGCGCTACGACAGTTGGCAGCTTCGGGTTTAGCTTCGCTCTTCCTAGCCCCCTCCCCGTTCACGGTTGCATCAATGCTGAAAGGCCATGCAACGTACGTCATCTAAATCTTAATATTTTCTGAGTTGGTCAATATCTTTTTCAAACGCTGATGAAGTCCTCGTTGGCTGAGACACTTCTGTGGCTTTCATTCAATGAATGTTTCTCCACTCCGTCATCTAAGTGTAGTATTATACATGTACCCCAGTCCTGGTATAGGGGCACAGTCTGTCCCCAAGGACCGACAGAAGGCAAACGTGCCTCCGATTTCCTGTTTACGATCATTAAAAGGTTCTGCGCTTTACTGCAGAGCATATAAAACGAATGTCATGTTCACTCGGGTCCAAGTAGTTGAAAAAGTATTTCCTAGGGCCCAGAATTATGCTTCCTTAAGTTAAGGCCCACACATTTTGACTCGATATTTACCGCTAAAATCAATAACTGCATTTACGAAAATATACAAATGTGCAAGGTAAAATGTCATTTACATAATAAAATTTCAGTATCTTTTAGGTGCAACTTTTTGGAGCGGCTGAAATTAGCTACCTTAACTAAGGTCTTCCTTAACGTTAAGGGAGGATTGTAATTCTTGGCCCAGGCACTTGTATTTAATGGTACTGCAGGAAGTCAGTGAGCTTGTATTGCCAATCTTAAGGGCTCTGTTTTGGGAAGAAAGATAATCTTGGTTGGCAGTTCTGTTCTCTCTATGCACCAGTATTAAAGACTCACAAAAGTGGAAAGACGGATAATTTACGAAATATGGTTACATAAACTAGAAGGCTTATTTTACTGTGTTCAGAACTGGACATTTTTTTCGAGACTTATGTATAGATCTGTGGGTTAAGGAATTATGTAAATAAATCAGTAGTTAGCTATAAAATATAGACTAGGCACAACGGTTTTGTTTTCTACTGTAACCCAACGGCCATTGTTTACAGCAAGGCAGATAAACAATAATCACAGCTCTTGACAAACCTGTGCGGTAATACTACACTAAGCCGGTAGAGGCACACATGTGATGACATGTCTTATAGGAAGTCTAAATTTGATATTCGTACACCGAACGCCATCAGCCATCGGTCATCAAGATTCCTCGTATGTAAGACATAATCATAATGATTCATTCTGAAGTAGGAAACGAATGGTGCAGATCCATTGGCGTGCATTTCCATTGGAACGTTCAATGGAAGCGGTGAAAAAATATCCTTATACTAAAGGATTTAGGTTTTACATAAATGTTTATCATGGACATCAAATATTTTTATCTGAAATGTTTCATGATGTTACATGTAAGGACGATAACCTTAAACTCTTTACCGTAATCGGATTACCCTAAGACAGCTGTTGAGTTCCGATGCGTTGTTAAATGTGAGCCTTCGCATGAGAAAACAAACGATCTGGGTTCTGTCGAGGTCCGACACAAATCAGCATGTACAGTCACAGAAGCAGACTAGAGGCTTGAAATTTTGGATTTAGAACGTAAATGAATTCTCTACTATCCGTGCACAGCGAAAACAAAGGCGATGATCAGCTTCGCAGTTACTGCGAAGCTGATCTGCGCCTTTGTTTTCGCATGTAAAATGTTTGTTTTCTCGTGATGAGGCGCAAATGTACGTTATCAAAACAGAAACAAAAGATGGTGACAAGGCATTGTTGTCCCCTTATTGTTCTGATTTCTAAACAATAATTGTTTATCCCTAACTCGTTTTGGAATCAAAAGTAGTTGCCATGTTCCAAATTTTGATTTCCTGATTTTCTCATATACCACGGTACCTGCGTGTGTTCTGAGATTTTGATTCATAATAAAGTTTTGTTCTTGTTCTTGGTAATATTCAGTATCATTAAACATTTTTCAAATAAAGCTTGTCCAAACCCCACGATATATACAAGACGTATCTAGCTTACTGAGGGGCGGGTCCGGGAATTTTGGATGGGAGCGGTGGTTCGAATCCACCTAAGGGGGCTCCGATTTTGACATTTTACATGTTCATAGATTTGCCCACGACACTACTTAGGATAATTTGGTCCAAGAGGTGGTGGAGTGGAGTTCAACTAGGTTCAAGCGAATCCCCTCTAAATCCAGCACAGAGACTTCATCATGTCACGGTTTCGACTGGTTCTAATCGTATCTGTGGCGCCGATCATTGTGACCGTGAACAAGTTACATTTCCACAACTTCTGGAGTACCTGTAATGGTCAGAACAGAATAGGCTCATACGAGGTGACCATGCGTCATAAAGTGAGGCGCATAATTTTATAACACCTGCATATATTTTTTTCAGGGACAACAGTATTGTAGCTAACACAGATAACGACAGCATCACCAGCGAATTTTCTGACTTGGGAAACGAACTCTCAGTTTTTATCGATTCCGAAGCTGAATCAGTGGGTAGCAACGATTCGTTTAGTAGTGGGAAAGACACGGCTATGATGGGCGTTCTGAATCAGGTAGCGCAGCTTGCCAGCCCGAAGAAGGCGTCACCGGTGCTAGATGTAGTTAAATCTAAACAGGTAAAAATCTAAACAGGCAAAAATCTAAACAGGTAAAAATCTACATCAGGAAAACATGTCCGTGTAATGTTAACCCCCTTAACATCCCACTTTTATATAGCAAAACTGAGGTACGCAGGGGTATACCTATTTTCTTATTTTTGCTCTAAAACATAGATTGTGGGTACTCTTTAGAACCACCTCGCCAAAAATATTTTAAAACAATCTTCTGAAACAACGTCAGAAATACACTACAACGTTTAACCTAATTTAACAGCAGCTCACAACAATATCTCGAAGCCACCAACTACGAGAATTTTTATACGAAAAAAAAACAAAAAAAAAAACAAAAAAACAACAACAACAACAACAACAACAACACAACACAACAACAACACAACACAACAACAACAACAACAACAACAACACCCTGGCACTTAACAAAATGTATTAAAATTTCAAGTCCCCCATCAATAAAACAAGTGATCACGGTGAAAATTGTGTTTTTCTTTTTTTTTTTTCAGGACTATGAGGAAATGCGACTGGAGTCTAGTACTTGGATAAGCACCACTATCTCTGGGGTGTATCACGAACTGGCAAGAATCGAGGGATTCAAATTGCTACTGGCTTACATGCAGGGACAAAACGAATATGGTAATCCAATTTGTAAACTTATAGAGGAGCCGCGTCATAAGAAAACCGGATTTTTGCCTATGCGAAAACAAAGGCGCAGATCAGCTGTGCAGTAACTGCACAGCTGATCAGCGCCTTTGTTTTCACTGCACGGATAGTACAACCCCTCTTCTTCCTAAGTCTGAAATTTCAAACTTCTAGCCTTCTTCTGTAGCTGTACAGGCCGGTTGATGTCAGACCTGGTTGGAAACCTCGAAAACTCGTTTTCTCGCGTCGCGGCTCTTTAAAAAAGAAACTGGTCCCGATATGGTAAAGCCGCATTAGTCTCGGGAAGTATAGCAATTGTCCTGCCAAGTGTCCGAGGCTGGGTCCTCTAAGTAGACTTTGTTCTCTGGTGAGACTGTTATCTGCACATCCTGTACTTCAAGTCAAACTGGTTGTGTGGATAATCAAGATGGGGGGGGGTGAGAGAGAGAGAGAGAGAGAGAGAGAGAGAGAGAGAGAGAGAGAGAGAGAGAGAGAGAGAGAGAGAGAGAGAGAGAGAGAGAGAACTGAGTGTTGTTTATTGACTTAGTCTGCAATTATAAGAATAGTAGGCCTTACATCCACGAACCCTCTGAATATGCAGAAACTTTGTATTTTTCAATTATAAAATATTCAGTAGGCTTTAAATATGCAACGGCAGTTGAGACGCGTCATGAGAAAACCGGATATTTTGCTTATGCGAAAACAAAGTCGCAGATCAGCTTCACAGTAACTGCGAAGCTGATCAGCGCCTTTGTTTTCGCTACATGCACGGATAGTACAATTTCTCTTCTTCTTAAATCCGAAATTTCAAGCTTCTAGCCTGCTTCTTTGACTGTACAGGTCGGTTTGTGTCGGACCTGGTAGAAACTCCAAATTGTTGGTTTTCTCATACACAGGCTCATTTTTGTTTCCCACAGGGATCCACCTGAAGATGACGCCACCGATTCTCACCCGAGTGACCTCCTCTCAGGGTAGGGGCTTTGAGAGCACCTTCACCGTTTCGATCTGTGTCATAACTGAGGACAACAAGCGTCTACCTGAACCTACAAATCATCTAGTCTACATAGAACAATTTCCCGCCATGCACGTGTTCGTCAAAAAGGTTGAGGGATTGATAAGCGAAGAGAAATGGCTCTGGGAGGCAAGGAAACTCGCAGAAATTTTGCAGCAGAAAGAACATATCCGGACTGATGTATATTTCACGGCGGCGTATGAGAACCCGCTGCAACTCATGTGTCAAGAAAACGAGGTGTGGCTTGTCAAGTACGAAAACGAAGGAGCGATCGTTCCGTTGAGAAAGGACAACACGATAAATGTGGGCGATCAAAGACTTCCAGTGCCTCCATTAGTGGTAAAGATTATTGAATACATCATAGCGTGCTTTATGTTTCTACTTGCTTGCATTAATGCTATTCTAAACATTGGTTCGTTCATAAGGAAAAATGCTGATCTGGTTAAAACTGCAGTGAAATCAACAGTAAATGCGGTTGTAAAGAGAAACTCAATCCTCAACTTCACTGTGCGAACATCTCTGTGGTATTATAATAAATGTCTAGATGTAATTCAGTGGTTGGGCAAGACGCAGAAGTAGAGAATTGCATATGGAGAATTTCCTTACGATGTTGAAAATATGCCATGTTTTCATTATTTATTTATTTATGCCGCTTGGTAAATCACTCATGTTTTTTTCCAATTTAATAGAGGATATTTTGAATCCGAGCAAGAGTTATCTAAGAACATGATTGTGCCATCTTCAAATTTTATAGACAGAAACAGTGTTTATAGTCTAGTTAATATGGTTAGGATGTCTGCCATAGTTTCAGAACACCCCCTCTATTAAAGCACCTGTCTTAAGCAAGCGATTTTAGTGCTTTCTTTTGGCCGCTTGCCTAAGACAGGTTGGACTACACATAGTATCACGACATATTGAAATAATATGATTAAAATGGTAATGTCAGTATGTGCTGTCATTTATATTGAAAACTAATTTGTGATAGTGTCAAATGTGATCTATAAATCTTTAAAATTTATATAAAATTAATAGTAATATATAGATACATGTAATATATTTACCGTTGGTTTGCCGACAACAAGAACCGTTTCAACGTCTTTAACGCCGGTGTTATGGTACTTTCCCAGCGGGCACATGACGTCAAAATGACGTCATATCAACGCCGATGCGACGTCATGACGTCACATCGACGTAGATCTGACGTCATTCTGACGTCATGTGCCTGCTGGGGATCAGCTCCAAAAACTATAATAAAAAATAAAACTCAGATACAGTGAATGGGTTGGGTCATACCGCTGTTTCGGCTACTTAAGCCTCGTCAGTGACCCTATCCATGGAGCCAAAGAGAATCACTAATTTTGCAACTCTCAACAGGGTAGTCAATACAAAGACTAATATGATCCAAATGGGGCAAATAGTAATAAACGTTTGGTTTGAAAATGAATCTAGACCAAAATTCGTTTTGTTGTCCAATCGTCTATTTTTTATTTGATATGCCTGCATGGCCTAAACATTGTGGTACGTTTTAATGTTGTTCCTATTTATCAATTTGTTTAATGTCGTTTTTTGTATTTTTACCAGATTTTTGCATTTCTGGGAGTAAATTTTTAAAGTTATACCCCATGTAGATCTATATTGAAAAGTGAAATGTAAATTTTAGATTGAATAGTAGATTGTTGTTGTTTTTTCAAAAAGTAATATGCGTAAGTTTTATTCCAGCAACTAGGGATGTCAACCGAAGTCCGAACGTTCGGACTTCGGATCCCGTACCGAAGTTCGGATCCAAATTTTAGCATCCGGATATTCGCTAAAAAATCAACATGTCCAATACATGTATTTAGGTAAATTTCAATTAATAAAGGACGAAAATACACAATATCTACTAAGAAGAAAAAGAAACAATGGATTTAATACGGATTTCTGAACATGTAGTGTCAAAGGTCACTAAGGTGTAACAGATTAACGGTACAATGCAGGTCAAGGGAAAGCGATAATAAACAATGAAAGGATTACGATGTTTTATTTAAAGATGTTAATTTGCCTGAAAACGATATGATTCACAGTTATCAAGTTTTAAAAATAATAATTACACAGACCGTCGCCCAGCAAAACAACATGTCAGATGATTGACAGATCATATATTGACATATATTTTAGGATTAAACAAAACAAGTATGCTAACTATGATCTTAAATAGGCAGATTCTTAAGCTGCTCTGTCAATGCATTTACAATACTATAAGATTTTCTACCTGTATAATGTGACAAAATTAAATTTGTTTGCTGACGCGCCAGTTCGAACCAAAATGGGAATTCGGTTAATATTCGTGAATTTTGATAATGGTTAAATTTCATTTTGCATTATAGAGATAGTTTTCGCCAGTAACTTTGTGTTACTGATCGTTCCGAAGCGATACTTCTGTGGTGGTTCTTTTTGTTTTATGTCTTGGTGTTTAAATTTTTTTGTGCTGTTGGCGCCTTATGTATGTTTTCATATTTTTAGTTAAGTTAAGGTAACTGAGTGGCCACCTATTGGCAAAATAGCTGCTCATTCGGCTTACGGTGTGTTTCATGGTATACCTGATTGTTAGTTTTGTTTTTTCCCACCTCGGTTTTTGGAGTGGGAATCTTTTTCTGATTGCGCCTTTTCCTGATCTTTGCCTACTTGTACCTTTTGAGTAATGCTGTTTTAGAGTGATGTTTGTTACTTTTGTGAATGTAAAAAAAAAATCCTAAATTGCATTGCGTTTCGTTTCTGAGACACATCAACGGAAACAACGCCAAGCTTAGTATTTAAACTCTTGATTATGAACGTTCTTTCAATGGGGCACTTGATTTATACACATGTAAATGTATATGTAATTTTATGAACTATTCAGAAAAAAAAATGCGAACGTTCGAACCATCCGGATGTTTGTTTCCGAACGTCCGAACCTTAAATCTGACGCCGAATGACATCCCTACCAGCAACCAAAGAAAGGGGTCGAGTTCTACTGTCTACACTTAAGTCCAGCATAATAGCCCACCAGAACATTATTGCAGCAAAAAGTCACAAGATAATACTTGAGCTTTCGCATGAGAAATTCAACAATCTGACCTTCCGACCAGGTCCGACATAAACCAGGCTGTACAGGAACACAAAATAGTTAGAAGCTTGAAATTATTATGGGCACAGACCACTAATTATAAAGTTGAAAGCGACTGGCCCAAAGTGTGGACAGAGCTACGCAGCTAACTTTAAGCGGATGGTAATGCTATCTACGATTTAGACTGGCATCTAATAATCTATAAATACGATTTAGGCAAAGGGCCAAGTCCAAAAAGAGCCCTATTTCTGATTCTTTTTCAACCCATCTCAGAAAAATCCCAGTGGTACAGTGAGTTAGTATAATCCATAAGAGGCACTTTAAGCATGGATGCCAGATGTGAAAGTGGTGCAGAATTTTATAAGCTAACAAACACACCCACACTAAATTCGCTAACGTGTCTCTTATAAAGGGGGTGCACCTACAAAAACAGTCATAACTCAGCTGCCACTAAACCTAGAGCATTAAACTATACACCAAATTACAGCTAAAACAGTGGCCTAACATCATATGGTAACATATGCCAATAATTTGATTTGCATATTCATGGATATTAATTTTAATCATCATAAAAAGTTAAAAACCATGAAACAGATATTAAAACGTGGAGAAAACAATAAAACACTACAAGTAAACTAATTTCAGCCACTTACCATTATTGTGGCATATTTATATCACATATTTAATGGAACTGACAGCTTCTTTCTCGCAACTGACATATGAACATTACCTCTGTAACGTTTGAAGAGACCGAGCTTTTTTTTTTTTTTTTTTTTTTTTTTTTTCTACCCTGAGAGGTGAAGATAGGCACCTAAACACCTGGAAGGAGTATGGGGACAAACGAGCAAACAAACAGACGTAACAGGAATTAGAATATTATAAGAACGGTTATTTAAGTTATTTGCGTTGTTTTACATACTCATGAGGCTTCAAATATATGACTTTATTGTGTAAAAATTGTTTTTAACTTAGTTTTCTAGCAAAACGCTACCTAGAACTCCTGTAAATAAAAAATCAGACCAGCAAAACCACTATACGCTATACGAAAATCGAACATGTTCGATTCCCACTTTACTATACTATACGCACCTACACGCACCTATACGCGCCTATACGAATTTTTCGAATAGTGTCCTCCTATGTGACATCGTATAAGGAAATCATAATGTTTGATTTCAAGTCTTCGCGTGCCCTCAAAAACGTACACCGTATACCCGAATAGTCTACTCCTATGTGACCGCAGCCTTATACCGGATCACATAGGAGGGCGCTATTCGAAAAGTTTGTATCGGCGCGTATAGGTGCGTATGGTATAGTATAGTTGGAATCGAACATGTTCGATTTTCGTATAGCGTATAGTGGTTTTGCTGGTCTAAATTTTGTATTTACACGAGTTTAAGAGCGTTTTGCTAGAAAACTAAGTTAAAAACAATTTTTGCACAATAAAAGCATTTATTATATGGCAAGTGATGAAATATAGAGAATTATGTATTAAATATAACCAATATTTGAAAAAGTTATATTTTCACATGTGAAAATATAAAAAAAGTTATATTTTCACATGTGAAAATATAAGATTTGGGAATACGCAAATTACGATTCCACCGTTTTATTTCTAATTTATACATAACTAAATTTTATAATCTATGCTATTGTTGACGCAATGAACGTTCACACACAATAGCGACGTAATGACGTGACTTAATGACGTCATTTAAGATTTTGACGTCATATGCTTTAGCGCGCAACGTTACAATGACTAAATGCAATATAATAAAAAGAAAATTCAAGTTTTTGTCGTGAATATGAGTTTTATTTCATCTCGTGAAGTGAAAAATTATATATTTCATTCGTGCCTTCGGCACTCATGAAATATAAAAAATTTTCACTTCACTCAATGAAATAAAACTCATATTCACTCAAAAAACTTGAATATCCTCTATTTATTTTATACTTAGCAGTGAAATTAATGTATATCAAAAATGGATAAAAGTGATATTTTCACTGCAGAATTGATATTGATATTTTCACTAGTGATTGATATCAGCCGATATTTTCACTGTAGAGTTTGGATTACTTCTGACGTTTCCATTCACTTGACGTCATTAAATGTGCCTCACCTCAGAAATTCAAATGCCTATATTTATATTTTTCTAAAACCTCCTTAGATGAACCATTAGATGTTCATCTGTATTCATACTTCCATGAACAACATTGTGTCACGCGACGTGACGTAATCCAAACTTGACGTCAAAAAACATGAATCTCGCCAATCTGATTGGACGTTGTAAACGTCGACGCCGTTCCGCTGTTTGAACACACAGTGTGTGTAGATTCTCTGTTTGCTGGTAAATGTGACCGCCTAAGTGATTTTTCAACAAGCGACAGAGAGAAATGAATGTAAATATAAGCAATGAGTTTAATTTTTCTGTTGTTCATGGAGCTATGAACCGCAGTGGGTCGTTAGCAAAGCTTACATGAACCCCTTCGGGGTGGGTCGCGTGCAAAGTGAATGAACCCCGAAGGGGTTCATGTAAGCTTTGCTAACGACCCACTGCGGTTCATAGCTCCATGAACACCAGAAAAATGAAATTCATTTCTTAAATAACTCCGTTATTTACGAACGAAAACATATAGTGTGGGTATTCATTTTCTTAGTTAGAATGTTAGGAACAATGTGGTACCAAAATTATTTGTGTTTTCAAAAATGTTTGGTTTTTGCATTTTCACCGCCTGCTTTGTGAATAGGAAAATGCCCGTGTATTGTATAAAATAAAAAGAAAATTTACTTTTTATCGGTAAAAACCAAATATATTTCATCTCGTGACTTGAAAACATCTAAATTTTCACTCGTGCTACGCACTCATGAAAATTTTGATGTTTTCAACTCACTCGATGAAATATATTTGGTATTCACCTAAAAAAAGTAAATATCCTCTATATATTTGAATCCCCATGAATATGTTAGGCTGCGTTCACATAGAAATATTTACATTTTTCTAAAACCTACTTAGATGAACCATAAGATGTTCATCTGTGTTCATACTTCCATGAATAACATTGTGTTACGCGACGTGACGTAATCCAAACTTGACGTCAAAAAACATGAATCTCGCCAATCTGATTGGACGTTGTAAACGTCGACGCCGTTCCGCTGTTTGAACACACACTGTGTGTAGATTCTCTGTTTGCTGGTAAATGTGACCGCTTTGGTGATTTTTCAACAAGCGATAGAGAGAAATGAATGTAAATATAAGCAATGAGTTTAATTTTTCTGTTGTTCATGGAGCTATGAACCGCATTGGGTCGCTAGCAAAGCTTACATGAACCCCTTCGGGGTTCATTGACTTTGCACGCGACCCACTGCGGTTCATAGCTCCATGAACACCAGAAAAATGAAATTCATTTCTTAGGCTGCGTTCACATAGAAATATACGGTATATGGTATTCGCTATACGCTATTCGGTATTCGCTATACGCTATACGGGCACGGTGGTTCACATAGAAGTAGCATGTTCTGTCAGTGTGCTCTTTTTCGTGAGTATGAAAAAAGTTGCAAATTCGGTGTTTTACATATTCATGAGGATTCAAATATATGCTTTTATTGTGTAAAAATTGTTTTTAACTTAGTTTTCTAGCAAAATGCTTTAAAAGTCGTGTAAATACAAAATTCAGACCAGCAAAACCACTATACGCTATACGAAAATCGAACATGTTCGATTCCCACTATACTATACTATACGCACCTATACGCGCCTATACGAACTTTTCTAATAGTGTTCTCCTATGTGACCCGGTATAAGGAAATCATAATGTTTGATTTCAAGTATTCGCGTGCCCTCAAAAACGTACACCGTATACCCGAACAGTCTACTCCTATGTGACCGCAGCCTTAAATATACGGTATACGCTATACGGTATTCGCTATACGCTATTCGGTATTCGCTATACGCTTTACGGGCACGGCGGTTCACATAGAAAGGTACAAGTAGGCAAAGATCAGGAAAAGGCGCAATCAGTAAAAGATTCCCACTCCAAAATACCGAGGTGGGAAAAAAACAACAACTAACAATCAAGTACTTATACCATGAAACATATCGTAAGCCGAATGAGCAGCTATTTTCCCAATAGGTGGCCACTCAGCTACCTTAACTTAATTAAAACTATGAAAACACATATAAGGCGCCAACAGCACAAAAAATTTAAACACCAAGACATAAAACAAAAAGAACCACCACAGAAGTATCGCCTTGGAACGATCACTAACACAAAGTTACTGGCGGGCTTAAACCGGTTTTACAGGCGCCTAACCTCACCCTCAGCTTCTGCAGTGGTTCATAACATTAAGTTAGTTCTTCGCTCCTCGTGGTGAATCTCTAACTAGTCAATGAATCATCAAGAACAAACAAATAAATCATGATAAACATCCTGATGAATCAAAAACCAGGACTCACAGATTGAGTAAGCTGCCCGACGATGGAGATCCCTGGGCGCCGAATAACCTACTAACTCCGGAGCAAAAGAAAAACACCAGTTGGACCCCGGTGGGCCAAGCAACAGACAAGAAGCTCCGGCCCCAACCAACTAAAATGAATAGCTTTTAAGTCGGGGCCATCATAGAGTCTGACGCCCGACCCACTGGCGTGCAATTAAAGAAGGCAGCATAGTTATCAACCATGATTGGGTTAAAAACTAAGCATGCAGACTGTCGCATAAAATTCAAGTTATAACCTATACGTCTGTAACGTATTATGATTTTTCTGAACTGTAAAGAAAAATCATTAATTCCTATAAGTTTCTTAAATTTGTAAACCAAGTCACCATAAAATTCAGGTTCCGAAAGGCCCTCACTTAAAAGCGTCTTTAACCCAACATTATATTTGGAAATCAATTCATAGTGTCTACGATAAAATTTAGAAAAGGTTTTTCGAAGTTTATGATACCGATAGCCCTGTTGGAGAAGTTTTGCCGTTAAACATTTATTTCGAGCGTTGAAGTCTTTAACATGATTGCAGACTCTAGCAAACCTAATAAGTTGCGAAATGTATACACCATAAGAAGCACGACCAGGAACGTCACCATCCAAAAAAGGAAAATTTACTATATCAAAATCAAAGTCATCGCGCTTATCATAAATTTTAGAAGAAACAAATCCATTTGCAACAGAAAGATGTAGATCTAAAAAGGGGGCTTCGGTATCTGAGATATTGGCTTTGTTCAACTGTAGTTCAGGTGGATAAATTTGATTGACCATACCTTCAAAATAAGGGTTGTCAATGTTCAAAAGGCCATCGAGGTACCTAGATGTGGAATTGAAAGCCTCGATAACATCAGCTAAGAGAATCCATGAAATCTCTTTCGTAGCAGTATAAAAATAAATCAGCTACGAGAGGTGCGCAATTTGTACCCATCGGAATTCCAACAATTTGTCTGTATAACTTGGTCCCAAATCTAATATAAATATTATCAAGGAGATAGGACAAGGTGTCGCACACATTCTGACATGACCACAGTGTATACCGACTTTGGTCAGAGGAAGTGAAAAAAGCCTTTCTGTCATTACATGCCAAAGTTTTTTAATGCCCTTTTGAAAGTCCACTCTATCAAATCCAGAAGTTTTTCTTTTATTAGATTATGTGGTAATGTTGTATACAGCGTTGAAAAATCATATGTGGACAAGCTTGTCGCACGGAACCCTCTACAATTCAATTTACTGAGCACCTCACCAGAATTTTTTATTGACCAAAACCAATTCTTATTTGAAGTTTCATACACTGTCTCACAGTATCTTATAACATGAGATTTGATAGCAGTAAGACAGGAAGTTAATAATTTAGAAAGTTCAGTGGTAGTACAAGAGCTAGAATTTGCTATAAATCTAGCTTTGTATGGTCTTTTGTGAAGCTTAGGTAACCAATACATCTTAGGAAGTTTGTCTTGGCCTTCATTGACACAAACAGAAAACTTAACAGGTAAATCGTTTAAGTGGGCATTAACTAGACACTTCTTCAGTATCTGTCTCCAGATAAGCCCTGGTACCATCAAGCTCCTGTTTTAAGGTGTTAACGTAGTGAAGTCTACAAACGACAGCATTGTTTGCGGCTTTGTCTGCCGGAACTAAGACACACTTTCTATGAAATTCTTGGATACCCTGCTTCAAATGCCTAAATGACGATTTGGATTTAGGAGGTAAAAGATTAGTATTTTGTGAATAAAACTTAATACGTTTATCCACGATAGTGAAGATACTTCTTTTCCATTCTTTAAGAGCATTATCTTCAACACCCTCTCCTTTACACCATCGATAACCAAAATCATTTAATGCAGATGCAATCTCCTCTCTACATTTGTCGAAATTAATGTAGGATGGGAATCTATATTTCGGACCTTTAGAAAAAATTTTGCGAATTCTAGAATCCGAAATTATTTTTAAATTTCCAGTAGCTATATGTCCGGCTGGTTGATAAACATATTTTGAATCTTTACAATCTCAAGACTTAGGAGTATTGGCATGGATATCAAGATCAGAAACAAGTTTATTGAAATTAAAAATAGTATTTCTGATTGGTTTGTTATATTTGTAACAAATAATAGGAGGTTCTGAATTTTGGAAGTAGGTAGGTATAGACTGTATCACTGATTTATCCTGGAATATGCTTGGTAAATCAATAAAGTCAATTCCTTTATTAATGAAAGGAACTTTAATAAAACTTCTAATGTGATTAGATTCGGAATCGATAAATGGACGAAGAGCATGCTGAGTATAACATCTTGTTAACAGTGCAGCGTCATACATTTGATGATTTCTATCGTAAAATCTATTAGCCTCTGTGTCCAAGGAACGTAATGCAGCAATAGGTAGAGAACTAAGATAAGACATCATTGGATGTCGACCGTGAATCCTTAGTTTAACAGCTAAATCATTAAGGGAAATGTTCAATTTCAATGCAGCGCACCGTTTAGCGCACCTAGAAGTAGCTTTCAGTGTGATCTTTTCGTGAGTATGAAAAAAGTTGTGAATTCGGTATTTTGAAAAGATATGAATTCCCCAGAAGAAAAATATTGCTCTTTGCTTTTTATAGCTGAGGAGGAGGAGGAGGCGGCAATACCTTAGAAAAACAGACGCATATGACAGCACTTTGAAATGCGGCCTGTGTTGGTCGAATTTAATACAACATTCCAGAATCTCATGAATTATTTCAGCCATCCACTCTCATTGAAAACGTGGAAACTTTCTGATATGCATGTCATTATTTATCATCAATACTGATAAAATGTACGCGTTCTGACGTTAATCATACATTAAAATCCATACACTCGCCAACTTTTATCCAAATCAAACCAAGGAACTCCGAGAAATTTGACCTGTGACCTAGACGGCATTGTCCTTTCAAACTAATGACGCACCCGGGCCCCACCACGTTTGGTGAAGATAGGCACCTAAACACCTGGGAGGAGTATGGGGACAAACAAGAAAACAAACAAACGTTACTTGAATTATAGTATTATGAGAAGTTATTTAAGTTTTTACGTTGTTTTACATAACCGTTATAAGATGGCGGACAGTGTGGGGCATTTTTGTGTTGCTGTGGAGTATTTGGCTGAAATTTCGGATTATTTTCAAAAGGTTATATTTTAATCTTGGCGAGACATTGATAGAATATTAAACAATATCAATATGGCAGAGGGTGGTCCCAAAGACTTGGTAAATGAGGTTGAAATGGAGGAAGAAACAGTTGCGAATGTGGATGTGAGCAATCGTTTTGACGCGTTACGTGAAAAGGTGGTGGCCAGTTCCAAAGACGAACATGACAGAAAACGTAAACGGGTAAATACGGGTAGTGCTAGTATAGATGACGACGGTATTGAGGCTGAGATGGAATTGTTCGATAAATTGCCAGAAAACCAGAAAATGTCAGTTATGTTTGAAAAACTGATCAGAATTGAACGTAAGCAAAACAGTATTGACTCAATGGAGAAATTCTTGCGGTCGTCCTGTGATTCGATAGGTGAGATTAAATCAAAGACACAGTCGCATGACAATATGATACGCCTACTCAATTATAAGTCACTTGATCTAGAGGCCAGAAGTAGGAGAAAGAACTTGATATTCAGAGGTTTGTTTGAGCACAGGGGAGAAGATTGTTACGAACTTATCCAAACATTCTTGGTAGACCAAATGCACTTTGATGGTCCAGAGGTTACTATTGAAAGGGCACATAGACTAGGCCCGAAAAAAGATCAACGTATACACAGAAGACCGATTATAGTGGCATTTAGGGATTATGCAGATGTTGAGCTTATTCTCAGTAGAGGCAGATTTTTGAGGGGATCGAGATTTTCAGTGGACAAGGACTTTCCGAAGGAAATAGCTAGAGCCAGAAGCCTTCTGTGGAACCGGTACAAGGACTTGCAATCGAAGTATGATAATGTGTCAATTCAGTATCCGGCTAAAATTATAGTGGGAAAGCGGGTTGTTGAGGATGCGTTTCCTGGGTGGCAGGATGCTGTGAAGGAGTTCAGAGTTAAACCGGTCATCTCAAAAGAAGCAGAATCTGCAAATTTGGAGGCTAAGAAACGCTGGGAAAATCGTGCTCGGTTCAGACGGGAAAATAATTCACAGGGAACGGTGCAGTCTGGTCGAAATCAGGAGTCAAACGAAGGTAACGCATCGGGTTTCACAGGGCAGGGACAATCGATAAATACGGGTATGGCACAAAATACGACTTATAGGCAGGAGAGTGGTAATAGTTGGGGTGGAGGCGATGACCAAGATGACTGGGATACCGCGACATCAGAAAAGGGAACGTCAGACAGAACTGCGGATCATGATAAGTCAGCGCATGATGAAGATGATACGGCGTTTTATTCAGACTATGTTGCGCGTATGTCACAGTCGCATAGACCAGTACAAGGTGCTGCAAACTTGCAGGAAAGTGCTATTGACATGTCGATGAGGGAGTTTCCACCTCTCCCGTCTTCGCCGCCGGATCAGTATAATGGACCGTTACCGGGTGTATCGAACAATAGAGCGTTTAACGGTAGAAAGAACGGTGACAGTGCAAATGTTAGAGTGCTGAATAATTTACCACGTGATAAGCCGAATGGGGGACATAACCGTAATGCTGAGTAGGACAGGCAGGAGAGCGTGCGTGAACCTATCAAGTTTGCGTTATTGAATATTCAAGGTTTAGCAACTAAGTCAAATAATAAATTGGAGAGCCCGGAAATAAAATCTTTATTTGCTGAGAACGATATTTTAATGTTTACGGAATCATGGGGAACTGTATATACAAACTTTAATGTATCAGGTTTTCGATATTTCAACTTGAATAGATATGAGTATAAACCAAATAGTAAGCGAGCGTCCGGTGGGATAATTATTTATGTAAGTGAACGTATTCTGAAGCCGGATGCTAAACCTTTGTTATTAAATGATAATGATGATATTATTTGGCTCAAATTTGATGAAACCAATTCAATATTTTCTGATTGTATATATGTTTGCCTTTGTTACAATGTACCTCAGGGGACAAGTCGACAAGGTTTAATTGATGTAGATATTTTTGATCGTTTGTTGTTGCATATTGGACAAATCAAATCTGATGCTACTGATGCTGACTATAAGTTCCTTGTCTGCGGCGATTTTAATGCAAGGGTTGGGGATATGAACGATTTTGTTTTAGCTGATGAAAGTCGCTACATAGATGCACTGCCAGATGACTACACCTCCGATACCGAATTTCAGCGGGTGTCAGAAGATGAAACAGTAAACGAAAATGGGCATAGTTTAATTGATTTTTGTAAGCACACAGGATTGCGAATTGCAAATGGTCGCATTGGTGATGATGCGGATACTGGCAAGTGCACCTATGTAGGGAGCGCAGGGTCAAGTCTTATTGACTATGTACTTGTTAGTGAAAATTTATTTAACTGTTTTTCATCATTTATGGTAATGGATCCTAATATTTTATCCGATCACTGTACAATTAATTTTGAATTAAATATCTGCAGTATGGGTGATGAGATGTTGGAAAATCGTAAGGGGGATAGTATACGAGTAAAAAGTAAATATGTATGGGAGAAATCAAAGTCTAACCAATACAAGCAGGCACTTTCTTCCGAAAACACCACGGAGAGCCTCCAGGCGATATTTAGTAATATTGATAATAATTGTACAGATGAGCAGGTAGAAGAGTCTATTCAATCTTTTGTTGAGGTATTGGATTCTGTCTGTAAGCCTTTATTTGAAAAATACATTCCGGAAGTAAGTCAGTCTCAACCGAAAAATACTTTTTTATACAATGAAAATTGTGAAAATAAAAAGTTACTGTTTTTGAATAGATTAAACGTGTATCGTAATAACCCAAATGATGAAAATAGACAGGAGATGGTTAATTCACGTTCTAGTTTTAAGAAGTCTGTTCGTGAATTTAGGTTAGATTGTAGAAAACGTAAAACTCAGTATCTACTTGACAATAAATACAAGAATGCAAAAGAATATTGGAAATTATTAAAGAATGCACAGAAACATCCTGAATCTAGATCTTTATCGGCACAAAAATTTGGAGATTATTTCAAAGCAATTAACGACCCAAATACCGCATTTTATCAAGCTGACGAGGATGTTATATTTTTCAATGAACGTTATTTTCAATCGGAAGTCCAAATTATGTTTTCAGAATTAGACGAAGAAATATCGATTGAAGAAATAAAAACGGCTATTAAACAATTAAAGAATAACAAAAGTGGGGGTCCTGATAGGTTGTTAAATGAATTTTTTTCGTGTGGTATAGATGTACTTCCAGAATATCTGCATAAGCTGTTTAATGTTTTATTTGACAAAGGTTACTTTCCTTCTAGTTGGGCTGAAGGCCATATCATTCCAATCCACAAAAAGGGATCGGTGGATTCACCTGAAAATTACAGAGGTGTTACACTCTTAAGTACACTGGGCAAATTATTTACTAAAATTTTGAATTCACGACTTACAGAGTGGGCAGAAAGCTATGGTGTTTATATAGAAGCACAGGCGGGTTTCAGGTCTAAAATGGGCACTACAGACAATATTTTTGTATTACACGGTCTAATTACACACCTCATTAATGAAGGGAAAAAACTATACTGTGCTTTTGTGGACTTTCGAAAAGCCTTTGATTTTGTAAATAGGGATATACTGTGGTATAAATTGATAAAAATAGGGGTAAGGGGTAAGATTTTAAATGTTATGAGGGGAATGTATAGTTCGGTCAAATCTAGAGTGAAGTACCAAAACGAATTAAGCTCAGAATTTGAATGCTATTTAGGAGTCAGACAGGGTGAATGCTTGTCACCTTTCCTTTTTTCTATGTATATTAACGATATAGAGGATGAATTTTATTTGCATGGTATAAACGGTATAGAAATTGATACAATCAAAGTGTTCTTATTGCTTTACGCAGACGATATTACTATTTTTGCGGAAACTGCGGAAGGATTACAAGAAGGGTTGAATTTACTTAGTAATTATTGTACAAGATGGAAATTGATTTTAAATACTGACAAAACCAAAGTAATGGTGTTTCGAAAAGGCGGTATTTTACCTAGAAATTTAAAGTTTTATTACGACGAGACAGAATTAGAAATAGTAAGTTCTTTTTCATATTTAGGAATAATATTTAGCACTGGTGGTTCATTTTCTAATGCACAAAAAACACTTGCTGGACAGGCGCAGAAAGCAGTTTTTAAGTTAAATAGTTATTTATACAATTTTGACACATTGACAACTAGACATATTTTAGAGTTATTCGACAAATTAGTTTCACCTATTCTGAATTATGGGGCAGAAGTTTGGGGTTTTTTCAAAGCTAACCAGATCGAAAGAGCTCATCTTCAATTTTGCAAGCGTCTTTTAGGGGTCAAAAAATGTACTCAAAACAACTTTATATATGGTGAGCTTGGAAGATTGTCTTATCAAAAGCAGCGTTATTTTATTATCATAAAATACTGGCTCAAAATTGTCAATTCAGAAGAAAATAAGATGATCAAACATGTTTATAATCAAATGTTATTAGATTTGGAACTTGATAATAGAAGAGTCAACTGGGCGTCACTTGTAAAAAAATATTATCAGAGTTAGGTTTTTATGAAGTTTGGCTTCAGCAAAATGTTGGCGATCATCAGATGTTTTTAGCAATATTTAAACAGCGTGTTAGAGACAGTTTTATCCAAACATGGAATTCAGAATTAGCAGAGTCGTCTATGGCACTTTTCTTTAGAAACACTTCTGACTTCGGGTTTAAGGCTTATTTGAACATAGTTACAGTTAAGAAATTTCGTAGAGCTTTATCCAGATTAAGAATGTCTTCGCATAGGCTTGAGGTAGAAATGGGTAGATGGAAGAGACCAGTAAAGGTAGCGTATGGTGAGCGTAAGTGTCGAGTATGTGGAGTTTTAGAGGATGAATTTCACTTTTTAATTGAATGTCCTATTTATGTTAATTTAAGAGCTAAGTATATTAAAAGGTATTATTATATCAGTCCTAGTATGTATAAGCTTGTGGAATTGTTTTCAACTAATAATAATAGAGATATTCAAAATTTAGCAACATATGTATACAAAGCATTCGATGAAAGGAACAAAACACTATATATTCGGAACACGTAGGGCTAATGTTATACATGTATTATATTTCAACACGGCATATTTAATATAGGATATAACATTTTGAGTGCTACTATGCACACTCTCCGTATATTCATATACGCGGAAATAAACTATGACAATTGATATGCATGTGTATAGTATTTTTGTAACATTTATGTTTTTCACACTGTCTGTTATCACTGTGTATTGTTTGTATTGTTTACTTATGTAAACATGTATTGCACAAGGACCAGATTGGTCTATTGCTTATGAATAAAATTTATCTTATCATATTCACGAGGATTCAAATATATGACTTTATTGTGTAAAAATTGTTTTTAACTTAGTTTTCTAGCAAAACGCTCCGTAACTTGTGTAAATAAAAATTTAGTCTACGCTATACGAAAATCGAACATGTTCGATTCCCACTATACTATACTGTACGCACCTATACGCGCCTATGCGAACTTTTCGAATAGTGTCCTCCTATGTGACCCGGTATAAAGAAATCATAATGTTTGATTTCAAGTATTCGTGTACGTTTTTAAGGGCACGCGAATACTTGAAATCAAACATTATGATTTCTTTATACCGGGTCACATAGGAGGACACTTTTCAAAAAGTTTGTATAGGCGCGTATAGGTGCGTATAGTATAGTATAGTGGGAATCGAACATGTTCGATTTTCGTATAGCGTTTAGTGGTTTTGCTGGTCTGAATTTTGTATTTCCACGAGTTTTAGAGCGCTTTGCTAGAAAACTAAGTTAAAAACAATTTTTACACAGTAAAATCATATATTTGAATCCTCATAAATATGTTAAAACACCGAATTTGCAACTTTTTTCGTACTCACGAAAAGAGCACACTGACAGCACGTGCTACTTCTATGTGAACCGCCGTGTCCGTATAGCGTATAGCGAATACCGAATAGCGTATAGCGAATACCATATACCGTATACCGTATATTTTTATATGAACGCAGCCTTATTTAGGCTGCGGTCACATAGGAGTAGACTATTCGGGTATACGGTGTACCTTTTTGAGGGCACGCGAATACTTGAAATCAAACATTATGATTTCCTTATACCGGGTCACATAGGAGGACACTATTCGAAAAGTTCGTATAGACGCGTATAGGTGCGTATAGTATAGTATAGTGGGAATCGAACATGTTCGATTTTCACATAGCGTATAGTGGTTTTCCTGGCCAGGTCTGATTTTTTTATTTACACAAGTTATAGAACGTTTTGCTAGAAAACTAAGTTAAAAACAATGTTTACACAATAAAGTCATACATTTGAATCCTCATGAATATGTAAAACAACGTAAATAACTTAAGGATGTTCGCTGCTAACATCTGACATTTCGGAACTTCCGGTTTTTCTTTTATTGAATATCTCGTAAACGGTTGCAGATACTTTCCTAATATTTTATATGTGGATACATATTGATGATATGCATTGAATGAGCCATGAAAATTGTCAGTCTAAGAAACTTCATTTTTTCGCCCCATTTTCTGCAACTTTTTTAGAAAATTTTAGTTGTCAGTAAAATTTAGGGGGTGGGGTAGATTAAACTTGAATATTAAACATCTTCAAATTAACTGCACTAGTTCGATATTTATTTTAGCTGCAGTATATGTGTACATGGTCTTCTAAGTCAGTTTTTGTGTCTTTGGTGTGCTGGTTTTAAAATTTTAGGTGATTTTATTAAATGGGCTTTAAGAAACAAAACAGCCGAAAAAAGGCTGAAAATGGCGATTTTTTAAGTTATTGGTTCTCTCTTATATGCACACTACCCTATATATTTCTTTCTTTTATTCGAACAATATTACCAAGTTCTATTTTGTGTGAAAATACAAGAAAAAGTTTGAATCAACAAATATGGGTTTGGCACATTTTAAAATATTGAGTTTTTCCGACTTTTAAAGTATGGGGGTAGGGTTGGAAAAAGAATCGTAAAATTTTGTCATTCACTTCAAGTTGCAAATTTTTCTATGCTTTTGGTCCAAAATAGTCTGCGTTACGTAAATATTATGACTTTTGAAAGTATTCTAGGTGTATGTTTGTTCAAGACAGGTATGTTTCAAAGAATTGAAAATTAAATTATTTTTACTAAATTAAAAGTAAATTTAAAACATGGTGCTCAGAGGTCTCATTCAGAGGCCTGTAGCTTGAAAAAATGCACACTCCCCTATATTTATTTTGTTTTCAAATGTCTTGTGTTGTATTTTGGAATCAAAAAAGAGTGGTTAGAAAAAAAAGTTTGAGTACTTTTTCATTGGCAGCGAACATACTTAAATTAACTTCTCATAATACTCTAAGTCAAGTAACGTTTGTTTGTTTGTTTGTTTGCTTGTTTGTCCCCATACTCTTCCCAAATAGGTGCCTATCTTCACCAAACTTGGTGGGATCCGGGTGTGTCATTTGAAAGGACAATGCCGTCTAGGTCACAGGTTAAGTGTATGGATTTTAATGTATGAATAACGTCAGAGCTGGTACAATTTACTAGTATTGGTGATAAATAATGGCATGCATATAAGAAAGTTTCCACGTTTTCAATGAGAGTGGATGGCTGAAATAATTCATGAGTTTCTGGAATGTTAAATAAATTCGACCAACACAGGCCGCATTTCAAAGTGCTGTCGAACCAATATGCGTCTGTTTTTCTTAGGTCCTTCCCTCGGCTAGTAAAAGCAAAGATCTTTTCAAAATACCGAATTCGCAACTTTTTTCATACTCACGAAAAGAGCACACTGACAGCAAAGAGCACACTGACAGCAAGTGCTACTTTTATGTGAATAGCGAATACGAAATAGCGTATAGCGAATACCGTGTAGCGTATACCGTATATTTCTATGTGAACACAACCTAAGTATACAAATTGAAACTGTGACACCAAAGTGATTATATTTCACATAATTATAAATGAGCCGCTGTATAAGAAAACCAACAATATGCATAGGCGAAACCAAAGACGCAGATCAGCTGTGCAGTAGCTGTACAGCTGATCAGTGTCTTTGTTTTCTCTACTTTTATAGTAAATCCCCCTTCGTCAATCCGAGATTTCAGGCTTCTAGCCCTTTTCTATGACTGTACAGACCGGTTTGTATCGGAAACCCCGAAGATCGATTTTCTCGCGCGTCGCGGTTCAGTTATTTTACGCATAAATGTGATAATATGATATTGACAGAAACAAGGTCACCCTATAGATTCACTGTACACCGTAGAATCAGTGAAAGACACTGTACCAGTGATTGAACACATTTTTGGGGCAAAAATGCAAGATAGTGGTTAGTATTTTGCATGATTTCGTGTTATCCGTTTTGTTTCTGTACCATAGTTTTCAGCTTATCACTTCGGTACATGTTCTTGTTTCATCTTATGGTCGACAAACCGCTAAAGGTGTTCGTGGGAGCATACAGGAGGCATTCGTTTTGGATAAGAGTTGTAAAAATGCTTAACATCGCTGCATTTTCTCCTCTAGTTTTACTATCAAACATTTTTGAGAAAATAAAGTACGCGCAAAAGAAAGAAATACTTCGGAACTTTCAAAATAAGAAAGCGCATGCTGATCCGCTCCGTCGATATCGAAATTTCTAACCATAAAGGACTGTACGTTCGAAATTCAGTGAAAGGAACTACTGGCCCAGTCAAAGAGAGGTCGATTTATTTTTTGTACCCAGTTATATCAATTGGCTGTACGAAGTTATTGAAACTGCTAGCGAGTAAAATTGCCTTGTAAGCGAAGAAATATGCCCTATTTAGGAATAATGGGACAGTTTGTAAACCATATTAGTATATTACATCTTCTCAATTTACCTTTGCATTTTGTCAACCTCATTTAGTGCAAAAACAGTTAGCGAAAAAAGTACTATAACGCTCGTGTATGGAACGCCAAAGCTGTCTGAGGCGGCCCCCGTGGCCGAGTGGTTAAGGTCGCTGACTTCAGTGCTCTTGATCATTCGATCATCTCACCGATGTGGGTTCGCGCCTCGCACGGGGCACGAATTCATATGTGAGACAAGCCATGTTCTGCTTGCGGGTGTGTCAGGTGTTTTTTCCCCGGGTACTCCGGTTTTCGCCCCACCTACCGATTGATTCGTCTCGATATGAGTGAAAAAGCTTAAAAGGGACGTAAAACTGAATCCAAAAAAAAAAAAAAAAAAAAAAAAAAAAAAAAAAAAAAAAAGCTGTCTGATGGTAAGGAATACAAACATTTGATTCATCATCGTCAATATATCCTGCTCTCATTTGATTATATGTTGTATAGTTTGCATTATATAATGAGAAAAGTCCATTATATGTTGGACCAGGTTCTTTGTATTAAGAAAATTTTCATTATATGATGAGTAAGCATCTTTATATTATGGTAGACTTAGCTGATACAACTTCATAATATTATGTATGTTTCTCATTATATTATGGGCAATTGTCTTTATATGCATCAAGTTGATTATATGGTTCGATAAATTCATTATATGCGCAAACTTCATTATTTGCGCAATTTTTACTTTATGATGTGACAACTACATTATATATATATAATATTATATGATGTGGACGATATTGCGAGAAGAAGAATTACATTGACACCATTTCGTAAGTTATTTTAAACATGCCGGGACTACCGGACATAATGCTGATTCTATAAATGTATGTATTTATGTAATGTAATGTAATGTAATGTAATGTAATGTAATGTATGTATCTCTCTATCTATCTATCTATCTATCTATCTATCTATCTATCTATCTATCTATCTATCTATCTATCTATCTATCTATCTATCTATCAACATCATCATCATCATCATCATCATCATCATCATCATCATCATCATCTTGATCGATCACCATCATCATCTTGATCGATCATCATCATCATCATCGAACATCATCATCATCATCATGATCGATCATCATGATCGATCTACATCATCATCGATCATCACCATGACGATCGATCATCATCATCATGATCGATCATCCTCCTCATCATCATCGATCATAATCATCTTATCCGCATCATCATTGTTGATCATGATGAGGATAATCGATCATCATCATCATCATCATCATCAATTATCATCATTATCGATCATCGCCATGATGATCGATCATAATTATCATGATCGATCATCATCATCATCATAATCGATCATCATCGTGATCGATCATCATCATCATGATCGATCATCATGATTATCCGATCGATCATCATCATAATCGATCATCTTGATCCATCATCATCATCATGATCGATCATCATCATGATCGATCATCATCATCATCATCATGATCGATCATGACGATGATCGATCCTGATGATGATGATGGATCAAGATGATGATGATCCACATCATCATTGTTGATCATGATGAGGATGATCGATCATCATCATCATCGATTATCATCATTATCGATCATCGCCATGATGATCGATCATAATTATCTGATCGATCATCATCATTATCGATCATCATAATCGAGCATCATCATCATGATCGATCATCATCATGATCGATCATCATCATGATCGATCATCATCATGATCGATCATCATCATCATCATGATCGATCATGACGATGATCGATCATGATGATGATGATCGATCAAGATGATGATGATCGATCATGATGATGATCGATCATGATGATAATCAATCATTTTGATCGATCATGATGATCGATCATGATGATGAGCGATCATGATGATCGATGCTGATGATGTTGATGATGGTAATGATGATTGTGATCGATCATGATGATGATGATCGATTATGATGATCGATCATGATGATCGATCGTAATGATGATCGATCATGATGATCGATCGTAATGATGATCGATCATGATGATGATGATCGATCATGATGATGATGATCGATCATGATGATGATCGATCGTTTTGATCGATATTGATGATCGATCATGATGATGAGCGATCATGATGAAGAGTGATCATGTTGATCGATGATGATGATGTTGATGTTGATGAATGTGATCGATCATGATGATGATGATCGATTATGATGATCGATCATGATGATCGATCATGATGATGCTCGATCATGATGATGATTATGATGATGATGATGATGATGATGATCGATATTGATGATGATAGATCATAATGATGACCATAATGATGATGAAGATGATGATGATGATGAATATCGATCATGATCATGATGAAAGATAGATATATAGATAGATAGATAGATAGATAGATAGATAGATAGATAGATAGATAGATAGATTGATTGATTGATTGATTGATTGATTGATAGATAGATAGATAGATAGATAGATAGATAGATAGATAGATAGATAGATAGATAGATAGATAGATAGATAGATAGAATCAGCAGTATTTCCGGTAGTCCTGGCATGTATACAATAACTATCTAAACGGTGTCAATGTAATTCTTATTCTCGCAAAATCGTCCACATCATATAATGTAGTTGTCACTTCATATAATGAAGTTTGCGCATATAATGAAGTTTGCGCGTATAATGAAGTTATCGAACGATATAATCAACTTGATGCATATATAGACAATAGCCCATTAATAATTAGAAACATACATAATATAATGAGGTTGTATCAGGATATAATGTACGTCAACCATAATATTAAGATGTTTACTCATCATATATAAAGATTTTTACTTATCATAATATAATGAAACTTTTCATAATATAAACAGTGAAGGAGAGATGCCCAAATTGAGTATCACTGACCTAGATTGCTTTGACAGGTAAATGTTACTATTAATAGCAATTTGATACTCAATTGGGCATCTTTTTGTCATTTTTATAGTACCCTCAGAAAATCGAAAAAATGTATCACAGTTTTTAACCGATTTCCACCAATTTTGGAGAGCTTAAAGATGAATAAATTTCCAAACTTTTGACCGTTCAGATTTTCTTTTAATTGTCTAGAAAAAAAGTTATTAAGGTTTAAAATCAGAATTTTTTTCTGATTTTCTGTGATTCCTATTGGGGAGCTAGAAAAAAAAGTGATGCCCATTTAGGAAACGGTGATGCCTATTCAGGAACATATAATAAGATCTATGATTCCTGAATGGGATACAAATAGTTTGCCGGTTATGCTTCCTTGTGAACTTTGTTTACCAGAGCCTCACTGACTTAACTGTTATTTTCTGAATACCTTGCTGTATCTCATATCGATCATAGAGATGCTCCACATTCAACCTTTTTTCATTTTAATGGCCAGAGTGTATTTTAGTTCAGTTTCACAATCAATTATACAAGTGCGTTCAGTTATTGATATGCCCCTGTCATATTCAGAAATAAATTGACAATTCTTCTTGCTTTTGAACAATCTTCACTGGCAAGAAATAGACATCTGGATGAATTTGTTTATATAATGTGTTAAGTGTGTCTATAAATATTTACTCTGTATATAGAACTTCCAGAGCAAATTTTTTAACAAAAAAAAAAAAAACAAAAAAAAAAAAAAAAAAAAAAAAAAAAAAAAAAAAAAACGCTGATATTTGAGTTTCAAAGAATCTACAAGGAATCATGGTTAATGGTTTGTAATTTTGTTTGTAAATTATGAAAGAATAACCATTTTGTCAGTACTACAGCTAAAAATTTGGTGTCTTTATCAGCACTATTTACAAAGTTACACTCTGATTTTCATTTATTGTACATTTTAGAATTTCATGGTAAAGCGGTTAATTGTTACAATATAAAACTAAGCATGTCAGTGTTATTTTGCAAGAAAACTAATATTCTACCAGGGCGGTTTTACGAACAAAGCTTGCTTGTGGGTTCCTTCATGAGGTAAGCATGCCTTAAGAGTTTATCAATATTGACATGAGTTAGTGGGGTATGTTAAACAGACATCTACTTTGTTTTTTTAATCTGTCAATCAAATGATGATGTGCATTTATTGCTTATAGATGTCACAGATACAAGGAATGACTAAATATAGTTATTCTTTTAAAATTTTAAATAGCTTGATTTAGAATTGGAAATGTAACTGGTTTTCGTGGGACCCATTTCCTGGAAAATGAAATGCATGTGAATAAAAATTACACAAAGCCTACATGTCTAGGATACATAATCTGAAAAATTAAAGATTATTTTGGGGTCATGGAAATGCATTTCTCTGGAAAAAGTTAGTGTAAACATGTTTTTTTTCTGGAAAATTCTCGAAGTGAGTATTTTTGGGCGGCTCGTGTGCACTTATTGTTTGCTGAAAGATGACATGCCTTTTGTTTCAGGTTCTTATGTGACTGAAGTCAATGACTACATCGAAAAATCTGGCTTATTTTTTTTTTCAAAAAGCTAATAAAAATGGGTCCGACGATTTCAACCTTGAAGTAAATGAAAAATGACTCCCTTGCTCTGAGCTGACCACTCATTTCACAATCATGTATACACAAATCCATGTATTTGCAACATATTCATCAGTCCCATGATAAAGCATGCTAAAGAATATAATATTGTTGACAAAAATAAACAATGCTTTTTTATACAAGTAAATATTCAAACATGTATACTTATCCGCAAAAGAAGTGCGAAAATATTAAAACACCATTTTCTTGAAAAGAATCATTGCGATAGAATTTTCAGTGATATAACTTTTGAGTATTTTCAGTGAGCAATAATCAACCAAAATTAAACGTTTGTAGCATTCTTCATTAAGACGTTACAATGACGTTAGTGTACGATCTCGTGTATTACGATTTTGAATCTAAAACATTCACGATTAATGCGATTTGAAAACAGATGGCTGAAGTAGTAGCCGTGTGTCTAACCTAAAGAAATCGTACAAAAAGATTGGAAAAATACTGCTTGTCAACGCTCCCAAGGGTCGCGTTTTTCTGTTGACGTCAGCCTATTGTTTTGAGATCGTCATTATTGTTTACTACAGACACACTATGGGCTTTCAAATTGTGATTCTGTAGGTGTCTGTTCAGTGTGTCAACAGCTATCTTATGGCACTAAAAGATTTTGAGTACGTCTATTTGCATGCTAGAAAACACCAATTTACGTCAAAAAGTAAAAACGACGTCACGTACAAGAAAAAAGCGTCGGAAAAGACATAAAATTTTCTGATTTGATTTTGTTTCAAACGTGACTTTCGAATATTGGTATCGGTTTGTAAACTTTTGCAAGGTAATTAAAGGTATCCTAACCCTGTAGCTATGGAAATGGGTGACAACTTTTTTTTTCGCGGCAACGCGACAAGCGTAAGTCTTAACGTCATGATTTTCTATTTTTGTGAAAGCGAATTAACGGGACTATCAATATTTATATATCACTTAAATTTTTTTTTGGCGATATAGAAAGAAAAACAAGCGTATTAGTTATTTTCGTGTTTCTTTTGCGAATAAGTATATATACAGTGACCACACATAAGTCCTTAAAGTACTATGGAGTCACCTATGTCTTTGTATTCTGCCAAAACGTAGGTTGGCATTTCATCATAAAATTCATGGTTTGTTTTCTGGCACAGAATACCATAGGGGACTGGGACTTTCACAGAGAAACATTTATACTTAGGCTATGTCTCACTGCTCATATTCATGATATTTAAATCCTCTTGTATATGCTTTAAGTCAAGGGAATCACCAGGACATTCACAGACAGACCTTCTTCTAATATCAATAATGTATTTTGCGGATTAAGAATGAATACAAAGAATAGTGCCTTGTACAGCTGTATTAATACTACTAGTTTTTGACATCCTTTACTGGCATGTTAATTTCCATGACTTAAACCCTATAGAAGAGGTTTTGCATATCACGAAGAGGAGATATGTGTCATTACTTAACAATAAATTTAGCCCACTTAACCCCTCGGTGAAACAATCATGAAACTGTATGATGAAATGCCAACCCACGTTTTGACAGAATACAAAGTCATGGGTGACTCCAGAGTACTTTAAGACATGCTTACCTCATGATGGAACCCATAAGCAAGCTTTGGTCGTAAAACCGTCCTAGTAGAATATTAGTTTTCTTGCAAAAAACACTGACATGCTTAGTTATATTGTAACAACCGCTTTACCATGAAAATCTAAAATGTACAATGAATGAAAATCAGCGGTGTTACATTGTAAATGGAGCTCATAAAGACACCAAATTTTCGGCCGTAGTACAAAAATGGCTATTCTTTCGGAATTTACAAACAAAATTACAAACCATTAACCATGGTTCCTTGTGGTATCTTTGAAACTTGAATATCAGCGAATTTTTTGTTAAAAATTTGGTTCCATATGGTATGTAATCAAACAAGGCATACAGCATCACAAACTCTGGAAGTTTTATATACAGAGTAAATATTTATAGACACACTTAACACATTATATAAACAAATTCATCCAGATGTCTATTTCTTGCCAGTGAAGATTGTTCAAAAGCAAGAAGAGTTGTCAATTTATTTCTGAATATGGCAGGGGCATATCAATAACTGAACGCACTTGTATAAATGATTGTGAAACTGAACTTAAAATACACTCTGGTCATTAAAATGAAAAAAGGTTGAATGTGGAGCATCTCTATGATCGATATGAGATACAGAAAGGTATTCAGAAAATAACATGACAGTTAAGTCAGTGTGGCTCTGGTAAACAAAGTTCTTCAACAGGAAGCATAACAAACTATTTGTATCCCATTCAGGGATCATAGATCTTATTATATGTTCCTAAATAGGAATCACCGTTTCCTAAATGGGCATCATCTTTTTTTCTAGCTCCCAAATAGGAATCACAGAAAATCAGAAAAAAAAATCCTGATTTTAAACCTTAATAACTTTTTTTCTAGACAATTAAAAAAAATCTGAACGGTCAAAAGTTTGGAAATTTATTCATCTTTAAGCTCTCCAAAATTGGTGGAAATCGGTTAGAAACTGTGATACATTTTTTCGATTTTCTGAGGGTACTATAAAAATGACAAAAAGATGCCCAATTGAGTATCAAATTGCTATTAATAGTAACATTTACCTGTCAAAGCAATCTATGTCAGTGATACTCAATTGGGCATCTCTCCTCCACTGATAAAGGACCTGGTCCAACATTTAATGGACTTTTCTCATAATATAGTGCACACTATACAACATATAATCAAATGTGAGCAGGATAAAATGACGATGATGAATCAAATGTTTTTATTCTTTACCATCAGACAGCTTTGGCGTTCCATACTCGTGCCAGCGTAGCTATTATGACCACTCGTGAAAAAAGCATTGTCCGAACAATGTTCACACCAGAATAGCTGTTATGACCACTGCATGTACTGTATGCAAACAAATCAAATATAGGCGCTTAATCACAAGTTTTGCTAATTGATTCCATCTGCATTGGTTGTTCTTAGACACGTATATTGCTCCGGATACCTCTCATGAAGACAGTTATACATAGAATGTGATTTTAGGTACAAAGAGGGAATCAAAATAAGTTTAGAAAAGAAAATTGATTATTATATAAAAACATTTTCAAATATATCGTTTATCAACATAAGGTAAGGATAAAATACACATTTACACATTTTTCAAGTGCCTCGTTCGCATTCAACGGCTCACATCCTTATTAACAAAATTTTGAACGACTGTACCTATCACTGGGTACAGAAACTCTAGCATTGTGTGGCTTTTACTTCGTACAATACCTCTCTTTCACTGGGACAGTAGTTCCTTTCACTGAATTTCGAACGTACAGTCCTTTATTGTACGAAATTTCGGAATCGATGAAGCGGATCTGCAAGAGTTTTCTTATATTGAACGTTCCGAAGTATTTCTTTCTTTTGGGCGTATTTTATTTTCTCAAGATTGTTTGATTTTAAAACTAGATGAGAAAATGCAGCGACTTTTAACAGTTTTACAACTCTCGTCCAAAACGAATGCCCCCTATAAGCTCCCACGAACACCTTTTGCGGTTTGTCGACGATAAGATGAAACAAGAACATGTACCGAAGTGATCAACTGAAAGCTATGGCACAGAAACAAAGCTTATAACACAAAAAACATGCAAAATACTTACCACTATCTCACATATTTTGCCCTAAAAATGTGTTCAATCACTGGTACAGTGTCTTTCACTGATTCTACGGTGTACAGTGAATCTATAGGGTGAAGGTAGTAAACAAGGAAGTTAATGGAGACTGGAAATAGAAATTTGGAGATATTAGAATATTTCAGTATGATATGGAGGATTTAAAACGTGAAGTATAGCTGGCTGCTAGGATGGAAGGCTAGTTGAATTACTGTGGACAGCTGGAAAATGTGAATCGGAAATTTGTCAAAGTACAACTCCATTGATAATTGCGGCTCGTAATGGACATGAAGAAGTTATCAATGTATTGCTTATTTTCGGTGTCGATATAGACCAAACAGGAACAGTGATAGCTGCCTTGTGGTGTGCAGCTGCATGGGGTCGAATCGATATAACAATGTTAAGACGTTTGTACAAAATGGCGCGAGTGAAACTCGGTGCTGAAGTTAACTGTGTAAATATTTCTAAAACAACATGCCTTATGGACGCTAGCGAGAGAAGATATTTTGACATTGTTCAGTCTTTACTTGAAAAGGGGGAAATGCCCATGGCCATTGAACTTTACTTATATGCCGCAGAGCGCGGGCATCTCTCAATTACAAAACTGCTTGTAGAAAACGGGACTGATACAGCGTTCACCGATAGGAAAGGCCAAACAGCACTTCACAAGGCCGCAGAGAACGGGCATCTCTCAATCACAAAACTGCTTGTGAAAAAAGGGGCTGATACAGCGATCGCCGATTGCACAGGCCAAACAGCACTACACAAGGCCACAGAGCGCGGCCATCTCTCGATTTCAAAACTGCTTGTAGAAAACGGGGCTGATACAGCGATCACAGATAGCAAAGGCCAAACAGCACTTCACAAGGCCGCAGAGAGCGGACACCTCTCGATTTCAAAACTGCTTGTAGAAAACGGGGCTGATACAGCGATCACCGATAGCAAAGGCCAAACAGCACTTCACAAGGCCGCAGAGAGCGGGCACCTCTCGCTTTCAAAACTGCTTGTAGAAAACGGGGCTGATACAGCGATCACCGATTGCACAGGCCAAACAGCACTTCACAAGGCCACAGAGCGCGGCCATTTCTCGATTTCAATACTGCTGGTAGAAAACGGGGCTGCTATAGCGATCGCCGATTGCACAGGCCAAACAGCATTACACAAGGCCGCAGAACGCGGCCATCTCTCAATTTCAAAACTGCTTGTAGACAGTGGAGTGACGATGACAAAGGACAATGATGGATTGACTCCTCTGATGCTGGCGGCGAATAATTGCAAAACTGTGATCGTGGAATATTTGTCGTTATTTCCTGAATGTAGCAGAAAAGATAGCATAGATACTACAGAGCTCATTGGATCAGCGCAAATGTTTCAAGAAGAAGAGATTTATGATGACGAGTTACCAGTCGCTTACCATTATTTTCAGAAAGCAATGCAAGACCGAATTGATGGCCATGAAGATAAGCGGATTGTTCAAACAGATTTATCAAAGATACTAGACAAAAAGGAATGTACATCAATGAGCTAGCTAATGCAAATCAGACACAATCGACGAGCAATGAAAATAGAATCCCTTTTAGTTGCAGAAAGAATTTTGGGGACCGACAATACGCTATTACGCAAGTACATACGGAAAGCACAACGTTCCATCTTATTTGACGGCGAGTTTACCAAAAACATAAACCTTTTGCTCTATTTGACGAAACTTAAACAGGACAATAACGAAGATGTTGACGTAACATACTTTACTGAACTGTTTGCAGAGATGTATAATCATGGAATTAGAATTGATTTTCACCCTCTTTTGGAATCTTTTCAGAAGGTTGTAAATGAAGCAACTCGTGATCAATACAGAATTCAAAACGGGGAAATCAAATACCAAAAAAATTACGAAACAGATATTCGTGTATGCATGTACTTGATTGGTCTAATGCTGCTGACTTATACGTGTAAAGACGAGGAAAAGCAGATTTATCGAGCAGTCTACCGTTTCGTTCAACTGAGTACAAAATTACAGAATGGATTCACGCCATTACATATTTGCTGTTCAAGTCGTACAAACGAATACCGTTTATATTTGGGTGGCGCTGTAGAGTTTCCAAATGCACATATATGCAAAACGCTCGTGAAATGTGGAGCAAATGTAAATGCACAAGACAAATACAATAACACACCTCTTCATATCATAGCAGATTGCAATATCTTAGATGATGACATTCTCAGAGACATTATCAATTGCTTAGTTGAAAACGGTGCACATATCGATGCACTTAACATTAATGACATGACAGCAGCTGACGTTGCCTGTTCTAGCATGACTGAAAGTCTCATTTTGGGCCACACGAAATTAAGCCTGGGGTGTTTGTCCGCAAGAGTTATCATGGAACACGGAATACAGTACAAAGATATTATTTCCGCTTCACTCTACGAGTTTGTTGAACTTCATGGATGTAACAGATACAGTAGTGCTAAGATGACAGGTACCACCCTTGTGCACTTGGGGTGCACTAGTAAGTGCACTAATTACTATTAATCTTTGCAAGTAAAGTGCACTTTGACGTGCAAACCAAGTGCACTTACTGTTACCTTTCGTCTTAGCACTACTGTAGATTCATATATGAGAGTCGCATCTGAGACGAGGTGAATATGCATCAGGAAAACATGTCCGTGTAATATATACCCCCTTATACCCCACTTTTATATAGCAAAACTGGGGTATGCAGGGGTATACCTATTTTTCTTATTTTTGCTCCAAAACATAGATTGTGGGTACTCGTTAGAACCGCCCCGGCGAGGCGGTTCTAGCGTGTACCCACAATCTATGTTTTGAGCAAAAATAAGAAAAAATATCAAAATTTTTCAGCTGAAAATTTTCAATTTTTAAAACTTAAAAAATATCTATATTGCATGGGCAAGTTTTCGTAATGAATTGATTATTCAACTGAAACAAGATAATAATAAGAGGATAAAACATTCTTTTCCGTGCATTATAGTCTGATTCTTTTCAATGTGCAGGGCGGAGCCTGTCAATTTTTGATTGACAATGACAAACTTGACCATTACATTTAAAAATAGGTAGTTCTCACTTGGACTGTTACTTTGACCCACTTGTTATTGTTGAACCAATCAGTGTCAAAATTTAACCTCATGCACTGAAAATGATGGGTAAACACATACTGTCACAGAAAAATATTCTGTACTACATGACTATTTATGTATGACCATATTGAAAATTCCCATAGTAAATGCCTGGTAAACATTCTTGTTGTATGACTCTCTGTTTTTCCTTTCAAGTTTAAAACTTTAATTCTGATACAATCAAATATCAAATGATGCAGGCTTACTTTAAATTACTGACTTACTAATGAAAGCAGCAGAAAAAGTGCAATAACTTCTTACTCGGGAAGTCACAGTACGGATCTGTAAAGTGTTACTTACAGCTCAGTCAAGTTAGCAGCTAATCTGTTGCAGCAGCAGCAACAGCAGCAAAAAAAAAATGAAAATAATAAAATAAAAAATGAAACAAAATAAATAAATAAATATTAAATAAATGGTCAAGTTAGCTGCATCAAAACTTTTTGCCACCTATTGTCTATTGTTCATACAGAAGGCTCCAGAGTATCGTCGTCTATCTTGAAGCTTACACTGATAAGCAAATCACTAAGGTGAACTACGACACAATTCAGTCTCTCCTTTTCGTTTAAGTCTGTCTATGAGCGCTAAGACGGCAACTTCTGACGCAACGTCTATAAGAAACAATGATGAATGTCATCACAAACAGACGTTTTATATCCCACCTATTACCCTGCAGTCTATGGACACTTTTACTGTTGGCAGGGAACTTTTGTCCTTAAGCTATGTTATGGGCGGGATAGAAAAGTCTTGTTTGCGGCATAAGTATTCGTTTCCTATAGCACTCACAGCCAGACGAAACTGTAAAAATCGGCAACATTTTCCATAACGTTGGTAATATGTGGTCTAGAAAAGTTCTGTTGCAGCATTCATCATCATTTTCTACATAGTGATCACAGCCAAACGAAAAAGAAAAAAAAATAATAAGAATAAGATAATAAAAAAATGGCGACAAGCATTTCCACTTACATGGAACTTTTTCGTAGGTGACGTCGAAAAGATGTGATTGTGGCATTAATGCGACAAAAATGTTCGCTGCAAGCGATATTGCTGCTTACTTTACTGTTTTTCGCTGTAGCAAAATACCTGCTTACTTGACCAATTTCGCTGCAGCAAAATTTCCACTAACTTGACTGTATTTTGCTGCTGCAAATTTAATTCTAACACTGCAAGCAAAATTGCTGTTAACTTGACTGCTTTTGCTGTAGCAAAATTGCTGCTACATGTAACATGACCGATTTTGCTGCAGAAAATTTGCCGCTAACTTGACCGTTTTTGATGCAGCAAATTTGCTGCTAATTTGACCGAGCTGACCTTGTAGGAAAAATAAACCAGAGGACCAATGGTCCTGTAAACGCTCACCTGAGATCTGCTGCATATACCAATAAACATGTATGAATATTATGGTATTTTATTCCAGTGCAGGGGCAGATGAAGCCCTTGGGCCATTTTCTTTTTTCTGAATCTTCAATATTCTGTCCATTTGCCAATTTCCTGCTGGCTTTTCCCTTCAAATGACATTTTAACAGTTTTCCCAATTCAAATGCATAGGCAACCCATGTTGACCTTGCCATAAACTTGGTCAAGGTCATCACAGGGTCCTGATTTATATATACATTAAAGTACTTTAGCCATCGATGCTTCATGCCAAGTTTCCTTGAAATCAGTCTATTGGTTTCAGAGAAGAAGGTTTTTGATGGGTTTTTACCATACATGGGCATGGCGGCCATCTTTGTCATGTGACCTAGATTATTTATATACACATTGATTCACCCATTCTATAGATGCTTCACAAAAATTTGGCTTTGATTGGCCAAGCGGTTTCAGAGGAGAAGACGTTTGAATATTATGGAAATATACATGTATATTGCCGCGGGGTGGGGGCACATGAGCCCCTGGGGTCCAATTTTTTTCAGAATCAGTAATATTCGGTCCTACTTCCCATTTCCTGCAAGACTTTCACTTTAAATTACATTTTAAAAGTTTTCCCCATTCCAATGCATTAGTGACCTATGTTGACCTTGCCGTAAAATAGGTCAAGGTCATCACAGGGTCATGATTTATATATACATTGTAGTGCTTGAGCCATCAATGCTTCATGCCAAGTTTTGTTGAAATCGGTCCACCGGTTCTGGAGAAGAAGATTTTTGAAGGGTTTTTACCATATATGGGCATGGCGGCCATCTTGGTCATGTGACCTGGATTATTTATATACACATTGGTTCCCCCTTCCCATAAATGCTTCATGTAAAATTTGGCTTTGATTGGCCAAGCGGTTTCAGAGAAGAAGATGTTTGAATATTATGATAATATACATGTATATTGCCCCGGGGTGGGGGCGGATGAGCCCCTGGTGCCCAATTTTTTTCAGAATCATTAATATTCAGTCCTACTGCTCATTTTCTGCAAGATTTTTCCTTTAAATGACAATTTAACAATTTTTCCCATTCAAATGCAAAGGCGACCTATGTTGACCTTGCCGTAAAATAGGTCAAGGTCACCGCAAGGTCATGATTTATATACACATTGTAGTGCTTGAGTCATCGATGCTTCATGCCAAGTTTGGTTGAAATCGGTCCAGTGGTTCCGGAGAAGAAGATTTTTGAAGGGTTTTTACCATATATGGGCATGGCGGCCATCTTGGTGATGTGACCTGGATTTTTTATATACACATTGGTTCCCCCTTCCCATAGATGCTTCATGTAAAATTTGGCTTTGATTGGCCAAGCGGTTTCAGAGAAGAAGATCTTTGAAAATTGTGGACGACGGACGGACGGACGACGGACGGACGGACGGACGACGGAGCATGGGTATACTATAAGCTCACCTTGTGAGCCTGATGGCTCAGGTGAGCTAATAAAATCAGCTGGTTCTCCGAATCGCTTTATTTCTTTGAATGGTACTTTATTGACCTTCTACTGCAGTCATGTACCATCAGTAAAGCAAAGAGTTGTTGACAAAAATAGAGGCATTGGCTAACTTGATAGAAATATTTGAGTGTAGCTGTATGGTTATATTTTAGAAACAAAATGTTTATGTTTTTGTGTGTCTACCATACACTTTACCTATTTTGAAATCATTCAGGTGAAACACAGGTGTAGCACAAAGACAACAAGCATAGTCACCTTTACTTCAATTATACATTGTCAGCTCCGGGACCCTTTCTCAACAATGAAATCATCCAAGGCTGGGCTTAGCTAAGCACTGCCCTGCACATTGAAAAAAATCCAAGTATAACGTTAGCCAAGCCCAAGGGCAATAATGTGTTGCAGCCCGAACCGCGTAGCGGTGAGGCTGCAACACATTATTGCCCGAGGGCTTGGCAAACGTTAATGCACTTGGAAAAGAATGTTATATCGTCATTGTTATATACCTTTCCTCCAATACATGTACATTTTATTTATTTATTTATTTTATTTATTTATTTATTTATTTATTTATTTATTTATTTATTTATTTATTTTGAATGCTATGTCTTGAAATCGCGCATGATGACAAGCACACAGCCGTTGATTGGTAAGTGATTAGACGCAAAATGACACGTTAAATTAAGATGAAATATACGTCTGAAATGTACACTCACCTGCCATGTTAAATTTAGATGAAATGAACACCTGCCAGTGTCCATAACATGTAAACAGGTGTATGTCATAGTCTCAGGGCAATAACACCTAGGGCAATAACACCATTATTGCCCTGCTATAATGTCATCTCAGGGCATTAACACCATTATTGCCCTGCTACGGTGTCATCTCAGGGCATTAACACCATTATTGCCCTGATATGACGTCATCTGCATTAATACCATTAATGCCCTACGACGCCTAAAACAGCAGAAAGTGCTGTCCGTTACAACACGACAAGTTTCTATTGTAGAGATACATTAGGTATATAACAATGAACAATGAGCCGCGCCATGGCATGAGATAACAGACAATATGGTTTTCGAACAGGTCCGACACAAACTGGCCTGTACAATTTCACAAGAAGTCTAGAGAATTGAAACTTTTGATTTAGAAAATAGAGGGAAGTTGATCTGCGCCTATGTTTTCGTATATGCAAAATGTTGGTTTTCTCATGACACGGCTCAAATGTGGACGTATCTTTCTTTAATGAACTGTTTGCAAATGTGTGTAAATAATAAAGCAGCGTTCCAGAAAGTTGAAAATGAATCAACTTGTTCAACAAAGATTCAACACGGGGAACTTGATTTTCTTGTATGCATGTATTTGATTGGTCAAATGCTTCTGATCTATACGTTTAAGTGTTCGCTGCCAGTGTAAAAGTATTCAAACTTTATTTCTGACAACACTTTTTGGCTTCCATAATATAAAAGAGGCGGGGTGGACAGGGGGGGAGGGGGGGGGGCGGGGGTACGGGGGATGAAGGGGCGGGGAGTGAGGGGGCGGGGAGCGGGGAGAGAGGGGGCGGGGACGGTGAGAGAGGGGCGGGGAACGAGGGAAGAAAGGGCGGGGTGGTGGAAAGGGGTGGCGGGGTAATTATCAATTAGACTACATTAGTGCTTTAATTCGTTTATTTATGGGCTTTAAATGACATTGCGAGTCTTTTACGGCACTTGAACATCCCCATGAATAAAAATAAACAGGTCCTTTAAGAGCATTGAGCATATTAATGAGAAAATGGATGGGCCATACCGCGGTTTCGACTACAAAAGTCTCTTCAGTGACCCTCTAGATTTGGCAAAATGGAGCCAAATAGAAAAACTGTATTTTTTCAACTTTCAACAGGCTAGTCGACACAAAGACTAGTATTATCCAAACAAAGCCAAATATATAAACGTTGGTAAGAAAATGAATCTTAACCGATAATCAATTTCTGATTTTTCAGAATACCGTCGCTGATCTTAAAGGACGAAAAGGAAAATATAATCTGCACTATGGATGATGTACGGGGAGACTTTTTAGGGCCGCCACACGGCACAACACCAGCTGCAGTAGTAGCAAATAAAAATAAACTGAGATCCTTTAAGAGCAGTGAGCATATTAATGAGAAAATGGATGGGCCATACCGCGGTTTCGACTACAAAAGTCTCTTCAGTGACCCTTTAGATTTGGCAAAATGGAGCCAAAAAGAAAAACTGTAATTTTTCAACTTTCAACAGGCTAGTCGATACAAAGACTAGTATTATCCAAACAAAGCCAATTATATAAATGTTGCTATTTACCATCATTTTTCCACTCAGCAATACAGTACCTGACATCCCTTCGTTGATAAATGACATTGAATGAAATGACTGGTACGAACTTGTTTAGATCGTGTGAAGATCTTTACCGTCGCACCACCAATAGAAGTACCATGCAAAACATGATGGTAAAACATGTGCAGATATTGCATTTTGCTGTTTTACAAGTCGCAGAGAAAGCTCTTGTGAATAAGTTCCACGAAGAGCATGCTGATTACAATCTTTGAACAAGTAAATTGATGAACATGCTGATTGCAATGGATAAAAAGGCTATCGATCATGGGGATGTTCAAGAAATTGTGTGTGAAATTAGGCAAAATAACCCCTCTTTTCTACAGTTGAACCCCTCTTCAGAAATCCTGCATCCGGCGCCCCTAGTCTGGCCGCTCTACGCTGAACATTTTCAATTGTGATAGCACCTTTTTGTATTGTTGCGACCACACCAATGGCGTACACGAGATGGGGGCGCACTATGCTCTTATACTGTACTAAGTTCATAAACATGCCCTTATCCATTAGGTGAAGGTTCTGAATATTAGCCAAAGATTTCTAAGGGCAACTGATACTTTGCTGCTGATATTCAATCTTTGCATTGCAAAGGATTCTCACATTTTTCAACAAAAAATAACAGTGTATTTGTTGAAAAAAAAATTCAACAAAAAATAACAGTGTATTTGCTTTTGAAGTCAATATTTAGCTAACAAATTTAGGGCTTAACGACACCGTTAAGCTAACAAAGTTTTGAACAACTGGTCTCTGATCCAAAAACCGAGGTGGGAAAAACCAAGGAAGTTGCATGAACAGAACATTTGTTAAACCTTAACTTGAGTAAGCAGCTCCTATCTGGCATCCCTGTTTCTTAGGTCGAGAAAGTGCAGAAGATAGAGCCAATGCGGACCTGCAGGCGATCATAACAGGTAAAAACACCAGTAGGGTAGGCGATATGCTGGACGAACGTGAGGGCCTTCATTGGAGTACCACAGGGGGCGGTCCCTCTTAACTATTTTCTACAAGATACACGCTGGTACAGTTTCTCTTGACAAACACGAATGCCTGGCCACGACAACCCAACCTAAGGCGTAATCAGCGGTCAACATCTCACTTTAGACACTGCGCTGAAAAATGCATTTTCTCAAGAACTTTTCTATTTTGCAAAAGTCATTCTTCTAATCATTGGTCTCATCCAAGACCATTTGGATGCACTCATTTAAATCATAGGCCCAGTGGCTTGCATTTTAGTACGCCTTGAGTGGCTTCATTGGAGTCATACAAAGGGTGTCCCTCTCAACCTCCTCTCTGGTACAGTTAACAGATACCTGAGGTGATGATCAGAAATTGACCAGTATATCAGAAGATATACTACGACTCCAAGAGAGAACTTGAGTGCGTTCATATAATATTCTTAAGCATCTGCATGCTGCAGTGTAAAACAGCAGTCACACATTAGCGTATAAGTGAAACGCGCGCCGGGCGTGTTGAAAAAATACAAATTTCCACATACGCTAGACACACGTCGGAGACACGTCCAAGGCGCGTTAAGCTCGGCGCGCGTTTCGTGCGCGTTTGGGCTAAATAAAATTTTAAACATGCTTAAAAATTTTCTAGAAGTTGGGCGTGTGTCGGGCGTGTGACCTACACGCTACAAGTACGTTCCACTCGCGTTACAGACGCGTTGAATACGTTTCGAATACGCCCAGCACACGCCGAGCACACGTTGCGAGCACGTCGTATACGCTACGTGCGCGTTTCGATTTTAACCGGATGCTGGTTTGGGCGAGTGTGGAACGCGCCTGTAACGTGTGCCAGGCGTGCTTGGGGCGCGCATGAAACGCATACAGCGCGTCTGTAGCGCGTGCCTAGCGTGTCTGGGACGTTCGACAAACGTACTCCAAAACTTTGAGATTTTTATACGTCCGGCACACGCCTCAGTCACGCGCTAATGTGTGACTGCAAAAGCGAGTTAAAGGAACAAATTAATTTCATACGTCCAAAATCTTCAGCGTGTTGAGATTTTTCATACGCCCGGCGCGCGTTTGGGTTATACGCTACTGTGTGACTGCTGTTTAAGGTGTAAGGTATAATGAAGAGTCGCTACTTTACGTGTCATATTGTACATGATGTACTTTTCTTTTCGTTATTCTATATTTTTTATGGAATATAAAAGGGTTAAGTTGTCGTGGCGAGGATTTAAGATGCTGGGGGAGGGAAGTAAAAGAGAGAGGGAGGGAAGTGGGGGTTTAAGGGGGAGGGAACTGGGGGCCCAGGGGGAGGGAAGTGGGGTAGAAGGGGGAGGGAAGCGGGGTACCCCCACAAAAGAAGACATTTGAAAGCAGAATTAATATGGGGTAGTGTGCATTTTTCCAGCCACAGGCCTCTGAATGAGTCCTCTTAACAAAATGTTTAAAATTCAGAAAACACACACACACACACACACACACACACACACACACACACACAAAATGATTTTATTTCTTTCGTACATATCAGTTCTGAACGCAAATATATCCAAAACGTTTTCAAACATCAATTTATTTCGCTAAAGCAGTCTATTCAGGGCCACAAACACACATAAATTTGCAACTTGAAGCACAACACTACCCCCAAACTTGAAAAGTCGGTAAAAATCAGTATGTGTAAAAGTGTAAAATCCATATTTGTACATTCAAATCTTTTCTTATATTTTCGCATAATGTAGAACTTGCCCAGACTGTTTGAATAAAGAAATGAAAAATATAGGGTAGTGTGCATATATGAGAGAAACAATAACTTGAAAATCCTCCCTTTCACACATATTTTGGCTGTTTTTCCTCTTTGACCACATTTCATAAAAGCACCCACAATTTCAAATAATCACACTTATGGGAGAAAGACTGATATAGACCTTCTTCTGCTAAAATAAACATTTAATCAGCGCATTTAATATGGAGATGTGAAATAGTCAAGTGTAATTTACCCTACCCCCTAATTTCTACGGACAACTGGTAATTCTCATGGCTTGTCCGATGTTTACCATGAATAAGTATTCAAATATAAAGTATTATGAAAATATCTGCAGCCGTTTGAGAGTTATTTAACAAAATAAAAACCGGATATTAAAAGTGTCAAATGTTATCAGCGAACATCCTTAAAGACGAGGAAACACAGTTACTGTATATAGCACAGTCTTAGTTACCACAACTCTGTTCAACTGAAAACAAAATGGCAGAATGGCAATGAGCACACAATTACTTGTGAGCGCGGATCTGACGAAAGGGGTCTTCCGGCATTCAACGGTACATTTTATGCTATTAAAATATAAAAACCATTAAAATTCGAAATATTTTGGCATGTCCTTATATTTATGTCAAACTGCTTTAATATTGTAACACAATCCAAGTCATATATATTTCTTTAAAAAAAAACCCCACAAAACACAACAAAGTTTTTAGCATCATGTATGTTGCTATGGCAACCGTTGCGCCAAAGGGACTACCATAAAAAAAAAAAACAAACAAAAAACAAAAAAAAAAAAAAAAAAAAAAAAAAAAAAAAAAAAAAAAAAAAAAACAGGTACGCCCTTTTTAATGCATCTTTTTTAAAATTTGTGACTATTTTATAGTTTTTTACCGTGGTATTATCGAACACCAAGAAACACATCTACTAAGTATTTCCCACATCGGTTTTTGGATCTGATTGCGCCTTTTCCTGATGATTGTCCACTGGTACCTTCTTGTCTACCGGCCGCTTGTCCCGTAAGAATTCTCACATGGCTACACATGTCTTACATGTATCTCGCTTACAGGAATCACAACACAATAGTACACACATACTAGTAGCTCTGATGCAATGCAATGGACATGAATTGGTGGACAGCTGACCCACGTTCTGGCTTTGTTCCGCTTACTCAGACTCTCTGCCCGTACGTGTCGCCGGGGATGGTTATTGCAATCGAGAACAATCAAGAACGAGAAGCACAGAGTTCGATATATGTAGACTGTACAAAAGTGGTTGCTCTTGTGTGTGTCAGGGATTAGAAGCGGTCTTAGGTGTACCAGCCGAGCTGAATCGGGACGTTCGGGGACCTCTATCATCGCGTTGCTCTTTGCTTCGGAATTTCTTTCTTCTGTACACATACATTCTCTGACATGGTTGTGTCAGTATCTTTTAATGCCCATTGCCAGCTTGTCACTGATGAGGGTTCAGTGCGCAATCATGGCCCATACCACGTCCCTTTGAACGTTTTCACTGCTTCCAAAGTATCTTGCATTTATATTTTATTTTATAAGTGCAGGGAAGCTTCTAAGGGTGCCGCCACGATTGCAATGACGTTTTCACAATGGTACAGTTTTCATATGCCACGCACAATGTTTTCAACAACTTCATAACACTAGTAACACTTAATTCCAATGTTAACGTGGAAGCTTTCTTTTTCTTCTTTCAGGAACAGATAATGCAGTGGACAAACAAAAACACTGTTTACTGTAGCTTCCATGGTCTGAGCTCCCGCCCAATATCCGGACATTCAAGCTTATGCTTCAAAAATCCGGAAATGTTTACAACGAGCTAAGGCAGGGGAACTTATAACGTGTGCACATATAATAATCACAATCACAGTTTTTGCAGCCCGTTGGGATCATTTCATTCACCTAGATAGGCATGGGGCGTGGAAGAGTACCCAAATCAGCGCGAACAATCTTTCATTGCCGAGGCAATGCGAATTGCCACCTTTGGATGCCCAACATTTAGTGTGAAAGTCCCTTAAAATGCCACAAATTTTGCCATATCCATTTCTTATTCAAAATTGCAAATGTGTGACACAATCGGAATGCTTTTGTGGATACATGCATGGGGATTGTAAACAACAGCTGATGGTCTGAGTCTAGTATCAGGGACGAGACCCACCTTTCGCTTTACAGGCTCAGTATCTCTTAGTCCGTTTCCTCTTCAACTAGTGGAGCGCGACTGCTAGGACATTTCGAAATTAACGCGACTGTTCAGTCTATTTGTAGTACCCATGACTCACTTTGGATAGCCGGTCAAAATTCAAATTAAAATGCAGTGCTGGTTGACAGTCTGAACACGACTCTACACAGGAGTGTTGAATGGAAAGGTACAAGTAGGCAACGTTCATGAAAAGGCGCAATCAGAAAATGATTCCCACTCGCCCCCCCCCCCCAAAAAAAAAAAACTAAATTAACAATCAGGTACTTATACCATGAAAACATATCGTAAGCCGAATGAGCAGCTGTTTTCCCAATAGGTGGCCACTCAGTTACCTAAACTTAACTAAAAATATGATAACATACATAAGGCGCCAACAGCACAAAAAAATTAATCACCAAGACATAAAACAATAAAAACCAACACAGAAGTATCGCCTTGAATGAAGTCTTTAGCATTAAAGTCAGTGCATGCAATTTTCCTCACGGAAGGCCCTCACCTCCCACATGCATCAAGAGGAGGATGAGCCTCAGCTTGACATGATGAATAGGACGGCATGACACATAATGATCTAATAGTCCATGCATTTAAGCGCCTGACCGACCGTACTGCATCTAAATATCCCCGCCATTTTCAAACCAACCCACTTGATACCACCATTTTAAGGGACAAAACCAGTTAGATGTAATAAGTTGAATTCAAACCATATGCTTGTTACTGGACCATATTGATCGCGATTGAAGAGTGGACAAAATAATCCCAACAGGCGGACTGGGGATGTCCGGGAATTTAGATGCAGTACGACAATGACTAAAATCACTTGAAATCAGGAAGACAATGCTGCTCAACCGCAGCATCAGAAAACCAGCAACCTGCATTTGCGAAAACAAAGGCTCAGATCAGCTGTTCAGTTACTGCACAGCTGATCAGCGCCTTTGTATCCGCAACTTAGATATTGCAATTCCTCTTCTTCTGATATCCGAAATTTCAAGTTTTAAATTTCTGATAATTCAGAAATATCCGCGATGGTCTCAAACGGCCGACGGAAATAGTTTTGTTTCATTTCATAATACAAATACGCATGTATCTGTCGTTTTGGTTTTCCAATGGACCGAAGGTCGATATTACAGGATGGGATACTACAAAATTATTTGAATGAAATAAAAAGCGATTTTAATTACTTATTATGAAATGGAGTCTTTGAAGCGTGAGGTATGGCTAGCCGCTCGAGATGGAAGGACAGACAGGATAGTTGAATTATTATGGAAAGCTGGAGGGGAAAATGTGAATGATGTTCTCAATAACCTCGAAGTTGAAAATGGCCAAAGTACCACGCCGCTGATAATTGCTGCTAGAAATGGACATGAAGAAGTAGTCTATGTATTGCTTATTTTCGGTGTTGATATAGCCCAAAAAGGAACAGTTTTAACAGCTGATAATGAAGTATATTATGACGTAACTGCACTGTGGTGTGCAGCTGAAGGGAGGCATTATAACATTGTGAAAGCGTTGGCTCAAAATGGCGCGAGCGTCAATTGTCCAGCAAAATGTGGATCTCAACCACTCGGACTAGCGTGTTATTTCAACGATCTGGAAATGGTGCAATATCTAGTAAAACATGGTGCTGAAGTGAACTGTGCAAATATTTCTAAAACAACATGCCTCATGGACGCTAGCGAGAAAGGATATTTTGATGTAGTTCAGTATTTACTCATAAAGGGGGCAAACCCCATGGCCACTGATTGTATAGGCCAAACAGCATTGCACATGGCCGCAGAGAACGGCCATCTTTGTGTCTCAAAAGTACTTGTGGAAAGTAGAGCAACGATGACAAAGGATATTGATGGTTTGACTCCTTTGATGCTGGCAGCGATGAATGGCAATACTGAGACTGTAGAATATTTGTCAATGCTACCTGAGTGTAGGAGAGAAGATTATATTAATGCTACGGAACTCCTTGGAGCTTCTTTTATGTTCACAAGAAAACATAGGAAAGATATTTCTAAAGCTTACTATTATTTCCAAACAGCAATGCAAGAACGATTTAAAGATTCTGATAATATAATTCCAAAGCGGATTGTCCCGCCATTACTATCAGTGTTACTTGACACAGAAGAATGCACAACACTGAGCCAGCTCAAAGATATAAGAGGCAACGAATTGGCATTGGCAGTAGAGGCTATTTTAGTTGGGGAAAGAATTTTGGGGACGAGCGATTGGCAGTTACGTGAGCACATGTTTGATGCACTTGAACTGCTTGTTAACATGAACGAACTTGACAAATGCAAAAATCTTTTGCTTTATGTATTAAAACTGCAACAGGACAGTGACGAAGAAGTGGACGTCAATTACTTCATGGAACTGATGGCAAATATGTTTAATTGTGGAATTCAAATCGATTTCTTATTTCTCCTTGAATCGTTTCAGATAGTTGAACTTGAAGCAGCTCGTGATGAATACCAAATTAAAGGCGGGGAAACCAATTACCAAAATCCGGCCTATGAGGCAGATATTCTGGCATGCATGTATTTGATTGGTCTATTGCTTCTGACTTATACGTCTAAAGACGACGAAAAGCAAATGTATCTAGCAGTCAACAATTTTGTCCAACTGAATACCAAATTACAGAATGGATTTACGCCATTACATATTTGCTGTTCAAGCCTCACAAACGATTACCGTTTAGGTTTTGGTGACGCTGTAGTGTTTCCAAATGCACGTATATGCAAAACGCTTGTGACATGTGGAGCAAATGTAAATGCACAAGACATATACTATAACACACCTCTTCATATCATAGCAGAATGCAAAATCTTAGATGATGACATTCACAGAGACATTATCATTTGCTTAGTTGAAAACGGTGCACATATCGATGCACGCAACATTTATGACATGACAGTGGCTGACGTTGCCTGTACTAGCATGACTGAAAGTCTCATTTTGGGTCACATGGAATTAAGCCTGGGGTGTTTGTCCGCAAGAGTTATCATGGAACACGGAATACAATACAAAGGCATTATTCCCGTTCCACTCTACGAGTTTGTTGAACTTCATGGATGTAACAGATAGATTCATATATGAGAGTCGCATCTGAGACGAGGTGAATATGAATTGATAATACGAATTCGTTTCATAAGTTTAGTACAAAGCAATTTGTTTAATCTTGAAGCTTAGCCCAAATGTATTGGATGTTTGCATATTCAGTTGAACGGTTGAACGGGTTTCGCTAGGTCAATCTCAATACATAGAAATATTTACTGATTGTAACATTTTTGAATTTGCTTTATTAATATATAAAAAGTAACATATTAAATATTGCAACAACAACAACAACAACAACAACAACAACAACAAAAAAAAAAAAAAAAAAAAAAAAAAAAAAAAAAAAAAGTTAAATTTATACATCCTCCAATAAACTTCGTCTTACATAATATTTTGTTTGCCCTGTGTATATTCAAGGCTATTGAAGCTTGAAGTATTGCACCTTACCAGCCCTCGTATACAAATCATACAATCAGTCAGCCAACATATGATCAGGTCCTTCTAGTCCGGCACAGAAAGCTAGAATATCAGCCAAAGCGTGCAATACCGTCTATAGAAAATGTTTTTGCATTTTTTGAAAGAGGATACATAGTACATTACAAAACCAAGTGATGCCACTCTGGCATCCTTGGGCAACTCGCTGAAATCAAGATGACGTCCAAAGTGGCGACCAAACATGTTATTTACATGAAATGGACCCATATAACCCTCATATTATTTCTAAATTGCTCTTTCATGGTCGATAAATATTGAAATTAAATTATCATTTCATCATTTGACAGTTCGTTAGATACAAGATGGCGTCCAAGATGGTGGCCAAACATGTTATTGACATGAAATGGACCCATATAAAACTAGTATTATTTCTAAATTGCTCTTTTATGGTCAGTAAATTGTGAAACTGTGAAAATAAATGATATGCATCATTTCACCATTGGGCAGGTTTTTAGATACAAGATGGCGTTCAAGATGGCGGCCAAAATAGTTTATATAAATGAAAGTAACCCAAAATACACTCCTGTTGTTTATGTATTGCGCTCAAGGTCACAAAAATGGGAAATTAAATCATATACAGCCTTGAACATAATAATACTACATATCAATTTGATGTATCCCTAAATGACAAATAAAGGGAGATAACCATACAATAAAAACATTTTTGTTATTTTTTCTATTCTACAGCATATTGTGAAACAAGCCACAGCCATTTTAGTAAAACACGTGTTAGACATGCATAAGAGAGAAATGTGCTGTTTAACTTTCGATTGTTGGATGCCGATATTGCTCAGGGGTTCGCGATTCGTGAGTTACCTACAGATAAACCATTTCAGATACATGCTCAATTATGCTGTTACACCCTAGCTGTAGTGGTTTCACATACATATCCCGAAAAAAGATATAATGTCTTTCCTCTACCTCAGATAGTCATCAACATATTGTATCTGTGGAAAAAGATGCCTTAATATAGCATAGATTAACCTTGTTAAGTGAGGGTTGACCGGGAGTATAAACAATGCAGAGTCTGTCATATCCAGACAAAGAAATTCATTTATTTTGTCGGTCGTGAATGCACTTTCGGACAAAGCTGGAGAGAATGGTATCTGGCTCGTTGGCCGAGTACAATTTTTAGATATGCAGTTGCAAGAACGCCAATACATACTAGTTATCATAGTGAACAGTTACCAATTCATGTAAGTCTTATTTTATCTTCATTGTATGCCTTTCTGCAATATGGTTTTCAAAGATCATCACTTTAAAATGAATAAGATTCATAACAGACCAGACATTGTGTAAGACCCGTAGTGGAACTACACACGACCAACCACATCAACAACTGAGAAACTGTCCACACTAACAGTGCTACTGCAACGATAGACCATCCTGCAAAGTTCCAACACAATAAGACCGGAACAGAAAACAGAATGCTAAATCTAGATACATAGTAACGAAACGTCAGTCTCTCCAAACCGCCAGCTACTGGGTGCTACTACGAAAGCATATCACTAGAAATGAACTTTCTGTGGAATGAGCTGTTTGAAGTACTGATGCTTGCCAAATCACTGGAATTCTTCATTGCATTGGTATTAACCCATAAAACATTTGCAGCCCAAAACTCACAAGATGTCTTATTTTAGCTTTATTTTATTTAATTACAGTGCTGGTTTCAGCGTTTCTGTTCTCACTGGAAGGGGACGAAGAAGATCGCGATCTGGTGACTGCTGAGGGCTTGGGACTCACAGACCAGTAATAGAATTTCCCCATTGGCATTCAATGTGATTTAATAGTCGTTTTGGCATTTCATGCGTATAACAACTTTTTATTTAAAATCGCCACAAAGGCACATTTTATTTTTCATGTTCGCATATAAAAGTCACTTCTCTACAAAGACAGTGAACAGCCGAACACAACCCATTAAATTAGCCAACTGTACCAAAATTGCATTCCACAAAGCTTGAAAGATTTTATAATTCTGAACATTAACCAGCTAGATCATATAACTGATTTGAGATACAAATCGACCTAGAGCGAGTGTTAGCTTCACATGAGAACAAAAACATTTCCGCTTACGACTCTATTGAGATTAGTACCAAGAGAGTAGTTGCTCCGTCACAATATGACTGAAGATTTGTTGACTAGGGAGTGGATTCATAACCAAACCAGATTAAACCTACTTATTGATTGTAACCCCTAGCCAAGCCACTGCAGGCCACATCAACCAATAGTTTAGTCTCTACACATATCCTACTCAGCCAACTGCCTTTTAACACGTCGCCATCAAACATGAAACACAATCCAGCCCGTCTCACCCTATTCTACCATATCTGTCATTCAACATGTTCTACCTATACCTTTGAAACAGTCAGGCGAAAGTCAAATTTTTCCTATTATTGTAATTATTTGTTTAAAATCCAAATCATGGCGGTAATATTGGCGTTTTGGCAGGTTTTTTTTTTTTTTTTTTTTTTTTTTTTTTTTTTTTTTTTTTTAGAAATTTTGTTTAATAAAACACAGATATGGAACTTTCATTTCATTTCTATATACCCAAACACTTTATATCTACTTTCCGGTGGCCATGTTGAATTTTAAAAACTATTTTTATTTCAATTTTTTTTTCACATATTCATAAACAATCTTAGCTTTATGACTTCTGCACCTTCAATGTCATGCTTTCAATGTCATGCTTTTAACATTACATAATATATATTGATGGAAATCTATAAAAATAACATTTTGTCGACCATCTTGGATTTTAGTGGCCATCTTTATCAATTTTGCCTTTGTTGCATACATGTACTAAATTATAATGAAAAAATGACTTAACTTAAAGTTTTCTCCACTTAAAATGCCATTTTTAACATTTTATCACATGCATGTAAGAACTATCAAAAGCCCTTTTTTCGTCAGCCATCTTGGATTTTTATGGCCATCTTGATTTTGTTTATTTTTATTTGGTTGCATTTTGATGAAAAAGGCTAAATTTTATTATTTCTCAAATTGTAAGGCAAGCATTTAGCATTTCATTAGATATCTGTACGAAATTCTATCAAAAACCCTTCTTTTGTCGGCCATATTGGATTTTGGCGGCCATCTTGAATTGCCCAAGGATGCCAGTCTGGCATCATCCGGATTTCAAATCAGGATACCTATACTTACTTATTTCTGCAAAAACATTTTCTATAGACGCTATTGCATGGTCATCTTGGGTTCATGCCGGACTATTCTAAAATGGGTTTCGGCTGCATATAATATAATAAATAGAACTGCTGGATAATTTTTACTTGTACATACCAACGGGTGTAAGTGATTTACTGATTTAATAATATGGAGTCAAGTAAGAATTCTAAGATGCAATAAATCTTGACTGCACAAAGGGTAGACCAAAAATTATGTAAGGTGTAGTCTACCAGATGATAAGCCATTCTAATGGACTTATAAGTTTTATTAAATCTTCCCTGTAGGGTGAGAAATCAATGTTAAAATAGATATTTGTGTCTCAGAAATTATGCTATTTCGCTTTTCATATTTTATATGTAATCAATCAAAACTGTTACAATCAGTGCATGATATTTCCATGTATTCAGATTTATTAAGCAAAAGCCGTACAAATCTGCAAACAAACGAATAAATTTGGCCACACTTCAACTACTGGTACTAATATCCCATTACTTATGAAACAAATCGCTATGTACTAAACTTATGAAACGAACCTGTACAACTGAAACAAGACAATAACGAAAAATGAGCCGAACCGTCGCATGAGAAAATAAACAATATGGTTTTCGAACAGGTCCGACAATAACCGGCGTGTACAGTTTCACAATAAGTCTAGAGAATTGAAATGTCGAATTTTGAAAATATATATAGAGGGAAGCTGATCTGCTCCAATGCTTTCGCGTATGCAAAATGTTGGTTTTCTTATGATATGGCTCATACTTGACGTAACTTACTTTCATGAACAGTTTGCAAATGTGTGTAAATATTAAAGCATTTTAGAAAGTTGCAGCATTTTACATCTTGTAAAATGCCTTAATTATGATTCCAATATATTGTTACCTCCCTTTGACCGCTATTTCCCTTTAAACATAGACTGTCGCATTGCGGTGGAGCTTATTGTTATAGCTTGATTGGTCACATGACTGATATATTCGCTCACTTGAAATATTTATGTGGACAAAGGAATGTGTTTAAAAAAGATATTCAATGGTGGATTTCTTTCATGCACGTGTATAATGGGGTATCAATGATCAAAACTTGTGACTGGTCTAAGGTGGACCAGGTCTTTATGACGGATTCGTGTTTGACCGGATGTGGCGGGATATGTGGTGATCAGTTCTTCCATAGACAATTTCCTGAGTTCGTAACAGAAGCCTACAAGATTTTCAAATCAAGTTAACGTTGCGGGGTCTAAGTAAAGTCTTATTCCACTCCCCCAAACAAGCAGCGCCTTTCACGCCTGAGATTTTGCTTAACATTAGGCGTGTTGTCGATTTTTCTAAACCAACTATGTCATCAATTTGGTGTGCTTTTGTGTTTGCATTTTTTATGATGGCTAGGAAGTCCAGCATTGTTCCAAATTCTGTGCTTAATTTTGATCCTGTTAAATATTTGTGCCGAAAAGATGTGCGATTAACTTCCTATGGACTTGAAGTACAACTGAAAATTTCAAAGACTAATCAGTTTGGTGACAAAAACATTATTTTACCGATGTATGAGTTACACGACTCTCCCTTATAGTCCGGCAGAACCTTCAGTGGACCTGTATTTGGAGTACATAGAAAATATTTTTACATATTTGGAAAGCTGAGGTCTTCTACATTAAGAATCCGGCGGGTGACATCTTGTCACCATTGAGCAATTTGAGAAATTCAAGATGGCGTCCAAGATGGCTGCCCGTATACAGAAAACAGTTGTCCCATAGACTTATAATCATATTTTGAGAGACTTTAAAATATGGGATAGCTTGTATTTGAAAACTGAATTAATTGTTCATTTAAATAAGCGCAAGAAAGCAAACAATGTATGGAGAGCATCCAAGATGGCCGCCAGAATTAATGAAAATTACATTATCGAAAAGAGGCGATTTCAAGACTAATAGATTTCTTAACCCAAACAATTTGGTGGCATTTTTGTTAACATGCAAGACTGATGGATGTCATCTTATCACCATTGAACACTTTTGGAAATTTATGATGGCATTCAGGATGGCTGCCCATATACGGAGAACAGTAATTGCCATGTAAATCGTGTTTTGGCAGATGTAAGACCTGAAATTACTCGCATTTAAAGGCTGAACTAGTCTGTGTACATTGAAACTGGTTCAAAAATTCACAAAGTATGGAGATCATCTAAAATGGCTATCAGAATAAAGGAAAATGCAATTATATTGAAAAGCGTTGATATCGTAACTAAAGAATTTCTCAAACCAATTAGTAAGGTGGCAATTTTTGTTAACAAAGAATAAGTCCGAATATATTTAAGTATTTTTGAAATCTGTATTGACTTATGGACAGTATTTACAATATTTCATGTGTTAATGACTCCTGCTGATTGAAATGCCAGTAAAACAAACACAATATCAGTGCTTTATATGCTAATTACTCGTTCCCCATAATTTGAAACTGTTCTGAAAATGTCTGTTTTGGCTCAAAACTATGATATCAAATATGGTTTCGCATTCCCTTTATTGTTTTCAAGACTTCTGAGGATGTAGCATTCCATGTCTGATAGTCTTAATAGACCACCTTTAAAGTTTACAGCTGTTATCTCTTGAAAATTTCTATAAACCCATTTATAATAAGGTTCATGTGTGTTGGTGAGTTCTTTGATGGCTGACTAGGCAAATTCTAGCTCTAAAAAAAAAAAAAAAAAAAAAAAAAAAAAAAAAAAAAAAAAAAAGGAAGAACTTGAGCTATATATAAACTCAAACTCACCAGACATTATAGGAGTCACTGAAATGTTTCCCAAAAGAAGCTCTTTTAAAAACCAAGAAATTTTTTATCAGTTAACAGACTATGATTTGTTTTTAAGCAATCTTAATGTACGTCGAGGTGTAGCAGTATATGTTAAAAGAAAATTGAACGCAGTTTCTGTTGATATGGGAACAAATTTCCAAGAATCAGTTTGGTGTACATTACAACTTCAGAATCAAGATACGTTACTGATTGGTTGCCTATATAAAAGTCCCAACACCAACGATGAAAATCATCAGTCCCTCGAAAATCTTTTAAGGGGTATTTCTAACCGTCGAGAAAGCCATAAACTGCTCATGGGAGACTTTAATTTTCCAGAAATAGATTGGGAAAGCATAACCACATCAGTTGGAGAAGAACATAAAGCCACAAAATTTGTAGAATGTATACGAGATACTTACCGGTTCCAACATGTTAAACAACCTACAAGAGTGCGTGAAGGAAATGAACCATCGCTACTTGACCTTATTTTCACCAACGAAGAGAATATGATCGAAAACTTAACTACCCATCCAAGTTTAGGGAAGAGTGACCACTTGATTTTGAGTTTTAACTATATATGCTACACTTTACCTGACTTTAAGTGTGAACAGAAATCCAGACTAAACTTTTTTAAAGGTGACTATGTTTCAATCCGTGAAGAGCTTGACAAAATAAATTGGACGAACAATTTAAATGGTATGGACATGCTGCAATCATGGAGAAGTTTTGCTGAAATAAATATCGATTTAATGGAAAAATACATACCGGTGAGCAAAACTTCTCAGGGCTGTGGTAAGCCTAAACCGTTTATTACCAGACAGTGTATTGATGCAATAAAGCTCAAAAGAAGGCGGTGGCTCAAATACAAATATTGTAAAACAGACAGAAACTTTAGTTCGTATAAAGCTGCAAGAAACCAAGCCACCAACGAAATGAAACATGCAAAATATAACTATGAAAAGACTCTAGCTGCCAAAATAAAAACAGATACAAAAATCTTCTGGAAATATGTACGGTCAAAATCGAAAACCAAGACTACAGTGTCCAAACTTCAAATGGAAAATGGGGCCCTAAGTACAAATGATCAAGAAACAGCAAAAACCCTAAATGATTATTTTACTACTGTGTTTGAAAGAGAACCAGATGGACCGCTACCTGTTTTTCCTGAGCGGAATTACCAAGACATACTTCAGACCACTGAAATAACTGAAACAAAAGTTGAAAAAGCCATAAATGCACTAAACCCAAGCAAGAGTCAAGGACCAGACAATTTTCACCCTAAATTCCTGAAAGAGACTAAAGACCAAATAACAAAACCACTGAAGATCATATATGAAAAGTCCCTCAATGAAGGTAAAATTCCAGATGTATGGAAACAAGCGAATGTCAGTGCGATTTTTAAACAAGGGGAAAGACAACAACCGGGCAATTACAGGCCCATTAGTTTAACGTCGGTACCGGGAAAAATGATGGAAAAAATAATACGGGATGCAATTGTGCAACATATGGAAAGAAACGATCTGTTCTCACCCCACCAACATGGTTTCATTAAAGGCAAATCTTGTACCACCCAGCTTCTCGAACTCATTGAGGACATCAGCAGTGCTCTGGATGATGGGGTCGATGTGGATGTTATCTACATCGATTTTAAAAAGGCGTTCGATAAAGTCCCCCATCAACGCCTGTTAGTCAAACTTCGAGGATATGGAATACAAGGGCACATTCTTGACTGGGTCAAAGAATTCTTATCTGACAGGAAACAGCGGGTAGTTATAAATGGCTCCGAATCAGAATGGTCAGACGTCTCCAGTGGAATTCCACAAGGAAGTGTGTTAGGTCCAATTTTATTCCTCATTTATATTAACGACCTTCCAGACGTGATTGATGTGTTGATAAAACTTTTTGCTGATGATGCAAAATTCTACCAAAGGATTGAACAAAATGTAGACCAGGATGCTAACATTGTCCAATCTAGTCTGAACAAGGGTGTGGACTGGGCCAAAATCTGGTTAATGAGATTCAACTTCAAAAAATGTCATCACATGCAAATTGGCTACCATAATATTCCAACTAAATACACTATGCAGGATGAAAATGAAACTGTAGAGCTCGATACTGTTAAATCTGAAAAAGACCTAGGAGTGACAATAGACAGTAGCCTATCGTTTAGGGAACACATAAATTCAAAAGTGAACTTGGCAAACAGAAATCTGGGCATAATTTTTAGGACGTTCACTTATCTCGACGAGGAAACGTTTCTCCACCTCTTCAAGTCACTGGTCAGACCCCACCTCGAATACTCGACGCCGATTTGGTCACCATACTATAAAAAGGACAAAATCATGATCGAAAATGTTCAAAGAAGAGCGACGAAGCTAGTCTCCACACTCAAAAATCTCAACTACAGTGAACGTCTCAAGAGGCTTGGCTTACCAACACTCGAATATCGACGAGAACGGGCTGACCTAGTTCAAACTTACAAGATTCTGAATGACATTGACAGGCTGGATAAAGACAAAATTTTCAAAAGAGCACATTATGCACAAACAAGGGGTCACAATTTCAAATTATTCAAACAGAGATCACGTCTAAATGTGAGGGGCAAACAGTTTCAGTAATAGGGTTGTGAACACATGGAATTCCCTGCCCGAGAATGTTGTAAATGCACCATCTCTCAACTCATTCAAGAACAGATTAAACAAACACTGGCATGGGCACCCCAACAAATTTGATGCAAGATGCTACCAAGCAGGTCCCAACACCAGAGAGGGAACAAATCGAACAGCACCTGAAGAAGTCTGAGGCTTACTATGGTGTCGAGTACAGGTAAAATACAGGTAAAAAATCTAAACTGTCGGTTGCAAGTAGAGCAAGTCAATCTCATGGAACCTGCTGGTGGCCCATTGGTCTTGGCTTTGCATTCTCTGCACTTTCTGTCAGCTTCACAGATTCTCTTTTTTTCATATAGAGCTGCTACTTTGTTGATGAGACATCACCATTTTGATAGCTCCTGTGCAGTCTGTTCCCAAGAACCATTGGTATTTCGAAATCCTTGAGAGAGGCTAGCGCTTTGGGAGTGTCTTTCTAGCGTTTCTTCTGGCCACCTTAAGAGCAATTTCCCTCCTGTAGTTCTTCATAGAAAACTTTCTTTGGAAGTCGTGCATCAGGCATTCTTATAAATTGGCCAGTCCATATTAGCTGTGCTTGTTTTAAGACTGTATGCATGCTTTGCATCCCTGCTTTCTTCAGGACCTCTGTGTTTGGAATCATGTCTTGCCACTTGATTTTTCACAGCTTTCTCTAACAGCTTAAGTGAAAATGGTGAAGTCCTTTTGCAAGATGTTGGTATTCTGTCCAGGTCTCTAATGAATACAAGAAGGTTGGCAGTGCACAGCCTTGTAGACTTTCAGCTTGGTGTCAAGCTTTATTCCAGCCTATAAAATTTAAAAGTATACCATTTAGTTGTACATACACATTTTCTAGACCAAGGATACATGAACGTGTGCATATAGATTGTCAGTAGAATCTACTGTTATTCTACAATTAAAAGAGATACAGTGTGTATTCTTCTGAATGATCTATATTGTTTATTCAATTTGTTTATTCAATTAATGACCCCACCTGTGCAATATGCGCCAATGATCAATGGACTGCCATAATAAGGTGAAAATCTCATTGCATTACGAGATAATAAAGGGGCTCCTAAAGGATTATATATGTGATACCAAAGTTAATTGGTTTTATTGTTCCTTATTACCTGTACAGTAAAACTGTTTCCCTCCGCAATCAATATTGAGTTTTCGTTTTGGAACCCTACCTGTATTCAGAGTCATTGTCTGGCCACCAGGTTTTCTAGTATCATGTTCCATATCAGTTATCAGCTAATGACTTTCAATCAGAAGGACTACATGCTTTTATGGTAATCATAGTTTAAACATGTTTTATTGTCATCTCAAATACAAAGGGATTTGGCCCACGTTCTGACAACATTAGTTACAGCCCGCCCCCTAAAAATCATAATCATAGGTCACTTGGATCTACATTTCCAGACTTTCCTGTCTGTCTTCCAGAATAAAAGATACATACATGTATTTGAGAAAAGATACATGTATGTGGGCCTATAAATAATGAGATATAAAACCCCCATTTTGAACCATCTTTTTAGATCTAGGTCGCTGTGAACTACACGGCCCTGTATTTTGCAGTGATTTGTCAACAGAACATTGACTTTTGTACTATATCAAAGTGACTACATTGTTTGTTTGCTTGTGCTGGTGCTTTATGTCCCAGTCAACAGCTATGATCATGTTGGGACCTCTAACAAACATTAGGATGACAGGACTCAATATGTGCTTGAAAACATAACCACTTATGTTAACAACTAAGGCTTACATGTATGGATGGTTTTACTTTAACCACTTACCTTGGGCAGGCTAAGACCTATTGTACTGTAACCCATTAATCAGATGGTCATTCATTAGATTTTTTAAAACTTTGCCTGGAGACAAAAGCAGCTAATATATTTCTCTTGACCCCTATGGGCAGGGCTCACATTCCCTTTTGACCACCCTTCTGTAGTATTATGCATGCAGCACGATAGAAAATATTCCCCATCATTATAGATTGGGAGAGAAATATGGGGTACTTGCATTTCCAGATAAAACTAACTGACCAGCCTAGTGATTACTGGTCTGAACCTGCCCGTGAAAAGTGGTTTAGACAAATAAAGATTAAACTCAGATCCTTACAGAGCATCTATGTTTGAGCCGCCTCGTGGGAAAACCAACAATGTGGTTTCCGACCAGGTCTGACACACACCAACCTGTACAGTCACAGAAACGAGCTAGAAGCTTGAAATTTCGGATTTAAGTAGAAGAGGAACTGGACTATCCGAGAAGCGAAAACAAAGGCGCTGATCAGGTTACCGCGAAGCTGATCTGCGCCTTTGTTTTCGCTTAGGCAGATTGTTGGTTTTCCACGTGACGGCTTATTTATAAGCATGAGTTGTTTAATTTAGTGGATGTAGTTTTTGTATGTTTCGGATGTCATGGCATCCCAGTTTTGGATAAAATTCGCATAAAATGGAGGTAATATCCTGACATGGCAATATTGGTTGACTTCGGGGTAAAGCAACAAAACAAACAAACCAAAAATTGCAAACTTTTCCTTTACTGTGGTGGCCATCTCTGATACACTCCTTACTGCACTGATTTCAGGTGTTAAATATGCCAAAACATGAATACTTGCTGCATGGTAATTACTTTTGGCATATACGGGCAGCCATCTTAAATGCCATCTTGAATTTCTTAATTTGCTCAATGGTGTCAAGATGCCATCCACTGGATCCATAAACATTATCAAAATTGCCACCAAAATGTTTGGTTTGAAAAGTTTGAATTTTCGAAGGCACCGCTTTCAAATATTGCGTTTTTCCTTAGTTTTGGCAGCCATCTTTGATGCCCCCTTTACAGTGTATATTTTCTTGCACTCATTTTAATGTACAATTGATTCAGCTTTTAAATAAAAGTGATTTCAGGTCTAAAAGTCTGTCAAAACATGATTATTTCACAGGAAAATAGCATTTTCTGTATATGGGCAGCCATCTTGGACGCCATCTTGAATTTTTCAAATTGCTCAATGATGACAAGATGTCACCCATCGGATTCTTAATGTAGAAGACCTCACCTTTCCAAATATGTAAAAACATTTTCTATGTACTTTAAATCCAGGTCCACCTCAAATAGCCCAAATGGCTACAGGACTATTATGCCCTGTCCGGGCTTTAAAGTTGATGTGTCAATTAGTACCTGCTCCACCCGATGCTCCAGCCTTTTGTTACCTGGAAAAAGGTTCTCTGATTCCCATCCACGCCCCTCTTCTAGACCGTTACCTCAAATGCTTCTTGAAAGCTGCCGAGGTCCCTAACGCTGAGTGCTTAACTATGCATTCTTTTAGACGTGGTGGCGCGTCTTTTTATTTTAATTCTGGCGTTCCTGGTGAAATCATTCAGCTTTTCGGAAACTGGGCTTCCGTTTGTTATCTTAGGTATTTGAGATTTACTCGAGAATCTCTCCTAGATGCTGCTTACATTGTTTCCCGCAGCGTTCCTCGTTTTTAATTTGGCCGGTTTTTGGCGGGTATGAGGCTGCGCGCTGTGTTTTCATGCTTATTTATGTGTTTGTTGACTATAATTACATGTATATATATGCTCGAAGCCTCCATTTGGCCAAATTATATGTTTTCAATTACTTCATTTTAATTGTTATTTCCCCCTCCTTTAAAGTGGACTCGCACATAATTTGCAGCATTTTACATCTTGTAAAATGCCTTAATTATGAAGATTCCAATATATTGTTACCTCCCTTTGACCGCTATTTCCCTTTTAACATAGACTGTCGCATTGCGGTCGAGCTTATTGTTATAGCTTGATTGGTCACATGACTGATCTATTCGCTCACTTGAAATATTTATGTGGACAAAGGAATGTGTTTTTGCATCCCTCCCACCCTCCCTATACTTGCGTTTGTAGTTAGAATAATTTCGCTTATAGGGCGGGTATGAGGCTGCGCGCTGTTTTTTCATGCTTATTTATGTGTTTGTTGACTATAATTACATGTATATATTCTCATATGCTCGCAGCCTCCATTTGGCCAAATTATATGTTTTCAATTACTTCATTTTAATTGTTATTTCCCCCTCCTTTAAAGTGGACTCGCACATAATTTGCAGCATTTTACATCTTGTAAAATGCCGTAATTATGAAGATTCCAATATATTGTTACCTCCCTTTGACCGCTATTTCCCTTTTAACATAGACTGTCGCATTGCGGTGGAGCTTATTGTTATAGCTTGATTGGTCACATGACTGATCTATTCGCTCACTTGAAATATTTATGTGGACAAAGGAATGTGTTTTTGCATCCGTCCCACCCTCCCTATAATTGCGTTTGTAGTTAGAATAATTTCGCTTATAGGGCGGGTATGAGGCTGCGCGCTGTGTTTTCATGCTTATTTATGTGTTTGTTGACTATAATTACATGTATATATTCTCATATGCTCGCAGCCTCCATTTGGCCAAATTATATGTTTTCAATTACTTCATTTTAATTGTTATTTCCCCCTCCTTTAAAGTGGACTCGCACATAATTTATAAATGAATCAACACGTTCAACGATTACCGACTGATGATTGTCTGTAGTATTTTTTTCTTTTCGTTGACCACATGATTTTTTCTCACCAAATTACTTGTTATAAGATGGTCTTGCAATGAAAAGTTTATCGCGGAAATTTATCGGCGAGTTTTGGAATAATATTAGATTTGCTAGGTTAATAAGGATGAATACAAAATAGCCATAAAAGCACAAATTTACCAAATATCTCTTCGTAATAACACTTTTAGGCAAAGCGCACACTTGATCATGGTTATGTACACTCAACAACGTCTAGTCTTGATAAAATGTATGGTATTTGGATAGTGCTGATTGTACTTTTCGAACTTTTTATTGCCAAAATGTAGTAGCAACTAGCGAAAAAGGCTTTTTTTCGGCACACGCAATGGGTGTTCTTTCAACCGGTTTATATTAAAATTAAGCCTGGTGAACCCCAAATTTTATTTGCCCAGTGCAACGTAAACATATCAAAGTATCTTCAAAATAAAAATAAGACAAAAATATCGAGTCGTTTAAAATCACCTATGCGGTCGGCATCATCCTTAAGAAGTCATGTGATAAAACGAATCTTACACTCGTGGTCATTTCATATGTTTATTAAACACGCCGAAGACTCGAAGGCTCGTTTAATAAATTTCATATGAAATGACCACGAGTGTAAGATCCTCTATTTCTTTTTCAACCAGAATCCGCGTATCATCAGGAAAACATGTCCGTGTAATATATACCCCCTTATACCCCACTTTTGAATAGTAAAACTGGGGTTTGCAAGGGTATACCTATTTGTCTTATTTTTGCTCCAAAACATAGATTGTGGGTACTCGTTAGAACCGCCTTGCCGAGGCGGTTCTAACGTGTACCCACAATCTATGTTTTGAGCAAAAATTAGAAAAATATCAAAAATTTTCCAATGAAATTTTCATTTTTTTATACTTGAAAAAAATCTCTGTATATTGCACGGGCGTGTTTTCGTCATGTGATTACGAAAACACGCCCATGGAATATACAGAGATTTTTTTCAGCTGTAAAAATGGAAAATTTCATTGGAAAAAAGGACATTTTTAATATTTTTGCCAAAAACATTGTGTGTACGCGTTAGAACCGCCTCGGCGAGGTGATTCTAACGAGTACGCACAATATATGGTTAACTAAGAAAAATAGGTATACCCCTATAAAGCCCAGTTTTGCTATATAAAATTGGGGTTCAATGGAGTATACATGTTACGAAATGTTATCCTATTGGATTCAACTAACTGAGACGTAGATCCCTATCTAAAATAACGACACACCTTCAGTATCAATAATTCGAATTTTGCATATGAGGAAGCAGATGCTATCAATAATTTAGACGTGTATATATGATCATATATAGCTGGCTAAACAAACCAGTATGTCATTTATAGTTTTAGACCATATACCAACAGCAGATGAATAGGACCTGGGATTATGCTTATATCAAGCTCATCCCTAATAAGCTACTTGCTTATACCAATTATTTTATTGGTTTTGTTTGTGTTCGCTTGGCACAAATCTAAATCGTTTTATTATTCTTAATGAGGCTCATTTATTTTGTTTTTCTTTTCCAAGAAAAGGAAGTTAAAATGCTATAAATATCAATACAGGAAAAAAGAAAGGAAGTTACGCGTCATTTCGGCAAACCGAAAGTCGAATACTGTAAAAAATATTTGAAGAAAAGGCAATTTGAATAACTCATAAAAATGATGGAGTCTTTGGCGCGTGGAGTATGGCTAGCCGCCAGAGATCAAAGGGCAGAAAGGATAGTTGAATTACTGTGGAATCACGGGGGAAATGTGAATGAAATTCTCAACTATATGAAAGAAGAAAATAATCAAAGTACAACTCCATTGATAATTGTGGCTCGTAATGGACATGAAGAAGTTATCAATGTTTTGCTTATTTTCGGTGTCGATATACACCAAAAAGGAACAGTTAATACTGATGACGATATACACAAAGACGTCACTGCCTTGTGGTGCGCAGCTGCATGGGGTCGATATAACATTACTAAGGCGTTGGTTCAAAATGGCGCCAACGTCAATAGTCCAGCAAATGATGGATCTCAACCACTGGGACCGGCTTGCTTCTTCAACTATTTCGAAATTGTGCAATATTTGGTGAACCACGGTGCAGATGTTAACTACATAAATGTTCATTCTAAAAGAACATGTCTAATGGAGGCTAGTGAGAAAGGATATTTTGACATTGTTCGGTATTTGCTTGAAAATGGGGCTGATACAGTTGTTACCGATTGTAAAGGCCAATCAGCACTACACAAGGCCGCGGAGAGCGGGCATCCCTCAATTACAAAACTGCTTGTAGAAAACGGAGTGAAGATGATAAAGGACAATGATGGATTGACTCCTCTGATGCTGGCGGCGAATAATTGCAAAACTGCGATCGTGGAATATTTATCGTCATTGCCCGAATGTAGCAGAAAAGATAGCATATGATAGATGCTAACGAGCTCCTTGGATCAGCGTGGATGTTCAATAAACATTATGATCTTTCAGAAGCTTACCATTATTTCCAGAAAGCAATGCATGAACGATTTGATAACCCAGATGATTATGTGCCTAAGAGAATTGTCCCAACCGACGTATCAATGTTATTAGATACAAAAGAATGTGTAGAAATAAGAGACCTACAACAGATTAGAAACGATAAGTTGGCATTGACAATAGAGGCCCTTTTAGTTGTAGAAAGAATTTTGGGACCCAAGAATTGTCATTTACGCAATCGTATGCGTATATCACAAGTGCTACTCTTAAGAATGAACGAGTATACCAAAAGCATAAATCTTTTGCTTTATTTGACAAAACTTAAACAGGACAATAACGAAGATGTTGACGTGACATACTTTACTGAACTGTTTGCAGAGATGTATCATCATGGAATTAGAATTGATTTTCAGCCTCTTTTGGAATCTTTTCAGAGAGTTGTAAATGAAGCAACTCGTGATAAATACCGAATTCAAAATGGGGAACCTAATTGCCAAACGTTTTATGAGACAGATATTCTAGTATGTATGTATTTGATTGGTATAATGCTGGTGACTTATACGTGTAACGACGAGGAAAGGCAGATGTATCGAGCAGTCTACCATTTTATCCAACATAATCCACAATTACAAAATGGATTTACACCATTACATATGTGCTGTTCAAGTCTTACAAATGACAACAATTTTAATTTGGGCGACCATATATCATTCCCAAAGGCTCGTATATGCCAAACACTTGTGGCATGCGGGGCAAATATAAACACTAGAGACATGTACAATAACACACCCCTTCACATAATATCAAAATGCAAAATCTCTTATGTTGGCATTCATGAAGAAATAATTAAGTGTTTAATGGAAAATGGAACTCATTTCGATACACGCGACATTAATGATATGACAGCAGCTGATGTTGCATCAACTAAAATTGCTGAAACTCTTATTTCGAATCATATGAAATTAAGCCTGAAGTGTCTTTCTGCATGAGTTATAATGAAACATGGACTACGGTACAAAGACATTATTCCTGTCAAGTTCGCTCTACGAGTTTGTCGAACTGCACTAACGTAGCCATTAGGATACTTATTCGATATACGGTCCTTGACCTTAGTTAAGGTGGCGAATTTCAGCATCCAAAAAGATGCATTTAAAACTTACTGAAATCAAACTTATAGGTTTTATTGTGTAAATAACATTTTATTCTACACACTTGTATATTTTTGTAAATACAGTTATTGATTTTAGCGGTACAATATCGTGTCAAAATTTGTCACCGGCCTTAACTTTAAGGAAGCATTGTAATTCTGGGCCCAGGAGAAACTCTACAGAAATAGCAACATTATACGGGCATGGCACGAAGTGCGCGAAGCGCACTGAGGCTGGGCCGAAGGCCCAGCTGCGTGCCCGCCTATAGGTAACGCGTACACACGGGTAAATGAACTCTGATGTTGTTTACCTAACTAACTTTGCGCACCTGAACGTCCGGTCCTAGTCTGGGGGGATATCGCTAATCTCCCTATCTCGCGATAATTCGCTATCTCATCGGTAGACTGCTCCACTGCGCATGTGTCGGATTTGAAAATCCAATAACACAAGCATTGATTGATAATGAACTCGCTCAGCCTAGCGGGTTGACTCTTTCAAAGTTATCGTTCTTGAGAACGAGAGACTTTAGAAAACCAATATTTACCAGGGCGATTTTCTACCTGGTACAATATATTGGATAAATGGAACAGCCGTCGGTATCGATTTTTCAACCAATGGTAATTCTGAGTTTTATCACATGACATTCCGTTCAAGACAGTCGTCAATATTACGACTGTGTTAGAGTCAACCTAGCGGGCTATCTCATCGGCAGTTCTAGATAAAATATACATCCCTTTTCCACCCATGATTATACAGTTTAGATTCTTTGTGGACAATATATTTTTTCGTTTCACTTGAGATCAATTTTGTTTGCAAAATTACAAAAAAAAAAAAAAAAAAAAAAAAAAAAAAAAGCAGGTTACGTCACTTTCTCAGCGCGCGCGCGAGAATGCTCGATTATCGCCATAATCGGGTATCACAATTTAGCGAAACAGGTGCGTCTTAATAGCGAAAGTGGGTCGATTCGGCCGCGAGTCGTTACATCCATCGAAGCCCTACGCCAGTGATGCGATTTATAGTCAGGTCCCCACCCAGGGAAGCCGGTTGTTTCGACCTAGGAGGTTGTTCGATATCGGAGGTAAACAAACCTTGTAATGGAGAAACAGGGTCAGTATTTTTTTCATTTTTATTTCTAATTGGAATGCGCTTAGGGGTGTAAAAAAAGAACACATCGCTCACATACACACCAATATAGGCACACGATGCATAAAATGGATTTGGACTGAAGATGTTTGACCGTAAATGACGTTTGAATGGGGGAAAACAGTATCTTCAACAGATATTTCACATTCGTTTGTTTATGTGCGTGCTAATATTCATCTTACATATTGTTTATTGGCATTGCTGTGATCTTCAACCTGTATTTTATTATGTCTGACGAAGACATATAGAATATCTTGCACTGGCACTTAGACTTTTGTTATTTATTGACGGTGGTGTCTTATTTACGGTGGTTGCAGTGTTCGGAGGTAGGTTGCACAGACCTCGGAGGACCCGCTCTCAGGTGTTATCGTCGATATCGGAGGAATGAAATTCAACTATGTCCACTTTAAAGCATCTCAGAGCCGTAAACAAGCGTCTACCACTTTCTACCTCAAGGGGTTAATTGTCTACAGGTTTAGAAAGGGAGAAGCAAAGCTATATTAACGTTTTTGTTGATATTATATCATGGGACATATCCATGTCGAAGCCAGTATCATCTTGAAAGATAAACAACAATAAAGAAAATAAGTTAACATAGGCAAACAGCATAGCCCCAGATGTGACGCCGCACAACGTGGCGTCCCATCTGGGGCTATACTGTTTGCTTAGAGAATTTTCATCAGTAAATTGAATAAAAAGTAAAAAAAATACTCCTAATGCCCCTATTAGTAAAAATGAAAGTGGACTTGCCCAAATGATAATGATGGGTGAATCCATTCGTCATAAAAGGGTTGATATCGTAAGACATGGGTATTTATGTAATAATGTGGAATCCTTCATGATTGATAATGAATGCGGTGTCTCGTCGCGAGTGTTTTGGATATTGGTACACGATAAACTGGATTATTGAGACCAATATCGGATTGATAGAAGAAAAAGGTAGGTTTAACAACAACATTGTCCCATTTACTTGTTAAATTAATACTAAATCTTATTATAAAATATACATTAATACAAACAAGGTACGTCATGAGACGACCTGTACTCGAAATAGCCACACAGATCGTACTCAAATCGTGTAGTCTTGAAGCTAAAAGGACAAGGACACAGATTTGCTGCGCATGGCAGATTTACTTTCCGCCCCCCCCCCCTCAGCTCAAGAAAACGGGTTCTAGGACGCGGCCAATGATACTTGTCGTCACATCGTAAAAATCATGCTCTTTCGTTCTTTCTTTTCATGTTTAACGTCCAATCAACAGCTTCGGTCATGAAGTCGGGTAAAAGACCTTATCTGAAAAAAAAAAAAAAAAAAAAAAGTGGAGAAGCGAGGGATCGAACGCGCGACGCCTGGTTTACATTTGCGGGTGACTACGCCAATGAGTCTATCATGCTAAAGCATTCCTTGTCTGTTTGTTTCAATGCATAGACTTGTAGTCGAAAGCGTCCGTCAAATTCCACTCAACTAGTGTCATTCATTATTGTTACCGATGAATAAATAAGAAAAGTACTGGTATCATCATAGAGATCAGTTATTGTCGTATGAAATGAAAATTCACGACCTTTTAAATGGCATTCTCAAAATCCATTGATTTTGAACCTCCGAGGTCAAAACCACCCTTCCTCCGACATCGCGTATGATAGATATATAGATCCTCCGAACACTGCAACCACCAGAAAACGCTACTAGTGCTGGCAAATTTCGAATATTTACGTTTTTTCCACGATATTTAAACACTTAATGTCTGAATTGTGATTGAGAATGATGCTAAATCATGACCACATAGGCAAATTGTGCCAAGAGTGAGAAATAACGCAGATTAATTCAAATGTAAATGGTTTTTATGTTAAAACTTAGAAAATCGTCAATTCAAAGTGGCTCTGTGTCAAACAGACACAGTTCCAAACCATTAAACGCACAGCGAGCCCTCAACAATCTCTATACAGACGACCTGTTCTGTGGTTGTGTTCCTAAGAAGTAAAATATACGAAATAAAAATGAAAACATACTGACCCTGTTTCTCCATTACAAGGTTTGTTTACCTCCGATATCGAACAACCTCCTAGGTCGAAACAACCGGCTTCCCTGGGTGGGTCCCCAACGGGTGGTTTCCACTCCTACATCTATCGCCAGTTTTCAGAGTTTCTTGCTGTTTTTTCTAATCTTTAAGGCTGTCACAATAAATTCTTATGCTTTACGAAAACCAGATAAAGTGCTTGACTCTGGCCACTTGTTTGTTTCAAGAATTAGATGAAATATGACATTAACATCTAATTTACTCTTTGTCTCAATATTATAGACAATGGATACAGTGTCTGATCAGACTAAATGAAACACTGATTTGAGTCTATAAGATAATAAGGTGGCATTTTTTTCCATATGACTTTCAGTTCACATGCATGTGCAAACTTTCTGCATTTTCACCAAACTATTTTAGGTACCCACATGTTGAGTACCCACAATTATTGAGCACACTGAGTGCTTTAATTTATGAATACACATTGTACATACAAATAACTTGAACACCAACGATTCCATGAGAAATCCAAGACCACACAGTTTATACGAACAGTTTCAGTCTTGACTCATAATTTTATGACACAGCTTATTCTGAATACCCACAATTTTGTGTGATTGAATTTCGTGAACATTCTTATAAAGAAGACCAGCATAATTTGCCCATGCTTTTTGTAACAAGACAATATAGTTCTAACATTTTCAATACCCCAAAATATTTATATGCACTTTTGAATACCCACTTATTTTGAATACACTCATGACTCATAAACATTTCGAGTGCCACAACTTTATGTAATAACATAATTACTAAAATATCAATATCTTCTAATTGCCACCAATTTTGAGTGCCAACAAAATTTAATCATCCAGACATCCACACTTATGAATACCCACATATTTTGAGTACCAAAAAAGTTGAAGACCACAGGCTGCCCAAAAATTTGAGAAAAAAGTATAAGAAGTTTCAAGAATTTTATAAGTGCTTCCAAATTTTATATACCCATGATTGTGAGTAACCATATAAATTAGTACCCACAGGCTCGAAATATGACATTTCTTACACAAAATGGTCCGAGAGAAATGAAAAATATCTGAAGCCTGTAGAAATCTGATATCGTACATCTGGAGACTGTTGCTCTTGTTATTTTCACAGTTTACTGATAATGATGATAAAAGCTGAAAGCTACAAGATATTTTCTGAGATTTATTGCCCAATTGTGCCAGCTCCATTGGAGCTTTTTTCTGGCGATGGATGTAGGAGTGGTTTCGGTATTGAGTCGGATAATGTTCTGATAATGTCCCAAACGGTATGCATACAATTCGTTCCATTTGAGATCAGCTTTCTTTCTAAAGTTACAAAAAATAAATAAAAACTACGTCACAGTCACGCGCGAAATTCTTCTAATATCCGGTGTTACTATTTACCGGAACCAGAACGGGCCGGAACGATGCGTCTAAATAGCGAAATCCGGTCGTTTCGGCCGCGAATCGCCGATACACATCCAAATGTAAGTAACTGGTCGTTTCGGCTCCGTAAGTCGTTCGTACTTCAGTCAGCTACCCGAGGGTTTTACCTGGCGCACAAAATGAACGTTTTGGCCCAAAATGACCCCCCAAAACATGCAGTTCTGTCCAGAGAGGGGACCATGATGTCCCACAGAATTAACAAATATTTCTTGTTCCTGATATTGTCCTATTTTGTCAGAATGTTGTTTAGGAGTTGTCAGTAGTGGGACATTGGTCCCCTAAATTAATACTCTGAGGTCGAGGGGAACACCCTGGTACTAGGTAAGGTAGGGATAGTGAAAAGAGGGGTAGGAGTAAGGGTACGGTAGAGTAATGAGTAAGGGTAGGGTAGAGTAGGGTAAGTAGTAGGAGTAAGGATAGGGTTTGATAGGGTAGGGTTAGGTGGGGTAGGGCACGGCAAGGCAGAGTATGGTAGGAGTAGGAGTAAGGGGATGGTAGGGTAATGAGTAGGTGTAATGGTAACTCGTAAGGTTGGATAAGAATATGAATACTGGTAGGGTAGAAGTAGGAGTAAGGGTATGGTAGGTTAAGGAGTAGCAGCAATGGTAGTAAGGGTAGCCTGGTAGGGGTAAGAGTTTGGGTAGGTTATGGTTAGGAGTAGAAGTTAGGGTATGGTATTGGTAGAGTAAGGGAAGGAGTAAGGGTAAGGGCAAAGAGTATGAGTAAGGGTAGAGTATGGGTATGAGTAGGGTAGGGTAGGAGGTTATGTGTAGGGGTAGGAGTAAGGGTATGGTAGGGGAAGAATTAGGAGTAGGGGGAGGGTAGGGTAGTCGTAAGGATAGGGTAGGAGGTAAGGTGTTGGGTAGGTGGTTAGGTGTAATGGTAGGAGTAAAGTTAGGGTAGGAGTAAGGGTAGGGTAGGGTAGGGTATTGGATAGGGGAGGACAGGACAATGGCACAACATATACTTTTACAGTAAGTGCAGTTTAGAAGTTGTTTAATGAATAATAATTTCAAAATCATGATTGCATGCCCGTTCTAGGCAGTGCCTAAGTTCATATTATTGTTTTTTCTTGAGTAAGAGTAGGAGACACAGAAATTGTTACAATTAAAATCCCAACCCAGTCTAGGTGTATTTAAAATTTTGAGGCGATGCATATTTCTTAAGTGCGCTGGCGGCGACAATGATTCTGATTTTGCCGAAACGACACGAATCTAAATGAGATCGGTTGTTAGTCAGACCGCCAGGTTCGATTATCCAGTTACTGCGTCGATAATCGAAGCGACCATCTGTCAAAGTGAGAAAAAAAGTACTTTATTTGAAGTTGTTGTGACAGTAAGTTGTCGCCATTTCAGTAGTGATAAAGAATGTTCTGTTGTAAGGCACCGTCAAATATGTGATGGCACAAATAGAAATTGACAGATTCTACCCAAAAATATACACGTATACAGGCTCAAATCACAGATACTCGGGGTTACTGTTCAGATTTTTCCAAAAGCTAATACTTGTACTTTTTTTTAAAAAAAACTTATTCTTGTATTTTTTTCTTCTTCATTTAGCTTTTCTGCATTAGTCCTGACCTTATACAATTAGAAAACTATGTCTAGAATACATAAAAAGCATTAGAAATACTGATAAGCACACACTAATGTAAAGAAAAAGCATGTGTTTTTTCTCTACATTCAGGATGGCATATCAGTATTTCGATTGCTTTCTATAGATTCTAGACATTTTTTTTTCTAATTTTGCAAGGTCACGACTATTGCAGAAAAGCTCAAAAAGATAACAAAAAATATAATTGTAAGTTTTGAAAAAAAAAAGAGTACAAGTATGAGCTTTTGAAAAAGTCTAAACAGTAACCCCAAGTATCTGTGGCTCAAATGAGCTTACAAGACTCTTCAAATCACTGGCGTCTGATCTTTACTAAATGCACTATATTTTTGTATATTTTATAAAAGCTAGTACTTGTATGTTTATTATTGTAAACAATACAAACATGGTGGACATTATGATTTTGACCTGAGATAAAGATGAAGAGATTAGAAAGTCCACCTAGCGGCCACTTTATGATTGTCGCGCGTGTACCTGTGGCGCCACTTACGATCCGCCGCCATATTGTTTCGGAGACAAAACCAATGCTATAAATATCGGCGTAACCAATGCTATAAATATCCGATGAGATAATGTTTTATTCAATAGAAACTGTTAATATTTAATATTTGATTTAGGAACCAGATTTTGATGTTTGTAGTGTTTTTATTGGATTTTTGATTGTTAATTATACGTTGATAAAACACCTAATTCCTTGTTCGGCGTTTCAAAATGGCGACCAAGCGGATTATAGTCGGTACTTTTTGACTAAAAGGCGTTGTAACTAAAAGGCTAGGTAATCTTTAAACAACAAAGTATGAAAGAAGAAAGGCATAAAAATCGTTTTATTTGTTGATACGCACACAATCTATGACTGTGTTTGTCTTACGATCGTATAAATATTGACAATTTTTGTCATTTAAGCAAAAACGGGTTGGTTCGATCTCAAAACGAGGTGTAATTGTTTTTATTAAAAAGGCTTCTATGAATGACTTTTCTTTTGCAAACAAGATCAATTTTCTCAAAGAACAATGTCTTACAAATCGTTTTATTGCCCTTCGATACGGTTTGGGTATTTTTGAAAGCTTTAATCGCCCTATTGAATTGGCTGTTTTTCACAACTTTTCGCCGCTTTGGCGTCAAAATGGAGATATTTCTACACATTGGTTGGCATTGCAAATAAGACCAAAAAGTTACACTTGAATGCAGAATGACATATCATGCTTTTACAGATGATTTCCAGTGATTGGTTGTCTATTTAGCCGATAGTTTATTTTGTATTTATAACCACACACCCTCCCCATGTGCCGTACCCGGGACAGGATTTGGGATAGCCGCATGCCCGGAAATGTGATGGGGACAACAGAACAATTAGTTTCCACATTTTTTCGAAATAAAAACAGTGACTAAAGAAGAAATGACATATGCGTAGCAAAATGTAGGAATTTAATTATACGTTAAGCCCGGATTCGAGAAGGAAAAAAATAGGATCCGGCGAAAGGCGCTCTGATATGCAGATTGCATTTTGACTTTGATGCTGTTGAAAAACATCCCATTGATGCATTTTCGTGCAATGTGAAAACTGCGAGACCGCGCTTGAAAACAGACACCATAGCAGCTATTGAAAAGAAATCGTTGCTTAACACGGGCAAATATACGTATAAAGCTAGAGTATTATCTTTTCAACATTTTGAGTATGACTATATCATGATGAGAGCTAACATTGCAAGAAAAGTGTGGTTGCATGTTGGCTAGAGTGTATTATTATTTTTTATTATGTATTTATTTCAATTACTTTTCCGAATACAATCTTCAATAAAGTTACATTAAAGTGTGTCAGGTAAATGCGGCACGTGCCTGCAACGTGACATAAGTGCGTCTTTAACGGCTCGAAGATCAAACAAGTCGCCGAATCAACAGGTATTGCACGGTGCAATACAGGTAGCTGGTAATAAAAGTGTCATTTTTTCTTTTGAAATTTCGGCGGCGACTTCTTAGAATATACATGAATGCAAGTACGAAAGATAGAGGAGAAAAAAAAGAAGAATATTCGAATTCATGCCTTAATTCACATAATCCGTTCCTCCACTGCCCTTTTGTAGAGAAAAGTGTAAAATATGACCAACAAAACGAAGGGGAAAAAAGAAGATAGAAAAAAGCGAAAATGGTTGTTGAACCAAACGCATCTCTCCAACGTGTGCAATTCGGATATTGGCGGTATTCTTCATTGAACGTGATAGATAGATGTGGCTTGAATTGATATAGGGCAATTTACGTCAGGGGACATCAAAATCGTTGTTGTCAGGTCTAGCTTAAAAAAGATGCTTTAATTTGAATTGAAGCTTTCACCTTGTTCAATAATTATCGTTATTTTTACGGTGTTAAGTATGATTAGAGATACGGCGAGATAAATCAATTTGCGTTTTCTTTAATCTAAAGATAATCCGTTAAGAATCGTTGTATGTGTCCAGTAGCGTAGAAAAAAGCATTTATAATTATGGGCGTAATTCGTAAGTAAAAAGAACAACAGCTTGTGCAAATTGAATTTATAATTGATAAACAACTAAAGAGATGACTCTCTCTCTCTCTCTCTCTCTCTCTCTCTCTCTCTCTCTCTCTTACAAAGATGCCAGTGTTTAGTATCTATTTGTTGGAAATTTGAAGCTCTATTTAACAGAAATAAAATCTTTTACTATTATATGAATTATGGCGAAGAAAATTTAAGCGATTTATATTTGCTAATATACAAAAATTCGGACCACATTCAGCGGCCGGTAAAATATTGATTTTTTTTCACCGATTTACCTGTCTACCTAAGCGACAGACACAGCGGAGGCAAATATCAATATTCAATAGCAGTTTCAGATCTCTGTATCTTTATATCAGTTTTGACTGAAAATAAGTTTCTGTTGTTTTCTTGTCCTGAACGAAATTTCCCGAACACGACACTTCGCGGTTTCTTACAGCTAATGTCCGTAATTGAAATGCAGAAATCAGAATTCTTGTCCTCTTCGAACTCCGGAGAAAATCATAATTTCTGTAACGCATCCAGCAGTAGACAATCCAAAGTACCCCCTCGACAATGCCAGACGCCATTGTTGTTGTTATTTCTGGTATACGGGAAACTTTGGATCGGGGTCATCTCGACCCAAAACTAATTCACACTCCATCTTCCGTCGCACCTCTCTTTAACCATCAGTAAGGGTACCTTTTTCAACATTTTAAGATACAAAGACATTTCTGTATGATAAATTATGGTTAAAAGAATAGATACTGACATAAAGAAATGTATTTGCACCTTTGCCTGGTGGGAGTAGTACACTTTCTGATGATTAAAACGAGGTGCGGCGGAAATTGAAATTCGAGTTTGTTTTGGGTCGAGATGACCTGGAACCAAAGTTACCCAATTCTGATCTCGCGAGAATGAAGTTACCCATGTTCCCAAAAATAATGGCGTCGGGCGTTGTCGAGGGGGTACTTTGGATGTTGGACTGTTCATTTTGGACTATAAAAGTGCGATTTTCTCAGGAGTTCTGAGAGTACAGGATTTCTGCTTTTCGTGTTTTGTAAATGGACACTAGCTGTATGAAACGGCGAAGTGGCGTGCAAATGACATTCCGTCTTGGACAAGAAAACGACACAAACTTATTTTGTGTCAATATACATTGCCCCACCATTATTTTATCCGGGGTAAGATTTTTTCATAATTAACTGTAAAAGTGCTTAAATACTAATGTTTAGTGCATTTATTTAAGGTCAAACGCCAGTGCTTCAAATCAAGAATCAAAATAAACATAACCAAAGTGTGGTAAGGCCAGCATGAGGTTTTAGGCCAGGTAGGATAAAACTCTGGTTTTCATGGCAACAGATAGCTCCCATAGACTTACAATGGCGAAAACATAAAAAAAATCTCCTTCTCCAAAACCACTAGGCACAGACCTTTAATAGTTTGTGCATAGCAAGGTATTGTACTCCTCTTTAATACCTTTATAAATCCTGCCAACAGTGCTGCTGGTATCCAGAGCTTTTACCTGAATCTGAATAGTTTACTGGTGACACGCCAAATGACATTATTTCACTAGGGGGTTCGGATGGGGGGAGAAATTAGTCCCTTGAACGCACGAGTGAAGCGAACTTGGACACACAGTCATCAGACATTTCAGCAGAGGAGATAAGTGAATCAGAGAGGTCATTCCAATCCCTGATAGTCTGTGGAAAGAAACTACTTTTGTACGCTTCTTTGCTAGCTGAAGGTATCTGAAAAGCCAAAGAGTGTTGATTTCTACAACGCCTATTCTTTGGGATAAGGTCATCAGTTCTGTGGGTATTCTGGCTTTACAAAGTCTTTCCGTGTTGGCACACTCAATGTGGGCACGATGCGGAGGAAATCTAATGAAGTGGTGGAGACTGTGTCACGGAGAAGAGTAGACCTGTGCTGTCTCCAAGAGACTAGGTGGAAAAGAGAAGGCGTAAAGCAGATAGTCGGCAAAGATTCTCGCTTCAAACTCTTTTGGTCTGGAAATGTCAAGGGCACTAGTGGCGTTGGAATTCTGCTTGCAGAGGAATGGTGGGAGAATGTATTTGAGGTTGTCCGAGTCTCAGACAGGATCATTCTCATTCGAATGACCATTGGCAAGACAGTTTTTGTCTTTGTGTGTGTGTATGCACCACAAGCTAACCTGAGTGACTTTGAGAAGGACCGTTTCTACCAGGAGCTGCAATCCACGGTAGCTAAAATCCCAGCCTCAGAACAACTTCTTGTCTGCGGAGACTGGAATGGGCACCTCGGCTCCCAGTCCACTGGGTTTGAAGAGGTACATGGCGGGCAAGCCATTGGTAAGAGGAATACTGAAGGAGAGAGAATATTAGAGTTTGCATTTGCTGACGACCTTCTGGTTGGTAACACCTGGTTTAAGAAGAAACAAGAACATCTGGTCACCTACCAGTATGGGGTAGCTGCTACCCAGATAGACTTCATCCTGTACCGGCGTAGCTTCAGGAAGCAAGTATCCAATGTAAAAGTCATCATTGGAGAGGAGTGTGCATCACAACATAGGCTGTTGATTGGAGACTTCAGAGTTTCTATCCCTCCTCAACCCAAGCGCAAGTTTGTGCCACGCATCAAGGTGTGGAAGCTAAAAGACCCAGAGAAGCGAGCAGAGCTCTCTGAAGTGTTCAAAGCAAAAACACAAGGAAGACAGCTGTCACAGACATGCACAGTAAATGAGCGTTGGACTTCTCTGAAGGACAACCTTCTGCAGGCTACAAAGGAAGTATGTGGTGTTTCCGCGAATCACCCATGGAGAAAGCAGACTTGGTGGTGGAACAAGCAGGTGGAGGAAGCAGTCAAGGAGAAGCGCAGGTGCTTCAAGTTGTGGAAAGCTGGTGGCAGTCGTGCTGCATATAACTCAGCCAAGCGTGCATCCAACCGTGCCGTGTACCATGCCAAGAATGAGGCTGAGAAGGTTGCTCTCCAGAAAATAGATCCAAGATCTGCAGATGTATATCGTCTGGCCAAGCAAATGAGACGTGACAACCAGGATGTCATGGGAGAGAAACCTATAAAAAATGATGAAGGCCTACTGTCACTAGATGAGGATGCAAAGAAAGAGGCTTGGAAAGAGCATTATGAGCGTCTCCTCAATGTCGAATTCCCATGGAATCCAGATGACCTGTCTGTGGAAAGCCCAGTTGAAGGCCCAAGCGAGCCGATCACCTTGGACATGATCACAAAGGCCATCAACAAGATGGCCTCTGGCAAAGCAGCTGGACCATCAGGTATCGTTGCCGAGATGCTGAAGCCCCTTGGTGAAGCTGGCGTAGCTGAGGTGCGTGATCTTATCGAGGACATAATTTCAGAAGGTCGCACTCCAATTGACTGGCAGGAGAGTTACATCGTCAATTTGTACAAGGGCAAAGGAGATGCTCTGAACAGGGGTAACTACAGGGGCTTGAAGCTGATTGAACAGACAATGAAAGTACTGGAGCGTGTAGTAGAAGGACTCATCCGGCAAAGAGTTGAGATTGATGAGATGCAGTGTGGCTTTATGTCAGGTCGTGGCACTACAGATGCAATTTTCATTGTCCGTCAACTACAAGAGAAGCACTTAGCTGCTAACAAGCTGCTCTACATGGCCTTCGTTGATCTGGAGAAAGCATTTGATCGGGTCCCACGGGATGTCATTTGGTGGGCAATGCGAAAACTAGGAATCGACGAGTGGCTAGTGCGCCTTGTCCAGTCCATGTATAAAGACGTGAGAAGTAGGGTAAGAGTTGGCAGTGGATACAGTGAGGAGTTTGGTGTCAAAGTAGGTGTTCATCAAGGATCTGTCCTAAGTCCGCTACTCTTCATCATTGTGCTAGAGGCTTTATCCAGGGAGTTCCGAACAGGCTGCCCTTGGGAGCTGTTGTATGCAGATGACTTGATGATTAGTGCTGAGTCCATGGAGGAACTACTGGTTAAGCTGAAGACATGGAAAGCAGAGATGGAGAGGAAAGGCCTTCGAGTGAACATGGGGAAGACAAAGATCATGGTCTCTGGCCCCAATCTGGACCTTCTGAAAAAATCTGGAAAGGATCCATGTGGCGTCTGTCAGGCAGGTGTAGGAAGAAATGCTATCTTCTGTGGTGGCTGCTTGTCCTGGATCCACAAGAAATGCACTGGAATCAAAGGCCCCTTACGCCCTGATCCTGATTTCAGATGTGCTCGATGTCTGGGAAAGGCACGTCCAATAGATGGAAGACTAGTGAAGGAGGTTCAGGTTGATGACGAAACAGTTGAGGCTGTTCCAGAGTTCTGTTATCTAGGAGACATGCTTTCTGCTGGTGGTGGTTGTGAACTGGCTGCAGTTACGCGTTGCAAATCCGCTTGGGGCAAGTTCCGACAGCTACTCCCCCTCCTCACCAACCGCAATCTGCCACTTTTGACCAGAGGTCGAGTGTATTCAACTTGTGTGAGAAGTGTAATGCTGCATGCGGCAGAAACATGGGCCATGACTGTGGCTACACTTAACCGCCTACGGCGCAATGACCGTGCGATGATCCGCTGGATCTGTAATGTCAAGGCGAATGATGAAGTAAGCTCAGACTCCCTTCTCTCAAAGCTTGGACTCCAGGATATAGATGTGGTGCTTCGCTCCAGCAGAATGAGATGGTATGGACACGTAGAGCGCAGCAAAGGCTGGATTGCTCAAGTACGCAAGCTAAACATAGTTGCACAGAAAAGATCTGGCAAGCCAAGAAAATCATGGGATGAAGTGTTGTTAGACGACAGAAAAAAGCTAGGAATGGATACTGCTGATCCTCAGAATCGCTCAGAGTGGAGAGGTCGTCTAAGAAGGAGACTTGTCAAACAAGTCCAACCCTCAGTAGAGGACAACGGACTATAAAACGGATATGATGATGATGATGATGAGACCTTTGTATAGCAATATAAGTCTACTATCCTTCCTCCTTTTCTTAAGAGATTCCCATTTCAGTTGACCTAAAATGCCAGTCATGCTCCCAGTTTCAAAAACATAATTTCCCGTCACAAACCTTGCCGCACGATTTTGGACCTTTTCCAGTTCTTCCTGGAGGCCATGAGTGTGAGGGTCCCAAACTGAGCTTCCATATTCCAAGACCGGCCGCACCAGTCCTTTATATGCTGCTTCTTTCACATCTGGGGGACAAGAATACAAATTTCTCCTCAAGAATCCGAGAGTTCTGTTAGCCTTTGTAAATACAGTTGAACCTGCTGAATCAGCCACCTTTATAAGAGCTCCACCTGCATAAGAGAGCCAGTCTGAAACATTCCCAATCATTTTCACTATATTTTATCTCTGCATAAGACAGCCACGGTCCACCTCCACAAGACAACCAGCAGCCAGTAAAATCAATCCCTAAATGCTTATAACTCTCTATAAGACAGCCACATCATACTTGCCTAAAGTCAAATTTCCCATTTACAAGCTGTTAATTGGACAATTATTATTCATTATTGTATTTAAAACAGTTTTTAGCAGAAAAAATCAATTAAGTTAATACCCATGAGGCTTTGTATATATTTTTGTGTAACGAAGCATGAAATGATGTCAACTTATGAAAAACATACAGGTAGTCCTTCCTTAGAAAGGATTTTTCTTGTGACAGTAAGAATATTTTCTACATGACAACTGCTCTGACTGAACCTTGATAAGACAGCCACCTGTGTATAACAGCCAGCTTAGCTCACTCCCAAAGGTGGCGCTTTTATAGAGGTTTGACTGTATGAGTATTCCATTTCAAATCATTTGTGATAGTTACACCTAGGTATTTTATGCTTTCAATGTTTTCCAGTACAGTGCCCTCAAGGGTGTAGTTAGCCTGTATCTTACTAGACCGTTTATTTGTCAGCTGCATCATGTTGCATTTGACGGGTTGAAATCTCATTCCCCATTTCCTAGCCCAACTGCCTAAACGATCAATGTCTTTCTGAAGTTTCAATGTATCCTCTTCATTCTTGATTTCACGATAGCAAACACAATCATCAGCAAAGAGTCTTATTTCAGACTCAATGTCTGCTGAGATGTCATTTATATACAAGGAAAACAGCAAGGGGCCGAGAACGGTGCCCTGAGGGACACCCAACTGGAGCCCAATCCGATTTAATACCATTAACCACTACCCTTTGTTGTCTGAAACAGAGGAAAGCGTTTATCCAATTCAGTGTTGTTCCACCTATTCCATAGCTAAACAATTTGCTTTTAAGGAGTTCATGGGGAGGAGTATCGAAAGCCTTTTCAAAATCGAGTATAAAAGTGTCGACCTGGCCTTTTTTGTCTAAGATTTTGGCCCAGTCATTTATCACTGTAGTCAACTGAGTTTCACAGCTATGCCATTTCCTAAATGCGTGTTGCCTGTCCGACAAGAGTTCATGTTCATCAAGATGGGCCATAATATTTGAGCATACAATATGTTCAAGAAGCTTACAAGGAATGCATGTCAAAGAAACAGGGCGGTAATTGCGGGCAAGTGACCTGTCGCCCTTCTTAAACAGGGGGCAATATTAGCAAGGGGGACCATTCTTTAGGAATTTCACCTGTATCAATTGACTGCTGGAAGAGATGGGCAAATACCGGCCCTAATTCCATAGCCAGTTCCTTTAGGACTCTGGGATGAAGCTCATCAGGCCCTAAGGCTTTAGACGGGTTTAGACCTTTGAGAAGTTTGGTCACCCCTTCCTTTGTGACCACAATATCATGCATGAATGGGGCAGATCTATCCATAAGAGGGACCTGTTTGTATACCGGTACATGTATTTGAAAGTTTTTCCACTCAGAAATTCATTATTCTTGGAGAAAATGTGTTGTTTCAGGGCTTTTTCTGACCTTTTAGGGAAATTTTTGGTACCGATGAAATTGGGAAAAAAATCTGTGATTTGGTGAAAAAATATGACGATTTTGGGAAAAAATAGTGCAACTGTTAGCAAAATTGGGAAAGTTTACCTTTTAAAAGGGGATTTTTCTGCTAATTGGGAATATTCCAGGTTAAATGGGAATTTTTTCAGCCAATTGGGAAAAATTTTGGGACCGGAAACCGGACCCAGTTTTGTATAGAGAAAAAGCCCTGTGTTTTAATATCATATTTGCAGCAAATTGCTGAAAGCTGGTAAGAGCAGATATAGTAAATAGCATGTTTTCTTCCAAAATATTGACCTTTGGTTCGGAATACTTTCAATTGTAGTCAGAAAGTTGTAGATCAAGTCAGCAACTTGATAATTGCTGATAAGCATGATGCTGAGCATCCTAAAGCTGAGAATTGGACATAAATTGATTAATATATATTGTCCACTATTTTCAGTCTGCCTTTCATGTTGAATTTGACAGGCTGAATTCAGAAAAAATAACAATATCCAAATTTTGTCTTCAAGGTGATTTCAAGCAGGTCTGATATTGATCACACAGTGCCTAAAACACCCCATGCTTAATTTTGATTTTCTCTGACATAAGTAAAAAAAAATGTTATATAATTTTTCAGATGATTGGAAGTCAGTTTTGCCGAAATGTTTGGGGCTGCACATCCCAGCATGCAAAACCACCATGGATCCCACTGACACTAAAGGCACCATTATCAGCCTGCAGGGTACCAGATGGTCATGTGACAACACGGACCAATCAAAATCTAAGCCATGTGACCACAGTGACCAATCAGAACCTTGGTCATGTGACAGCAGTGACCAATCGGAATCGAGTCCACAACTGCAGATTCATGTCTAACCCTCCAAGACAGAGAGACAGTGTAATGACATGGTTTGACAGAGCCATAATGCTTTCAGATCAGAAAATTAAGGCTCTGCAGGAAACACATCCTGACTTTGTTGAAAATGAAACAGAAAAAAGGGAACGAAATAAGAAAACTTTCAACTTTGTCATTGACAAGTACATTGAGGAACAGGATGTGTATCGGAGAGGACATGTTGAGTTTGTGGAGCGTGGACTTGATAAAATGAAGAGTTTAGACATTCACAGAGATTTGGAGTGCTATAAGATGTTGATGAAGTGTTTTCCCAAAGATATATTAATCCCTAAGACAATGTGGCAGGTAGAGTTTAAACATTTCCCGAAACAACAGGATGCAATGATAGATATAATGGAGCAAATGGAAAGATATGGTAAGTTGAATTGTTTTGTTGTTTTTTTCTGAGAAAATCTGTACTCTGGGTTTTAAGGCAAAGTAAATAAATATCAGACAGTACTGTTAATTAGCTAGAAGCCTTAGATGCTACACTTCAACCTCATTATAACACACCTCAATGTAATGTAGTTTTCAAATAACACGGCCATGTTATGGCTCCAAAACTGATTAATTTGCTATATGTGGATTGTATATAGAAAGAAACCTCATTATAACATGGTGTCACTTATGACATTGTCTGCTTCTATGGACCCTATAATGAGGTTGACGTGTTGACCAGATTTAAAAAAGTACGGTGCTAGTTCTTTTAAGGTTGTTCCCAATGGCCACAGTGGTGGAGCATTAGATCAAAAGGTGGGGGTGCGAACCCTTGTTTGCACCGAGTTGTATCCTGCGGTAAGGCACATACTCCCCATAGCATAGTCAATGTTAAATACCAAGGAAGCAGTTGCTCCCTTGTCATGACTATAAAATTGTTGGCTAGGACATTAAATCACGAAACAAAAAACTGCATTGTTTTTACAGCTATAGATGCAAAGAAAAGTTGTGTTTTGAAATAACTGCATGTACATTGTATTTTATATGGAAAACTGACAGAAATTGTCAGTTATTTGAGCCGCCTCGTGGGAAAACCAACAATGTGGTTTCCGAACAGGTCCGACACAAACCGGCCTGTACAAGCACAGAAAAGAGCTAGAAGCTTGAAATTTCGGATTTAAGTAGAAGAGGAATTGTACTATCCGAGTAGCGAAAACAAAGGCGCTGATCAGCTTCGCGGTTACCGCGAAGCTGATCTGCGTCTTTGTTTTCGCAAATGCAGAATGTTGGTTTTCCCATGGGGTGGCTCATTTACATGTAGCTGTTGTATTGCACTTTGTTTTCACTTTCAGGCGTGATTGCAGATCAGGAATTTGGAGATCTGCTGTACGCAAGAACTGGTCCCAAGTCACATGCCTTCAGGAAATTCCGACGACACTTATACTGGGGTGGGAAATTTAAGAATATGAACCCGTTCGCAATGCCAACCATAATGCCGGATGATCCGTTACAGCTAGCACTCTTAGCATTGAAGAAAATGTCTATAGACTTGGAAAATGAAATCACGGTTTGGAAGGTAATGAATGTTTGAAGAAAAAAATAGCCAATGACGTGAGAAAACCAGTCTTGAGGTTTCGGACCAAGTCTGACACAACCAAGCCCGTACAGTTGCAAAAGATGGCTAGAAGTTTTCAGTTTTGGATTTAAGAAGAGGAGGGATTAACTTGTACGTAAAGCTAAAACAAAGACACTTATCAGCTGCGCAGTTACTGCACAGCTGATCTGTGCCTTTTTTTTTTGCATCTGCAAAAGTCCAGTTTTCTCAAGATGTGGCATACATGATTTAAAATTGACTCAGATTTGAGGTGGGAAGAAAATCAAATTTGGAAACTTGTCCTCAATATTTGAGCCGCGACGCGAGAAAACTGGTCTTCGGGGTTTCCGACAAGGTCTGACACAAACTGACCTGTACAGTCACAGAAGCGGGCTAGAAGCTTGAAATTTTGGATATAAGAAGAAGAGGAAATGTACTATCCGTGTAGCGAAAACAAAGGCGCTGATCAGCTTCGCGGTTACCGCGAAGCTGATCTGCGCCTTTGTTTTCGCATAGGCAAAAATCCGGTTTTCTCACGATGCGGCTCATTTAGTACCAAGTCAGACTCAAACCAGGCTGAACTGTCTGAAAGATTTCAAGATTATTGGAATTTCAGATTTAGAAAAAATAATAGTAATATATATTTATTATAAAAAAAAGAAAGAGCACTGTCAAACTCTTAAACATGCCAAGAATCATAAAGAATGCAGACCACAGCTTACTTTTCAGACAGGGGAGCGTGGTGGCAGTTGTAGAGCATCGGACTCAGAATCGAGACATCCTGGGTTCGATCCCCACTGGTGGCATGAAGTTGTCTCCTTGAGCAAGACATATTAACTCCCAAGAGTACTGGTTATTAATAAACAGAAACGCACTGGCCACGTGAGACAAGCCAAGTTCTGCTTGCGGGTGTGCCAGGTGTTTTTTCTCAGGGTTCTCCCGTTTTCGCCCACCTACTGATTGGTCCGTCTCATATGAGCTGAAATAATCTTGAAAGGGACGTAAAGCTGAATAAAAAAAAAAATAAATAAAAATAAACAGAAAGCAATGACTCTGTTGACTGGGACGTTAAACCTCAAAACAAACAAACAAACAAAGCTTACACCTCTAAAATTTTTCTGACCACTTTCAATTCAAATTCTGGCATTTCTTTGTGAGTTAGACTTGAACAGAAAGCCTGTAGAACCAAATGAGCTGCGTCATGAGAAAACTAGATTTTTGCCTATGTGAAAACAAAGACGCAGATCATCAGCGTCTTTGTATTTGCTACACGAAAAGTTCAATCTCTCTTCTTATTAAATCCGAAATGGCTTCTAGCCATCTTCTGTAGCTTCACAGGCTGGTTTGTGTCAGACCTGGTCGGAAACACCCAAGACTGGTTTTCTCACGTGTTGGCTCTTATGACGTGGCTCAGTTTCAGTTTGAGCAGTCCCATCTGAATCTACAAATTTTCTTAATTTCAGACGGCTCAGGTTGAAGAAAATGCCTTGGAAGACACATTCATAGCCTCGGCTCAGAGCCCTGCCCAACAAGAACTGCTGGAGAAACACAAGCTAGAGGTGCCCCTGTATGTGGAGGGGGGATTTCTAGAGTATTTGAAATACAAGTCAGTGACCTACTTTGTCCTGCGATGTGACGCAGACCCTGAAAAGTTGTCTGATTACGAACCAAAAGTGGATGAAAAAGTGGAAAAGGACGAGGGTAAGCTGTTTTGTGGTGATAATAGTGACTTGTACATCAATTTTGTAAAAATAAATATACTTTGAGCCCTGATGATATATTCGCCGGTAATTTTCTATGCAATTTTTAGGCAAATAAATGGGCTCTGAAAAATCTGTTTTAGCAAGATATCATTTTTAGCTCGCCTGCACGAAGTGCACAGAGCTATTGTTGTCACCTCGGTCATCCGCGTTTACGTGAGAAAACCAATGTACGTGAGAAAACCAATGTATGACATGCAAAAACAAAGCTGCAGACCAGCTTTATGGTAACCGCGAAGCTAATAAGCACCTTTGTGTTCACAACAGGGATAATACAATTCTTCAACTTTCTAAATCCAAAATTCGCAGCCTTCACCATTTATCTGTGGCCACACAGCCTAGATTTTGTCAGACCTGATCGGAAATCCCATTGACTGATTTTCTCGCGACAAGACTCATATCATCTTTTAAAATATCTTTCAGACTTGATGGACTTCAAAAGCTATTTTGAGGATGAAAATTACACCCAGCTGGTTGCCCGCCCCAGTGAGCATGAGCAAGAGGACGGTACCATATTCGCTATGTGCGTGACTGGAACCAGCTCAAAAGACTCATTGATCACTTGGATACGGTATCTGCAGAAAAATAACCCCATTTTGGAACATGCGAAAATAGTGTTTACGTTAAAATCACCCGGTAAGGGTTCAGGTTTGGACTTGATTGAAGAAGAACAGAAGATGTTAGAAGAAACTGGGACAGAGGGGAAGCAGAGATTGTGATAGGAAAAAAAAATATTTGAGCCACCTCGTGGGAAAACCAACAATGTGGTTTCTGACCAGGTCCAACATAAACCGACCTGTACAGTCACAGAAAAGAGCTACCAGTAGAATCACGAAATTTCGGATTTAAGTAGAAGAGGAACTGTACTATTCGAGTAGCTAAAACAAAGGCGCTGATCAGCTTCGCAGTTACTGCGAAGCTGATCTGCGCCTTTGTTTTCGCCTAGGCAGATTGTTGGTTTTCCCATGTGGCGGCTCATTTTTTTTTTGAAAGCTGATAATATGTCTGAAAATTGTTGACTGGAATGTTAAGCCATAAGGCCTCGTTTCCGCGGACAGTTTTTCTTTGACAAAGTAGGTTTGTCAAAGAAAAATATGCTCATGTAAATTCAGTTCTATGGTGAAGTTTCATTGTCAAATATCTGTGACAAAGGTGAGTGAGCTAAGTAATATAAGTAATCTTTGCTGTGTGTGAACGCAAACTCATTGCCAAAGTTTCTGTGACAAATAATCTTTGTCAATGAAAAAGTTGTCTGTGGAAACCAGGCTTTTAAGACGAAACCAAACCTTGAAAACTGCTGCTACCAGTCTGTGACAACTCTACCCAGCGGGCACATGACATCAAAATGACGTCAGATCGACGTCGATGCGACATCATGAAGTCGCATCCACTTTGATATGATGTCATTTGACGTCATGTGCCTGCTGGGTTGTGAGTCTGTGACAACTCTTGTGAGAACCCATGCCGACTTACAAAACAGTACCCAGAAAACATTACATGTATGTGCGGAAAGACTTGAACCATTTTCCTAGAAGAATAACAAATTCATGTTGGTAATACCAAACACACCACATAAACTGTCAATCATATTGTTACATCACAAAATCATGCCCGGTAACGTGCAAATTGACTGCCGGTGGTCAATTTGCACTTTACTGGGCGTGAAAATGGCCATCAACTGTAAACCAACTTCAGTGACTTATGGCAATCTCATGATTTGGTTCTCGCAAGGGCTGGATTTTAGGGGACCCGATCCCAAATGGAATGAAATGAACCAGAGTAATATTTGGAAGTACACCCAAGTGCTACAACCTGCTCCTTGGTGTTATGGGAAAATTCATTTTGTTGAAAGAACTCAAATATGTGAGCCATACCCGATAATTGAAAAAACAACAACAAAGAAAAAAATAATAAAAAAGTAAAACAAAACAAAAAAAAAAAAAAAATGGAACAAAAAACAGTACAGACATGTTAAGCTGACATTATTTCCTAAAACTCTACAACGATGCTGTCAGAAATTTGGGCATACAGTCAAAATGTTAAGAGGAAATAAGGTTTATTTTAGAGAGGTTTATTTTAGAAAAAGATCAGCTCTAGCAGTGCATTGTTGAGTAATAATTCACTATTTGGAAGTCAGTTGTAAAGATAATCAAATCACAAGCGTGTAGCGTGAGTGATTTATATTCTTACAAATGACCGACTAACAGTGAATTATTGAATTATTACTCTGCAACATTTCACGCTCTTCAGCTGATCTATTTCGATTCTAACACACAATGAATGGAATAAAAGATGCTGAAACCATCAATATCATTCAGCTTTCCACCATTGCATTGTAGATATCCCGCCAAATACACATATTTGTCTGTAATGCGGTTATTTACACACATTTATTAGGTTTGTTATGTGCTAAAATGACATTACACCATCTAATGCTGCTTGATGGGATAGTTGATGTCACAAATGATATGGAAATGGCGTAAAGTAATGTCACGCTTACTCGCCCAGTGAATTGTTGCACTATATAACACATTTTTAACCATTGGCTACAGTGGTAGAGCTAAGTTTAAGAAAGGGCAGGGTGCATATTGTCAGTTCAAGGGCACTTTGTGCGCAAAATTTTGCTATGAGGGTACAGAAAGCGCCATTTTCTCATTATAAAAGGCACTTTTTGGCTACTTTTAGCTATTTCCTCTTGTTTAAAGTAGGCTATCACATAGTATATGGCAGAGGTGCACCATGCCGGGGATTTTTGTAGACATACATGTTTTGAAAGCCAGTACCCTAAGCTACTAAATGCCGCTTGTTAGCACTCTGACTGCTGGGGCTTTATCGTGCCAGAGCGTGCTACGTACGTTACCAAGGTATGATTTTTAAATGCAATCTGCTAAGGGGATCACCAAAATTTATGACAAAAAGCAAATATTTGACAAGAACTTTACCTTTAAATATGTAACAGAGATGTTACTTAATCTAACGGGACCAAATTCAATAATATTTAGATTTCATGACTACTGGTACAACAGAAGTAACGTAAATAACCCATGTATTTTGGCATATCCACCGTGTTTCGTTTCAGATTAAATATAGCTTAGACAAAATACCAAAATATGATTTATAGTATAGTTATTTACAGTCCTTGCCCTTTAAAATGACATACAGTAGAGATCTCTGTGACCTTCCATCACTCCACAGATGCCGATTGCCTTCCCCTACCCCCATTTACATGTAAATAATATGCCTTTTAATAAACAAATCCCAGCAGAAACAGAACAAAGACACTTCCTTTCCTGAACAACATCCCAGTTTTCGAAATAAAACTTCCATAGGTATTAAAACACACACAAAAACAACTACAGATCATGCTTCATGATAATGGTAACATATTTTACGTAATATCATGGTAACGTATGTAACAATTTTGTAGTTTCTCTATAAAATCATATACTTATGATTAATTGCAGATTATCATTTTTCTCTCACAGTTATTTCAATTAGGAAATTAAATTTATTGAATATCTGTCCTGAAAGGTATTAAAAGCACAAAAATCAACTACAGAACATGCTTCATGATAACGGTCACATACTTTACGTAATGGCATGGTAACGTACGTAACAATTTTGTATTTTCACTATAGAATCAAATACTTATAATTTATAGCAGATTATCATTTTTCTCCCATAATTATTTCAATTAGAAAATTAAATTTACTGAATATCTGTCCTAAAAATGAAAGAAATGAGAGCCAAAAGGGCAACAATCGATCACCTGATAACAATTAAGTCTGAAAAGGATTAAATCAGTAACAGGAATGGAATGGAATATCAATTGCGGTTCTATTCTGCTAAAATACAAATTTATTAAAGCTTATTTGCGTATTCACATTATTGTATACTTCTATTATGATCGTAGACTCAAGTCACAGATTTACCGTTATAAAACGGAATGACTCTCCAGTGTTGCGATTGGTCAAATACATTTACTTCCTTCATAATGTTCATGGCAAATCTGTGACGTCAGTCTACTACGATCGATATAATATATCATACGTATCAGATGGATCGTAAAGTGAAGGCTCTAAAGAACATTATGTTAGCTGAGTGAGCAGCTATTTCACAAACTACCTGAACTTAACTACTTCCGTGTGACTTCAGAAATCGACACCAAAATCTAAAACAAATACACGTAGGACCACAAAAGAAATACATTGTGAAGCAATGAAAGTTGTGTATTCGTGTGGATTTGCTTATTACGTGCATCCATTCTTTCACAAAAACGAAAACTACACCATACGTACCTCGTAGATACAGCCTGCTATATGTTTTCTTAGTTTAAGTGCCTAATTGTCAATTTAGTTTTTCCACACCTCAGTTTTTGGTCTGACTGCGCCTTTTCCTGACCATTGCCTACTTGTACCTTTTTAGGGTCACAGGTAACACAACTGAAACTACTGACTGAATGATCAGCTGATTACTGGTTAACAGCTCAGGTATGATATACATGAGCCTCTCAAGAAAATGTGGTTAAGTCAAGCCATTCATACATATGCCTCAATGGTTTAGTTGGGTGGTTATATTTGAAGCAATCTTTGGATGTCATGACGTCCTAATTTTGGGTATAAGTTCCATAAAATGAAGGCAACTTCCCGACATGACAATAGCTGTTGACTGGGACGCTAAGCATCAATTCAAACAAACAAAGAAACTTTGGAGCAAACGAAAACTGCCATATAAACCTCAGAGGACTGAGCAAGACACACGAAGGGACCCTACATAAACAATATTTCCAGACACGCCAGTAATGGGATTTTCATTCCTGACTTACATATGAACATGTACTTCTTACAGAAGTTTAAATAAGATATTGAAGGTGCTATAGAATGGCCACACTTACAAATTCACCATCTTAGGTGTAACATTTGTCAAGGGCAGCTTATGTCGTAGTTAAAAGGGGATGCGATCAAAGATATAACCGCTAGAGTGACCATAGTACTTTCACCCATCAATTATATACATTGTCATGGGAATGGGAGTTCTGTTCTGATCTGGCTCTTCTTTATGCATGTAAACTGCAGAACTGTATCCGTCTAAATGAAATACATGTAGCTTGTTGTATCGCAGACAGTTAATGCGCAAAAATGACAAATTTTCGTGATAAAGAGAGCAGCTATTAAGTGTTTTCTGTCCCATAACACCATTGTTGCTTGCTACTGATTGTTTTAAAGTGATGGTTTGGATTAAATTCTTACTTGGTGTTAGATGGAGTAGATAAATTACAGTTCCTTTGTTGTCATTTTTTGTTTTTGTCCGTATACTTGTAGAAAATTCACGGTAAAGAAAGTTTCGAACAACCAAGTTCTCACTATTGGGCTCGACACTGTACCACCACCACTGTGAGCGTTTTTCTCCATTGGGAACAACATTAAGCGCGACTCCTTGAGGTTGTGTTCCTTTTGATTGGTTATACACCTAACATGTATTGGATGGTTAGTGAAAGATGGATACTTGCATGAAATCTGCAAAACCCAACATGATTAGGTTGCTAATGATAATATAGCACACTCACTTAAAAGCCTTGATGACACCAATCTTGACGTCAACCCTGAATAGACATATCTGCAAGGCTCATCTTTATGTAATTCAACAAGTTTAGCCCTATAGTGCCTTGTTACACACCCGCTTTAAGGTTATGTCACATAACTGAGGCTAAAGTTGATCAGTCCACCTTCACATTTTGCTTGCATACATATGACAAAGATTGATTGTTCTATTGTAATTATATCTAGTGAATTTCATGATTGATTGATTGAAAGACTGATTATAATATTATAATGATGGTCAAAAACACTGAAACCATTTTAGAGCCAAATTCTGAAATCTAAGATGTGTTTTATTTTTGTTCAGATTCATAAGCGTTTAGGAATCTCAGCCCTTTTTGTATGAGTGGAAATGACTTTACGACACTTACCGTTATCTACGTTACCATATAAGACACTAGGCGACATGCATTAAGGTTGTGTTAGTATTAAGCTTGTAACCATTAAAACAATGGCAATTTTAAACTGAAAATGCATCATTAAATTGAGTGTTTCCCCCAATGACACTTCAAGAAAGTATATTATGTATTTTCAAACACGTCTCTGTCAAATACGTGTATGTGGGCAAGCAACAACGGCACAAGTTTCACTCAACGGGATACAGTTGAAACAAAGTCCAAACATTGTTGCTTAAATAATTTGGACAACAGACTTATTTGCAAACACTAAATTCATTATTTCGAAAGCAAATCCTCACAACTCATTCCACCTCAGCCCTCTGTATGAAGGAAATGTTCTTACGGTATTTTGCCGTTATCTACGTTACCAATGACAAAGCACTCGGTAACAATTAATAAGATGTAATTGGTTTATGATAAGTTTACCATTTAGCCAATGCCAAGTTTTAATTTGAATGTTTTGCTGAATTGTACGATTTACCAGTGTCCCTTTGAGAATGACTGAGTATGATTTAGTTATAGACATAAGTATATGTATACTGGCAAGTGGGGACGACACAAGTTTCAATATATGACATGCAGCTGCAAACAAAGCACACGCTTTTGGGTGAACTTATTCGGACAACAGACTTTATTCAAAAATATGTCCACACAATCAGTTTGTTTATTTGCGTTAGAAATTCGATGAATTGTTTGTTCTTATGGAACGTCTACTGCATATTTCGTTACATACGTTACCATACGTGGTACAATGAATTATGCTCGTATAAAAGCATATGTTTAAGTAATTCTTTTCCTATTTGCTCATTTGTGTGTTTGCTTTAACACTAAACTGCATAAAAATATACCAAATGTCGATTTTATGGTAATTCTCATGAAATTTACAACATGTCACGTACGTAACGCATTCAAAAGGCCGCTACGTCCAAACGCCCCAACGGTCAGAGTGCTAACAAGTGTCATTTTGAAGGAAATTAGATGGGCTTTCAGAAAATTATACCCTTCAAAAATCCCCGGCATGGTGCACCAGGGTCTATTGGCTCCTGAAGGTCTAAAGGCTTTATACTGGTAATCAAAAGATAATACAAATCTTGAATAGAAATATCAAATATTACAATGTATGTATTTTTCAATATTCAAATGTTCTGAAAAGGACAGGGTGCCACCCTCTGTAGTCCAAAAGGGCAGGGTACATGTCCCATTTTCAAAATGAGGGCAGGGTGCTCCCCCCTTTGACGCCCTTCTAGCTTTACCACTGGGCTATATAGACGAGGTGTGTTAGAATTAATAATGTTAATATTTAAAGCAAAAATGAAGATTAAAAGCTAAAATATGGAAGTTTTTCTAATATTTGTATATCCCATTAGATAATTGGTTATTTTGTTGATTTTGCTGTAAATAGAATGCAACTCTATAAGAAGTATATGGTATGCTTCTTGCAAAGTTTTCAAAGTCACTTCAAAGGTGATGTTAGGTCCCATTTATATGAGCCATGTCATGAGAAAACCAGAATTCTGCCTATTCGAAAACAAAGGCTCAGATCAGCTTCGCAGTAACTGCACTATATCGATAGTACAATACCTCTTCTTCAGGGAATAGCGTGGAGGTCGACTAGGGAGAAATAGTCTCCCTAAATGAACAAACTTCTCCTTATTTTCAGCTGAGGGAGAAGTGACAATGTATAGGATATATATAGGCAAACCTGAAATTCAAGTCCAAACTTTTCCCAAATTTTCCTGGGGAAAGACAAAACTTCTCCCTAAATTTCTTATATAGTTTGAACCCTGTACTTTCTAAATCCAAAATTTACAGTCTCTAGCCATCCTCTGAAACTGTACAGACTGGTTTGTGTCAGACCTGGTCATAAGCCCAAGGACTGGTTTTCTCATGTCGCGGCTCATATGTAAACTGGACAATGCAAGTAATTTGAAGACGTCATGTAAACATTGCTTGTATAATAAGCAGAACACAAACAAGGGCACATATAGCTTGATGCATGGACCCTGCTCCTACTGCGCTATCTTGTCCACATTTTGAACAGTCATTATCACACTGCTGCATCAAAACTGGGGCAAGGGTGTTCCAGAAATGAATCCTGTTGGCGATATAGTGAGATTCTATTGGAAACGCGGACTGGTTGGCTTTTAACCGGATATACTGTTGGCTTGAAGTGTTGTAACTAGGCCACTGGGTCAAGGTGGACGACAGGCTGTCCTTCATGTTAGGATTACTGCAAAAGATGAAATGAGCTGTGACGTAAGAAAACCAGTCTTCGGGAGTCCTGACCAGGTCTGACACAAACCAAGCTGTGCAAGCACAGATAGCTAGAGGCTGGAAGCTTTGGATTTAGAAAGTAGAGGAAATGATCTGTCCGTATAACGAAAACAAAGCTGATCTGCACCTTTGTTTTTGCATATTCAAAAATCTGGTTTTCTCATGACGTGGCTCAAATATACGTTAAGCTGCAAAGTTAATGCTCCGGAATCTCAATAACACAGTTCATTAAATACGATTTTAGATAAAACACAGATGAAAGCTGGAAATTATCTTCAAATTGATTTTTCACTTTAAATCATACATGTACATGTACATGTGCAATATTCTAAATAACAATGATTTTAACAACCACAATGGTTAGGCTGTGGTTAGATTGTCAGGCTCGGGAATCTGGATGTTCCCATTTCGCCTACTCCCATTTCGCCTACTCCCGTTTCACCTGTGATTTGTCCCATTTCGCCTACTCCCGTTTCGCCTACTCCCATTTCGCCTACACCAGAAATGTTCACTATTCCCATTTCGCCCACTCATTCAATATGAATGCATAACCAGAATAGAATGTCATTTTTAAACATGATATTCATTTAAATATGCAAATACATTTTAAAGTTTACCATAGAGAAAAAAATATTTTTATTTATTTATTTTTGCTTTGAAGAAAAAAAAAAGATTATATAAAGCGTTTGTGCAAGCATGCAAACATTGCAAACTCATTAATTGTTGATCTGAATTAAATTTATTTTGATTTTAACTTTTAAAACAAGTACAATATCCAAATACATGTACTTATATTCACTGTAAGCATGTAGAACAGAAATAAATGATAATAAGATTAAAAAAAAAATGTTTGCTGACAACAAAGTGCAGAGTAGGCGAAAAGGGAATTAATTTAATGTCCAGAGTAGGCGAAATGGGAGTAGGCGAAATGGGAATAGGCGAAACAGGAGTAGGCGAAATGGGAGTAGGCGAAACGGGACCAAATCCGGGAATCGCGGTCTGGTCCCGAGGTTATAAAACTTTTTTCATACTCAACTGAGCTGAGCATAAAATTCAAACTGCTCATAAATGACAAAATAGCCCATTTAAATTGAAATTTCAGGTTTAGATCACAAAAGTATGTAATTTATTCTGCTGATAAATGTTAAATGCCAACAATTCTTGGCATTTTAACATTCATGAGCAGGACAAATTTTAGTCTCAGCTGAGCTGAGCATTTTATAACCTCCGGGCCAGGTTTTGAACACCGCTTGGCACAAGTTGTGTCCCTGGGCAAGACACATTAACGCCCCAGGAGTTCTGGCTAATGCACAGCTGACAGGATGCAGTAGCTCCATCCTGACTTGACTGAATAATTGTTGACAGGGACATTAAACCATAAATCTTCACCCGTACTGTTAAGAGGTATTTGAACTCCCATCCTTGTTCATTTTAAAAAGTGATCTGGAGTAAACATTGTATAGTGCCCATGATGCAACCAAGTTTCTGACAGTGCAGATTGATGCAACATTGCACAAAACAGAGTGCTGTTATTGGAAGCCAGATTCATTTGGCAACAACCTACAGCAAAGCAATTGAGCCGCCGCATGGGAAAACCAATAATCTGCATAGGCGAAAACAAAGGCGCAGATCAGCTGTGCAGTAACTGCACAGCTGATCAGGGCCTTTGTTTTCGCTACATGGATAGTACAATTCCTCCACTTTCTAAATCCAAAATTTCAAGGTTCTAGCTTGCTTCTGTGACAGTACAGCCTGGTTTGTGACGGACCTGGTCGGAACCCCAAATTGTTGGTTTTCTCATGTAAAGTAATTAACTCTTTGCTGTATGTTGTTGCCTAATCAATGCTGCATCCAACCACAGAACTCCATTTTGTTCTGTGTGTTGTGTGATGTCGCTTGAGTCTGCACTATAAGACCTTGGTTGCATCACATGTTCACAGTGGAGCTACTGGAGTACCCATATGCTTGAACATCTTTGGATAAATAGACTTATCAATCTCATTTTTATGTTGAGCCTCTGAAATTGGAGGGGAAAAAATAACAAAAGTATATGTACCTACCCAGTCTTTGCAAAATTTGTCCAGTATTCCATAACATTTCTTGAAAACTTGATTTCATGTTCTGGCAGCAAGGTCGCTGGATCGCTCAAGTTAGCTGGGAGGCTATCCGTAACTTTATCCAAGCCAAATACGACTTCTAATTCTTCTGAATGGTATGCTCCATCATAGCCTCTATTGGTTGGGTAGGTTGATAACTGATGATCGTAAACATAGAAATAGGTTTGCCCAGTTTTTCCAGTACTTGAATGAACATTTGCTGCATGTATCAAACCTGCATTAAAATTTATATCCGACAACAAATCTATGGTTTTCTGACGCATTAAGGTTTTGTTGGATGTATTTTGCCAGTCTACATACTGGTGTAAAATAGTTTTTTTAAGGGCGTTGTGTATTTTAATTGTTGGGTTTATCGATGTCATTGTTGGAATGGCTGTAGATTCAAAACCTTCAAGGGTGTAAGCACTATATGGATCTGTAGCTGCATTCTGTGGGCTCATGATATAGTCTATGGACTCTATGAAATACCCTCCTTCGTCTGAAGTTACACCAAAAACAAAATCTAATTGTCCAAAAGATCCCAGTATTTCAGCAGCCTGTGCTGTTTCATTTTTGAAAATGTCCTTTGGGTTCATCTGTATGAAATCTCTGTCAACAACTGGACTAAATGCCATTTCCCCTATAACCGCTTGAATTTCATCTGTAGTCTTGTTGCGGAGACATTTTATCACTGTCGGCAAAGTTCCAACCTTGCAGTCTGTCTTATTAACAAACTGGTCAAAATCTTTTCCTGGATTTTTGGAAATAGCCCATCCTGAATTGGCTGATCCACTTTGTGCAATTACTCCCCTGAACAAGCCATTGTTTCCTTGGTATAGTGCCTGAAACACTGTGCTAGCTCCACCGGCTGATTGTCCAAAAATAGTAACACGATTTTGATCACCTCCAAAGTTTTCAATATGATCATGTACCCACTGGATTGCCATGTGCTGGTCCCACAACCCCTGGTTCCCCGAGATGTGTCCTTCACCGGTGCTCAGAAATCCATATACTGATAACCGGTAATTTAATGTTACCAAAATAACATCATTTACGCCAGCAAAAGTTGGTGATGTATAGATGTCATGTGATCCGATCTGAAATGCTCCGCCATATATCCAAATCATTACAGCTTTTCTATCGTTAACACTGATTGTATCACCAGGAACCAGTATGTTCAAATAGAGGCAGTCCTCACTTATATTTTCTGGGCGTTTCAATGGAGTCAACTCTAAAATCTGTATGCATGCCGGTGGCATTGACTTAGCAATATAAGGCTCTGTAAATGGCGCTTTCTTGAGAGGTTTCTGAAATCGCTTCTCCCCAACTGGTGGTTCGGCAAATGGTATGCCTATGAATTTGCTTACTGTAAATGGCACAGCATCGAATGTTCCTTGATAAACTTCGCCAATAATGGTACCAATACTTGTAACAACTGACACATTCTGTCCTGTTGCCAAGGAAACGAACATCGTCACGATGAAAATTCCACTATACTTTTGTAGAAGGCTCATCTTTATACTTGTAAATCCTTCAAATCATGGGCGTGAACCACAAACACTGTGCAAGATAGGATAGCTTTTCATGAAAACAATTCATGAAAGATAATTGTCACATACTGCTTTATATATTTGCCAGTGCTCCGTAATTTGCAAAAAAAAAGATACAAATACTTATCCCAAAATATCAAATGTATACCACCTATGTATACTGGCTATAGTAAACTGTTTTATTACTGAATATGAGCTGCGTCATGACAAAACTGGCTTTTTGACTATGCGAAAACAAAGGCACAGATCAGCTTCGCAGTAACTGCAAAGCTGATCAGCGCCTTTGTTTTCGCTACACGGATAGTACAGTTCCTTTCTAAATCTGGAATTTCAAGCCTCTAGCCATCTTCTGTGCTTGTACAGCTTAGTTTTTCTCAGACCTGGTCAGAAACCATGAAGACCGGTTTTCTCACGTTGCTGCTCATATATATCAAACCAGTGACCTGTTGTACGGGTTATGATGGACAGAAATCCATTTCTTTCTGAAGGGTGATTAAGATTTCAGCCTTGTCATAAGTTCCTAAACCTATCTTTGAGATTTACAACAACAGAAGATTGTTAGACCCTAAGAATTTCAGATTATGGAAGCAAAATGTATGTGCTGTCTTAAGTTGACAAACCATGGCACTGAACTGCAGTTGTGCAGTGTATCTGGGTCTTTTTTTTTATATACACATACAGCATGAAGCTGTTTTTCTTATAGCATGGCTCATTTATGAGAGAGGACACTGGTTTTAACAAAATAAAATACCTATATACTAGTAGGTCATCAGGAAAACATGTCTGTGCAATAAATACCCCATTACACCCCACTTTTATATAGTAAAACAAGGGTTTGCAGGGGTATACCTATTTTTCTTATTTTTGCTCCAAAACATAGATTGTGGGTACTCGTTAGAACCGCCTCGTTGATCTTCAATCCATGTTGAGGCGGTTCTAACGAGTACCCACAATCTATGTTTTGAGCAAAAATATTAAAAATTTCAAATATTTTCCTATGAAATTTTCAATTTTTAGAAATTGAAAAAAATGAAAAAAAAAAAACAACAAAAAAAAAACAACAAAAAAACAACGACAAAAAAAAAAACATTAAAGAATAAATAAATAAAACAAAATGAAAAAATCGGTATATTGCATGGACATGTTTCTGTTACGTAAGTCTCAAAACTTACAACAAAAGTTTACCTTTCACCTTTTGGGTATTACTTAAACAATTTTTATATACTTTCAACAGTCAGGGGCATAACCTAACAGGTTATCAAAAATAACATACCGGTAATCACATTATTTTTCTTTTCTCCAGAATCATTCAAAATCTGCGACTGTTTCTTTCGTTTATTTGAAATTCACAGGCTTTTGTGTCATGAAAATGTTCTTACGGTATACCTCGAGATGAGAGCTTTATTCCAATATGGTGGACAGTCACTGAACAGTGTTGCGAGGTTGGTAAACTTCTTTTAGGCGTGCGATTTTGGGCCTCAAAAATGTAAATTCATGATTTTAAAACATGTATCCCCATCTTATCATCATCATGTCACAACAATTTTCCTTAGAAGATGTGACTTTAATTTGTCCATTACAATAAAAATTCTTGGTACACACGAAAATGGTACACACATTGTTTAAAGACGAGTGGGGTAGCAAAAATATTAACGCACACATTCACGTTAAGATTGTCTTTTATTTTTAAATGGTACATTTTTAGAAATAATTTAAATGAGTTAGAAGAAGCAAAGTTAACTCTAACAACCAAGAAAGGGAGATACAACTTGATTCAGTTATTTTTTTGATAACCTGTTTAGGTTACGCCCCTGACTGTTCAATTTAATGGTCAGTTTTAACAATGAAAAATACTTATTTACATTCTGGTTTGTTGACATTTTCTCCACTGATCTCCACTTGACCCCATATATTTTGTTTACCAGAATAGTTCACAGAACAAGAAGCTATGACACAAATTTCACATTTTTATATTGACTTATTGGATTTTTTAGCTCTTCTGACTCTGTGAGCTGTAGGAGAGCTGCAAGGCTCACCAGGTGAGCATAAAGCATACTAATGCTCTATGTCCATCCATTGTCCTTTGTCATATTTTGCACTTTTCAAAGACCTCTGAAATCGCATGACCCACCAATGCGAAATTTCGTCTGAAGCCTGCATGGAAAGGGGAAAGGTATAAAACTGTTATGGTCACATGACCAAGAAGGCTGGTTATAATGCAGTACAACTTATGCAAAAACCCTCCCCAGAGCCAGGGCAGGAAGCATCGGGGACTGAAGCTTAACAAAATTTAGCTATACAAAATTTGTATAAACCTTGACCTATTTTATGTTTAGTCATAAAAATGCATACATTGTTTTGTAGAAAAGAAATACAAGATCTATGAAAAATAAATGCTCTTTTATTATTGCACACCAATATCTACATGAGATTATGTATAAGTAAGCACATGATATAGAAAGATATAAAGATGGTGTAGTTATAACAATATCACATTGACATAACAGTGTAGGTTAAGAGAACAAGGACAATATGTTTGTAAATAAACATTATACAGAATATGCTGGATGCAGACATGATTTTAGACCACTGCATACGAGTGGGTACGCTTTTGATGAGCTAAATTGCCTGGTAAAGCTAGGGAGTGGGCAGCTTAATATTTCAAAATCATTATCTTACTCAAACTGAAAATGCTCCCATCAAGCATAAAAATATCACAATGACGTACATTGTAAATTCTGAGGTAAAAGTTGGTCACACTTGAAACTAGAATACACTACAGCTTTAAACAACAACAAAAAAGAAAAAAAATCTTGAAAGCTAGAATAGTTCTGATCAATAAGATCAAGTTGTTCAAACTTGTAAGCATAACATATTACGAAAACACACCCATGCAATATACGGAGCTTTTTAAAGTTGTAAAAAATGAAAGTTTTCAGTGGAAGACTTTTGATAATTTTCTTATTTTTGCTCAAAACATAGATTGTGGGTACAAGTTAGAACCGCCTCGCCGAGGCAGTTCTAATGAGAACCCACAATCTATGTTTTGGATAAAGAAATAAGACCAGAAGACCAATGGTCCTGTAAACGCTCACCTGAGATCTGCTGCATATACCAATAAGCATGTTTGAATATTATGGTATTTAACTCCAGTGCAGGGGCAGATAAAGCCCTGGGGCAATTTTCTTTTTTCAGAATCTTCAATATTCCATCCATTTGCCAATTTCCTGCTGGCTTTTCCCTTCAAATGACATTTTAACAGTTTTCCCAATTCAAATGCAAAGGCAACCCATGCTGACCATGCCATATTATATAAACTTGGTCCAGGTCATCACAGGGTTATGATTTATATATACATTGGAGTACTTTAGCCATTGATGCTTCATACCAAAATCTATCAGAGAAGAAGATTTTTGGTGGGTTTTTACCATATATGGGCATGGCGGCCATCTTGGTCATGTGACCTAAATTATTAATATACACATTGGTTCCCCCATCCTATGGATGTTTCACATAAAATTTGGCTTTAATTGGCCAAGCGGTTTCAGAGAAGAAGATGTTTGAATATTTTGGTAATATACATGTATATTGCCCGGGGTGCGGCCAGTTAAGCCCTTGGGTCCAACTTTTTTAGAATCATTAATATTCAGTCCTACTACCCATTTCCTGCAAGATTTTAACCTCAAATGACTTTTTAAATTTTTTCCCAATTCAAATGCATAGGCGACCTATGTTGACCTTGTCATAAAATAGGTCAAGGTCACCACAGGGTAATGATTTATATATACATTGTAGTACTTTAGCCATCAATGCTTCATGCGAAATTTCTTTGAAATCGGTCCACCAGTTCCAGGGTAGAAGATTTTTGAAGGGTTTTTACCATATATGGGCATGGCGGCCATCTTGGTCATGTGACCTAGATTATTTATATACACATTGATTCCCCCATTTTATAGATGCTTCACATAAAATTTGGCTTTGATTTACCAAGCTGTTTCAGAGGAGAAGACATTTGAATATTATGGAGATATTCATGTATATTGCCCCGGGGTGGGGGCACATGAGCCCCTGGGGTCCAATTTTTTTTCAGAATCATTAATTGTCAGTCCTATTGCCCATTCCCTGCAAGATTTTCACCTCAAATGACTTTTTAAAAGTTTTCCCCATTCAAATGCATTGGCGACCTATGCTGACCTTGCCGTAAAATAGGTCAAGGTCATCACAGTGTCATGATTTATATACACATTAGAGTGCTTTAGCCATTGATGCTTCATGCCAAGTTTCGTTGAAATTGATCCACCTGCTCTGGAGAAGAAGATTTTTTAAGGGTTTTTACCGTGTATGGGCATGGCGGCCATCTTGGTCATGTGACCTGGATTATTTATATATACATTGATTCCCCCACTTTATAGATGCTTCACATAAAATTTGGCTTTGATTTACCAAGCAGTTTCAGAGGAGAAGATGTTTGAATATTATGGAGATATACATGTATATTGCCCCAGGGTGGTGAGCCCCTGGGGTCCAATTTTTTTCAGAATCATTAATTTTCAGTCCTCAGCTGCCCATTTCCTGCAAGATTTTCACCTCAAATGACTTTTTAAAAGTTTTCCCCATTCCAATGCATTAGCGACCTATGTTGACCTTGCCGTAAAATAGGTCAAGGTCATCACAGGGTCATGATTTATATATACATTTGAGTGCTTTAGCCATCAATGCTTCATGCCAAGTTTCGTTGAAATCGATCCACCGGTTCTGGAGAAGAAGATTTTTGAAGTGTTTTTACCATATATAGGCATGGCGGCCATCTTGGTCATGTGACCTGGATTATTTATATACACATTGGTTACCACTTCCTATTGATGCTTCACATAAAATTTGGCTTTGATTGGCCTAGCGGTTTCAGAGGAGAAGACGTTTGAATATTTTGGAGATATACATGTATATTGCCCCGGGGTGGGGGCACATGAGTCCCTGGTGTCCAATTTTTTTCAGAATCATCAATATTCAGTCCTACTGCCCATTTCCTGCAAGACTTTCACTTTAAATGACATTTTAAAAGTTTTCCCCATTCAAATGCAATGGTGACCTATGTTGACCTTGCCGTAAAATAGGTCAAGGTCATCACAGGGTCATGATTTATATACACATTGTAGTGCTTGAGCTATTGATGCTTCATGCCAAGTTTCATTGAAATCGGTCCACCGGTTCTGGAGAAGAAGATTTTGGAAGGGTTTTTACCATATATGGGCATGGCGGCCATCTTGGTCACGTGACCTGGATTCCTTATATACACATTGGTTCCCCCTTCCTATAGATGATTCATACAAAATTTGGCTTTCATTGGCCAAGGGGATTCAGAGGAGAAGATCTTTGAAATTGTGGACGGACGGACGGACGGACGGACGGACGACGGACGGACGCTGGATCATGGCCATCCTATAAGCTCACCTTGTGAGCCTAACGGCTCAGGTGAGCTAAAAAATAGGTATACCCTTGTAAATCCCAGTTTACTGTATAACAGGTGTACATATTACGCACAGGTTGCCCTGATAAATTGAGAAATTCAAATTATTTTATATAGAACATATTACAAAATACGAAGCGGTTTGTTGAAGAACAAAACAAAACACAAGATCGTTTGCTTTCAAAATATGTTCATTACAATTAAAAGCACTTCTTTTTTGCCTTTTTGGCTTGGCTCTTAATTCAAGCCAATGTTGTTTTGTGGAAATCAAATTCAAATAGCTAGTGAGATGTAAGCCTCCAAAGTATTTTTGCATGGGATTGAAACGAGAGTGACCCCCCACCCTCAAATTGATAAGTACAGATTTAGAGGAACACTTTTTGTGTTAGTATTTTTAAAATGTAATGAAGGCAAGACCAAAGACTGGCATAAGAAGTCCCTCATATATCGTACTCTACTGTGATATAATTTCACCAAAGTGGCCACTTGTTTTGCCATTTTTTTTTTTATTCAAAAAACTTTGCCATTTTTTCTAAAATTTTGAGCAATCAGTTGTAATCAATGGCAAGATTAAATAGAGAGAACTGTTTTGTAATACACATACTTTTCAGTGCACAACTGGCAGTTTCTGATGAAAATAGTATTTCTTTAAAAAAAAAAGGATTTCATAATGTGATACTAGGATGAGTATTAATTTGAACATGAATTTGGTGATCAAATGCATGTAAATACAGTGACAAGTATGTAAGCACAATTATAATGAATAGATGCATAGTATAATTGCATCAACCACATGATTGAGCCAACCCATGGGGTCATATTTCTTTTCGCTTTGCATCATGTCCAAATTTTCTACTTTGTATTTCCAAAAACAAAGGCACAAAATCAGTTCCCAATAACTGAATAGCTGATTTGGCTTGATTTCTTAACTCACTATCCAAGTAGTGTGGTCTCCCTACTAATTTGAAATCTAAGATTTCCAAAGCCTCGTGGTAGTTACTTTATGCTTTGACTGATTTTGTTTCAACAGCAGGTACAGGTAAATCAGTGGCAATTTTCACTGGATCAGTGAATTTTTGGCAAGACAAGTTGGTCTATTCTTTTTTCATATTATTTTCACAAGTGTCTTATTATTAGGATCAAAATATTTTTTCTTTGCATTCAGTGACAATGGCGACCACTAGCCCAATCCCTTGCTGTATATTGTGGTGTGTATCTAACCTGGCCATGAGGTTATAAAACTTTTTTCATGCTCCGCTCAGCTGAGACTAAAATTTATCCTGCTCATAAATGTTAAAATGCCAACAATTGTTGGCATTTTAACATTTATGAGCAGGATAAATTACAGGGTTTGGAGTTCTAAACCTTCAATTTCAATATATTTGGGCTATTTCAGTATTTACGAGGATTTGAAATTTCAAGCTCAGCTGAGTTGAGCATGAAAAAGGTTTTATAACCTCGACACCTGGTCTGAAATTTTGACATGCTTCATACGTACATGTAGTACTTTGTGACATAATCTCATGGGTTTGCTCAAATATTATGCTACAAAATGCAAACACAGATTTTAAAAGTAGATATCACAGAAAAATATTCTTCAACTAAGGAGAATTTTTGGAAGTACTTGACAGAATGATAACTCGTTAAGTTTTCTGTCAAACCATAAGTTCTTCAGTTGAACTTATCGAAATTCCATTGAATTAATTGTGTGCTACATGTAAGGGAGTGACCATTTGATTTTATGGGGGGCCTGGAAGATGTTTTTCGGGCCTGGATATTTTTTTTCACTGTGACATTATCTTGTCTTTTTATTTGTATATAATACAATGTGTACAATAGAATTTACCCTGTCCTGGATATTTTTTCGAGCAAAATTCGGTCCTGGAATTTTTTTTTCAAAAAAAAAACTTCCAGCCCTACACCCCCCTCCCCCCATTAAAATCAAATGGTCACTCCCTAAGAAGACCCTTTTTGACCAGTTTCTGTTGAATAAAGACAACATAAAGATAATTAAGCAAAATTGTCCATCACGTACCACACAAAAAATCTTCAACTAGTCTACAAAATGATTTTGATTAACAGCTCAAAGTTCCTCATGTTTATGGACATGTATATCTTTAGTGGGAGTCTTTATGTCGACAATCTCTGGTCTGTGTAGTTCTGGTTCTGGCTTGTGTAGCTCTGGCTCCTGTGGGGTGATGGGTTTGGGCGTGCGGACCTTTTTGCCATATTTCACCTCGAACTCTTCCGTTTCAGGGTTGTAGGTTATACCACCGCCTTCCTGTGTAAGAAGAAAATAAATTACATTCAAAAGTTGGAAAAGAACAAAAAACGTAATTTCTGTTAACATCTGTTTCAGCAGTTCGTGTCTTCATGGACATTCACTCGTAAAAATAATCTGTTTTTAAAGTCCTTAATTTCCTCAACAATGAAAGAAAATAAATTGAATAATTTGCAGGGGTGGCATGTGGGAGAATATCATTGTATACTTGTATTTGATAAATTTCCTGCTTCTATGTGTGATTTTCATTATCTTTAGTGTTAGCTTCTATTTGTTACTCTTACAGCTATTTGAGCACTTAAAATCATTTTTAAACAAAAACATTTTTTGTATGGAATCCATTCAGAAATAGAAAGAAGGATAAATACCTCGTCATTTAGATCTAGGAGGTCGACTGTCGGGCAAGCATTCAGAACCTTTCCACAAACTTTCTGTGTCATCTGAAGGTATGATACTTTCATCCTTTGTTTATGTTTGCGTTCGTATTCTTCAACCAGTGCATCCTCTAGGTCCTTGTTCACTGGAAATAGAATATTAAAATTCCTGCTAACGTCTGTATTTGTGTATTCATTCTTCAATGGGCAAGTTTACTAGAAATATTAATTTCAAAGGGATCATTCATACTTGCGCAGTGACATTGACACTGTGATTATATTGTTTCTGGTTAAACACCCTAGACTCATTGGGAGTAACAGTTCTGTTTGAATCAAGTTAAGAGGAAACATGGCTAGATTTTCCTTGAGTGTGCACTAGATTCACTGGACCTATGGCTGCTTGTATGCCTTGGGAGCTAGTTCAGCTGCATCAACCTTGAGTGTGCACTAGATTCACTGGACCTATGGCTGCTCGTATGCCTTGGGAGCTAGTTCAGCTGCATCAACCTTGAGTGTGCACTAGATTCACTGGACCTATGGCTGCTTGTATGCCTTGGGAGCTAGTTCAGCTGCATCAACCTTGAGTGTGCACTAGATTCACTGGACCTATGGCTGCTTGTATGCCTTGGGAGCTAGTTCAGCTGCATCAACCTTACCCAAATTTGAAGCAAACATTAAATGAGCCTCGACGCGAGAAAACCGGTCTTCGGGGTTTCCGACCAGGTCCGACACAAACCGGCCTGTACAAGCTCAGAAAAGAGCTAGAAGCTTGAAATTTCGGATTTAAGTAGAAGAGGAATTGTACTATCCGAGTAGCGAAAACAAAGGCGCTGATCAGCTTCGCAGTTACTGCGAAGCTGATCTGCGCCTTTGTTTTCGCATAGGCAAAAATCCGGTTTTCTCACGATGCGGCTCAAATCAACTGTATAGGTTTTTTTCCAATTCCAATTCCAAATTTATTGCTCTTAGGTTATACATTCATATAACAACATAAGATGCAGTACAAACAGCAAATATATAAGATTCCATGGCGGCAGGTGAGGTAACATCTCTCACCTGTAATGTGCTTGCAAACTTTCAAAGCTTTCTTCGAGTCTAGTTCATGTTTGTCAAAGTTATCCTTTTTACAGACTGCTTTCAAGGCTAGTTTCACTGTTTCTTTAATCCCTCGTGTTGGATGGCGACTAAGCATCAGGTCAAGTTCTGAAAATGTCAGGAAATGAATTTATGTAAATAGATGGACTTCCATAACAAAATAGCTGAATAATAAAAATAGTCTGACTGCAAGAATTTCCAAGAAACTACAAGGATATGGAGCTACTCAAAACAGAGTAAGTTTATTGAAATGATACCATAACAAACAGTTAGGTAGTACCTGAATGAGAATATGAAATTGGCATTGGAAATTTAAAATGTCTTAAATGCTGAATCTCACAGATTTGGTTTTAAATTAGCTGAATCATAGTTTAAACACAATCACATGTAGTATGTCTTGGTACTCCACCTTACCTTTCACTGTAACTTCACATCCTGTACAGTATACTTCTGAAACATATAAATAAAAGACTGTCAACTGAGCTGTATAACTAAATCACTCTGGAAAAAAAATCAGACTTTTGGAGGAAAAAAAAAAGACTCAGATGGATCATTCAGAGAGAATTAATGCACCATAACCATGCAGGTGAAGGGTAAAATATGAAGGACTGTATGTAAGATAAGACAGCTTTTAACCTGAATTATTTATTTCTCCTATTAATGCTGCTTATTATTTTTTCAAGTAAATAGAAAAAAACGTTTTAACATTTTTATTGGAGCTCATTTAAACCAGTCTTAAAACTGCATATATATGTTATTAGTCTGTGCAACTTATGTAGAACAGGAAGTTGTAATTTAATGCTTGACTAATTTATGGCAGAAAAAATGGCCTCATTCTTAGGGGAGTAATGAAGAAATTTTCGCCCGCAAAAACTTGGTGCTTTTCAACTTTTGGCACGAAATCATAATTTCCACTTCATTTTCGCCCGGAAAACATATTTTATGCCCCATTTACAGGTGGAATCCACCCAAAAATTTTGTACAGGACTCCACTTCATACTGTTGCAGACCTTGATGGTTCGATTTGATCAAAACAATTTCCAAGTCAATAAAAAAAGATTACACATGGTTCATATATGAGCCGCATCGTGAGAAAACTGGATTTTTGCCTAGGCGAAAACAAAGGCGCAGATCAGCTTCGCGGTAACCGCGAAGCTGATCAGCGCCTTTGTTTTCGCTACTCGGATAGTATAATTCCTCTTCTACTCATAGCCAAAATTTCAAGTATCTAGCCTGCTCCTGTGACTGTATAGACCGATTTGTGTCGCACCTGGTTGGAAACCCCGAAGACTGGTTTTCTCACGATGCGGCTCATATAATGGTACATGGTAAATGCCTCAAAACTTGACCTTGACGTCCCGGCACACGCCTTGATGTCATAATGCACACTTTGGAAGTGTGTCACTAGAGCTGCTTTTTGACTGGTTGGAGCCCAGCACCCGAAAAATAAGAGATGTAAATTGTAAACAACAGCTGAATTTCAAGATCTAATGTAAAGGGGCAAATTCTAACACAATTGTCAACATTAAACGGCAGTAACCATGGTGTATACCTGCTGACATTCCCTCTGGAGGCTCTAGGCAGTCAGTGGAATACACCATACAATAAGCTATAAGACTCAAGCATACACATTTCCAATTTTTCATCTTTAACAGCTGTATCCAACAAGTAGCGTCATGAAACCGGAAATGCTTCCAAGCAAGCGTCCAAAGACATTGATTGATAGGATCTATCGACACGTTTGCCGTGTTGTTTTGATAGCAAGTCGTTTCTCCCCAAGTTTTTTTTTATTATCATTATTTATTATTTTATTTTATTTATTTATTAGACTGCTGGCTGAAAAAGGTCCTGCTCCCCCCCCTAGGGAATTTTGCAGACATAGTCTATCTTAAACAGCAGTCTTTTCTGATTCAAATGAGAGATGTTTGCACTTTGTAGGCCGGGGCGTAACGGTGTAACAGCTATTTAAAAATAACAACTGTTACCAGCTTATTATATTTGCAGTATTCTTTGATCGCGAATGAACAATAGGTTGGTTTACCATAATTCTACCATTTTTCTGCAAGATTCTTTGAGGAAAATATGTGGGATGCATAATTTTATCAAGTTGACATAGATTGTCCTCTATTTGTGTAACGTATGTAACATATGTAACAAAATATGCGAATTTACATTTATAAACAAATAAGGTTTTCAGTAATAGTTTCTGTGGAGTACAAATCTGCAAACACCAATGTGCAAGGTAAGACTGGCATGTTTATGTAATTTGCATTCAAATGAGAGATGCTTGCACTTTGTACGCCGGGGCGTAACGGTGTAACGGCCATTAAAAGAACAACTGCTACCAGCTTATTATATTTGCAGTAACAATAGGCTGTTTTACCATAATTCTGCCATTTCATCTGCAAGATTCTTCAAGGGCAATATATGGGATACATAATTTTATCAAGCTGATATAGATAGTTCTCAATTTGTGTAACGTATGTAACAAAATATATGAATTTACATTTATAAAAAATAAGGGTGTCTGTAATAGTTTCTGTGGAGTACAAAGCTGCAAAAACAAATGTGCAAGGTAAGAATGACATGCTTGTGTTAATTTTATTTGCTAGATGTGCCTCAGTTGTAACGATGTAACACCAAGTTGTTTTGTTACAATGTTACCAATACCAAATGGGGTTAATTTGACCTACAAAATTGATCATATATACGTTATGACTTATCATAGACCACTGAACTTGGTTTCATTTTAAACCTTCTTCACTATAGCCATTTCATCTTAAGGTTAGTTATGCAAATTATCTTAGTTGCATTTTTGTGAAATTTAATTCAAACATTAAAATAGCCAAAAAATCATTAAAAAACCATACAAAACGTCTTTCCGACCCTAGCTATCATCATTGCTTATAGTTTATACACCAGTGATACCATTTGACAATTTTACAGATGTACTGGGTCTATTTGAAAATTATCTCATTTGCATATTGATCAATATTAAAAAAACTATGAAAAGTTTGGAAAATCACGGAAAAATAAGATGTTTACTTACATAATTACTAGTGCCTGGCATGTCAATAGACCTAGAATAGAAGTGGTAGCAGCTTGATGCTTTAGGCTATGCACTTTGTCTTTTTCACTGATAAAATGAATAAACTTATTTTAAGTTTAACGGATATTTATGCAATCTTTACAGACTAGAGAAGAATCACGACAAATAAGAGGGTATACCTTACAAAATGGCTTGTATCTAGGTTACTGATAGCATTACTGTACTGAACCTAGTATCAAATGATTGCTATGACAATGTATTATAACCATGTAACCTGATATATAAGCCTTCATGTCTGATAAAGGTCACTCATATTAAAATTTAAACTTCATAAATAAGAGAAAATAAGAGAAAAATGAAGAGATATACCAACAAAATCACTTATATCCCGGCTGCTTATAGCCCAGTGCTCTTATATACAAATCATATAAGATTTACTTACATGGATATTCATAAAACGTCGATATAAAATGGTAAATAGCAAAAACATTAAGGGTGTCCATCAACAGAGGCGCGTGTACCTTTGCTTCATCCTGTGTTTTGTGGTGTGTATACATAACAAAATGGCAATAATTCATATATATTGTGATAACCTGACAATGATTCTTTATTAAAGTGACCAAATAGTAACATTTGATGTCATTTTGGCTACTCAAAAGCTATTGACAGTGGAGATACAAGTGCTTTTGTTGGTATAAACAAACATTCATATGATTCATTCATAACATCATATGGTTAAAGAACATTGTCTTAGCAATCGGTCGATGCCAATTTCAGCTGTCTAGGTCTTCTAGTAGCCAAGATTCATCTGGTTTAATAGGAGCACCGCCTCAATTCTTCAGCGGTTAATCGCCAACATCTAATTAAGCCATTATATTTAATTAATGCTCATCAGATGACTTTTTATTATAGTAGGGTGATAGAAAATTGCCCTTTAGCTTGCTGAAATACATAATCATTTTGTTGGTATACCTCCTTATTTGTAATGTATTTTCTCTTATTTCTAAAGTTTCCATTAATATTCATAAAACTGAAATTCAGATGATGTATCTAGAAGACTGAGGGCATAAGTCCATTGCCGTAGCATTTATTTGATACCACTTTCAGCATTCTAGGTCTATTAACAGTTCAGATACAAACTATTTTGTAGTAATACCCTGTTTTTTTTTTTTTTTTTTTTTTTTTTTTTTTTTTTCATTTTTAAGAGACTTATTAACATTTTATTATAGTATTTATGGGGTCCAAAGACATGAATATCATAAATGAATAAGATTTCTAGTTTTGTTTTACACCAAAAACTTAATAATTCTTAGGGAAACATGAAATGTTGACACTTTTTTTTAAATAGCATCATATATATATCTACTGTAGACCACGTCAATCTTTATTCATGCATATATGTTACATACGTCACATTCCTCATTAAGATATCTGAGCCTAGATACTTGGTAACACCCACTCAGAACTATAGTTTCTGAATAAGCATGAACTATAAGCAAATAATTATCAACATTAGATATAGCCATTAGAAACGAGTATTTACACGTTTTGCATAATAAGCAACACAATATTGGCTTATGAAACTGGAGGTAGGGTTGCCAAATAATCCATTTAGTATAATGTATACAGTATAGGAATTTTCCATCTCCTCCAATGAACATGGTAATGGAAAAATCACATATATTTGGAAAAGCTGGAATGCGTAACTAAAAAAACAAACGATGTCACTCACAATGCTAATTTTGAAAGGGTAATTTTAATATATGTTACAGACATTACACTGTAGGTGTCAGATTATTGCTCAAGCAACTTTAGTGTGTAGAATGGACATGTTTCATGCAGATTATGTGAGAAGGGTGAATGGAATAAAAATAATATAATTTTTCTGACGCTCAAACTGCCATATCATTATTTCTTAAACATATTATGGTAACATATGTAACAGATTGTAACAGACACATGCTCCGATGTATATAAAGCAAACATCTCTTATTGTAGCAAACTTGAATTGTCATTTAAAATATATGTTTGCAAAATATCTTATGGAATAGAGCATAGGACCAGCATATACTGGCATTCCTGCTATGTGCAATGCCCTTCGACGTTCATTACATGTTTGTTACATATGTTACATTCTGGATCAAAATCTTTGGTCCTAGATACTTGGTTACATATCCTCAGAGCCATGGTTTATGATAAAATAAGCAAGAAAGTATGGAACTATGTTATATATCCACCAGTTTCAAGTATTTTACATACTTCACGTTCGTTGCAATAGAACATTTCGCATTTGAAATTGGGGGTAGGGCTACTAAATACTTCATTACAGGCAATATATACATGATAGGAAAATAAACCTTGGTTTTTCTATCTGCCAATTGAACATGTTGATGGAAATATATATCAAATCTTTGGAAAAATGCATAGTGCAACTGTATAAGTAAATGATATCACTCAAAAGTGTTATTTTCAAAGGGTATCTTAATTTACGTTACGTATGTTACAGTTAGTGTGGGTCAAACTTTTGTTCAAACGATTTTAATATGTAGTATAGACATATAGCAAGCAGACAGTATGAAAAAGTTCAGTAAAATGATAAACTACTGTCATTTTTCTGTAGCTGAAAACACCATATCATAGTTTCTTACTTTTGTTAATGTAACATATGTAACAGGCTGTTACAGGATAACGCCCCAACGCTCAGGGTGCAAACATCTCTTATTCTACTCAGCTTGAATTGTTCTTTAAGATAGGGTATGTCTGCAAAATTCCCTAGGGGGGGGAGCAATCGACCCTCTGGCTCGCAGCCTATATTTATTTATTTATTTATTTATTTATTTTTCTACCCTATACTCCAAGCAATATTCAAGCAGTCACTTTACACTGGCCAGATACCTTCTGACTGGAAGAAGGCTATCGTCACTCCCCTCTTCAAAAAATGCTCAGTTTTTGACATTGAAAGACAAGAATTTGTGAATAAACTCCAAAATAGTCGTGGAACCAAATTCTACGTGTTACATGCCAGGCGTAACAAGATAGATAGGAAATCAAATTTTGTGTGTGAAGCTAGCTAATTTTTGGAGAAAGCCAGCAACAAGCTAGATTTAAAATTTAACAATTTATTTAGAAATGATTAAATGAATGATTACAGTGAAAACAATGAAAAACATATACAAACAAACAAAAGTAATTTACAGTACCTTTTAAGATGTTAATGTGTCCCTCTGAACAATTTTAATGTCCTCAAATATTTCTGATCCCCTGAATTTCAGTCTTTTACACAAGTTGAGCACTAATCCAAAAGTTCCAGAATAGAATAATATAAAGTAATCCAATTTTAAGTTAAAATTCCAGTATCACAATATTTTAGCTTTTTAGTAATGAAACTACCCAAAGATTAATTGCCTTGTTCAAAATTTTCAGTCCTTATATAGTGCTGAGGAACACATGAGTCTTTACCAGAAAAATCTATGATGTCATATACTAAAAATAACAAAATGTTTACCAAAATAAGATGTTCTGGAAATTTCCAGTTAAATCATTTCTTTCTAGAACATGGGAGAACATTCTTTTGGAGATAAAAAGAAATTTCTACAAGTTTCCACAATTTTCCGTAAGCTTCCAGCACTTTCCATTTTAGAATAATTTGAAAGTTCCAGAATGTTCTGGTGGAATAAGTTCTTTCTGGAAGGCTCTACCGTTTTCTACCAAATTCTTTTTGACAGTGGAAATATTACTAGAACTTTCCACACCTTTCCAGATTGTTCCATCAAAGAACAAATTGAATTTTCTAGAATTTTCCTAAATAAAAACATCTTGTTTATGTCAAAAATCTGGGTCATTCAATAATTAAATAGTAAACAATTATATAATGTCAATTAATACATATATGTTACACTTCCCCTCTTCAAAGAAAAGAAAGTTTTATGTAATAAAGCTTTCTTTCGCAATAATAAATGGACAATCATATGCATAAACAAAAACATTAGATTTGTATGGTCAGTCAAAATCAACAGCATAAAGCTGAACATCACCACTGTTGGGACATTTAGGCCCTGGAAAGGGCATCAGGAATGATATTGTCCCTTCCTTTTATATGTCTAATGTCAAGATTATGTTCTTGCAACATGAGACTCCACCTAAGCAACCGCTGGTTTTTGTTCTTCATTTTAGGTATGAAGGTCAGTGGATTGTGGTCACTGAAGACAACAATAGGTGCATGTGAAGAAGCTAAATAAACTTCAAAGTGCTGAAGAGCAAGGATAAGAGACAAGCATTCTTTCTCTATGGTAGAGTAATTTCTTTGATGCTTGTTAAACTTTTTAGAAAAGTAACAAACAGGATGGTCAACACCATTGTCATCTTCCTGCAACAATACACTGCCTGCACCAACATCACTGGCATCTACAGCCAACTTGAACTCTTTATCAAAACTTAGTGCTAAGAGAACTGGAGCACTTCTAAGTATGGCCTTAAGCTTGTCAAAAGACTTCTGACAGCCATCTGTCCAAACATACTTAGCCTTCTTACTAAGTAAGTTTGTCAGTGGCTCTGCAATGACAGAGAAATTATTACAGAATTTCCTGTAATATCCAGCCATACCGAAAAAGCGCATCAGTTGTCTTTTACCAGTAGGTACAGGAAAATCTGAGATAGCCTCAACTTTTGCTTCTACAGGTTTTACCTGACCTTGACCTACAATGTGTCCAAGAAACATTAAGTTTGCATGGCAAAACTCACTTTTTGCCAAGTTCACAGTCAATTTAGCATCACGGAGTCTGTCAAAGAATGTTCTTATCGTCTGTAAGTATTGACCCCACTCCTCACTGTAGATGATAGCATCGTCGATGTAAGCTTTACATCCATCCAGATTAGATATCAAACCGTTGACCAAACGTTGAAAAGTTGCAGGCGAAGTTTTCATTCCAAATGGCATGACTTTATACTGGTACAGTCCATCTGGTGTTACAAATGCTGAGATCTCCTTCGCTCTGTCTGTGAGAGGTATTTGCCAAAATCCTTTTAGAAGATCGAACTTTGTAACATATTTGGCATGTCCAATGTTATCGATGCACTCATCGATTCGTGGGATGGGAAAAGTGTCAGTTTTTGTGACAGAATTTACTTTTCTATAGTCTGTACACATTCTATATGTCCCATCTGGTTTGGGTACCAGGATTCATGGAGAACTCCATTCACTTTGACTTGGTTCTATGAAATCATTGTCCATCAAATATTTGACTTCTTCCCTGAGATATTGTTGTTTAACAGTGTTCATTCTGTAAGGATGTTGCTTTACAGGTTTAGAATCAGCAATAATGTCAACATCATGATGGATTTTGTCAGTTCTGGATGGAATGTCCGGAAATAAGTGCTCATAATCGAGAATTAATTGTTTCAGTTCAAGACTCTTGTCTTCATCAAGGTGAGACAGTTTCTGATCAAGATTCTGTAGAATGTCAGAATTCTGGAGTTTCGACGACGAGTTATCATATTTCTCAAAGTTCATATCCTCAGAGTCCATTTGATTTTGTTCATGAGGGACAGAATTAACTATATTTACTGATAAAATAACATTACTATCTCTATCTATGTACTTTTTAAGCTTATTAATGTGACAAAGCTGTTTTTGCTTGCGCCTCCCAGGAGTGTTGACAATGTAATTTAAGTCGCTTAACTTTTTGTCAACAGTATAAGGGCCGAAGTAGCTAGCTTGCAAAGGGTGGCCTGGAATTGGCAAAAGAGCAAGCACCTTGTCTCCAGGTTCAAAATTTCTGTCTTGAGCATTTTCATCATAACGAACCTTCATTTTGTTTTGAGCTGACTTGAGATTGGACCGAGCTGCTTCACATGCTTTTGATAGTCTGGTTTTGAAATCAGACACATACTGAATTAAGTTCAAAGTAACGTCATCATCTGAGAGAAATTTCTCTTTGAGGAGTTTTAATGGTCCACGTACATTATGCCCAAAAAAACAAGCTCAAATGGGCTGAACCCAAGAGACTCTTGCACAGATTCCCTAACAGCAAATAAAAGCAAATGTATGCCTTCATCCCAATCCTTTTCGGTGTCAAAGCAGTAAGATCTGATCATGTTTTTCAAAGTCTGATGGAATCTTTCTAAGGCACCTTGGCTTTCAGGATGGTAGGCCGATGACTTATATTGCTTAATTCCAAGTTCATACATGACTTGCTGAAAACTTCCTGACATAAAATTTGACCCTTGATCTGATTGGATAGATTTTGGGAGACCTACAAGTGTGAAGAACTTCACAAGTGCTTTAACTATTGTTTTAGCCTTGATATTTCTGAGTGGAATGGCTTCAGGAAAGCGAGTTGAAGCACACATTATGGTCAAAAGATATTGATAACCTGACTTGGTTTTGGGTAAGGGACCTACACAATCAATAATGATTCTGCTGAAAGGTTCATCAAAGGCAGGAATGGGCTGCAATTGAGCTTTTGGAATGGTCTGATTGGGTTTTCCTACCATTTGACAAGTGTGGCAGGATTTGCAATGCTGTGAAACATCAGATTTTAATCCTGGCCAGTAGAAATGATTTAGAATCTTGTGATAGGTCTTATTTACACCTAAATGGCCTGACATGGGTGTTTCATGAGCCAAGTTTAAGATTTCAGGGCGATAAACCCTAGGAACCACTTTTTGGTGGTTAACAGTCCACTCATCTTCTGCGGAGACATCCGGAGGACGCCATTTTCTCATCAAAATGCCATTTTTGACATAATAGCAAACAGGAACCTGGGATATTTCATTTTCATTAAAAGCCCTTTCAAATAAAGGCGAGATCTCAGGATCACTGTGTTGTTCTTTACAAAGCTGTGACCTTGACAGCTGGTCATGACCTTGGTCATTTGAGTTGGAAGGTGAAAGGTCATTTTCTGACCCCGACCTTGGATTGCTAGGGTCAGTCTGAATATCAGACTGACTAGGGGAAAGAGATGTTGAAATCTCTTTATTGAAGGACTGACCTATCAAAGTGTCAGTTAAATTTATGTCCTGCATCCCATCATATAATTTGGCTTTCTTAGCCATTGCCCTAGTAACAGCACAAGAAGGGTAAAGGTCAGGAATTTCCTGCTCAATGGGATCAGGCGGTTGATCAACACATGGTGTGCTGGTCAAAAGTGGGTTTACCACAACCTTATCTCCTGCCAAATCATTGCCTAACAGCAAATGAATACCTTTAAAAGGTAAGGAAGGTCTAATACCTACAGCCACGGGACCTTTAACTAAGTCTGAGGACAAATAAGTATTATGGAGCGGTACATTAACAAATCCACACTCTACACCTTGGATAAGGACACTTGTCCCACAAGAAGTCTTCTCGGAAAATGGCAGAGTATTTGCCAGGATAAGGGATTTAGAAGCTCCGGTATCTCGTAAGATTTTGATAGGGGTAGACTGGGCAAAGTCACCATTTAGTGACACAAAACCATCCGATAGGAAAGGTTCATAAGGTGACACAAAACCATCCGATAGGAAAGGTTCATAAATGTCCATAATAGAATTTGACTCTGAGACTGATTCTTTAGAAGTTTTGGTCAGAATAGGATTTTCATCCTGAATATAAGACTGTGGTTTTGACCTTATGGAGGTGAGGCCTGTTGGTTTAGAGCCTCCCTGATTTTCTCTCTCTTTCTTTCTTTTTAGTGTCAAACACTCAGAAACAATGTGGCCAGATTTTTTACAATAATTGCAAATTGGCTGGGATAAGGGATTTTGATTTTGATTTTCATCAGAAAATTTGGGTTTTGGACTGGAATTGTCGGGTGGATTACTGGGACTAGATTTTGGACCTGATTGAGGTGAATATGGTTTTGACTGAGGGGAATATGGTTTGGACTGAGTTGTAAATTGTCTTGATTGAGGGTTGAATGGTTTCCTAGAAAAAGGTTTATTAACAAAGGATGCCTTATGGGTCAAAGCATAATCATCAGCTAAACGAGCTGCTGATTCCAATGTTTCTACTTCTTTTTCGTCTAAAAATGCCTTGACATCGGAATTTATGCACCGTTTGAATTCCTCAACAAGCATGAGCTGCCTTAGCTTTGCATGATCAGAACCTACTTTCTTTGAAGAGCACCATCTATCAAATAGTTGTTCTTTTGTTCTGGCAAATTCAACATGAGTCTGGTCATGATCTTTTCTACAATCCCTAAATTTCTGCCTGTAAGCTTCAGGGATCAACTCATAAGCCTTAAGAATAAGTTCCTTTACTGTATCATAATGTGAGCTTTGCTCAAGAGAAAGCTGAGTGTAAATTTCTCGAGCTTTTCCAATTACAACACTTTGCAAAAGCAAGGTCCAGTGCTCTTTTGGCCATTTCAAGTTTTCTGCCACCTTCTCAAAATGTAAAAAATATTTGTCAACCTCTTTTTCTTGAAATGGAGGAACGAGACGAATGTGTTTTGTGACATCAAATACTGTACTAGTAGCCAAAGGCAAAGATTTTGATTTAGATTCGCCTTGTAACTCAAGCTCTTTCATTTATAACTCAAATTGTAACTTTTCCTTTTCAATTTCAAGCCGTTCTTTTTCAATTTCAAGCTTTTCTGCTCTTTCCAACTTTTCTCGTTCCATTTCCCTTTGTTTTTCCTTCTCTCGTTCTTCCATTTCAGTTAGTCAACAAACTGACCTAATTCTCCTGGATTTCAGTAAGGCTTTTGATAAAGTCAGCCACACCGAGCTTCTTTTCAAGCTCCAACAGCATGGGATAACTCAAAACAATCTCAGCTGGATTAAGGCATTTCTACTCGGACGTTCACAGTGTGTGGCTCTTGAAGGGGAAAAATCGTCTGAGATTCCGGTCACGTCGGGTGTACCTCAAGGATCGGTCCTTGGACCAATCCTTTTCCTACTTTACATACATGACCTGCCCGATAAAATAACCTTACAGGTCAGACTATTCGCTGATGATACTGCTGTGTATCTGTTAGTAACCAGCAAGGATGACTCCCAGACCCTTCAGCAGGACATCATAAAATTCGAACATTGGGAAAAGACTTGGGAATTGCACTTCAATCCCAAGTGCCAAGTCATGCACATCTGTAAATCCCCAAATCCCATCAAAACCCAATATGTTCTACACGGCCAAGTCCTAGAGGCAGTAGAACATGCAAAGTATCTTGGCCTTGACATCGGTAATAAACTAAACTGGAACCACCATATTCAAAATGTGACCACCAAAGCAAACAAGACACTTGGCTACCTACGCAGAAATATACGCACCAAACATAAAGGCATACTAAACCACATCATGTCATAAACCCAGGATATGTTGTTTTTATCAGCTTTTAACTTTTTACTTCTTCCTCATACTAACACTATCATACTTTTTAGCCTTTCTAAAACTCATTTTAACTTCCTTCTATCAACCTTTTCTCTGACGCGCGCACCTGCACATAATCCTCGCGAGAGGGTGATGCAGTATATATAGAAAGAAAGAAAGAAAGAAAGAAAGAAAGAAAGATATCTCCTCGGATCTTCGGGTATATTGGATCCGAGATAGCTCATACAACATATAAAATTAAGTATGATAAAGTTAAGAAAATAATTTTAGTCGTAGAGTAGCATAACAATTAACAAAACAACATAATAAGCTCTGATTAATGACCTTTTTACCAATTAGAGTTGAACACCTGGGGCCAGTTGTTCAAAATTAACGATGTCGTTAGTTAATGATTCCTTAAAATTTCAAACATGAATATTACAAATACACAGTTGTTTTTTGTTGGTAAAATGTGAGAATCCTATGCATTGCAAAGGATTCTCACATTTTATCAAAAAAAAGTGTATTTGCTAATGTAGTCGGCATTTACTTGACGAGTTGAGGTCTTAACGATGACGTTAAGCTAACAAAGTTTTGAACAACTGGCCCCTGTTTTACATTTGTTATTTTTATATTTTGGTTTCAAATTGTCGGAAACTAGCTCATGTAGATAATGTTGCTTGTTATATTGAAACCGACGAAAAATAAAAAAATATTGTATCTTGCCTCGTATCTTGTATAAAGAAACACATAAAATATTGCGAGTCCAAACATATTACGACTTTTTCACCTACACTTTTCATGTTTGCCATTCCACGATACAAACTTGGTTAAGATAAGAGCAACACTGTTGGAGCATGTGGCGATGGTATATGATCGTAAATTCCATGTCTATAAGAGCTTGGGGCAGATATCCTGTGGTTAAAGTGTCGGCAGAGCTACCTCGTTCTTGTTGTTGGTAGATTCCTCCACTGTCTGGAGAACTTCACGTTTGTGAATAAATGTCCTTAAAGACACATTTCCCTGTCTATTGAGAGTCATTAGCTAATCAATGATATGGGAAAGGACACTTGAAAACCTGATGGACAGACGTTAACTCTGAATACAGGTAGGGGTTCAAACAGGTAAACTCAATATTGATTGCAGAGGGATATAGTTTTATTGCACAGGTTATCAGGGATCATATTTAACCAATAAACAGTGGATCACAGGTATTATCCTTTAGGGGCCTTTCTATTGCCCCCTGCAGAGATTAGGTAATCACCTCATTTTGACAGTCCTTTGATCTCTGGACCGTATTGCACCATTTACCGAATAAATACCAATATAGCTCCTTCAGGAGCTAAGCCTTTAAACTTGCACCACACCAATATTAAGAAATGTTTATTTCAAATCATTCAAAATTCTGGTCCGTTTACAGTGTAGAACATAACATAGTCCCCTGGCGACAGATTCAAATTTAAAACGTCCTTCCTTATTCCTCAAATTTAGTTCTACTGCTGTACAATCCAGAATCAGTGTAGACTGGTGTGCTAGATGAGCTCCTCTATGCAGATGATATGGATAAGAATGCCAGCTCAGAGGCAAAAATGCAAACAGCCATGGATCAAGTCTCCCAGTCATGTGATAACTATGATCCCCCAATCAGCACAAAAACGATAGAGGTTGTACACCAAACAGCACATGGAAAACCATACAATGAACGAACCATGACTGTGAATGGACAAAACTGAAAGTTGTTGATAAATTCACCTACCTGGGAAGCACTCTCTCCAGAGAAGTGCACATGGATGATAAGGTCACTGATTGAATTGCAAAAGCCAGTGTGGCATTCGAAGACTGCGTGCAAATGTCTAGGGCGAAAAGGAATCAAGCGTGACACAAAGCTGCCCTCTTCTATGCAAGTGAGACGTGGACAGTATACCAGCGTCATGCAAAGAGACAGTTTGAGAAAGTTGTTAAATATCAAGTGGCAAGACAAGATTCCACAAACGGGGGTCCTGAAGAAAGCATGGATGCAAAGCATGCATGCAGTCTAAGGAGAACTATAGGGGAAAGCGCTCTCAATGTGGCCAGAAGAAACGCTACAAAGACACCCTCAAAGCCTCTCTGAAGGATTTTGACATGCGAATGGGGTCTTGGGAACAGACTGCACAGGAGCGATCAAAGTGGCGAGGTCTCATGAACATAGTAGCAGCTCTCTTTGAAAAAAAAGAGAATATGTGAAGCTGAAAGAAAGCACAGAGAACGCAAAGCCAATACCAATGGGCCACAAGCTGATTCAATGACACTGACTTGCTCTACTTGCAACCGACAGTTTAGAGATAGAATTGGCCTAGTCAGCCACCAAAGAACTCACCAAATACACACGAAACTATTCAAGAATTAATGATGGTCTTTCTTTCTTTCTCATTAGTGAGAGACGAACGACCAGTGCAACTAACAACTCGAAGTGACAACAAATACCCCGTTGCTCGTCATCTCAAAGATACTGTGATAAAACATTTACTTAATCACGGCTCTCCGAAAGGGAACGACACCACAGCAGGAAGTGTGGTCTTCTGTATTCTCACCACATAGCAAACACGTTGCGTCTAGACTGCACTGATTGAACTGAGCACAAACAGACTGGAGAACGTATTTGCCTGTCATGAGCTTTGCCTTTATTCCAGCTTTCTTATTAAATTGCGATACGATTGAAACCTGCAATTTTCCAGACACAATGTACCTCACCAATTTCTTACTTTTCTATATTTACAAACCCAAGTGATGATCTATCACCTGCCTCAAGATTCATTTTATTAACACAATATGTATATATATGCTCATCAACTGACTTCTTTCATGATGCATTTGTTAATTCACTATCTATAAGATCCAAAGTATGTACTAGGTAGGTTATACTGAGACAAAATTGAGTTGACACAGTCAAAGCAGCTTTAGGATTTATTGTCTTTAATTAATATATTGTCTTTCTGTAATAATTTCTCTCTCAATTGAGATGCTGCGTATCACACTACCCAGAATACCCAAGACTCGCTTGTGTAGAAGCTCTACTACAAAAACACGCCAGTCTTCCCCTGAAAAATCACATAAACTGAAATCTGAGTAGAAAAGCCTATTGGGACTACGTGGAAGACCTGATCACACCTAAAGATGATCACTCCCTTGACGAAATATTTTCTATTTCTAAAAAATTCTACACCTTCATCAAACATAAGAAAACAGACTCCACAGGTATCAAAACATTGAAGAAAAATGGATCCACTGTCACTGACCCTGAACAAAAAGCTGACCTCTTATAATTAAACAATCAATTTTATTCTTTTATTCTTTTTTTTTTTTCTCAACAAATTCCTATGAAACTCTCAGCCCTTTGCAAATTCTTCACTAACCTATCCAAAAAATGGAGAAAACGACATGCCAGAAATCTTCATAACAGAGAGAGGCGTCTTTAAGCTGCTTCAGGCTCTAAACATTTCCAAAGCAGCCGATCCTGATGGCTTAAGACCAAGGGTGCTCAAGGAACTCTCCTCAGAACTGGCCCAAATTCTCACTTTGCTTTTCCAGGCATCCCTCAACCAACAGTCTCTTCCAGATATATGGAAACATGCCAATGTGAACCCTATAAGGCGACAAGACAATCAAATTACCGTCCAGTACTAGTGTCCCTGACCTGAATATCTTGTAAACTTATTGAGCACATTATCTGTAGCAACCTCACGCAACATCCCACTAGGCACAATATTCTATATCCACTACAGCATGGTTTTCGTGAAAAGGGAAGCTGTGAAACCCAACTTATAGAATTTGTCCATGACATAGCATTTAACATGCAGAAAGGAGTCCAAAATGATGTTGTGGTGATGGATTTTGCCAAGGCCTTCGATAAATTAGCTCACAACAGATTGCTTTTCAAACTGCTTCTTATGGGGTCAAGGGTAATACTTTGGGAAAGAGAAATGCGAAGTAATACATATATACTGTATATAAAGAAAAAGCCTATATTGCACAAATACACCCTTCATGGTCATACTCTCTCTTCAGTACCACAAATCAAATACTTAGGAGTACACATCTCTAACGACCTAAAGTGGAACTCACACACCAACTCAATCTCCTCAAAGGCAAATCAGACTCTAGGTTTTCTGAAACGCAACCTAAAAATCAACTCCCCCACAATTAAGGAAAAAGCCTACAAATCTATTGTCCGTCCCAAACTTGAGTACTGCAATACTGTATGGGACCCTAAAAGCATAAAAATCCCAAAGAAGGCGAAAAATCAAACCATAAGCTAGTCCAGCAAGTGGAGATGGTGTAGAGGAGAGCGGCAAGATGGGTAACAGGAAGATACCACAATACATCAAGCGTATCTGACATACTTCGCAGTCTCGACTGGAGATCCCTTGAACAAAGACGAGTGGACTCTAGACTTACTATCCTTTACAAACTGCGCAACCATCTTGTTGCCATTGATGAAAATAAGTATTTGCAAAGGGGTACTGGTAGACGAGACTACCAATATCGCCAGTTGAGAGCAGACAAAGACTATACACGCTTTTCCTTCTTTCCCAGGACAGTAATACAATGGAACCAACTCCCACGACAAATCTGCTTGGCAGAGTCGCTCGATACCTTCAAGACCCAGGTCGCGAAAATCGAGCACTCCAGACTTAATTAATCATCCAGCATTTCTTCTATCTCTTTGCCTTCCTTCTTCTCTTCTTCCTTCAGTCTTTTCTTATCCCTACTTTTCTGACTCATCTTTTTCATTACTACTACTGAAATTCCCTTCTCGCACTCCACTGGTGATAATCCTCACAATTGAGGGCATACCAGTAAAACCAATTGATTAACTTTTTAGAAATGCAGATTTTGATAACTTCAACATATCTAGACCATAATAAGACGAGGTAAAACATATGCTGCTCAGACAGAAAAGTAAAACAATGGGCTTAACCCCCTTTTCACCATGTAAACCAGTCTCCATTAGGGAATATGCAAAACCCCGCGAGGAAGCAATCCTATCATCTATAGTTGTTGAGTGACCCGACCTAGATATTGAGTCCCTTTTTATCTCCAAGCGAGTGCATTCCTCCACTATCTCAATGCGATAACCGCAGTTAAAGTTAAGATGTAAGGCTACCTACGGCTCGTAATAAATGGGTATCTATCAACTATCTTTATCATATGGTAGCGTAACCATGTAACAATTCTTGACTATTTTGCTCAGTTGTATGATTTAATTCATAATACCGCGCTTCCGGTTCGCCCTTTATACCTTACCTTAGCAACGCTTAGCCGCTATCTGTATCTGTATAGTAATAGCGGTAGAATCCAATTCTGGCATCTACAACCGCGGTGTGTGCGCTATGAAAAGTTAGTAACTTTTATGGACAGCTTGCCGGAAGCTGTTCACTGTCTCTGCACGAATTTGACACTCCTCCAGTTGGTTCCAATCACTAACAGTTCTAACGAAGAATGAGTTTTTGAATTGATCTGATTTAGATTCTGGTTTCTTAAAACACTCTGTGTGGTTTACTGAATATCTTTGTACAAAATTTGTAGTTTGAAAGTCAGAACATAAACGTGGTTTGATATTTCTTTTGTTCCTAAGTGGAATGAGGAACTCGTCAGCATTGATTGCTGGTACCATACCCCGCACTACTTTGTATAACATAACCAGTCTTGATTCAAGGCGTCGTTGTTGCAATGTTGGTAACTTTAGGTCCTCTAACATCGATGTTACGCATCCTTCAAATCTTGATTTATAGTCATTCTTTATAAACCGAGCTGCTTGTTTTTGTACTTTCTCCACGGCTATAATGTCACGACTTTGATACGGATCCCATACGACTGCACCATACTCCATATGAAAACAAATAATCAATATGACTGCGATACAATACGTTCGCTCAGTTACCTTCGGTTATTTATTTGCTAAAAGTGTTTTATAGCAATAATAAATCTTAAAATCAATGACTTATTTACATCTTTCAGATAGTATACCAAATTATTTAAATAGAAAGTTTTTATTTCCTTTTATTTTCTTTTTATCCCAGTGCGAGTCTATTCAATGATATTTTTTTATTTTATCTCTTTGTTTTGTTCCGCCTATTGAATTAAAAGGCTATCAACTATACACAGTGTCACTGTGACATCCAACATTACTGACGTTTTATTATCGTATTCTCAGTTCAGTTGTTCAGAGATTATTAAATTTTTGCAAATTACCATATTTATACAGTCAGTGGATATAATTATTCACCACCTTCGAAAAACCCCAAAGACTTCCATGTATTTTCATGTTTGCAAGAGCAAGAAAAAATATTCTGCTTCTCCTGGCGAACATTTTTTCATGTTTTTGGTGTCATTTGACAGGTAAATTGATAAAGCAATAAACCAGATTCGCCATGTTTTTGCCATACAGCGACCACTTTCTTCAGATACTGAGTCGATCAATTTCTGATCATCACCTCAGGTGTGGGGTGGGTGGCTAAATTTTGAATTTAGCAAAATGGCGGAAACTGAAAAAAAAATCCAAAATTATTTCCTTGAAAAACAGGAAGCAGCATATCGCGCATTACGTTAGTTGCGAAATCTCACTCCGCTATATTACACATAATGTTCCACATCTCTTCGTTGCGATCCCAGTTGGTTTTTCAATGGTGAAACCGAAGTGTCGATAATTGCAACTTTTTCAAGGTAAATCAAGAAGAATACACTTCACCAATGCATAACTAACATGTTTATTGTGCTTTTAGAAAAAAATCCAACCTATTTTGTCTGTTTTTAGCGGTTTTATTCTCGTTTAAAAACTTCTTGTTGTCATTCTTTCAGTGCACTTAATCGTCCGTATATGTTCGTATGTTTAGGCTTTTGTTTTTGGAAGTGGATTAACTCTACATGTTCCTTGGACCCGAACCATGACTGCAACATTGGTACTGAAAAAACTTCTGGCAATATTTCACACTTTTTGGCATACTCAAGGAAGCTTGGCAATCGCAGGAGTTCTGAAGGTCTTCAAAGTTTTAAGCCCTCCAAGGGAACCAATCTGCTCACCCTCATCATCCTGGCTGGAGACATTGAAATGAATCCAGGTCCCAGGTTCCTGTGTCGGCTATGCAAAAAATACTGTAAAGCTACCGACAAATTTGTCACATGCAATGACTGCGAAAAGCGCTTTCATGCGACATGTGCAAATCCCAGCGAAAAAGAACTTTCCAGTTTGGAAAATGAAAATGAACCTTGGTATTGTTCAGACTGCAAAGCAGACTGTGGTCTTTGCAGTGGGGCTGTCTTAAATAGTCACAAGGCTGTTCAATGTGACAAATGTGAAATGTGGGTCCACAATAAATGCTCCCTTGTCTCAGATAACCAGTATGAAAATATACAAAATTCAAATTGTTCATGGATTTGCCCAAAATGTGACTTCTTCAACTTTTCGGATTCATTCTTTTCTGATCAATTAAACTTGGAAGAACAAAATAGATTTGCTCCATTGTCAAACGATAGTAGCTGTGGTACTAAAACATGTGGTTCAGGTACAAACAAAAATAAATTTATCAGTGGGTTAAAATTCTCAAGCATAAATATCAATAGTATTAGAGGTAAAAAACTTGAGTTGTTGGCATTTCTTGATCTCCATCAACCTCAGATCGTTGCAATTCAAGAAACTAAAATTGACAACACTATTTCAACTTCAGAATTGTTCCCAGAAACTTGTCCTTACAATGTGTATAGAAAAGATAGAACTCTTGACGGCGGTGGTGTGATGTTACTTATACACAAAGATATTCCTCATATGCCGATCACTGAATTGGAAAACGGCTCTGAATCAGTTTGGGTAAAGGTATTTGCGAACAAAACTTCCCATTTTGTGGCAAGTTGGTATCGACCTCCAGATGGTAAGATAGAGGAACTTGAGTTATTCAAAGACCAACTTGAAAAGGTGAAAACTTTACATAAAGGAAACAAACCCCCCTCGGTCCATGTCATGGGTGATTTCAACTTCAGAGATATTGTTTGGCCAGATAGACTCAACAAACTAGGTTTTTCATTGAGCGTGTCTGAAGGTGCAAAGTTGGTAGAACTTATTAGTGACCACGAATTGGAACAGGTAGTGCACTTCCCCACAAGAGGACAAAACACATTGGATTTGATTATCACTTCACTTCCCGGACAATTTGTTGATATTCATTCCCCGGACAGGCTTAGTGATCATGACATTGTCTCTGGAACTTTGAAAATAGTTATTCCCCCCATCAAGAAACCTAAGAGAAAGGTGTATAAATATCAGAAAGGTGATTATGAATCTATGAAAGGTGATGCCCTTAAATTTGCAAAGGAGAAATATTTCAACGGTTACTCTGGCACACGGTCGGTTCAAGAAAACTTTAATTTGATCACATCTTTTATCCAGGAATCAGTGGATAAACATATCCCATCAAAGACTAGTCGCTCAGTTTCCTCAGTCCCATGGTTAACTCCTGAAATAAAAAGAAAGATTCGTAGAAAAAATGCAACTCACGCTAAAGCGAAGAAAACTGGGAATGCAAAATTTAGAACGAAATTTGAAACTTTGAGAAGAGAAATCAAAGCAGATATCAGAAAACAGCATGAGTTGTATGTAAATAACTTGGTTGGTGATGTTAAGGCTAATCCAAGAGATTTTTATCGGTACATAAATAGTCAGAAAAAAGATGTTCAAGGTATCCCCCCTTTGAAAAAGCGAAATGGAAGTGGTCTTGCTGAATCAGATTTTGAAAAGGCTGGTGAATTCAATGGTCAGTTTACGGATGTGTTCACCAAAACTGAACATAGCCAGGTCCCTCTTCTGAATAGAAAAGCCCCGTTTATGGAAGACATAGTGATATCCAAAGAAGGTGTCACAAAACTTCTGAAAGGTTTGAACCCGTCGAAAGCTTTAGGTCCTGATGAGCTTCATCCTAGAGTCCTAAAGGAATTGGCATCTGAGCTAGGTCCTGTTTTTGCACATCTTTTTCAACAGTCAATAGACTCGGGTGAAATCCCCAAAGAATGGCCTTTAGCAAACATTTGTCCCCTGTTCAAAAAGGCTGACAGGTCTCTTGCTTGCAACTATCGTCCAGTTTCCTTGACCTGCGTACCCTGCAAACTTCTGGAACATATAGTGTGTTCTAATATCATGTCCCATTTGGATCATCATAAACTTTTGTCAGACAGGCAACATGCATTCAGGAAATCCCACAGTTGTGAAACCCAGTTAGCTACAGTGATTGATGACTGGGCAAAAATCTTAGACAATCAAGGTCAGGTTGACACATTTATCTTGGATTTCGAAAAAGCTTTTGACACTCCTCCGCATGAACTCCTTAAAAGCAAATTGTTCAGTTATGGAATTGGTGGGAAGACAATTAAATGGATTGATGCCTTCCTTTGCTATAGACAACAAAGAGTTGTGGTTAATGGCATTAAATCAGACTGGGCTCCTGTTGTATCTGGTGTCCCACAGGGCACCGTTCTTGGCCCCTTGTTGTTTTCGTTGCATATAAATGATATCACCTCAGATATTGAATCGGAAATCAGACTCTTTGCTGATGATTGTGTTTGTTATCGTGAAATTAAGAATGAGGAGGATACAGTGAAACTTCAGAAGGATATTGATCGAATAGGTAGTTGGGCCAGGAAATGGGGTATGAGATTTCAACCTGTCAAGTGCAACATGATGCAGCTGACAAATAAACGTACTAGTAAAATTCAGGCTTCTTACAAGCTTGAGGGTACTGTGTTGGAAAATGTTGAGAGTATCAAATATCTTGGTGTAACAATAACTCAGGATTTAAAATGGAATACTCACATCAGCAATGTGTGTACCAAAGCCAATAGGGCCCTTGGTTTTTTGAGACGAAATCTGTTTTCTTGCCCCCAAGATGTGAGAGAAGCTGCCTATAAAGGTCTGGTGAGACCTATTCTTGAATATGGTAGCTCAGTTTGGGACCCTCATTATGAAGGTTTGATAGATGATTTGGAGAAGGTGCAAAAGCGTGCGGCTAGGTTTGTAACTAAGAACTATACATATGAAAAAGGTAGTATGACTGGCATCCTTAAAAAAACTAAAATGGGAATCCCTGCAGAAAAGAAGGAAGGATAATAGAATTATATTACTTTACAAAGGTCTAAAAGGGAGAGCAAAAATACCCACGGATGACCTTATCCCCAAAAATAGGCGTTGTAGGAATCAACACTCCTTGGCATTTCAGATACCTTCAGCAAGTACAAATGCCTATTTACACAGTTTCTTCCCCCAGACCATTAGAGATTGGAATGAACTCCCTGATTCTCTGATCTCCTCTGCTGAATTGTCAGATGATTGTGTGTCTAAATTTACTTCTCTTGTGAGAGCTCGGGACTAATCCCCTCCGGTCAAGCCCCATCCCCCCCTGGTGTAGTATTGTCAGTTTGACGTTTCACCAGTAAACTATTCTGATTCTGATTCTGATTACGCCGAGAATTGACTTCCGACCATTTCAATATATGGAATGTAAATTGTCAATTAATATTTAATTGACCAATTAGTATAATGCAGCGCGTGTTGCAACACAACGCTGACGTCAAACGCCGCGCGCCGAATTCAAAATGGCCGACCTGATTGACGTCATTTGTAGAAATAGGTGCATATCATTGGACAATGCCAAATCCTGACCTTTCAACTGGAATAAATTAATGTTCGACGTCAGTTTCCGTAAACGTCGGCATATGTGTTCGGCTCGTTCCGGAAACGGCCCCACACGAGTGAACACGATGACAAACAGCTGAAAACTGATCCTGTTGCAAAAAGTAGACACAGAATTTTGTGGAGAAAACTTGATTGTTAGAAAGTTAAATGTGTGTTTCATCAAATGACCAAATGTCAGTGAGCATTTCTTTGTATTTACGATATAATTCTAAGTGAAACAATCGATGTGTAAAAACGGCTTGTTCTCGCCATCGTATTGTATTGTATGTAGATAAATTCTGCCTTCGTAGGCACACCTGGTAACACCAGTATAAATCTTCTTTAGTAAAGTCCCAGCACTTTAAAATATTATAATCCAGATAAAGGAATTACAGTTTGTAAAACACAATAATCCACGGGTACAATAACCCAGGTAAGAATGTTACAGAAATTAAAACACAATATGCCAATGACACAGTACTTTAAACAGCTAAAAGCCACAGAACGTTAAAACAGTCTTTCTATATACATCATCGCCATCACCATGGTATGTACAACATTCCTTCTATCAGCATCTCTCAGCTCTATTAATTTGTATACAGTTCTAAACTGCTTAACATTCCAATTTTGTGCGGGTTGCTGGGCCTCTTTTTCTTTTTGTAACTTTCCACACTAAGTCAAGTTTTTTATATCTGGTGGAATGCAACAGATAGACCAAACGCCGACTATGGAAATGGAGCAATTCAACTGCAGACTGAAATTCTTCACTATCAGCTTTAGTAATGTCTTGTGTAACACTGGGATCTACTAATAACTGAATCAAACTCAGGTCAGCAACCGATGGATAATCCTGTGCTAGTCTATCACTGACATGTAAAAAGTCATTCAATATTGGTTTTCTGATAGTTTCAAGTTCTTGGCAGTCAAGTAAGAAATGTCTCAATGTTTCTGCGCCATTCTGACACAACTGACATGTAGGATTCACTTCATTCTGATTAAACTTGACTCTGTTTGTTTGAAGTATATACGTGCCCGTCAGTATCTTATTCTTAACTGGGATTCTGTAGATGTCTCTTTTGCTTAAACAATATGGTTTAACTGCTGGATGACACTTTCCCACTGTGAAAGTCTTTGACAGATATCGCAATGATGAATATAACTCTGACCGACACCTTATCTTCTCTGACCAATGTTCATTTATAACTGTGTTAAACTGTTTTTTCCATTTTAATTTTTCAACAGGATTGTCCAATAATGTTTCAGCACTTGGTAAATCATACAGGATTAAGACTTTCTTTACAGCTATAAACCAGCTGTGACTGTTGAATGATTTGATTTCTAATTGTCTCTCTGCTAATCGTCTTTCTACTGAGTTTTTAGGTAGTCTTGTAATATTTCCGTAGAGACTGAGCATTCTCTTGTGAATTAATGCTTCGGCGGGAAGTAATCCAGACAAAAGGTATACTGCTGGATCCGCTGTTGTAGTCGGCACAGACAAAATTTGTTTTACCAGTTTTTTATATTGTATTTCTAAAGTCTCTAATGCTTTCCCAGTAGGAAGAATAACCTCTAATCCATAGAACAGCACAGGAATAACGTAGGTTTGTAGTAAAGAAATTGCAGTTTCTGGATCAAGTCCATTTTCACCATGCAAGCCTGTACCCATTAAGCTGTAGATGGTTCGTCTCGCTTTTTGGATATTAGTTTCAACATTTCTCATTTCCTGGTTGGTCGTCGAACGTACAATGCCCATATGGGTGGTGCATTCAACTACTGACATGTTTTTTGAGTTTAATGTCCATGTCTCATTTTCCGGATATTCCTTGACACTGTCCATTTTCATGATAACACTCTTTACTTCTTGATTTTCATAACCATCCATTTGACTTGTGTCGTCACAGATGTAAATCAGGGATTGTAATCCATTGGCTGTGTTACTCATGACAGTCAAATCATCGGCACATGTAGGAGCTTGTACACCAACGTTACCAATCGTTGCACCATCACCAGAATCGTCAATTCTTTCGAGAGTACCATTGTTATATACTTTGAACAAGTCCGCGCTAAGTATACCTCCTTGACGGACGCCTTTTTGATTCACATAAGTAGGGGATATCTGTCCTTGCCATTTTACTGAGGTAAGTGAGTCTTTATGGAGACTATCAATAACTAGCCATTCATGTCCAGTAACACCATAGTTGTACAGTTTTCTCATTAGATTAGGAATCACAACAACATCAAAGGCAGATTTAACGTCGATGAAAGCAAGGTATGTTGGTTTCTTCAGGTCCTTGTTGTTTCTGTAGAATTCTTCAACCAACAATGCACAGTTCATCGGGGAAGAGTTCTTGGTAAATCCTCTTTGTAGTGGATGTTGATGACTCAGAAGTGTTGGGTTAATACGCGCTTTCAATGTTGCTTCTAATATTCTTGTCAATACCGGGGTAATCGTGATACCTCTATAATTTTGTGATTCTCTACAGCTTCCTTTATTCTTGTATATAGGATTGAGTATTCCTAATTTCATACTGATGGGAACTTCATGATTCAATAAGATGTCATTTATCAACTTTTTGATAATATTCAGCATCTCTTGGCCTCCATAATACACATGCTCAGCTGCAACTCCATAGACATCAGGTGCTTTACCTCGGTTGAGTGATTTCACAGCATCACGAATTTCTTTATCTGTTACAGGTTTCACCCCATAGTCCGAGTTAAGGCAGTGATCATATATAACTGAGACCTCTTTTTCAACCATGTTCAGGAATTTCAAATCAAATTTATCATTGTCCTTTTTTGTGGCTAAGTTTCTAAAATGTTCATACCACCCATTAATGATATCATCACGAGAATATTTTTCATGTCCAACTGTAAGATCATCAATGCTTTTTTGATTCTGACTTCTCTGTTTTCGGATCAGTTTATGGAACTGTGTATTATCAGATTGTCTAGTATTTAAAATGTTTCTTTTTTCATCAGAATTCCGTTTGGCAACTTCAATCCTTATTTGACGCCGCAGTTCTACAGTTTTCGTTTTTTTCTCTTGTAAGTGTATATCAGATGAATCATTGGACTGTCCATTTTGCTTCCAGTTGTAAAAAATCTTGATTTACGGATGGACACGAGGCTGATGCCGTGTGCGATTTGTAGCTTCCGGAAGTGGAAGTGAGTTAATTCTGTTCGATTTACGTCTTCTGAAACCAGAAGAGGCCTCTTCCGTCAAATCGAACAGGGGTCTTCTGGTTCTAGAAGCTCTTCTGCCTCTTCCGAATTTTGAGTGGAAGACGGAAGACGGAAGAGGCCACGTGACCGCGTTCTTGTCAACAACAATGGCTGCCTCTTTAGCTGGGCCGACTTTCAACGACTTTCACTAGTTCTTGCGAAATGTATGCTTCATACACATTTTACTAAAAGGATTTAGTGAAAGAAAAAGACATGTTTTCATCCTTAATTTCTTTCATAGCTTGTTTACAGAATCGATTGTTTTGATTTAAGAATTATCATGGAGGCCGCCATTGCGATTTCCTCCTTTTTGAAGAGCTACTCTATCGTTTACTGTTCGATTTGTTTTTGGTCTTCTGTCTTCTTTAGTATCTTCCGTCACGTGATATTCTGCTTCCAGAAGTATCTTAATCGCACCCGGCATGAGAGTACATTCGTAAAGGTGACGAGACGTTTCGCTCCATAGAGATTGTACACATCAGCTGAGTTGTACGAGTCTAGCATTACGTGTGCATGCGGGGTGGGTATAAAACGCAGTAGTTTTACGCAGCTGTAATAGTTATATAGGAAAACGCAGCTGCAAAGAAAAAGAAGGTTACGCAGCTTATTGAAGAAAGAGTATTAAACGCAGAAGTTTATTGCAGCTATATAATTGTATCATAGAAATAATCTGCGACTTGAATTTCTGTGAATAATAGTAAAAAGGTACAATAGGCAAAGATCAGGAAAAGGCGCAATCAGAAAAACACTAACACTCAGGTACTTATACCATGAAACATATCGTAAGCCGAATGAGCAGCTATTTTCCAAATAGGTGGCCACTCAGTTACCTTAACTTAACTAAAAATATGAAAACATACATAAGGCGCCAACAGCACAAAAAAATTTTATACACCAAGACATAAAACAAAAAGAACCACCACAGAAGTATCGACTTGGAACGATCAGTAACACAAAGTTACTGGCGGGCTTAAACCGGTTTTACATGGCCATAACCTCACCCTCAGCTTCTGCAGTGGTTCATAACATTTAGTTAGTTATTCGGTCCTCGTGGTGAATCTCTAACTAGTCAATGAATCATCAAGAACAAACAAATAAATCATGATAAACATCCTGATGAATCAAAAACCAGGACTCACAGACTGAGTAAGCTGCCCGACGATGGAGATCCCTGTGCGCCGAATAACTTACTAACTCCGGAGCAAAAGAAAAACACCAGTTGGACCCCGGTGGGCCAAGCAACAGACAAGAAGCTCCGGCCCCAACCAACAAAAATGAATAGCTTTATGTCGGGGCCATCATAGAGTCTGACGCCCGACCCACCGGCGTGCAATTAAAGAAGGCAGCATAGTTATCAACCATGATTGGGTTAAAAACTAAGCATGCAGACTGTCGCATAACATTCAAGTTATAACCTATACGTCTGTAACGTGTTATGATTTTTCTGAACTGAAAAGAAAAATCATTAATTCCTTTAAGTTTCTTAAATTTGTAAACCAAGTCACCATAAAATTCAGGTTCCGAAAGGCCCTCACTTAAAAGCGTCTTTATTGGGAAAATAGCTGCTCATTCGGCTTACGATATGTTTCATGGTATAAGTGCCTGGTTGTTGGTTTGGTTTTTTCCCACCTCGGTTTTTGGAGTGGGAATCTTTTTCTGATTGCGCCTTTTCCTGATCTTTGCCTACTTGTACCTTTTTTTAACCCAACATTATATTTGGAAATCAATTCATAGTGTCTACGATAAAATTTTGAAAATGTTTTTCGAAGTTTATGATACCGATAGCCCTGTTGGAGAAGTTTTGCCGTTAAACATTTATTTCGAGAGTTGAAGTCTGTAACATGATTGCAGACTCTAGCAAACCTAATAAGGTGCGAAATGTATACACCATAAGAAGCACGACGAGGAACGTCACCATCCAAAAAAGGAAAATTTACTACATCAAAATCAAAGTCATCGCGCTTATCATAAATTTTAGAAGAAACAAATCCATTTGCAACAGAAAGATGTAGATCTAAAAAGGGGGCTTCAGTATCTGAGATATTGGCTTTGTTCAACTGAAGTTCAGGTGGATAAATTTGATTGACCATACCTTCAAAATAAGGGTTGTCAATGTTCAGAAGGTCATCGAGGTACCTAGATGTGGAATTAAAAGCCTCGATAACATCAGCTTGATTATCATGGTTAAGAGAATCCATGAAATCTCTTTCGTAGCAGTATAAAAATAAATCAGCTACGAGAGGTGCGCAATTTGTACCCATCGGAATTCCAACAATTTGTCTGTATAACTTGGTCCCAAATCTAATATAAATATTATCAAGGAGATAGGATAGGATATGTAAACATAGAATAGAATGTATTTTAGCCCTGAAATTAATATTTCCTTACATAATTGGTAACATATGACGGAAAAGTTTATAATTCGTGTCTGTCAATTACGTTTATAGATCTAGTGATCCAAATTTTTATAATGCACTATATATAATACATGTTACAGATTTGTGATAGTTTGTACAGACTGGCCATGGGTTTTGTTCTGATTGCAGAAGTGTGTCAATTGCTTACTTTTATGATGCGAGGTTCTGTTGGCGGTGATTCTTATGGACAGAATGCATTTCACAGTGGCCAATGTCGATTGGCAATGCAACATTTCTGGCGGGCATCCAGTTTGCAGAACCTACGAACGACAAAGACACAGAGCAGCATGCACAATGACCTACACCAAGAATAAATCTTTAGAAGTCGTGAATAAGCATATTAATCTGAGCATATGCGAATAATGTACAGTGGGTTTGAAATAATAACACAGACATTTTTTTTACAATTCTTGCTTTTTTTCTTCTTCACAATCTTATATTTTTTAATTTTTATTTTTGATATTTATAACTTTATATTTCGTGGTGATAAACGAAACCCTCTTTTCCTGCATATCATGCCTATCATCCATACATTTACATGCTCAATGTTTCTTTCAATAAAGTCACAATGATGAGACAATTTCATAAAGATTTTTTTTTTTTTTTTTTGGTCAAAGATATGCTATTCGCAGGTGCGTGTTAATCTTAACTTTTCTTGGCCGGCAGTGTAAAAGGGTCACAAATGATGAGATAATAATTTATTTCTTTAAGATTTTATTTCTCAAAGATATGTTATTCGCCGAAGCAAATGCATACAGGATTCAATGTTAAAGTAACATAAATTTTGCATCGCTTTTCTTGTTCTCTTCAAGAATAACTTGAGCGGTTGGTATCTTTTCAGTTTACCTGACACATTTTCTTAAAACATTTTTTTCTGCACTTTGTTCACTCACTTTGCATACATTGTCAGCTGACAAATCCTTGATAAGCGATTGCATATACTGGAGATAAACCTTATAAACCGTAAATCACAATTCTAAAAATTAATCAGCCATGCCCGATTAAAATAGATTTGAAACGATTTGAAGCACTGTTTAACATTTCAAATACATGTAACCCAAAGATCCATTTATGAGAATTACCCTTTTACGTTCGTGACGACATAAGCTGTTACCTGATGATCTTTTATAGTAGAATCGGGCGAAAGTTGCTATTTAAAAATACAACAAACAACAAATTTGTGTTTTTGGTCGTAGTGCAATACACAATGGTTTAAAATGTACCTTTCTCTCCCCAAGATTAGAAGTATTTTGCGTTATGTTGTTGTGTTATAAACTAAAAGGGCCCCAAGGAATATTGGAGTTAACCAATTGGGCCACCCTCTTTAAATAAAGAATTTACTTACTTAAAAAATATTTGATAATCTAATTAATGACACGCGCTAATAGAGATTAATTCAACACTTGAACAGTAGCCGATTGTTTTAACACCTCACAGACATGTGACTGATAATTCGATTACTGCACGGTAACCTGACACACTTTTCACACCTTTTATTGCTCAGTCACATAACCTTAATATACAAACGATTCTCAATACACAAAATTGTTGCTTTCTTCTTTCTCTCCATTTAATGATATACACCTATAGAATTCTTAGAGCAAGAAATAAAAACGGCCAATTCAGTAATATCTGACATATTTCACCACGTGCTTGACACTTTGTAGTTTTTACCAGAAACATTGCCGATCTCTAAAATATTGCACGCCACATATCAATATTATGATCAGTAAGAAAGAGCCAACGTCATAAAATAAATACCCTCCTGCCTTCCATCACATCTGCACTTCAAGTTTTAGTCTTCTGAAGATCATTATTTTGAACATTGTTTCTTTCAGTAAAAGTTTTGCGTAAAATCTGAATTCCACACTCTCACTCTGTGTAAAAAATCCTAACATGGAAACTTTAAGCTAGGACCTCAGAACTTAATAAGAGTAATTTTAATCATTGTATTCGAAAAAAAAAGAAGAAAGAAAAATGAAAAGAAAACAACGGAGGTTAAGAAGTATTGGAAGAAATAAGTATTGTAGCGTCCCTGGCCAGTCAGCAATACTCGTTTCTATGTATTTAATGTCACTTTACCTTGTTTGTCTAACTGATAATTCACGATATCGTAGGGTCCATAATTTCGTATCGTAAACTCGTCGATTGTAGCTCTATTTCGCATTTCCTGCCGATATCCAGCTATGGCCTTATTCCTCAGATGTGTATAATCAAGTTTCTAGTGATGATTATTCTTGTTTCATTGTTAAAACACTGTAATTTGCCTTTTTGTATGATTTTTCGCCGCACTTCCTGGTTTAAATTATCGCGGGCGGCCATCTTGGAAAGACGTAGCGGTATCCAAGGTGTCGCGTGCGCCGTTCGTTTGACTATAAAAGCGAGTGTTTGGGTGTGGAGATCGGCTTTTCCGTCCAGAGGAATTTCTGCACTTAAAAAGAGGTATCGGTGAACACACCGAAAAACCTTCAGAAGGTGCAAGCTCCAAATAGTCACAACAGTAGTGACTTTGACCAGAAAAGCACTGGTTTCACCGAATCTGGTGGCGATACGGGATCTCACCAGATCTGGTGAAAATGTACGACATGGGTGTAAATCGTATTCTTCTCTTCCTTCATACTTTAAATCGAATTCAATCAATGTTCTTATAGATCCAAGCTTAATTTATACAGCCTTTGATAAAGTTAGGGAGTTTCGTGGTTCAAGAGCCAGATTTTGGTGAAAATAACAGTTCACACCAGATCTGGTGGAAAATCCAGCATTTTGGGTGAAAACGCCAAATATTGTATAAATGCATTGTTTCGGTGCAAGAGCGAAGTTAAGCCTATTCCAATGTGTGAAAACTACAGTCAAACCTCTATAAAAGCGCCACCTTTGGGAGTGAGCAAAGCTGGCTGTTATACACAGGTGGCTGTCTTATCAAGGTTCAGTCAGAGCAATTGTCATGTAGAAAATATTCTTAATGTCACAAGAAAAATCCTTTCTAAGGAAGGACTACCTGTATGTGTTTCATAAGTTGACATCATTTCATGCTTCATTACACAAAATATATACAAAGCCTCATGGGTATTAACTTAATTGATTTTTTTCTGCTAATTAACTGTTTTAAATACAATAATGAATAATAATTGTCCAATTAACAGCTTGTTAATGGGAAATTTGACTTTAGGCAAGTATGATGTGGCTGTCTTATAGAGAGTTATAAGCATTTTGGGATTGATTTTACTGGCTGCTGGTTGTCTTGTGGAGGTGGCTGTCTTATGCAGAGATAAAATATAGTGAAAATGATTGGGAATGTTTCAGACTGGCTCTCTTATGCAGGTGGAGCTCTTATAAAGGTGGCTGATTCAGCAGGTTCAACTGTAGTATTTAAAGATCTCACAAGTCGTATTGAGATATTTAGAAGTATACGCTTTCATTTTAATAGCATTTAATCAAGAGACACACCAGATCTGGTGGCGATACGCCGATCATACTAGAAAAGATGTGCTTGTATTAAGATACACAGCATCGTTTGTAATGAACCCTACAGTAAATAGCTGTTATTGTGTATTTCAATCTATTTATTTAACTTTCAAAGTACGTGAGCTACGTCGGCAGAGTGTATACATGTATATAAATAACCCACAGTATATGCACGCATTTACATTTATTGTTGATTTTGTAATTTTGCATTCACGTCATTCTTAATCTGGTTCATTATCCATAAAATTAGTGCATATGGGAAACTCTAATTTAAGTATTAAATTGTTCATTTTTATTGTGTTTTTTGTATTTTTATTCTTTCACCACAATCCGTCCGACCCAGGCGAACCCACAATCTTCTTGTAACCCCTCCGACTCTTGGTATGAGCACGGCTTCATCCTGACAATATTTTAGCCCTTAGTTAACCAAGAGTAGAGGCCCAAGTGTTACAGTATTTAATAAATATTACGCTTAAGCGCCACTTTGGCAGATCTCAATACTCAGTATAATAACTAAATATGTTAACATATTATCTTGAAATGAAAAGCATTATATACAAATATCAACTCCTTTTCGCTACATAAAATCCTTTTCTAGAAACGCCAGTCATTTTCTTATTTTAGGGTAAGATGAAAAGGAGTCCTTTGTGCTACTTTAGGGTGACCGCACAGCACATTATTCATTCATTCATTCATTCATCGCTTTTCTTTCTTTCTTTTTCTTTTTTTTTTTTTTTTTTTTTTTTGTTCTTAAGTTTTCTAACGCTCACTAGCATTTGCTGATATACGTTGAACACCTGAAGGATAAGTGTTCAAGTTTTTAATAGGCGTGTACATGTACCTAATAGATATGCTTTGTATCCATGATCAAATATAATAATTATTATATGTTCGGGGGAAACCATGATTAGATGAACATTACCAAACTACACCAAAGAGCCGTCTTTAAGTAATCACTCACTGTATTCATGGCTGCATGGCTGCACTTGTCATTTCTCACTATTGTTTTATACTAGCTGCAATGGTTCCGGGTCATTTCGGCCCATAACCATTTCGGCCCATGACCACTTCGGTCCATAACCTTTTCGGCCCATAACATTTCGGCCCATAACCAGTTCTGCCCTTAATCTACATTTTATGAACATAATGTGTCTTTTGGGTGTCCTATTTTTAGCTATGCGATATTCTGGGATTTGTTACTAATTTCATTAGAGAATAAGAAGCTCATGGAACTTGGTACTAATGTTCTCTACTGTGATTTTGGGTCGTATGGGGGTACGAGTAGTAATGGAATCAACGTCTCTACTTTTGAATGATGCAAACTTGGGATCGGTGAGTATTTCACTATTTTTAAATGGTCTTATATTGTGTTTATCTGTGATTATTGACATCTCTCAAAGAAAACAAAATGAAATATAAAACTAGTAAACAAAATTTCCCACATTTGACCCCACAAGACCCTAATTCGCAGAGATATAATTTAGTGTTAAAACAGGCAAAATTTATAAATAAGAAAATGCCAAACTGATATGAACGCTAAATTGTTGATTTATCCATTGCATGATAAAATAACAAACATCTAAACAACAATACATATGGGACATTGGTAATATATTTATGGGCCGAAATGGTTATGGGCCGAAATGGTTATAGGCCGATATTGTCATGGGCCGAAATGGTTATGGGCCGAAATGACCAGTTACCGCTGCAATATGTCACTGCGTTTTATACCTATATCTCCAATAGCTGCGTTACACTATATATCCCTATGTGCTGCGTTTTCCTATATATTATATATTGCTGCGTAAAACTACTGCGTTTTATCCCGGGCCGTGCATGCGCACCCGGCCACCCCACCTAGTGATTTTTGAATAATCATTGAAGTTGGGGTGTTCCTAAAACAGCGGAAAATATCGTCTTTGGATGCTGACTACCACCATATTTCTTTGCTAGGGCATTCTGTCATCTGTAAATGAGTCGGGATCCACGAGGAGCTGTGAAACATCTTGACACGGTGGTCATGCAGCTAGACAACATCAGTGTAAGCGCCTATAGCGACACTGATCACCAGCGCCAAATTCATAATAGTAAACAAACGATTTTGTAGTAGTAAAATGCTCTTAGAAAGGCCGATATTCGATACAATGCTCAATTAAATAATAAGGAATCCCCTGTATATATGGTATTGATTGTATCATGTTAGATACAGCAGAATTTCAAATGTCATTAGTTTTCGTGGCAATCTCTATCTATCTATCTTCTGATACTGAGTCGATCAATTTCTGATCATCACCTCAGGTAGCTTCCGGAAGTGGTAGTGAGTTTATTTTGTTCAATTTACGTTACTGAAACCAAAAGCCTCTTCCGTCTAATCGAACAGGGGTCTTCTGGTTCTAGAAGCTCTTCTGCCTCTTCCGAATTTTGAGTGGAAGACGGAAGAAGTCACGTGACCGCGTTCTTGTCAACAACAATGGCTGCCTCTGCAGATGGGCCGACTTTCAATGACTTTCACGAGCTCTTGCTAAATGTATGCTTCATATACATTTCTCTGAATCTGCCAAGTACTCCAAACACCTCATAAACAGAGTATTACATGGACCTCCCATCATTGAAGTTATCTTTTTGAGAGAAGAGAAGCCAGTGCTTGCCTCATTAATGCTGAGCGCCAAGCAAGGTAGCCACTGGTACCATTTTTAACGTCTTTGGTATGACGCGGCCCGGATTAGATCCCGCGCCTCCCGCTTCCGAAGCGAACGCTCCAACCATTACGCTTTTGGGACCGGTATAATCGATACTAAAAAGACCGGTCTAATCTTTACTAAAAAGATAGGATTTAGTGAAAGAAAAAGACATGTTCTGATGTTTTCATCCTTAATTTCTTTCATAGCTTGTTTACAGAATCGATTGTTTTGATTTAAGAATTATCATGGAGGCCGCCATTGCGATTTCCTCCTTTTTGAAGAGCTACTCTATCGTTTACTGTTCGATTCAGTACCTTAATTAGGCTGCATATTTGCGTAATTACCCAATTAAAATATGAAAAAACGCAATTAATAACGATCTGGTAATGTAAGAAAACGCAAAAGAAATCGCCGATACGCAATACCGGAAAAATCAATTGCCTACCGGTTTTTATCGGTGTGCTCTGCACAATGGCTTATGCCGTCTACATTAAACAAAAAAGTCATTGGACATGCGCAAATCGATCGATTGAAAGCCATTTCTTTTCTGTTTTTTCTTTGGTTGACTGCAATTTTAGTTAATTCTCTCAACCAATCAATGTTTCCCTTTTATTTTATGCCATGCAAAAGCGAAAGTAGAAGAAAATAAGGAAAGTACACCTCGAACATCATTTTTACCAAATTGTTTTCCATTTTACCCAATTGATTGAAAATAGAGTGTGTAACAGAATTGAACTTACCCAATTAAAATTCCAGATACGCAATTGAATGAAAAAGGGGTGCGTAAATACCCTATAGGCTAAAAAATTAATTAAGGTACTGTCGATTTGTTTTTGGTCTTCTGTCTTCTTTGGTATCTTTCGTCACGTGATATTCTGCTTCCAGACTGTCTAAATCTCACCCGGCATGACGCTCTAGCAAGGGCACTTAGCTGCTGAGCTAGTTTTTTTTTTAGCGACAATGTTAGATTGTTCATGTCACATAGAAAGATAATGGCATGGCGCAGTTTCAGAGTCACTGAGAGTGGACTGGCACAGTGGCCGAGTTCAAGAGGTCCCAGGTACAGTCCTCAGCTGGGCCACCTATCATTGTGGCCTTGAGCAAGTCACATTTTCACAACTCCTTAAGTTAAATAATATATGTAAATTGATCAACTCAATACATGTAGACAGTAGTCAGGCCCAGGAGAGGTCACAAATCGAGGTACTGTACCAAAATTTGGTTTTGAATGTAGATCTTGGTGTGAAAAATACACACGAGTGTTAACAATGTTCCATGCTCAAAGAAGTCCATGAAAATTGCATACCGGTTCCTAGTGTTGATTGAAGAGTTGGTCAATGCGAGTTTGAAAATCGATAAAATATCCAAATTTCAGCAAGGAATTTTTTGCGTAAACCTAGATATTTTAATGAAAAATCGGCAGTGCAAGTTATAGATAGCATAATTTTCTATTTAGATTATTTCATGAATCAATGGACATACTCACCCAGATCTTTCAAGAAACTCCTTAATAAGCTGGGATATGAAGGTGAAATACATGTAATAGAAAATCAAGAATATGAGGAAGTCTGGAGCACCAAGCCAAGCAGCTAACAGACCAAGATTTATTTCACCACTATTGCAAAATAGACAAGCAACCAGTATACAGGTACATGTAAAACAAATAATTTAGCCACCACAACAGAAAATGAACAATCTGCTTATGCGAAAACAAAGGCACAGATCAGCTGTGCAGTGCAGTGACTGCATAGCTGATAAGTGTATTTGTTTTCACTCCATAGGTAGTATGTCTCATCTTCATAAAACAGAAATTTCAGGCTTTTAGCCAGGTTGTGTGGCTGCCTGTATGCAGAATGTTTGTTTTTTTCATGCAATGGCTCAATTATGAATTAATAGATTTGATGGTATGAAACTTGAGAATTATACTCTTAAAATTCAAGCGGTTTTAGTTCTCATTTGAATAGGAATAATAAATGTCAACCTGGAGCAATTTGCTAGTCATGGAAATAAAAGAGACAGGGATGAGACTATTCAGCTTTTTGGCAAATTTTAGCTTCTTTCATTAATATTTTAGATTTCAATTTGTTGTTCAGTCTGGTCTGTTCAGACTTCATGGACTTGATGTTGCTTGAAAGAGGGGAATAATAGTTGTTTCAGCCCGAAGTAGATATTTCTGATTATGATTTTTTTTCTTCTTCAAAAGATTCAATAGAGATAAGGCCCATGGATGGAGTGGTTAAATGCTGTATAAAATTTGATTTTAGAAAGACCCACCAGGAGAAAGAAGTCAGACCATCCCTAGAAATGATGTTCTTCAAGTTTTACAGAAAAACAACTTGACAAATACATCAAGGTATTGCATAATTGCCTAAATACTTTATTTTCCAAAAAAAAAAATCCTTTAAAATTCTATGGCAGCAATGTGAAATGGCTTCTCCATACAACTTTAAAGTCAGCTTATGCACCAGATATACCACACTGAAAACATTCCACGGTTGACAAAATCTGATTAAAACACATTATGGAAATAGTTAGTCTGGTTAGTCAAGCCCTATTGTCTCATTAGCCTGCAGACATGTTATGGAAATAGTTAGTCTGGTTAGTCAAGCCCTATTGTCTCATTAGCCTGCAGACATGTTATGGAAATAGTTAGTCTGGTTAGTCAAGCCCTATTGTCTCATTAGCCTGCAGACATGTTATGGAAATAGTTAGTCTGGTTAGTCAAGCCCTATTGTCTCATTAGCCTGCAGACATTAGCCATTAGTCATTTTTTCATACCATAAATTTTCCAGGCATGATTCAATCCCTTCAAAGGCAGCTGACAAAGAAGAAGGGCCAGTGGTGAAAAAGCCCAGATTCCAGCCCCCTACTGCTACTGCCACACATAGGCAGGCATTTCAGAGTCCAGCTCTATCTAAAGCAGGGCAAGAGAATGTCAACATAGACAAGAGTAAGCTTACTGAAGTATGAAAAGAATATCTGACATGCACAAATGCTAATTGTCTTAATGGTCTAAATAGAACTCCATTTATCATCATTATGGTTTATAAAATCATGATAAATTACAAATACATGTTCCAGACAGAACTAGGGGGCCACTTGTCACCATTATGGTCTAGAGTTTGCTCATGCAAAAATGAGAGATTTTTTTTCAGCTGAAAAAATTGAAAATTTAATCAGAAAAATTTCAACATTTTTAACATTTTTGCTCAAAACATTGATTGTGGGTACACGTTAGAACTTCCTCTCTGAGATGGCTTCTCCGAGGTGGTTCTAACTTCTAACGAGTACCCACAATCTATGTTTTGGAGCCAAAACAAGAGAAATAGGTATACCCCTACATACAGTCCTCAGTTCTGCTATATAAAAGTGGGGTTCAAGGGGCTATACATATCGTGGACATGTTTTCCTGATGAAATTGATTAGAGTCCTTCCTTGGCTGTGTATTTAATGGTTATAAAACCCACATTTTTAGACAAGCTCTTTTGGCTCCTTTTCAGATGGTTCTACAATTAATGCCGAGTCAAGATATCTTAATGTTGTATGGTGTAAGAGATCTAATAAGAAGGTATTACAAAACAGTCTGTTTACAAAACCTGTGTTAAATCCAAACTTATCTGTATATGTAATATATAACTGTAATCAGTTTAAAAACTACTTTAATACACAGTTGGAGAAGCAGAATATCATTTTTTTTTTTTTTTTTAATTCCGTTTTACGTCCCTTTCAAGATTTATTCAGCTCATATAAGACAGACCAGTCAGTAGCAGGGGCAAAAAAAAAGAGAACACTTAGAAAAATCATCTGGCACACCTGCAAGCAGAACTTTCCTTGTCTCACATGCGCCCCAGGTGAGGCACAAACCCACACCAGACACAGCAGTGAAATGTTGAATGATTAAGCATGTTAATGAAATCAACGTCCTAAACCACTCGGCCACTGAGGCCACAGAATATCAGTTTAACTGACTTATGAAGAAATAAAAAATGAAAAAAAAAAATAAAAAATTTACTTGACCACTTTTATTCTGACAGCATAATAAGTAATATTTCAGTTTTCTTTCTTTCTTTGATATATATTCGAAAATTTTCTGTGTTTTCTTTCAGCATAAGAAGTGGGAAGGCGATGGTAAGCATGTATTTTTCATCTCAATAAACCTGGTCCACAGATAAGTTCTTTTCATGTTCAACTCAAACTGCGTATGAAAAATATTAAAATGCAATTTTCTAACAGCAAGGGCAGCAATTTGTTCTGCTAATGAATCTATAACTGGCAATATTTTATCTTCGGTATTATGAGCAGGAACTCTGATATCTCTGATTCTTTTACTCAATTATTACTGTCTTTTGCATGAATAGTTACTGAAAAAGTTGAATTTTTAGATATGTATGGCATGATGTTCAAAGCATTGTTGGCCAAGCAAGATCATTATTGAAGGGTGCCTCCATTTAGTATATAACATATATACTTGTACATTCCAATACAATGTACATGGTTCAGATGTTTACAGCATACAGAACATCATGAAAACATGCCCATGTAATGTACAGATTTTTCTGATTGTTGTAAAAAATTGAAAATTTTCAGTAGAATTTTTTCGATATTTTTATTATTTTTGCTCAAAACATAGATTGTGGGTACACGTAAGAACCGCCTCGCCGAGGCAGTTCAAATGAGTTCCCACAATCTATGTTTTGGAGCAAAAATAAGAAAAATAGGTATACCTCTGCATACCCCAATTTTAATATATAAAAGTGAGGTATAAGGGGGTATACATTACACGGACATGTTTTCCCGATGGTGTTGATTATTACAGCAATTCTGGTGACCTCAGGAAGAAGTGTGACCCTCTATGACACAGAAGGCAAAGAGTAAGTTTTCATTTCAACGTTTGGGTTGATTCTACACATCCACTGTTAGCAGTGGATGTCCCGCAACTCCTCTTGGGACAGTTGAGTTATTCTGACCACACTGTTATAGAGGCAGATCACCAGTGTTTAGTGCACTTTTATGCACTATCAATGGGTAACTGCTCAGCATTGGTACAGGATGAAAGAATAACTCTCATGACCAAATTTATAGAAATAATTTCATATTATAAACCAAATTTTGAAGGAATGTGTCAGATCTAATAGGATCTGATTCTTTAACACTATCCACACACTGACACAGATTCACACAGCTTACCAAACCTGGTAGAGCCTAAACACAAGTATTTCATGAGCAGCATAACCTAATATGTGCTTTCAGAGTACTTGACCAGGTTAGATTTAAACAATCTGGATGGATTGAACATTTAGAACTGAAGGGACTATGCGATCTTTGGAGGGGCCAACAAAAATGCCGAATAGTGTGCATGTTACAAAACGGACATGCACCTTAATGTTCAAGTTATCGGCCAAGTTGTATTTATAAGCAGCACACAGGACAAAAACTATATAGAATGCATAGGGAGTGCCTTCTAGAATGCTTTGATTTTATTTCAGAATTGGTAAGAGCTCTGGTTACAAGTCAGGAGAGTTATCTACCCTGAAAGAAGATGAGACCTTGTTTGTAGGTGGGAAAGAAATTCAGGTGAATAAAAAACATATAGAGGGCATTATTTAAAAGGTCCCTGATAGATTAAAGTATTGAAAATCAAAGAAAAATCATTTTTGACACTTTCCAAGAGACCTTGCAGATTTTATGAGTCCTGAAAAAATCCTGTTTCATCACTTATAGAATAAATTTTACAAAAACCTCTAATGTTGAAACTCATTTGTTTGTAGAATTAAAGGGAAACATTACTATTCAATTCCTGCATATGATTTTCATGAAACTTCACATGCTTCAATATAATTGTATCCTTGGACTAAAATGGAAATTTAAGTGGGTGGTCACCGGCCTCGTTTTCATGGTATCAGAACTTTTTGGATGTTTCTCATGCATTTCAGAAAACCGCATTTGTAGCGGACATGTAGTATTATATATGTTATTATTGCTAAAACAACTCAAAAACGCTATGAGTGTTATTTTCATACATTTTAGTGGAGCCGACTGGCGCTGTCGGTAGCGCATCGGACTTTGGGCCGAGGGGTCCCCGGTTCGATCCCCGTCCGGAGCGCCATCTGTTGTGGCCTTGAGCAAGTCACACTTCCACAGCTCAGTGTAAATAGTGTACATATGTTCTTAAATAGTCGCAAGAAAAGCTCTACAGAGCTTATGTTAGTTGTTGAAATATGAAGCGACTTTAAATAAAGATTATTATTATATATTTTTTGATACTATTTACTCTTAAGTTGAGGATATTACAAGCAAAATTAACTTTCCCGCCATCTTTTCAAACCTGGAAAAATTACATATTTTTGCGATATCTCCTTAATTACGCATATGATTTTGATTAAATTACACCAACAGATAGGAAATGATGTAACCATTTAAAAGTTCAAATAAAAATTGGGGTCACCGCATTGCGTTGGAAGATATAGAGAAAAAACCTTCATAATTCCTGTCTTTTTCGTTTTAACGCCAAACGTGGCACTGACGTTGCGTTACTTTATGTGACATCATCAACAGGGAAATAATTATTTTCACATATAATCGACCATATACACAAAAAGGGGGTATATCAATTGCCACAGAACTTCTTTTGAATTAAAAATGAACAATATGTATACCCGCTTTAGGACTTAATTATGCAGAAACAAACAGAATAAAATTCTACAGCTTGCAACTTCATGAAGAAATCAAAACAAAACAACATTAAAAGCTACTCATAACATGCACATACTAAACGCCGACATTGCGCAAACAGTGTGCTCTTAAACAATAGTAATGTTTACCCTTAAATCTATCTAGGATAAGTAAGAGCAGAAAATAAACATTAAAAGCTTTGTTACATATATGTATTAATTGACATTATATAATTGTTTACTATTTAATTATTGAATGACCCAGATTTTGGACATAAACAAGATGTTTTTATTTAGGAAAATTCTAGAAAATTCAATTTGTTCTTTGATGGAAGCTTACGGAAAATTGTGGAAACGTGTAGAAATTTCTTTTTATCTCCAAAAGAATGTTCTCCCATGTTATAGAAAGAAATGATTTAACTGGAAATTTCCAGAACAACTTATTTTGGTAAACATCTTGTTATTTTTAGTATATGACATCATAGATTTTTCTGGTAAAGACTTGTTTGTTCCTCCTCACTATATAAGGACTGAAAATTTTGATCAAGGGAATTTTTGGGTAGTTTCATTACTAAAAAGCTAAAATATTGTGATACTGGAATTTTAACTTAAAATTGGATTACTTTATATTATTCTATTCTGGAACTTTTGGATTAGTGCTCAAATTGTGTAAAAGACTGAAATTCAGGGGATCAGAAATATTTGAGGACATTAAAATTGTTCAGAGGGACACATTAACATCTTAAAAGGTACTGTAAATTACTTTTGTTTGTTTGTATATGTTTTTCATTGTTTTCACTCATTTAATCATTTCTAAATAAATTTTGTCAAATTTTAAATCTAGCTTGTTGCTGGCTTTCTCCAAAAATTAGCTAGCTTCACACACAAAATTTGGTTTCCTATCTGTCTTGTTACGCCTGGCACGTAACAGCTTACATGTACTTTGTTGCTTTTTGCTGTGGACAGGAAATCATTTGATGCATTATGTATTATTGTCAGTAGCTAAACGCAAAATACAATTTGCCAAGAAAACATTCAATTGAGTTTTTGACCTGGATACCCACATGTTAAATATCTACCATTCCTTTCCTAGGTGATGGGGATTATAACAGAAGAACAGTTCAAGTCAGGGAAATGTTTCACTGGTGCTTCAACTGTACCTAGCTCACCACCACATAAACTGAAAGGTACTGACCACTTTGATAGTTTCCAGAAATTGAGAATGAAGTTATAATTGGTGTGGGTAGTCAGCCTTTGTTTTAGTGATGGACAGATGAACAGTTTAAAATAGGAATTGTTTGACTTGACCTAGCTCACCACCTCATAAAATGCAGGGTAAACTGAGTTGGACAAAGTCTCATCAGGAAAACATGTCCGTGTCTTGCATACCCCCTTGAACCCCACTTTTATATAGCAAAACTGGGGTATGCAGGGGTATACCTATTTTTCTTATTTTTGCTCCAAAACATAGATTGTGGGTACTCGTTAGAACCGCCTCGGCGAGGTGGTTCTAACGTGTACCCACAATCTATATTTTGAGCAAAAATAAGAAAAATATCCAAAATTTTCTACTGAAAATGTTTAATTTTTACAACCTTAAAAATCTCTGTATATTGCACGGGCAAGTTTTTGTAATGTTATGCCAAAATTTATTTTGGAAAAACTGTTCTCATGAAAAATGTTGGAGGTAGTTGCTCCAAAACAGTAGTTTTATTTGAGCCAATCTTTTGGGCATGCATACATGATGCTATGCTATGCTTTTTGCTGTCCGAAATAGCATGTATAAAATGTTTATGGAACATGATATTATTATGTTTTAATCTAATTTCAGTTCCAGCCAGTAGTAACAAGCCATTTAGTAAACCCCTGTTGTCAGGTCAGGCTACAGCTCAGGTGAGGTTTGAACTGCAGAGTATGAGCTGTGACGCGAGAAACCGGTTTTCAGGGTTTCCAACCAGGTTGGACACAAACCTGCCTGTACGGCCACAGAAGATGGCTAGGAGCTTGAAATTTAGGATTTAAATGGAACTGATTATAGCAACAAAACAACTGTTTTTTTTTGTCTGTTTTCAAATATGCAAGAAGCAAATTTTCTTTTGAAGCAGCTCATATACTTGGTCTTGTTCAGCCTAAGGAATACTGAATCTTCTTTCCTTTGTTTTAGTGCCTACATTATTTGAAGTGCATATGAGCCGCGAAGCGAGAAAACCGGTCTTTGGGAGTTCCGACCAGGTATGACACAAACTGGCCTGTAAAGTGACAGAAGCAGGCTAGAACCTTGAAATTCCGGTTTTAAGAAGAAGAGGGATTGTACTATCCGTACAGCGAAAACAAAGGCTCTGATCAGCTTCGCAGTTACTGCGAAGCTGATCTGCGCCTTTGTTTTCGCCTAGGATATAATCCCATTTTTATCGCACCTGCGTATAGCAGGGTGCGATATAGAAGTTCAAATTTCCATCCCTCCGTACGTTCGTTCGGGTGTTCATTCGTTCGTCCGTTCGTTCGTCCGTCCGTCAACATTTATGTCAAAGTTTAGTTTTCTCGACATCAGAGATAGCTGTGAGTCTGAAACGTTGCATAGTCATTGTCCCTGACATGCCGTCCAAGCACGCACCTTAACCCGGTGCCCTTGACCTATTATTCACGGTCCACTGACTTTGAAAATTTTTACGTCGAAGTTTTGTCAACATTTACGTCGAAGTTTGGTTTTCTCAACATCAGAGATAGCTGCGAGTCTGAAACCTTGCATAATAATTGTCCTTGACATACCCTTCAAGCAGGCACCTTAACCCAGTGCCCTTGACCTATATTTCATGGTCCACTGACTTTGAAAATTTTTACGTCGAAGTTTGGTTTTCTCGACATCAGAGATAGCTGCGAGTCTGAAACCTTGCATAATAATTGTCCTTGACATACCCTTCAAGCACGCGCCTTGACCCGGTGCCCTTGAACTATATTTCACGGTCTATTGACTTTGCCCGATGCAGGTGCAATATCGACCTCCGCGGAGTTCTTGTCTTACGACGCGGCTCATATGATACATAATGACATGATTGCTTATGCTTCCTCTTTAAAGTGACCCAAAATATTTCTCATGCCATTTCATAGTGAAATAAATTGCCTACACTTGAAATTAATCTAAAAAGCTACAAAATCAAATAATACTGTAAACTGAAGTGTTGTTCTGTTTTGTTGTACAGATAACTACAGCTCCACCCCAGCAACTAGCCTCTAGACATGATCCTTCTGCCCCAGGGGCCCTTGTCCTGCCACGCCCTAGTCAGGAACATCAGGTAGATACATGTACATGTAGTGCCTTGGATTTAGCTTTTACAAATTTGATGGGTTGAAGTATTACTATGTTAACAAGATGGCTATGGAGTATACTTGTTATAATATTCCACCTACAGCCTATTATGAAAATGACCCATGTGATATACACAGATTTTTTAAGTTGTAAAAATTGAAAAATTTCAGTAGAAAATTTTTGATATTTTTCTTATTTTTGCTCAAAACATTGAATGTGGGTACACGTTAGAACCGCCTCGGCCAGGCGGTTCTGATGAGTACCCAGAATCTATGTTTTGGAGCAAAAATAAGAAAAATAGGTATACCTGAACATACCCCAGTTTTACTTTATAAAAGTGGGGTTTAAGGGGGTTATGCATTACACGGACATGTTTTCCTGATGTCTGCGAATGCTTCCTACATTTTTAGCTCACCTGATTTAAGTAGTGGTAGAACTTCAGATTCCAAATCGAGATGTATTGGGTTTTGATAGTTGTGTACATGAGAAAGACAAATCAACTCCCCTGATTACTGGCTTATACCCAGGAAGCAGTGTCTCTGTCTTGACATGACTGAAAGATTGTTGGCTTTGTCTTTAAACCTCAATACAAACAATCAAACAAGCAAAACTTTTCTAATCTGTAATACACCTGATTATTTTGCAGTGGAAATGGAACAAGAAGTCCCTTCAGGTCCTTGATGTTGTGGTTGACCCCTACTTGTCCTATCACCTCCGACCCCATCAGAGAGAAGGGGTCACTTTCTTGTATGAATGTGTCATGGGATTCAGAAATTATGGCGGCTTTGGTGCAATTCTGGCGTAAGTCTTGATAAATTGATGGATTTAAAAAAATCTTCAAATACAATTGATTTTTTTTTTGTTCAATTTTCCATCTTTACTAATCTTCAAGGATATTTGTTTGTTTGTTTGTTCGGGTTTAACGTTGCTTTCAACATTATCTGTCGTATCAATACGGTGTCTGGTTGTGACAGGGAGCTCAATGCTCATAGTGCAGCCTCACTGTGGTATCAGGTCCCAGACACGTTGAACTGATGCCACTTCCAGTCACATTATGCTGACACTGGAGCGACCAGTCCTAGCCCTACCCTGAAAATCTGAGTGACAAGCGGGGAGCAACTAGTACCATTGTTAATGACTTTGGTATGTCGCGGCCCCGAATCGAACCTGGTATCTCCCAATCTCAGAGCGGACACTCTACCTACTGAGCTACCGAGGCCGGTCAAGGATATTTGTTGATAGTTTTCATTTCCATTTTAGATACAAAAGGAAGAATTTACAAAAGCCAGATTAAAACTGAATATTAAAGAGGCTTTGAAGGAAAAAAACGACGTGAAGATTTTATCTTTGTATAAACACAACTTGAAATGGTCTGCCTGACTGCTGGACCAAACAATGAATAACTGACAAAATCAGAGTCTTCAGGCCTCCTGAAAAAATAACTTACTATAACCTCTGAGCAACAAAAGCTCTTAAATGTTTAAAGTACGCCTGGACCTAACACGTTACAGCACGGTTTTGGACATAACACTGATCATTGCTGGACCCCAAATGGTTATTTTAGTCTATTTTTTGCTGTATGTCCAGTGATTTTTATCGCACCTGCTTATAGCAGGGTGCGATATAGGAGTCCAAATTTCTGTCCGTCCGTTTGTCCATTAACATTTACGTCGAAGTTTGGTTTTCTCGAAATCAATGATAGCTGTGAGTCTCAAACCTTGCATAGTAATTGTCAATTGTCCTTGACATACCCTTCAAGCACGCACCTTGACCCGCTGACCTTGATCCATATTTCACGGTCCACTGACTTTGACAAATTTTACTTCGAAGTTTGGTTTTCTCGACATCAGTGATAGCTGCGAGTCTCAAACCTTGCATAGTAATTGTCCTTGACATACCCTTCAAGCACGCACCTTGACCCGCTGACCTTGGCCCATATTTCACGGTCCGCTGACTTTGACAAATTTTATGTCAAAGTTTGGTTTTCTCAACATCAGTGATAGCTGCGAGTCTCAAACCTTGCATAGTAATTGTCCTTGACATACCCTTCAAGCATGCACTTGACCTGCTGACCTTGACCTATATTTCACGGTCCACTGACTCTGACAAATTTTACGTCGAAGTTTAGATTTCTCGACATCAGTGATAGCTGCCAGTCTCAAACCTTGCATAGTAATTGTCCTTGACATACCCTTCAAGCGAGCACCTTGACACACTGACCTTGACCCATATTTCATGGTCCGCTGACTTTGACAAATTTTATGTCGAAGTTTAGTTTTCTTGACATCAGTGATAGCTGCGAGTCTCAAACCTTGCATAGCAATTGTCTTGACATACCCTTCAAGCATGCACTTGACCTGCTGACCTTGACCTATATTTCATGGTCCATTGACTTTGTTAATTTTCATGTGGAAGTTTGGTTTTTCTGCATCCATCATAGCTGCGAGTGTGAAAGCTTGCATAGTTATTGTCCTTGACATACCTTCAAGCATGCACCTTGACCCGGTGCCCTTGATCTATATTTCATTGTCCATTGACTTTGTTAATCTTTACGTCAAAGTTTGGTTTTCTCTGCACCTGTGATAGAGCTCTGCAAGTGTGCAACCCAGTATAGTAATTGTCCTTGACCCTTTCAGAGCACACCTTGAAGTGGTGCCCTTGCCCAATATTTCACGTTTTTAGTTATTTTACCCAATGCAGGTGCGATATCGACCTCCGCGCAGGGTTCATCCTGGCCCAAAATTTTAGGGAGAAGTGACTTCTCCCTCTGAGAATTTTAGAGAGAAGTTTGCTAATCATAGGGAGAAGTGAGGGTAGTAACACGGATGACGAATGGACGGACAAACAGAAATATGTCTATACTTTATAACTGTGTTACTACTGAATTACATTGATATCACACACACACACACACACACACACACACACACACACACACACACACACACACACACACACACACACACACACACATTGTTAATAGGCTTCAGGTTTTCTTTCTTCTTCTTTTTTTTTCTAATTTTTTAATTTCGGTAGCATACGCCTTTTATAACATGGGTTTTTGTGTATTTGTACATGGTATTTTTTTTTTATTTTTTTTTTTTATTTTATTTTTTTTTTTTTTTTTGTTTTTTTTTTGTTTAAAGCTGATTATATATATGTCTGGTGTGGTAGCTGGGGTGTCGTGACCACGAGAACATGTACCGTCGATCTTAAAAAGCAAGTCGGCAAATCGAACAGTGCCACTTACAAGCCTCGTCTTGCGTATACCAGTCGAAGCTGTTCTGGGAAACTTCTTTCGTAAATTTCTTACTATCTCTTCATACGGCATACACCCTCAACTGAGTGTTACATGTACGTGCTAGGCGGCTCTGACTCCGATGCATTTTCCGCCTTACTCTTTAATACTTCCCGGTTTGATCGACCAGCTTTCCATTTTGGAAGTTGATGTGGTAAAAAGTTTAATAGTTTTGGTACGAATTCAGGCCCAAATTGAGTAATTATTGTTTGGTAAAAAGACAATTAAAATAATGATCGGCGATGAGCAAAACAAACATGCATTTGTAAAGTCTTTCGCGACTCACAGTAATAATTAAGGAATGATTAGTTAATCCGTTTGTTAATCATCCATGTTTTTCGCATATAAAATGCGTCTTCAAACTTTCAAAGAAGACGCCGACAAACTTCAATCAGTACACACGTATCAGTTTTACTATTACACAACCTAATTATAGAAAATATTTTCTGACGTAGTTCGTATTAAAACGCTATCGATCATTGGACGAAAACACAAAATAGGCGGAGCTAATAGGTGCGCGTGTCAAAGTTGTAAAACATCACTGTACCGTAATCATGATAATTGGACATAATTAGGCCAAACTCGTGTCGATTGATGTCCCACACCTTTTGTTCACGGATTATTGATGCGTGATAATTTGACAATCACAATACAGGTGTCATTATTGATAACGGATTAACGGCAACTCGCTACTGAATTACCGTAAGTACTCCCGCAAAAAAACCACACACAAAAAAAGGACTTCGCCCAACGGCTCATCGTGAGCGAAACCCGGCGACTGAAACTTCGCCCGCCAGTCCACCGGGAGCCAAGTGCCGACGGAAAAAAAGCGACTTAGTCGCCCCAGTAGCCCTCTAGATTGTTCCCTGCCGCGGCGTTCTTGTTTTAATTACGCATCCTGCATGTTTTACTCATAATTTGGTTTCTATGATGCAAAGTTTCCATTCTGGTGGGTCCCAGGATGCAATGATTTTTGCAGGTTTTCTATGAAAAATACATGTGGACTCGTAAAGTGGTAGCTAATATTGAATCCAGTGAGTCCCAAGGACCCATAGTCTCAAAATCGTAAATAAATCACTGTATGTCTATGACGTCGCGCACGCTACTGATACCTCTCGTGTTTAAAGCGTCATCGCTCATAGTTTCTAATCATTAATTAGCATAATATTAATAAAACCCTTGCATTATCATATATCATTGAAAAGGTTATGAAAATTACTTTCAGCTGGTGTACAATTTTAATAGAAGAAAACGTTCTTTTTCTCAATTTTGAACATCGAAAATTGCAAATGACGCAATTTTTGCTTGTCCCCGCGTAACAAATGCTCCGGGGGTGCAGTGCATATTTTTGGATGCTATTGAAAGCGCGCTAACAGGGACGTTATTTTTTCCTTTATGTTTGAGCGAGTGGATTTCCGCAAGCATCAAATGTTTTTTCGTATCAGAAAAACATTCAGTTCAGGTAAAATTCACGTTTAAGCAGTTTAAGAAGTTTTGTCCCCAGAAGAAGAAATGGTGGGGGGTACCTTTGCGAGGTAGCCAATGAAAGTTTTTCATCGTCAAATATGGGTAAATTGTTGTGATATTATATTCCAAATTATAAATTCCAATCAGAATATTGTTTTTATTTGCGAAAAAAATTAAATGCTTATGAAATTGGTCGATTTTTTTTAAATCTTGCTTACTGTCCGCAGACGTTATTTTGGATACGTTATACCGACCCCTGTGTTGCAAATATATAGTTTTTATTTTGTTCGGATTGTTAAAAGCATCTGAAATCAACACATTAGCTGGTGCATAGTATTATCGTTAAATAGTGGGAAAATGATTGCTTTCAAATGCGATAAATATGACGAATCGGCCGTTCAAGGTGTGAATTTCGTTTTGTCCGCATAGTATAAAAATATATAATTATAACCCAAATTTTGCCGGCTAACGAAAAAATACGGTTTAATCAACAATCGCATATTTAAAAAATATGTATAAGCCCAGTGTAATTTCTTTTCGTATTATTTTGGTAAGAAAAAATAGGATTTTTGAGACACGTTGTTTCAGTTATACCGGTTGTTTTATGTCTAATCGAAACAGAGTTAAGATTCAATTTTGCTAAAATATAATATTATTTGACAAATAAATGACTCTGCATCACGTTTTTGACAACGGATACTCCTACGATTTATATACTTTTCCCTTGTAATTTTGATTGACAGCACGCTTACTGGCTATTGGATATCAAAATGGTTATTAAGATAAAACGAATAAGCAATATGTGTGTCTCAAGCGATTTTGTTTTCGCGTCTAGCCAAAAATCTGCTTTTCACATGATGCTGTTCATATCATCACCATCGGTAATTTGATTGATTTGAATTTCGATTGATATTTTGTACCAGAAGAAACATTTGAGAGTTCATTTAAACACTCATATAGATTAATTTGTGAACAGAATAGCTTGTAGCGGTGACAACTGTCTTATGGGTGCCCTTATATTCAACGTTCTTTGCCATTTTTGAGGATAACGTCAGTGACGTCGTGTTACGCTTTGAGGCATCAGTAGCTTGCGCGACGTCTATACATTTGACTCTCATTATAACACGGATTTGAGAGCTAACATGGAAATTGGCTTGGATCCCAACAATAGTGTTATAAAGAGGTTGTGGTGTACACATCACGAAAACAAGTCTGTGTAATGTATACCCCCTTAAACCCCACTTTTATATAGAAAACCTGGGGTACACAGGGGTAGACCTATTTTTCTTCTTTTTGCTCCAAAACATAGATTGAGGGTACACGTTAGAACCGCCTCGGCGAGGCGGTTCTAACGTGTATCCTCAATCTATGTTTTTAGCAAAAATGAAAATTTTCAATTTCTAAAGATGAAAAATTTCTGTTTATTGCATGGGCAAGTTTTGTAATGATGTAATGTATTGACTGAGCCGTTACTTTGTTACAGAGATGACATGGGTCTAGGGAAGACTTTGCAGTGTATCTCCTTAATCTGGTAGGTTGAACCTTGATATTTTCAAGAACCATATCATTAAGAACCAGTATTTCTCTGAATGCTCAATATAGAACAAATGAGCCGTCGCATGTGAAAACCAACAATTTGGGTTTCAGACCAGGTCTGAAACAAACCAAGCTGTACGAGCACAGAAGATGGCTAGAGGCTGGAAATTTTGGATCTAGAAAGTAGACAAATTGTACTATCCAAATAGCGAAACAAAGATGCTGATCAGCATCGCAGTTACTGCGAAGCTGATCTGTGCATTTGATTTTGCATTTGGAAAATTTTGGTTTTATCATGACTAGGAACAAATCATAATGTCATTAAACATGCTGTCTTGACTCCACCTGAGCTGTGTCATGAGAAAACCAGATTTTTGCCTATGCAAAAAAAAAGGCACAGATCAGCTTCCGAGGAACTGAAAAGCTGATCAGTGCCTTTGTTTTCGCTACACGGATAGTACAACTCTTCTTCCTAAATCCGAAATTTCAAGCTTTTAGCCATCTTCACAGCTTGGTTTGTGTCGGACCTGGTCAGAAACCCCGAAGATCAGTTTTCTCACATCTCGGCTCACTTGTACTCAGCTTTGCTCTTGAGCAAAGCACACTAAATCCACTAAGTACAGACCAATACCCAGGAAGAGGTGGATCCAGCCTGACATGATTCAATAATTGTCAACATGAGTGTTAATCCAAACTTCACTCACCTTCGGCTCGTGAGGTCGTGATGATAGGTCACTGAAAGCATGGTATAATTTACAAAACCCTGCATTTCAAGCAAAAATCAGTTGATTATCTATAACATAAAAAATGGTTTGGGGTGAAGAAATGGATAGCAAGATTTATGTGTTGTAAGAAAGAAAAAAAATGCAAAAATAAATGTGTCAGCAGACATACATAAGATTTGTTATTACAGTATACCAAATATTCTTTTTTAGGACGCTGAATAAACAAGGGCCGTATGGGGGCAAACCTATTGCAAAGAGAACATTGATAGTTACCCCAGGAAGTCTAGTCAAGGTAAGATATATATAGTTTACATATAGTCCCAGTATGGCTGAAAAATGTTCATTGGGACATTAAGTCTCAATTCAGATAAACTGAAGAGTAATAAACATCATTTCTACTTCATCTACATTACTGCTTGACAGTAATCAATGTACATTTCCAATGACAGAGTTCTAAATTTAGTAACATATAGTCAATGGGAAAAACCCCAGGTCATAGAATATGACAAAATATGCAAGGGGCTGAAAGCATTGTCTGAAATACTGTCTATTTATAGTTATATGATAAATTTATATTTAATACATACAGATTCATTTTCATAGTTGAATATGCAAAAAGAAATCATGACAACTATGTTTTGGTCTTTAACAGTTATTCTATTAAACAGGCCTACTTGTTTTACTACATTGTGGGCTGTTAAAGCATACCAGACTTTTGTTTCAGTATGATATAATAATACAGAATGGCCTGTGTTTTTGTCCTGTCTAATCAAAGTTTCTCATTTCATTACGAAAACTTGCCCATGCAATATACAGAGATTTTTAAAGTTGTAAAAAATGAAAATTTTCAGTAGAATTTTTTTTTTATATTTTTTTTATTTTTGCTAGAAACATAGATTGTGGGTACAGGTTAGAACTGCCTCGCCAACGCGGTTCTAACAAGTACCCACAATCTATGTTTTGGAGCAAAAATAAGGAAAATAGGTATACCCCTGCATACCCCAGTTTTGCTATATAAAAGTGGGGTTTGAGGGGGTATTCATTTCACGGACATGTTTTCCTGATGGACTTAGTTTATCCCAAGGATGGTCTGAAAATACCTTATTTACCGTGAATTGATGCAATTTCATTTAATAGCTAATACAATGTCCTTTACTTTCGTTTAGAACTGGGTGCAGGAGTTCAAGAAGTGGCTGGGATTTGAGAGATTACAAGTGTATGCTGTGAGCTCTGACAAAAAGATAGAGGTAAATCTCATATGAACAAAATTTTTTGGTTGGGCCCAAATAGAACTAGAATGTTTTATGGACAAGGCTTACAAACCAATCAAATGGTTCATGAAGCTGGACACCATTCCCCAAATAAGTTTAGTCAGGTTTTACTCTTTTATGGTGTCACAATAAGTATGCAGATTGGACAAAGATATTGGTAACGTTTAGTAAATGTAATCATTCATATTTAGAGGGAAATGTATATTTTTTCATTAAAAGACTAATTATTGCTATAAACAATGCAGTTTGAGTGCTTGTTAGAAGTAGATTCTTGGGATAACAGCTCTTAAAAAGAGTGCCTTGATTGTCATTACAAAAACTTGCCCATGCAATATACAGAGAATCTTCTCAGCAGAAAAAAAGAATCATATTGGAAAAAATTTGATATTTTTCAATATTATTGCTCAAAACATTGATTGTGGGTACATGTAAGTAACCACAATCTATGTTTTGGACGACAAGTAAGAAAAATAGGTATACCCCTGTATACCCCACTTTCAATACATATAAGTGGGATATAAGGGGGTATTTGTTTCACAGACATGTTTTCCAGATTGGCACATACTATTTAATCACATGGGCACATTCTATTTTACATCTCACCGCTGTGGGTTAGCGCCATGCTCGGGGCACGAGTCACATGTGGGACAAGCCAAGTTCTGCTTGCGGGTGTGTCAGGTGGTTTTTCCCCGGGTACTCCCGTTTTCGCCCCACCTACAGATTGATTCGTCTCGATATGAGTGAAAAAGCTTTAAAGGGACGTAAAACTGAATAAAAAAAAAACACAAAAAAAACATTCTATTTAATCTTCTGTGTACTGTAATTTCAGAAATGTTCACAAGAACTTTATTTTTGCAAAAATTTGCGAATTCATTGCTTCGCAAATTCAAGATTCTTGCCAAATAAAAATCTCTTTAAGCTATAAAGCCTATACAAACACTTGTTCTCGAATTCAAGACCTTGCAAATAATTCAGAAATAGAAAATTTGTGAAATAAAAGTCATGCGAAAATTTCTGAATTTACAGTATGCTGTTTTATATGTTCTGTTTTCACTATTATTCCCAGGAGTTTATGAATACTTATTTTGTACCCCGTGCCAGTCATCTTGTTCAAGATATTTACAGGTGTACAACTATAAAAAGACCAATGACCTTTGACCTTGGAAAGTATTATCCATAATGAATTTTCTCAAGTATTGTGTGTTTTATATTTTGTGTTTGCTGTCCTTCTAGGAGTTCATGAAGACCTCAGTGTACCCTGTGCTAGTCATCTCATACGAGATGTTTGTACGAGTGTATGAACAGATACAACAGATGACCTTTGACCTTGTTGTGTGTGATGAGGGACATAGACTGAAAAATACAGCTATCAAAACTACCTCTGTGAGTATTGCCATAAGGTTGGCTGTGAAAAACCAAGGTATAACTGGAGTGCAATTGTTCCAGTCTTCCTGAAAATATGTGTATAATCAAGTGGGTTTCTATTGAAAACACAAAATATTTTGCTATTGTGTCAAGCATCTTTTAACCTAAGTTATTGCCTTATTTCAAATAAAAACATTTCAAATTTTTAGAATAAGTCAAAAATGTACTGAATCATTTCATTCTTGTGCAATTTTGCAAGTATAAAGAGTCAACTATTGGAATTGACTGAAGTGGCTGACTTAATACAGGTTTTAGTCTTATCAAGGTTACATATATTTGGTTCAGTTGATGTGGCTGAGTGGCCACATTTTGGAAAGTTTCTGCTCCCTCTGTCTAACGTTTTTTTTATCATTTTTAGCTCGACTGCAAAAAGTGCATAGAGCTTTTGCAGTCACCGGTCGTCCAGGTTCCTGTTCCCGTGCTCGTTCCCGTGTGCGTTACACTTGTGTTAAAGTTTTCTAGAAGTCCATATCTTGACAACCACTCATCATAAAGCATTCATACTTGGACCATAGATACCCTGTAGGGTTAGCTTTCATTCCATGGCATCTGGCCCCTGGGTCCAGGCCAGGGGATGGGGCTGGAGGTTAAAATCTAGAACACCTTCAAAAATGGTTATTCATGTGTTAAAGTTTTCTAGAAGTCCATATCTTGACAACCAGTCATCAGAAAGCATTGATACTTGGGCCTGTAGGGTCGGCTTTCATTCCATGGCATCAGATCCCTGGGTCCATGCCAGGGGGTGGGGCTAGAGGTTAAAATCTAGAACACCATTAATAATAATGGCTTTTCTGTGATATAATACTCTAGAAGTCTATATCTTGAAAACCTTTTATCAGAGGGCTTTCATGCTCAGACCATAGGTACCCTGTAGAGTTTCATTTCATTTCATGGCATCGGATCTCTGGGTCCATGCCTGGGGAGTGGGGCTAGAGGTTAAAAACTAGAACACTGTAAAAATAGATTTACTGCTGTGTAACTTACAAGGAGTCCATATCTTATTATAAAGTGTTCATACTTTATACACTTTAGGTTCCACGACATCGGACCTCTGGGTCAGAGTCAGTGGGGTGGGGCTAGAGGTCAAAATCTAGAACTCCCTGATATTTTTTTCTTTTTATTTCTTAATAGAAACAAATTAGGAAGATGGTTGGTCATTCATCTTTTGACTTTGTGACACTGACTTGTGTGTCATGACAGTAAGGGTAGGTTGACCTACTTTCCATGGTTCAGTGATTTTGCCTTATATCTTGATACTCAATTAGTATATTTTCTTACTTCTTTCAGATTATGAGTGAGTACGACCAGGCCTTTGAACCCAATATATTTATAGGTCACTGTGACCTAATTTCACAGTTCAGTGATTTTTCCTTATATCTTGATACTCAATTAGTATATTTTCATACTTTTTTCAGATTATGAGTGAGTATGACCAGACATTTGACCCCTGTTTACTTATAGGTCACTGTGACTTAATTTCACGGTTCATTGATTTTGCCTTATATCTTGGCACTCAATTGGTGTATGAATAAACTACTTTCAAACTATGTTTGCTTATGAGAAGACCTTTGACCTTAAAGTAGTCCTAGGTCATTATGACCTTATTTCAAAGTTCAGTGATTTTCCCTTATATCTCGGCACTCAATCGGTATATGAACAAACTTCTCTCACGATATGTTTGTGCATGACAAGACCTTTGACTGTAAAGTATTCCTCGGTCACTGTGACCTAATTTCATGGTTCAGTGATTTTGTCTTATATCTCGACACTCAGTTGGTATTTTTTCATACTTCTTTCTTATTATGAATGAGTATGACCAGTTTGTTAACCATGGTCACTATGACCTAATGTCATGGTTCAGTGATTTTGTCTTATATCTTGACACTCAGTTGGTATTTTTTCATACTTCTTTCTTATTATGAATGAGTATGACCAGACCTTTAACCCAAACATACTTTTAGGTCACTTTGACATACTTTGATGGTTCAGTGATTTTGCTTTATATCTCAACACTGAATGGGTTTATGATCATATTTCTTTCACATTATGAGTAAGTATGACTAGACCTTTGACCCTGAAATACTTATAGGTCAGTGTGACCTTATTTCATGGTTCAAGGATTTTTGCCTTGTATCTTGGCACTCAGTTGGTATATGAACACACTTCTTTCACAATATGAATTAGACCTTTAATCTTAGGTAGTTATAGTTAACTTTCATGGTTCAGTGATGTTGCCTTATTGCATCAAGGCAAAAAGATGTTTGAGCATAATGCTTTGGGTCACTGGTCGGGTTTGGCCTAATGTTTGACAAAGGTCAGAAGCAGTCAAGCGCGCTGTCCTCGACAGCTCTTATTCACAATATTGTTGCTTAACTCTTGTTTTAATGGAGATGAGTGTATGTGGTTGATATTGTGCCTGTTCCTGGTCATTGTCAATTGTGACATTTATTCTTACAGTTGATAATGAGCCTGCCAACCCAGAGAAGAATAGTGTTGACAGGGACACCAATACAGAATGATCTTCAGGAGTTCTACTCAATTGTGGAATTCTGTAACCCAGGCGTCTTTGGTAATTTAAATTTTCTTTAATGATCAGTTAAGAGACAATGTAAAAAGTATTCATATTAATAACTGCTATTTGCTGTAAAAGCTTATATTACATTTTCTCAACATAGTTAACATGAAGTATGGTTTTCCGATCATTAAAGAAAGCTGTGCACATCCCTGAAGCTGCTTATAAGAATAAACCAGGGGCGAAGTCCTAAAAGGTAGGACATGGTCTAAAGGCTTAGGTTCTGAAGGAGCTACCAAATTGGTGCTACTGTTTATTCAAATTGAGTCCTCCGTCAAACCACCCATTGTTAGTATTCAATTTTATATTGACCATTCAAATCAGCACATTAGCTAACGGTCAGTGACGGTTAGACAACAAGGGGGTTAGACAAACAAACCAACACATGCTTTTTACAGGTAAATATAGGTGCAAAAACACAATGTTTGTCTAAGGAAATATGGGTGGGCTTGTTATACCTTGCTGGCGGAGGAGTCAATTTAAGACCGGCTGGTGCAATATGGCTCAGAGATCAAAGGAATGTGATAATGAGGTGCAGGGGGTAATAAAGAGGCTCCTAAAGGCTAATACCTGTAGTACCACTCTTTATTGGTTTTATGGCCCCTGCTTAACATGTGCAGTTTTTTTTCCCATTGCAACCAATATTGATTTTTTCCTGTTTTAGCGCCTACCTGTATTCATAGTCAGGCCTAAAGGTTTTCTAGTGTCCTATAACTGTATGGTGTAGATATTTAGTGATATGTGTATATAATGGGGCATCCCGACCAAAAATAATATTACACCAGTTAAGATTCTAGTGCTGCATTATGATCTATGAAGATTCAATAGAGTCAGACAACCTTGAGCCACACATGAAATCTCATTGGACGAGAAGAAAAAAGGGTGGAGCCTAGAAAATGAATCTAGTCAGTTCTCAAAAATAGAAAATTTCAGGTTCCAGGGAGACCGCGCAGCATTTAGGTGTGTCTATAAAGCTCCTACAGTAAAACAGACACCCTGGAGCCACACCTGCTGAAATTTCATTGGGTGAAGAGAGAAAGTGGCGGAGCTTAATATGATAATTATTGTCTACATTCAAATTTCAGGTTCCAGTGCAGCATTTAGGAGAATCTATGAAGAACCAATAGTTAGAGCAAGACAGCCTGGAGCCACGCCTACTGAAATCTCATTGGGTGAGGAGAGAGGGGCGGAGCTAAGCAGGATGACACAGATGTTTGTGCTGCGCAGGACACAAGAAATCAACAATAAGTACCTTCCTCCAAAGTGTAAGTAGTTTGATTTTTTCATATGATATTTTTAACATTCAAAATATTTTTTTTTCAAAGTCAAGTGCAAGTTGAGTTTTTCTTTTTTGGTTTTAAATAAAGCAAAATACAAAGGTGTGGTACACAGTTGAATTGAAGGTCAGGGTACTGACATAAAATGGTAATCCTACTCAAGGTATCAAAAAGTTATCAAGAAAAGCAATTAGGCCAATGAGGCTTAAATTTCCTTTATCTCCAATCAAAGATGAAAGAAAAAAGCTAAGGCAAACTAAAATATTAGGATATTATTATCTTAACCCTCTTGAAGTATGTAGAAGCTACAAAATCTTTACAAAAGCCACCATCTTGAAACTATCCATGATCTTCTTTTTATTTCTAGGCGAAATAGTGGTGTTTTGCTACCCAACTGAACATCAACTCCGACTCTACCAACAGCTCTTGAGGTGCCAGCTAATCAGGTCGTGCCTGGCCGGGCGTCTGAGTGGCTCCCCACACCTGATCTGTATAGGGGCCTTGAAACAACTTTGTAACCACCCGGCACTGTTATATCAGAAAGCTAAGAAACATGAAGAGTTAGCAGAGGAGACGGAGGTGTTTGATGACGGGGTGAGTGGCATATATGAGTGAGTATATGAATATAGTCAGCTATGATGCAAGCAACTTGGTCTTCAGGGTTTATGACCAGGTCCCGCACAAATTTGCCTGCTTAGACACAGAAGAAATCTAGAAACTTGAAATTTCTGATATAAGAAGTAGATGGATTATACAATCTGTGCAGACAAAACAAAGGTACTGATCAGCTGTACAGAACACCACAGCTGAACTGGCCTTTCTTTTGCAATGCAAAAATCTGATTTTCTCATGATACAGCTCATTTTATTGACATAAATGTTTTGTCAATATCACACTCAACTAAGTAGTTACACTTGCAACAAATCCTAAACTATGTCTTTGGTACATGTCAAGGTCCAATACAATGGTTTTATGCGTGAAATTTGGGATTTAGAAAATTTGTTGTACAACTCGAGCGGGATATCACAAATTCCAAGAAAACAGAAAATATATGAGTTGTCCAAAGTGTGGCAAGTTGTGACAATCAAGATTTTAAAGAAAAACAAATTTGATACACATGTACAACATAGTGGAAAGACTGACTGGCACGTTTTTATTCCCCCAACTTTGAAGAAGTTGAGGGGGCATATTTGGTTTGGGTCTGTCCATGCAGTGAGTCAGTCTGACAGTCAGTCTGTCTGTCTGTGATGCATGAGTAACACTTAGCACTCGGTCAGGAACCGTTAGAGCTAGGATCTAGAAATTTGGTATGTACTTTGTATATGAAAATTAAGGGGACCCATATTTTTTCTTTTAGGTAAATTCAAGGGGCTAGGGGCCCATTCTGCGAGAGTTATTTCCCTTTTTATACCCCGCCACTTAAAAAAGTGCGGGGTTTTATGTTATACCCTCCAAAAAAAATTTGCGTTTGAGTGTCCGTCCGTCCGTCTGTCCGTCCGTCAGCGTTTCGTTTCCGGGCTCTATTTTGAGCATTTATCGACCGATTTTCTTCAAACTTTGTATAGGAGTTAATATCAGGAAGGAGTGGTTTGGGATTGAAGATGGGTAAATTTCGTCAAATAAGTACAGAGTTATGGCCCTTGATTTACGTTAAAATTTCGTTTCCGGGCTCTATCTTAAGTATTTATTGACCGATTTTCTTCAAACTTTGTATAGGAGTTCATACCATGAAGGAGTGGTCTGGGATTGAAGATTGGTAAATTTCGTCAAATAAGTACAGAGTTATGGCCCTTGATTTACGTTAAAATTTTGTTTCCGGGCCCTATCTTGAGCATTTATTGACCGATTTTCTTCAACTTTGTACATGAATTCATAACCAGGAAGGAGTGGTCTGGGATTGAAGAAGGATAAATTTCATCAAATATGTACAGAGTTATGGCCCTTGATTTACGTTAAAATTTTGTTTCCGGGCTCTATCTTGAGCATTTATTAACGGATTTTCTTCAAACTTTGTACAGGAGTTCATACCAAGAAGGAGTGGTCTGGGATTGAAGATGGGTAAATTTCGTCAAATAAGTACAGAGTTATGGCCCTTGATTTACGTTAAAATTTTGTTTCCGGGCTCTATCTTGAGCATTTATTGACCGATTTTCTTCAAACTTTGTATAGGAGTTCATACCAGGAAGGAGTGATTTGGGATTGAAGATGGATAAATATTGTCAAATAAGTACAGAGTTATGGCCCTTGATTTACATTAAAATTTTGTTTCCTGACTCTATTTTGAGCATTTATTGACCGATTTTCTTCAAACTTTGTAGAGGAGTTCATATCAGGAAGGAGTGGTTTGGGATTGAAAATGAATAAATTTTGTTAAATAAGTACAGAGTTATGGCCCATGATTTACATTAAAATTTCGTTTCCTGCCTCTGTTTTGTGCATTTATCAACCAATTTTCTTCAAACTTTGTATGAAAGTTCAAATCAGGAAGTAGTGTTTTGGGATTAAAGATGCGTAAATTTTATCAATGTAAACCAACTCCTCCAAAATATCAAAATTAGTAAAGCTGCCGGCCCTGATGGCCTGCCTAATAGAGTATTACAGGAATGTGCATCAGAGATATCTCCTGCACTTACCTCCATTTTCCAAAAGTCTGTGGACTCTGGAGAGCTACCTAGAGACTGGAGAAATGCTAACATAGCCCCAGTATTTAAAAAAGGTGATAAACATCTGCCGGAGAATTATCGTCCAGTGTCACTTACCTGCGTTGCTTCAAAACTTTTGGAACACATTATTTGCCGTCACCTTTTAAATCATCTAGATAAGCACAACATTCTCACATCTCTAAACCACGGTTTTCGCGCTGGTTATTCTTGTGAAACGCAGCTAGTTATCACAGCCCATGATCTACTAGAGGCGTTCGACAACGACACTCAGTCAGATGTTTTGGTGCTGGACTTAAGCAAAGCCTTTGATACAGTCCCGCATCGAAAGCTTCTGTCTAAACTTGAGGCATATGGTATACATGGTCCGATTTTGCACTGGATTGAAAACTTTTTGATGCAACGGAAAATGAGTGTCGTCGTCGAAGGAGAGTCCTCTCATGAAGTGGATGTAGAATCAGGAGTACCCCAGGGAACAGTTTTGGGTCCACTGCTATTTCTGTGCCATATAAATGACATGCCGGAGTGTGTCCAGTCTAACATCCGTCTCTTTGCCGATGACTGTTTATTGTACCGTACCATCAAAACATTTGAAGATCATATCAAGTTACAACAAGATTTAGATTCTTTAATTCTTTGGGCTGAAAAGTGGGGCATGAAATTCAATGTTAAAAAGTGCTACCATCTCAGTGTTAAACAGAAGTCATCAAATTTCTACACCATGAATGGTCAGATACTACAACAAGTAGAAGAAATTCCCTACCTTGGCATCACATTCGCAGACAACATGAAATGGAACACTCACATTAATCAAATCAGAAAGAAATCTAATTCGACACTTGGCTTTTTAAGAAGAAACCTCCATCATACACCTCAAACATGTAGGAAAAATGCTTATTTGGCGCTAGTCAGATCTAAAATGGAATATGGTTCAGTGATTTGGGACCCCTATACTAAACAGGACATCTCAAAACTTGAAAATGTACAAAGGTCAGCAGCTAGGTTTATCATGAAGGACTACCACTCACGACAAGAAGGCAGTGTAACTGAAATGCTGAACAAGTTGAAACTTCCCAGTCTTCAGGATCGTCGCAGAGACCAGAGGCTGACGTTGATGTATAAGGTGGTGGAAGGGCATGTACCGGCAATCAACAAAGAGCACTACTTACAACCCCAGAGACAAAGGCGGGCTATACGGGCAACAAGATACTCAGGCTACGAACACAAAAACATTGTCGAAAATTACGTAACAAACAATTCAAAATGTTTCAAACCAATCCTATCCAAAACAGTGAACTTTAGAAATTCTTTCTTCGTTAGAACAATTTACGATTGGAACAAGTTAGAAGACAGTGTGGTCTATTCTGATAGTGTGACCAGCTTCAGAAATAAACTTTCAACCTCTCATTTTGAATAAATGCGCACTCCTCCCCATCGTGTAAAAGCCAGTATTGGTGCCTACGATGTAAAACTATACAGATACAGAAACAGAGTTATGGTCCTTCATTTATGACAAAATTTTGTTCTGCCCTTTATCTTGAGAATTTATTGACAAATATTTTTGCTGAATTAAAGTTGCGTGGCGGGGTATCATGCATGCCTGCAGCGCTTTTATTAATTCTTGAATAGATAGTGGCTACCTTGTGTGGGCAACTCCTCCTACAGTTTTATTCCGATTCTCTTGAAACTTTACAGATGTTGTGACCATGCTTTAAAGATATGCATGTGGTTTGGATGTAATCCTCGGTTTATATTTTGTCACTTTTTTTGCAATTTGAACTTAGCCATTTTTCGGGCACTTTGACAATGAAAGTGAATGGTACCTTTTGTGCGCAACTCCTCCTACAGTTTCATGCCAAAGATTTAAAACTTTACGTGTTATGGGCATGGTCTGAAGATATGCATGTGGTTTGGATATAATCCTTGGATTATTTTTTGTCATTCTTTTCACAATTTGAACTTAGTCATTTTTTTTTTCATTTTAGTGAATGGATAGAGGGTACCTTGTGTGCGCAACTCCTACAATTTAATACCGATACTTTTGAAACTTTGCACACATTGTGACCATGCTTTGAAGATATGCTTTGCAGACATTGTGACCATGCTTTGAAGATATGCATGTGGTTGGGATATACTCCTCAGATTAATTTTTGTCACTTTTTTTACAGTTTGAACATAGTCATTGTTTGGACATTTTTACATCTTGAAAGTGACTTACCAGTTGGGGGCATATTGTTTCATAAGCACATTTTCTAGTTATAGTAAACTCATAGAAGATGCAAGCTGGTTTATTCTATTCAACTGCACATCAAAATCAACTAAAATTTTAAATCTTTTCTTTTCAGGCCTCTGTATATAAAGGCCTCCTTGACAAATATCCTGCAGACTTCAATACTAGAGAAAACCTAGAGGCCCACAGTGGTAAATTAGCAGTTCTCAGCTTGCTTCTACAGAGGCTACGGACACTGCAGGAGAAAATTGTTGTGGTGTCAAACCACACCAAAGTAAGTTCTAACTTATTCTGTTAAATTATCTACATAGGTAGCCTAAGTAGACCTTGGTGAATGTTTGCCAGATTTCAGTGCCAACAAAATCCTAGAAGCTCAAAGTGGTAAACTAGCTACTACAGATGCTTTGGACTCTACAGTCCCAAAAATATTGATAAAGTGTAGCTTCTCAATCATTGGTTGGATTCCAGAAGTCAAATAGTTGCTAGGCAACTGTTGGGGAGTCATATTTTAGGTCCGACACAAATTAGGCTGTACAGTCACAGAAGATGGCTAGATGTTTTAAATTTTGGATTTAAGAAGAAGAAGTGTACTAAAAACAAAGACGCTGATCAGTTTTGCGGTTACCATGAAGCTGATCTGCGTCATTGTTTTCGCATATGCAGATTGTTTGTTTTCTCACAAGGTGGCTCATTTATTGTTGTCATGATGGTTTGCCTTGTATTGTATTTTCAGACATTAGATTTGATAGAAGGTTTATGTGACGGCTACAGTTTCCAGTATCTACGTCTGGATGGTCAGACACCTGTCAGTAAAAGACAAGAACTGGTGCAGAGGTTCAACAATAAACATCTGAATGATTGTTAGTTCAAAGTATATTACTCCTTCTAATAGAATAAGTGGGGCAAAGCATTTAGCTTCCTGTTTTGTGATTTGTACAACTGTTAGGACTTAAAGTCCCCATAGCTTTTGGTTGTCACTTCTAGACCCATGGCCACAGCTGATACTTGAAACCCAAGGTTGCATCTCCACTCTCCATATGACTTTGTCTGTTGAGTGGGACATTAAATTATGAAAATTGTTTTTGAAAATGTTATAGTGCATTTTTTTGGTTGTTGTAAAACAAGTTTAAGGATTTCGAACTTTTATTAAGAAGCATTCTGTCCAAAATTATTTCTCCGTCTAAGTTGTACATTTTCACTTTAAAGCCGCACTTTTAGTCTATGAAAGAACATAAGTTTGGTGTAACAGTTCAACCTTTTTATAGCACACTTCATTATGGTAATCATCAGGAAAACATTTCCGTGTAATATATACCCCCTTATACCCCACTTTTATATAGTAAAACTTGGGTCTGCAGGAGTATACCTATTTTTCTTATTTTTGCTCCAAAACATAGATTATGGGTACTCGTTAGAACCGCCTAGCCGAGGCGGTTCTAACATGTACCCATAATCTATGTTTTGAGCAAAAAAAAAAAAGAAAATATGAAAGTCTTTCTACGGAAAATTTCAATTGTTTAAAACTTTAAAAATCTCTGTATATTGCATGGGCGTGTTTTCGTAATGTGAGGATACAAAATGTTTATGACATGGCTCACAAAATGTTTACTTTGCTATATGTAAAATAACCCAATTATAACAGTTTCACTTATAACATGGTCTGTTTCTATAGACTCAAACTTAGTGTCATAATGAGGTTGGCTGGTATTTGTTCACAGTTGTATTCCTGCTGAGCAGTAAAGCTGGAGGTGTGGGATTGAATCTGATTGGTGCTTCTAGATTGGTGCTATACGATATAGACTGGAACCCAGCTAATGATTTACAGGTACGTCAATTTGATTTTAGTTGACTTCTAATTTGACGGGAGAGCGATGGCCTAGTCACAAAATGGCTAGAGCTCCTGACTCTGAATCTGGAAGTCCTGAGTAAGATCTCATGGTTGCCAGGTTGAGCACAACACCTGTACTCCCTATAGAGCTGCTTGATACACAGGAAGCTGAGACTTTTCCCCGACATGACTGGTACTCGTTGACAAGGATGCTCGAAAAATAAAAAGCAAACAAGCAATCTTCTCTTGAATGTATGAAAATTAATCTTTGTTTTCTATTAAGAATCCCCTCAAGACAATCTTTTGCAGCTACTACCCTGGTTTCAAATATTCAAGAACTTTAATACAACTACAGATATTTCTTTGAAACATAAGCTATGTGAATGATTATTTTATCTCAGCTAAAAAATTGGATTTAAGAATTGAGGGCCCACCAGGAGTGAACCCGGTAGAAAGTACTAGGTACCTTTTGTATGACATTTTAGTAGTAAGGAGAAAGAGGGATAATACTTATGTACAAGTGTCAACAATTTTCTAAAATTTTGTAAGCTTGATAGAAAGCACATTGAATTACTTCATAGTGACAATAAGACAAAATTGAGCCACCACATGGGAAAACCAATAATCTGCATAGGTGTAAACAAAGGCCCAGATCAGCTCCGCAGTAACTGCTAAAGCTGATCAGGGCCTTTGTTTTCGCTTCTCAGATAGTACAATTCCTCTTCTACTTCAATCCGATATTTCAAGCTTCTCGTTCTTTTCTGCGCCTGTACAGGTCGGTTTGTGTAGGACGTGTTCAGAAACCACATTGTTGGTTTCGCCATGAGGCGGCTCATTAATGACAAATTTTTCAGGCCATGGCCCGTGTATGGAGGGACGGTCAGAAGAAGAAGGTCCACATCTACCGACTCCTGACCACAGGAACAATAGAAGAGAAGGTTTATCAGAGACAAATCTGTAAACAGGGGCTCAGTGGCTCTGTTATAGATGCTAGAGAGAAAAAAGAAGTCCAATTTTCATTGGAAGATCTTCGAGTATGTCTTTGTTTGTACAAAGGTGTTTAGTGTTTACTGTATGACAGTAAGTTAAATATCTGGTCACTCTTAATGGCTGATGAATGTGCTTTTGTTAAAAAACAGAATATGGAAGCTTGCTATGTGTAGTATGTCTTCATATGAGTGACCCATGTCTATATGTCCTGCTGACTTAAAAAGAGCACTTGTCAGTTAATGGCACAAGAAATGTGCAATAACACTGGTATTCTGACTCTGCATTTAGGATAACTTATGGCATTGACATAACCTTAGCTGTCAACCATGAATGTATAGCACTAAATCAAACAAAAAACAAACAAAACAAAAATCAGATATCAAACCAAAGGCTTTAATAAGGTTATTCGACAGGACAGGACAAAAAGAACCAAGAACTTAGGTCTGCTGCACTGGTGTTCACGGCATTGGTTAAATGTGCATCAAAGCTCCTGCAAGGTTGGTGTAACTTTTAATCACAATATCTCTACTTTCAGGATTTATTTTCCATGAATACCAACACCACCTGTGATACACATGATCTCCTGAATTGTGACTGTGATATAGAAAATAGTGCTGCAGGGACTGAGCAGGCTCAGGATAGTGTAGTGAGGCCCTGTCAGCTTGGTGTAGCAGCTAAACACAAGGTAAACAATTGTGACTGTAATATTTACAACAAAGCCTCGGGTCTGAGCAGGCTCAGGATAGTGTAGTGAGGCCCTGTCAGCTTGGGGTAGCAAATTAACACAAGGTAAACATCTCAACTATGACTGTAATATTAACAACAGGGCCTCGGGTCTGAGTAGGCTCAGGACAGTGTAGTGATTTGGTATAGCAACTGAAGACAAGGTAAATATAGCAACTGAAGACAAGGTAAACAACTCAACTGTGACTGTAATGTTGATAACAGAGCCTTGGGGTCTGAGCAGGCTCAGGAAGTGTAGTGAGACCCTGTCAGCTTACAGTGGCAACTAAACTCAAGGTAAACATCTCAGTAGTGACTGTAATATTGACAACAGGGCCTCTGTGTCTGAGCAGGCTCATGATAGTGTAGTGAGACCCTGTCAGCTTGGGGTAGCAACTTAACACAGTGATATAGAAAATAGGGTCGCAGGGTCTGAGTAAGCTCAGGATAGTGTAGTGAGACCTTGTCAGCTTGGGGTAGCAACCAAATAAAAATGAAACTGAGAAACAAGGTAAACATCCTCAGTTGTGACTGTGATAAAATATGGTCACAGGGTCTGAATAGGCTCAGGATCTAATTCCAAGAATTTCAAATGGTTTAAAATTCTAGCAACATGTAGCTACTTGCCGTCTATATGGGCGGAGCATAAGTCACTGATCTCGTAGCTTATCATATAGAACTGGTTGTAATGTCATGCATTCTGTGCGTCTTGTCAAACATGGGGAGGTACCTATGAATTGCTACACTATTGGAGTCTTGGAGATGACTTCTTGCGAGTTACTACCCATGTGTATCCACAACTTCTATTGTAGGATGTTGTATAGAACTCATAGGATATTATAATCTGTGGTAACTCGCCCGACAAGTGGCGCGGAGTTATGATTTGCGCTAACTCCTAACTTTAACCCCTGACAGCTTCTGAACTTTTCCAATTAACTTGTGGCAATTTGTGCGACATGAGGCAACTTATAACTTGTACCATGTCGTGAATTCAACTCAAGTATGACAGGTCCATAACACTTCAGCTTATTTTTTATGCAAATATTAACCAAGATAGCTTTTCTAAAGTCTGTCAGTAAACGGTAGTTTGTCTCAGAAATACTATTAGAAAATTGCATTTGTGATTGCAAGTTGGAGTCACCTGGCAACAGTTTTCAGTCTTATTTCATCATAAAGAGCATGTTTTACAGATGCAAATATTAGAATTTATAAATAAAGACCAATTATGAATCATTGATTGACCAACATTTTTAATTGAGCTGTCAATCCAAATTTTACGAGTAATGAATTTATAAACATTGTTTTTGTCAACTTGTAGAATGTTAAATGTTCCCCTTGTAATGTTAACTCTTTTTCATTTCAGAAAAGAAATCTGGGCATGGATGAGTTGATGGACTGGAAACACAGCCCTAGCTCTGCTGTGGAAGAACACCCTGTAAGTCTACTCTCTTTTCCTAATAGATTGCAGTTTTAAAATTGATTGGTTGACATGAGGTTTTGCAATAAACTTTTACTAATCAGTGTTCATGTAATGTAGATACCTACAGATATACGGAAGTTAGTTGTTTTACTTCCAAAAATTGGTCTAAGCTTCATTTTAACCTGCACAATGACACATGGTTGGCTAAAGTTAGGCCTTTTTGTTGTTTGTACATTCTTCACTTGAAAATTGATAATATAAACTATCCTTTCTTCTCCCATATTTTGTGTCAGACAATACTTGTATATTTTGTTAGATGTTTATTCTGATTTTTATTTTTACAATTTTGCATATTCTGTATAATTTCAGGATTGGTATTTACAAGATGCTGCTGGCAGTATATCCTACCTGTTCCACAGTGAAATACAGAATACAAACACATCCTGATAGTGGGATTCAGTTTTAGTACTCTTGTGTTCAGTCAAAGAGATTTATGTTTAAATGCCAGTTTGGGGGTGTTTTATGACTGTTAAGTCTGCATTAAGTAGAGATAGTAAACGAGCTGCATCATGAGAAAAACTGATTTTTGCCTATGCCTTAACAAACGCACAGATCAGCTTCGCAGTAACTGCAAAGCTGGTCAGTGCCTTTGTTTTCGCTGCACGTAAAGTACCGTTTCTCTTCTTTTTAAATCCAAAATTTTACAGGTTTGTGTCAGACCTGGTCGGAAACCCCAAAGACCGGCGTTCTCGCATCACGGCTCAAATACAATAGCTTAAAGATTACAACACAAACATTGAGGAATTAAACTTTTGCTGTAGAGTAATCCTGCTGAGTACTAGGTAGATTTTTAGTACTAAGTGTACATTCTTTCATAGAAATATGAGTGTGCTCTGCCTAATTTAATTTACTGGATTATAATTCTTCAAAAATATGTAAATTTGTACTACTGAATATACTGGATGCATTGTCAGCTTTTTCGGGGATATTGTTTTTGGACAAGGATTGCATATAGAAAAGCAAACCAGATAAGGTTTCATACAGATTCATTTGTCAAGTACAAAATTTACTTGAAATGGCAGTTACTACAAAGTCTTTTTTATGAACATGCATAGTATAGCCACAAACGTCATGTGAAAACCTGTGTTAGGTTTCTATTCAGATAGGTTCAAATTCTCATGGGTAATGAGACTTTGTACATGTATTATCGTATGACCATAGCCGTTGAGTGGGACATAAAATATCTAATCAACCATGGCTTGGTCCATTCTTTTACAAACATTTGTTTATTAAAACATTTCTACAGCCAATTTTCTTCATTGCTAAATCAAGAAGAGTCCTCAGTTTGTTAAACATACCCTATATAGTCACTCTTGACATTCAGTGGTTGACCTTGGCTGTTAACCATGGAGGTTGTCACTAAACCATACATTAAAACCTTTCTAGTCGTGTTAAGATTTTTCCTCATAATTCATTTCACTGATATGAATTTGCCATTAAATGCATGGACAGGAATGAACACTTTGTCTTCTTTTCTTTTAAATCCCAAAACTGTCCTGTTTTGACTATTAAGCCATTAGAAGATTGTGATAAGGTTTGTCGTGCTTTGAAAATATATGCATAGGTAAAATACTTTGACCGTGCCGCTTGAACTCACTTAAGTTTTGTAAACATGGTAAAAGGGGCACCTATTTGTTTTACACGGTATCCGGACAAAATCCCCCCCGGACAGAATCCCCCCCACTCTTTTTTGTTGACGAGGACAGAATCCCCCCCAGTATATCTTGCAAATAGGACAGAATCCCCCCCACTTCCCAGACAGAATCTACATGTACTTCTATAATTGAGCAATCTTTAATATAGTTGACTATAATAAGTGGTGATTAGAGAAAATTAAATATGAGAATTTGGTTATTTTCAATACTTTTTATTATAACTTAGTTAATTACTCAATTATAGAAGTTTGTCTCACCTCATTATTGCTATTAGGTGTAATTATGGCATATTAAGATGCAGCTTTCTTAATTAAATAAAAAACAAACAAAATAATTACCCGGTCATTAGCATATAATGAATAAAGACACTCTAATTTGATGCACAAATAGTTGACATTTAGTTTTAATTGTTACAATTTGATTATGGAGATTCTGTCTGGGAGGGGGGATTCTGTCCTATTTGCAAGATATACTGGGGGGATTCTGTCCTAGTCAACAAACCAGAGGACCAATGGTCCTGTAAACGCTCACCTGAGACCTGAGATATATACCAATAAACTTGTTTGACTAGAATGGTAGTATACATGTATAAAACCCCATGGCAGGGTCAACGCAAACTCTTTTTTAAATCATAAAGATTCAGTCGATTTGCCCTTTTACTGCAAGTTTTGCCCTTCAAATGACATTGTAACAATTTTCCCCATTCAAATGTGTGGGCAACCTAAGTTGACCTTGCCTTAAAAAAGGTCAAGGTCATCCTAGGGTCATGATTTATATAAACTTTGTAGAGCTCCATTGCCTGATGCTTCATGCCAAGTTTCAAAATCATAGGCCTTCTGGTTCTGGAGAAGAAGATTTTTAAAGGTTTTTGCTATTTATAGCCATGGCGGCCATCTTAGTCATGTGACCTTGACAAGTTATACAAACTTTCATTCACTCTTCCTAAGAATGCTCCACATAAAGTTTGGCTTTGATTGGCCAAGCGGTTTCAGACAAGAAGATCTTTGAATATCACTGTAATATACATGTATATTGCCCCGGGGGACGGGGACAGACAGACCCCTGGGGTCCAAATTTTTTCAGAATCATCAATCTTAAGTCCATTTGCCCATTTCCTGCAAGTTTTTCCCTACAAATGACATTTTAACACTTTTCCCCATTTAAATGCATGAGCGGCCTATGTTGACCTTGCCGTAAAATAGGTCAAGGTCATTCCAGGTTCATGATTTATATATACTTTGTAGAGCTCCAGTCACTGATGCTTCACACCAAGTTTCAAAATCATTGGCCTTCTGGTTCTGAAGAAGAAGACTTTTAAACGTTTTTTTCTATTTATAGCCATTGCAGCCATCTTGGTCATGTGACCTTGGCCATTTATATAAACTTTCTTTCCCCCTTCCAAATGATGCTCCATATGAAGTTTGGTTTTGATTGGCCAAGCGGTTTCAGGGGAGAAGATGTTTCATTATTATGGAAATATACATGTATATAGCCCCGGGGCAGGGGCAGACAACCCCCCAGGGGCTAAAATTTTCCATTAACATTAATCTTCTGTCCATTTGCCTATTCCCAATAAGTTTTACCCATTAAATAGCATTTTACCATTTTTTCCCATTCAAATGCATTGGCGACCTAAGTTGACCTTGCCGTAAAATAGGTCAAGGTCATCCTAGGGTCATGATTTATATAAACTATGATGGGCCCGCGTCCCCGATGCTACATACCAAGTTTCGTGGAAATCGGCCCACTGGCTCTGGCGGAGATTTTTAAAGGTTTTTGCTATTTATAGCCATGGTGGCCATCTTGGTCATGTGACCTGGACCATTTATATAAACTTTCGTTCCCCCTTCCTAAGGATGCTCCACATGAAGTTTGGCTTTGATTGGCCAAGCAGTTTCAGAGGAGAAGTTCTTTGAAATTGTGAACGACGCCGACAACGGACGACGACGGAGCATGGGTATACTATAAGCTCACCTGTGAGCCTTCGGCTCAGGTGAGCTAAAAAGATTGGGGGGATTCTGTCCGGGGGGGATTTTGTCCTACACTCGTTTTACACATTTTTCCAGTGCCATGTGAAGCACATGGTCATATATTGTTTACTGTCATAGAGTTCATTATTGAGAACAGTTATTTTAGCAGTCCGATCAACAAATGCATATCTATGTTGGAGGTTAAGCGGCATGGTCAAAGTATTTTACCAATACAGTGCTCGCCAATCAACATAAGAGTGACATCTCGCCAAGAAACAAAAGACGGACAGAGATTATAAATATGAATGAAATTAATACAACTGACCAATAGGATGACATATTACCATTCAGATTTTTAACGGTAAGTCTGACATCACTCTGATGTTGATTGCCTAGCACTGTAGAATGTGGTGTTTTCACAAAGCCAACACATTCAACAGTCTTTGGGAAGTGCAGTGGTCTACTGTAGTGGTCAGATCAGAGGACTACAGATTGAGAGGTCTGACTGGCACCTCTTGTCATTGAGCAAAGTTTATTTAACTGCCCATAGCACTTATTAAAACGGCACCGTCCCACTATGACTGAAAATTTGGTTTCTGGGACATTTAACTACAAACCCAACATTCAGTGGAAACTGAAAGCAACCTGCAAATACACAAATCAGTGTCCGACACTGACAAATCATTGTCCAACACTGGAGAAAGAGTGAACTGAGAAATATGAAACCATGGCCCTAAGGTTCCATTTGTTTTGTTCAACTCGGAACAACAACTCACAAATGTTTAGGTCTAATATCCGATGACTACATGACATTTATGCTAATGCCACCAATTTTATTTATATGCATGATAATCTCCGTGTTCAGCTCTGACAATTAAGCATGCACAATGTTTCATGAATAGGGCAAATATACAGGTTTTATAAAGAAGTCCATTTTCCATCAGTATGTCACCAATTTTCCTGTCCTGCAGGCATGTTTTTAATCAGACCCTGAATCTTTCCAAGAATTATTTCATTGGTACTGTAACAGTTATCTGCCCCATAGGGAGGGTGTATCACTAACGCATCCGCAAGTGTCAATAACTCCCCGCTAGCTCCGCCCACTTCTATGGGTAGGCGGTTCTTGAGTAACCAACATTTCAGCTGGGACTGTTTCCTTTTGAGGTCTTCCTCTGACAATGACAGCTGGAAAGAGATATTTAAAAGTACTTATAAAATGAAATAAAAGCACTGCAGGCATGCATGATACCCCGCCACGCAAATTTAATTTAGCAAAAATGTTTGTCAATAAATTCTCAAGATAAAGAGCAGAACAAAATTTTGTCATAAATGAAGGACCATAACTCTGTATACATTGATAAAATTTACCCATCTTCAATCCCAAACCACTACTTCCTGATTTGAACTTTCATACAAAGTTTGAAGAAAATTGGTTGATAAATGCACAAAACAGAGGCAGGAAACGAAATTTTAATGTAAATCATGGGCCATAACTCTGTACTTATTTAACAAAATTTATTCATTTTCAATCCCAAACCACTCCTTCCTGATATGAACTCCTATACAAAGTTTGAAGAAAATCGGTCAAAAAATGCTCAAAATAGAGTCAGGAAACAAAATTTTAATGTAAATCAAGCTCCATAACTCTGTACTTATTTGACAAAATTTATCCATCTTCAATCCCAAATCACTCCTTCCTGGTATGAACTCCTATACAAAGTTTGAAGAAAATCGGTCAATAAATGCTCAAGATAAAGCCCAGAAACACATTTACGTAAATCACGGGCCATAACTCTGTACTTATTTGACGAAATTTACCCATCTTCAATCCCAGACCACTCCTTCTTGGTATGAACTCCTATACAAAGTTTGAAGAAAATCGGTCAATAAATGCTCAAGTTAGAGCCTGGAAACAAAATTTTAACGTAAATCAAGGGCCATAACTCTGTACATATTTGACGAAATTTTCCCATCTTCAATCCCAGGCCACTCCTTCCTGGTATGAACTCCAATACAAAGTTTGAAGAAAATCTGTCAATAAATGCTCAAGATAGAGCCCGGAAACAAAATTTTAACGTAAATCAAGGGCCATAACTCTGTACTTATTTGACGAAATTTACCCATCTTCAATCCCAGACCACTCCTTCTTGGTATGAACTCCTGTACAAAGTTTGAAGAAAATCCGTCAATAAATGCTCAAGATAGAGCCCGGAAACAAAATTTGAACGTGAATCAAGGGCCATAACTCTGTACATATTTGACGAAATTTATCCATCTTCAATCCCAGACCACTCCTTCCTAGTTATGAACTCCTATACAAAGTTTGAAGAAAATCGGTCAATAAATGCTAAAGATAGAGCCCAGAAACGAAATTTTAACGTAAATCAAGGGCCATAACTCTGTACTTATTTGACGAAATCTACCCATCTTCAATCCCAGACCACTCCTTCATGGTATGAACGCCTATACATGTGTTTGAAGAAAATCGGTCAATAAATACTCAAGATAGAGCCCGGAAACGAAATTTTAACGTAAATCAAGGGCCATAACTCTGTACTTATTTGACGAAATTTACCCATCTTCAATCCCAGACCACTCCTTCCTGATATTAACTCCTATACAAAGTTTGAAGAAAATCGGTCAATAAATGCTCAAGATAGAGCCCGGAAATGAAACGCTGACGGACGGACAGACGGACGGACAGACGGACGGACGGACAGACAGACAGACGGACGGACGGACACTCGAACGCAAATTTTTTTGGAGGGTATAACATAATACTCCGCACTTTTTTAAGTGGCGGGGTATAAAAAGAGTCAATAAGCAATGCTTATTAAATACCCCCCGCAGGGTGACTGTTTACCACAAAAATTATTTTGGCAATATAATTTCTTCATGCAAATGTCCAATGGGTGTACATCATGTAGGTATGATATCAAATTGTTCCATCAAAAACTGTGGTAGGAGTTGATCTGCTCGTGAAAGCCCTTACCTGTAAAAAAAACTAAGAAAAATTGTCTAAGTTCTCATAGCCGTCATTTTTGTCAAAAATTAATTTTTCACAATAATAGTTATACATGCAAATTTCCAAAGGATCTGAATCATATAGGCATAATATCAAATTGTTCCTTCAAAAACTGCTGTAGGAGTTTATCGGCCTGTTAATGCCCTCAATAGCTGTCATTTTGTCTTTTTTTTTTTTGTTTGCAATAAAATTTCTTCATGCTGATGTCCAAATAGTGTAGATCATGTAGGCATAATATCAAATTATTCCATCAAAAACTGTAGCAGGAGTTGATCGGCCTGTGAAAGCTCTTACCTGTAAAAAAACTATGAAAAAGTTTTCATAGCTGTCATTTTGTCAAAAATTATTTTTCCGCAATAAAATTTGTTCATGCAAATGTCCAGTGAGTGTACATCATGTAGGCACGATATCAAATTGTTTCATCAAAAACTGTGGTAGTAGTTGATCAGGTCGTGAAAGCCCTTACCTGTAAAAAAATTAAGAAAAATTGTCTAAGTTCTAATAGCTGTCATTTTGTTAAAAATTATTTTTTCGAAATAAAATTTCTTCATGCAAATGTCCAAGGGGTGTACATCATTTAGGCATGATATCAAATTGTTCCATCAAAAACTGTGGTAGGAGTTGATCGGCCCGTGAAAGTCCTTAACTGTAAAAAAAACTAAGAAAAATTGTCTAAGTTCTCATAGCTGTCATTTTGTCAAAAATATTTTTTTTCGCAATAACATTTCTTCATACAAATGTCCAATGGGTGTACATCATGTAGGCATGATATCATATTGTTCCATCAAAAACTGTGGTAGGAGTTGATCGGCCCGTAAAAGCCCTTACATGTAAAAAAAACTAAGAAAATTGCCTAAGTTCTCATCGCTGTCATTTTGTCAAAAATTATTTTTTCGAAATAACATTTCTTCATGCAAATGTCCAATGGGTCTACATCATTTAGGCATAATATCAAAAAGTTCCAACAAAAACTGTGGTAGGAGTTGATCGGCCCGTAAATGCACTATCTTCTCTGTATACAAAAGCCATCCAGAACTATAAAGGGAAGTAACTCAAAAGGGACAGGCCCCTAGCCCTTAATTTTTGCATGTACATATTTGCTCCATAGATATGCAGATGCCTGCTAAGTTTCATTAAATTCCATCAATGGGTCTTCAAGATATTAAAGAAACAAAACGTTACGGACGGACGCACGGACGGACACACGGATGGACAACGTGAAAACAGTATACCCCCCTTAAAACTTCGTTTTGGCGGGGGGTATAACCATAAATAATCCTCACAATTGAGGACGTACCAGTATAACGGCAAAAACAAAATAACCCTAGTTGGTTATGTGATATTTTCATAATTTTCTTTGTCATTAATACATGTACCAGAAAACTAAATCTGAATCATTTGCAATACATTGAAATGCATCAGAAAGATTTCTGGCTCTTTTTTTATGCTATAAAGACATCTTTGTTGAAAGAATTGACCAAACGTCACCTGTCACTCAAAATATATACTGATCAGTAAATTTGTGACAAAAACTGCATGTGACTAACTGTGAATACATGTTACAGAAAATTGCATGTAAAATGAAAGCAGCTCAATCTTTGTCATGGATTTTAATGAAAGGTGGAGCCATACAACAAAAGGCGTTTGGTCGATTGTTATTTGTTAATGCTCATACCAAAGGTCAAGGTCATGGTGTATGTTCATCAGATCAAAATGCAAAATCCATTACTACAACACACAATCATATAATCAGTATTACCTGTTCCTTTGACTTGAAAAGATTATCCAGCTGATCCTTGTACATATCTGTATCTTCACTGAGCACTGTGACGGATCTGACAGCATGCCCCAGGACCAGCTCTAGCTTGGTTGTCTCCCCCAGGGTGACCAGGGCGTAGGTCTCGGACACCGGGTCCACGGTGTAGACCAGACCTACATGCTCATTACCATCATCTGTTACGATGCACACCTGTAGAAAAGGATACAGAAAAAAATATGAGCCGCCTCGTGAGAAAATCAACAATGTGGTTTCCGAACAGGTCCAACACAACCCGACCTGTACAAGCACAGAAAAGAGCTAGAAGCTTGAAATTTCAGATTTAAGTAGAAGAGGAATTGTACTATCCGAGTAGCAAAAACAAAGGCGCTGATCAGCTTCGCGGTTACCGCGAAGCTGATCTGTGTCTTTGTTTTCGAATATGCAGATTGTGGTTTTCCCACAAGGCGGCTCATATGTGTATTTTGTTGGTATACTTTAATGTCCAACAAAAGGCCAAGATCATCAGAGACAGTACATCAGTTTAAAGTCTTGTCCTAAAACCCAAAGAAGCCAGGATTGAACCTGATAGAATCATACCACTGGTTTACAAGGCAAGTTGTTTAACAGGCAAGCCACTATGCCACACACTATGCTATTTTAAGCAAACCAAGTGCCACAAAAACGAAAATAAGTTCCTTATTCAAGTGCCTTGCTAAACAAATTTCAAATGTAAAATTTAATGAAAATGACCGGAGAATGTCATAATGTCAGGGCTTTGAACATATGCTTTTATATACTATTGGCATAAAGTTAAGCATATTTTTATGTGACCTCGAATTTCAATGTCATAAAATAAAATTTCAGATTTTATTTTTATTCTATATGTAAATCAGTATTTTAGGGAAAAAACTTCGGTAAATTCGGTTCGCTTATTGCAACATTGATGACGAGCGAGAAGCTCGAGTGAAAGCACTGTTCACGAGTTGTTAAACAAACAGGATTCTCCATTGCATTTTGGTAATTATCAAGTCTTCAAAACAATTTTTATGCAAAACATGAACGAAGAAAGAAATGTGAAGGTGAAAATTGCGAATTATCGGCATAAAAGAGGCTGTTAAGAAGCGACTACATTACTGGCAAAAAGATTTTTGGTCAGACGAGAGCCGTATCTGTATCGTGTCTTTGTTTGATGCCTCCCTGGTGAATGCTTCATTGGGCCCTATGTGCAAGGAACTGTGGCTGGGTGTGTGTGCGTTCTCTTTCGACCACATTCTTGATTTAAAAGTGTTGAATGGTACTTTAAATTCACAAAAGTAACGGAACAAGATGCTTGAACCCGTCGTTATCCCCTTCCTTAACTCCCCTAGCCACCAGAATACGGTACTACAATATGAAAATGCAAGTTTATACCGTGCAGGCACCACAAAGGAATGCAAAAATCAGCACCACATAGCTAGTCTTCCATGGCCGAGCTCGTCTCCAGACTTTGAACCCCATCTAACACTTGTGGGTCGAACTCGGCCTACGAGTTTGAAACCAGGAACCAGCCGTGTCCATTATTCACGAGCTTTACCAAGCTCTGCTGGAGAAGTGAGACAGGGTACCAGATAAAAGGCGCATGAAAATAGTGATTTCCATGATCAGCGGGCGCCAAGTTGTTATTCGCAGAGGGGATAATACACGAAATGTTAACCGGAAGTGGTGGAGTTTTCTGTGGCGCCATTTGACATTTTGCAGCATATTCCAAAACTAGGTGCTCAAAACTAAATCTTTAGAAAAAATCGTCTCTGTCTTGGTGTTTTCTGAGAAGTTGTGCTCACTTTTGGCCTCCGGATTTTTTCTGTTGAATTTTCACAATTTTATGGGTAATTTTCTTTGTGCAATTACAGCAATTTGCTAACTTGTGCATTGATTATCATTTCTTCATTTAGTTGCTGGTATATTGTTATTGTCAAAATTTAAAACATAATTTTGAAATGTTTCAAAAGATTTTATTCTTAGCGTTCCAAAATCCCAAGTGAAATTCACAAATGGAATATGCTTAACTTTATGCCAATAGTATATGTACATACATGCATCTGTTACAATAGATAAAACAGGTTTTAGAATGCTGGCCAAGCAATTTAATTTGGTGTTTTCTCATATGACTACCTTTAAAGAACCCTCGGCTAGCTCTCGTACCTTTTTATAGACATACTGCATCCACTCCTCAGGGTCTTTGAGGAAAATAGGATGAACTTCCTCTTCCTCACTCATGTTACCAACAAAGTTCAGCTATACTGGTATATACAGTTGTCACTTCTCTGTTCAATCAACCAGAGCAGCTTTGTCAATATTCTATTTTACACTTATTGCCTCCCTTTCTATACAGCCTTTCAAAAATCAAACCTTTGGACTTTCAGTTACTCCTCTTCTCAAAATTTCAAGTCTTCAAATGATTCAAAGTCCTAGCCCAGTTCAATGTCAGAGTCCACTGTGTAAAAACCAGTTCTTGCTCTATTCCATCGAATTCATGCTGGTCGGCATATCAAAATTTTCTAGTGACTTGTACTTATTGATGAGCTGGGACTTGGTTTTCAGTTGTTTCTGTAGGATGTCTATTTGTTTGAGTTGGTCTTGTTTACTGTATTGAATACCAGGCATTTTCTCGACGCATTCACGAGCCTTGAGCAGCTGGTTACGGAAATCGGTCATCTTCTGGTTGACATCTCGAGAATCTCGCTCTATACTGGAAAAGGGAAAAAAAATCTATACTGGAAAAGGGAAAAAAAAATCAATGAAGTTCTGCTTTAAACTAGAATAGTCATGTCACTGATTGTTTATTGTTTTACATTTTAAAGTTTATTTTGAAAGAAATGTAACATTAGTGCATAAGATCTTAAATTTACAATCATATAGTTTATTTCTAGGTATGTTCCCCCTCAAACCCAGCATGCCCTTTCGCCAGAATCTGTTTTTCACATTTACAAATCATAACAAAGTGGCACCCTGGGTCTAGGATGGGGGGGGGGGGGGGGGGAGGAGCAGGGTCAGCAAGGTGAAAATGTATAATTTTCTGAAATTTTCCATGAACTAAGGTAAGCACAGTTATTATGGACAATTTTAAAAACATCAACTGTAGAATTGTAAACATTCATGGCCGTATTTGTCAAACCGGTGTCAGGATGATTATATTTTATAAATACAGATACAGTACATGTTTATAAGTAAATCTGCTTTCAATATATGTGTATTGTATTATGCATTCCCAAACTAATGTTAAAACTGACATAAAATTTATGGCTGAGGCTATCCGCACGACAGTCGTGCCGATAACACCGCTTATCCGCACGACGGTCGTGCCGATAAGCGGCATTATTGGCCCGACCGTTGTGCGGATAGCCAATGCTACAGGTATTGGCTATCGGCATGACGGCAGTAAGAGATTTGCTAACAAGCTTACGTATGCATTTAACTATTAATTTGTCATTAAATAAATTAATTATGTGTTTAGCTATTGAAATACATTCGAAATTTACATTGTTGTTAAATATGAAATGGAAAACTAATTTGTTTTGATTACTCCAGCTGATGTAAAATGAATCAGAGAAGATTTCTAACAGCGGAGAAAAATATAAGCATTGTAAATGCTTTTTAATTGTGTTACTGAAATGGTTCCATACTCAATTGTTAATATCAAAGGTTGTTTATTCTTTTTGATTACCGCATGCATTCTTTTATTATTTAGGTTAAGATAATTACTTTCTCATTTATGCATACACATGGCTGATTTTACAGGTAAATTCACAGGTGAGCCAATTTCAGCAAAATAATAATTTTGTTGATTAAAAAGTTAAAAATTCCTGCATGGGTAATATTCTATTTCAGTTTCAAAGCCAGTGTATGATATCTATCAACTTAAAATGTATCCATTTCCTAACATTTTAAACATTTGGATTTCTATTTCCCTGTCGTCACGACGGTCGTGCGGATAGCCAGAGTCAAAATTTATATGATAAATAGTATCACTGACTTTCAAAATATGCCAGAAAGCATTAACAATAAAGAGCAAGGCATTTTCGTCTTTAAAAGTGACATATTTATCAATTAAAGAGAATTCCCATTTAGTACATTACAGATCCTTGTTTCTAAATGTGAGCCAAGCTTTTCATGAAAGCTTATGCTTGTTTATAACACCCGAGGAAATTGAAACAAATTTACACAAGAATGCTCAGTAATTGACGATTGCAAGTGCGTAATCTTTGTAAAGCAGGTGATAAAGTATGTATCTGTATCAATGACAAACATATCAACCTTTTGATGATATCGTAAATATGTGGTAAAAAGTTCAGTTCATTGTCCGCAACGTTTTCCATTATTTTGGTCGTGCTCGATTAAGATTTTCTCTTTCGCGGAACGGGAGAGACTAAAAACCGGTACCAATCTTCTTTTATCTCGCAGCAACCAGTTTCGTTCTGTAGGATGTGACCGCTAGTCCTCTCACTGATGCTGAATACTGCATTCAGCATCAGTTGCAGGAGATGGCTCGCAGGAGATGTAGCAAAAAATTTCTTACTGGAAATGATAAATCAAATCTTTGAAAACGACGATATCCCTGATTTACTGAAAACAGGACTGTTAACTCCAGTGTAACTGTTTTAACTTAGAAAAGGAGACACAAATAGTTCAAATAACTATAGAGGAATTACTGTCTTGCCTGTAATATGTAAAAAAAAAAAGAATCCGGGTCAACTCGGCCTCGGGTCAAGTCGGCCCGGGTCAACTCGGCCGGGTCAAGTCGGCCTTATATTTAAATATATAGTTATGGTAAAAGCACATATGAGGTAATGCTTATTTATAATTCTCATTTTAACCAGTTATTTTCGTCTGTCTCTTCCATAATATACACGGGAATATACATGAGAATTAAAATATGTTAATCATACCATTGAATATACCAGAAGGCCTACCGCTGCAATTGGGTTTAGCCAAAAGTAACCACACTTTATTTAACTGCGGTACTGTTTTAGGTGTGAACACTTTACTATAATGCACAATGCCTAATGTGTGAAAATCGATCTGTGATTTCGGGAAAATCGCGAAAGAAAGTATTTATCTTAGAAATACGCACTTTTTGGGCTCAAATCCTTTCTCAACTTAGTTTGTCGCTTGCATTCCACTACTTTCTGTTTTTGTTTACATAAAATTTGTGTTTACGCATTGATTCACGTAGTGAATTATCATAAGTACATGTAATCTACGGGACAACCGTCGGTACAGGAAGGCGAAAGCAAGAGCTCAATTTCGCCTTTAAGATGAACTGTAATTTTGTGTGTTTAAAACAGCCATTGTGCCGAATGAACCATTAGACAAAAGGACTTGCTGTTATTTGTAGGTTTATGAAAGTGCAGGCTTTCTTTGAAATTGACACTAGTTTTTTTCTGAAAGTACATTATAATTGTACTTCTTCGGACTGAAAAAAGAAATTCATTTTTCTAGATACCCGTAAACTAGCGGCATACTTCAAAAGCTGTATTTAGTCCTGATAAGAAGCGCTAAATGGTTGTCTTTAGCGATTGCACATTTTCATACAAGACTGTGTAATGTTTACTATGCCTGACTCGTAGAATACAAGTCAAAACAAGTTAGTGTTGTTATGCCGTCCCATGTGTTTAGGCACTATGTGATATTTACAGTGCAAATACTTTAAAATTCGTTACAATAGACATGAAACAAGTAAAAAATAGACAATGAATATCTTTTTGGTCCAATTAGTATCTCCTTTTTTACGCCACTCAAAATGCCCACTTTCGCGAGAACCAGTGCTAACCGCACGTCTGGCTCAGATGTTTTCGTATTAAAATATTGACATTTAATGCACGGGTGCCACGCAAAGCACGTGCTTGTAATGAGAAACTGAAGTCCGCCCGGAACGTGCATAAAAACAAAAGTAGGTGCATTCAGAGCTAATAAAACTAAAAAAAGGGGGTGCGGGTGGGGCTTTACCGCGGCACATACCTACATACCCGTACTGCTTTAATATGGGAATAACGCCCTCTCTCTCACCCCCCCCCCCCCGCCCCCACCCCGGAAAAACCGGCAACATCCGTATCCTATCCGTGTATACCCTAAACACGCAAATACACGTTAATAATCTAATAAGAGTTATCCACAACTATTCGTAATTCGCTGGTGTGACCCAGGCCTTTCAGGGGTTTACAATTTTTCTTATTTTTGATCATGCGAGGCGGTTCTAACGCAAAAATATAACAAACATCAATTTTTATCCAACGAAATTTTCCATTTTTATACCTGAAAAAAAATCTCTGTATATTGCATGGGCAATTTTTCTTAATGGTTTACTGGTGACATGTCAAACTGACAAATCCACACCAGAATTACTGTCAATGAGAAAAAAAAATCAATAAAGTATGTAGATGCAAGTCCCAAGAACCGCTTGTGCTCTGGTTTGTATATGCAAACGGAAATAAGAATACACACACGCACGTGCGCGCACGCACGCACAAACTCGGATTCTAACCGGCTCAGATTCCGCATGTTCAGTGCCAAACGAAATATGAATGTGGAAACAATGCAATTTTTGGATAAATCCGGCTCGATGTGCGGACTGACGCAGGGGTAGAGTGGTCGACTCCCTGGTTGACTCCGGTCGCAGAGGTCCCGGGTTCATTCCTTCCTCAGCCGGGGCGCCTTTCGTTGTGGCCATGAGCAAGTCACATTTCCACAGCTCCAGAGGTAATGGTCAGAAATTGATCGCCTCAGTAAACAGTAAAAAAAAAAAAAAAAAAAAACAGTGATATGGTGTTACCGGTATTCTTTTACCAATCTTTCGACTTCCGGTCTATAATGGCGGCGATCTAATCTTTGTTTACCTGATCCCGAAATTCTGGACAGTGCACTAAATGACGATATCAGCTAGCTTCTAGTATGAACACTGAAATGTTATGACCATATGAGCTGAACGATCTTGTTGTATATCAATGAATCGATCGATCTAGTGCTATAAACGTTGTTCCAAACATTGAAAATACAGAACAGTACTAATATTCGGACAGTATTCAGACAGAACCACTATTTCACTTCCACACTTCCCCACTGTAATTGATAATGAGCCAAGACCCTAAGAAAGACCGTGCCAGAAGCCGAGTCAGAGGTGCTGCTGGAGCTGGTAATAGGTCAGGCAGTAAGAGGATGAGGCCGGGTTCTGATGAGCATGACAGAGATAGCAATCGTGAGGTGGAACTAGACCCTGATTACCTTATTGACAAACTTCTATCTAACCTAAGCTCTGATGATTCCCTGCTGGAGAGGTTCATCCAGCACCTGTTCCAACTACCGAACATACAAAATAAGATCACTGAGCAGATGTCGGTTGCAGCAACTGTTGCTGCAGATGCCGTTACAGCCAACATTTCTAACTCTGGGGATTCTGGAGAGACCATTACTGCGCAAACAGCAACTAACTTAGCACAGTCTGTAGAGAAACTCACAGTGGCAGTGACTAAACTGAACAATGACCTTGTCACATCTAACCAGAGATGTGATGACCTTGAACAGTACAGCAGGAGAAATAATATAATAATATCAAATGTTCCTGTAAACACCAGCACAAGCCTTGAAACTCAAGTCTGCAACATAGTTAACGACTATGTTTCATCACCGATTGTGCCTACTGACATAGAGCGTACGCACAGATTATACAAGAAGGCATCTAAAACAACGAGTGATAGGCCTCCGGACATTATAGTCAAATTCCAGAGCTACAGAACAAGGGCAGGAATTCTTACCAAGGACCCTATGGTCCTCCTAAAGGCTGAAAATGAAAAAAGACCTGACAATGAAAAAATCTACATCACTGAAGACTTAACTAAAGCAAGAAAAGAACTATTCTTTAAAGCGCGCACACTGAGGAAGAAGGGCTACATCAAGAGCACCTTTACGCGAGATGGCAGGATAGTTGTTGACATTAATGCTGACACTCGATGGAATATTACTTCTCAGGCTGACCTTGAATCAATGTGCACAAAATTCAAATTTCCGGTTCCTGAGCTGAAGGCCGGGACTAAGGGTTTTCGCTCATTTGGGGGTGCTATGGGCTTTGGGCCTGTATCACTCGCTGCGAGCCAGGAGGCACTTAGCTCTGATGCTGGCATCTTCATGTCTCAGGTCCCTGGATCAAGTGATTAAAATGAATATTTACTTCAGATTTGAAGAGTTACATCAAATCAAAAGAAACTGAGTGGAAGCCTTATATTACTGATTGATGTTGTTCAGCGTAAATTTCTGACAATGAACTTATTCTGAAATTTCTGATCAGGTCTCCTGAGCCAATTTTTTATGTTACATATACAAAATATTTAATGAAACAAATTACATAAATTTCTTAATTGCTGAATATGAAACCTAAATAGTGTCAACCTATCAAGAATATACAAGAATATATCATTGTTTGTGCAGGCGTAAACCTATGCCTGCATTAACCTGAATTAGTCGAGCTTCTGCAGGTATATAAAATGTAATGAATTTAGATGATTTTGGGTCTCACTAAGAATGACAATCAGTTGTCTCCCTTGGTGGGACAATGAATCAACTTCACTTAGTTGTGTCCTATGTCGCTCTACTTTCAATTCAGGTGGGATGTCGGACTAATACATGTATATAAAATGTCATGAGCTTCATGGAAGATGATTTTGGGTCCTCACTAAGAGTGAGAACTCGTCTCTCTTGGTGAGACCCCGAATTGCTTCCAGTTAATTGTGCCCTATGTCCCTTGACCTCCAGTTTGAGTGAATCTCATTGAAGATGATTTTGGGGCTCGCTAAGAGTGACAATTAGTTGTCTCTCTTGGTGGGGCCCCTGGATCACCTCCACTTAGTCGTGCCCTATGCCCAATGACCTCAGTTTGAATGAGATATTATACTTCTGCTTGTATATTTTTATATATAAAGTTATGAATCTGACTGGTGAGACCCTGTTTCACTTCCAACTACTTCCATCTATTTCTAAACTTTAAATTTGAATGGAATGTTAAACTACTATATGTGTGTTGTGAACTTCATTGAGGGTGATGTTTGGTCTCACTAGGAATGACAACAAGCTGTCTCTCCTGGTGAGGCCTAATATCACCTCCACCTAGCTTGCCCATGAGTCAATAGCTGTCAATTCATATAAGAGTGTGCATCTTGTAAAATACACATGTATAATAAAAGCCTTGGAACATGTATTGTTCTTGAATTGCATGACCATATCATCAAAGAATATTGTTTGTTTCTAAAATTGTTTTGTACTCATGACCAAATCTATGAACTATGTATATATTAGTAACTTCTATCTTTCGATGACCAGATGACTGAGCTGTGTTGCACAATATTTATAGATTCTGATATATATGCTCATTATATAATATCCTCAGTATATAATATCTATCTACATGTAAAAGTAAAAGTAACACCACTTTAAATACAGAAAATACCTTTTTGTAACTCATTTAAATATACATGTATACATATGAGTAAAACTTAATTTAACATTATAATCATATATATATAGTGACAGATTTATCCAAATTGAAATGCATATATGTATGTATAGTTATGTTATGAAATCTAGTTTTCCTTGCTGGGTCTTGAAAATGTCTGTACATACATGTAATTATGTCATGAAGTCCAATATTCTGTGTCAGATCTTGATAATGTCTGAATATGTGTACTATTCAACTTTCCCTAAATTCTTCTTATCAGTTGTTACTAGTAATTTTTGTATTATTAGCAATGTATACGATACTGGCAATCATCACCATGTCTGAAAAAGCTGTCTTCATAAATCCGGCTGAATTTCATATAACAAACTCATGTCGACTGACTCGACTATATTTCTGTCATTTATAAGAACACTTTCATTATAGCATTTACAAGAAAATTCACTCTTGGCATTGCACTTCTCCAATACATGTATAATCTGTTAATATTTTACCCTTGCGTAGTATTTAAAACACGGTAGATTTCACATTGTAATAAACACACTGTTGATTTCAAACTGTAATAAACAAACTTCTGGTTTCACATTGTAATGTGATTTCACATTGTAATATTCACATTGTAATAAACAAACTGTTGATTTATGGTGATGCATCTGGTAGAAGATATTGACGCAGTAAGCTGTTCATATATCTGGTAGAGAACACTGATCCAGTAATCTGATGTATCCGTTGTGCGTCCGTAGTGAGTTCTATCTGAAAAATTCAAATGACAAGTTTTATAGGTTGATTATTTTTTAATATACATAAATGAATTGAACTACTTTAAGTAATGACTAAAATAATGACTTGTAAGTTGTAACAGTATTTTGAAGATTTATCAAACTCTTACATATATTTCAAAAGGTAACTAGAGCTTCAAACACTGTATATTATATAATTTTGCTGATAGATGTGTCTACTGAACAAATTTTTGGGATCTTGTATTGTTAATTTGTTCATTTTGTATTATGTTTTTCACTTTCTATGTATTGTGTTTTTCACTCTCTATGTATAGACTTATAGTATCTCTTTTCATATCTTTTCTATTTAAACAACTCTTTTTTTCATTGGACCCTTCATTATCACCATACCATTGTTACTATCTATACAATGAACATATTTATTCCTGTGGCATACATTCAAAATCATTTTATCCTAGGTTGGTGTTTCTGCACAATGGACAGAATGGCAATTTGAATGGCAGGTGAAAATTTAACACATGATACGGGGAATAGATCAGCCAATAGTAGTCAAAATAATCAAATTCGCCCAAATAATAATACAATGCAAATGACATCAATGAAACTTGCCCACTCTAACATTAACAGTATCCGAAATAAAATAGATGACATTGCGTCAGAACTATCAGATTATGAAATCATATGTATATCAGAAACCAAACTTAATGACTCAATTTTAACCTCCAATCTGATGTTGAACACTTATAACACACCCATTAGAAAAGACAGGAATCATAATGATGGAGGAGGGCTAATTATTTACATAAAAAATAACATTTTCTTCAAAAGAAGGGACGACTTGGAAAGTAACATTATTGAAAATATCTGGGTAGAAATTCACTCTGTTAGAAAGAAATTTTTACTTGGTCTTTTTTACAGGCCTCCTGAGTCTAGAGTTAATTACTGGAATGAATTTGATAACATTATTGAAAAAGCTTCAGAAGAAAACCTTGATATTATTGTCATGGGAGACTTGAACTATGATATTTTGAAAGCTAATACAAACAGCCACTTTTTTCAAACTTTATCCAAATTTAATCTACATAATGTAATTACTGAACCCACGAGGGTCTCAAAGAAATCATCTACATGTATTGACTTGATTATTACAAATCACCCTGCAATCATAACTGATACGAATGTTTTACCCCCATTTCACAGTGACCACTGTACGGTCACCACTGAGGTTACCTTTAAAACCTATAAATCTCTAGCTTATAAAAAAACAATCTGGAAATATGATGATGCAAATTTGCAATCAATTAAAAATAAATTTGATTCTGTAGACTGGTCATTTATTAATGATAATGATAATATAAATTTAAGCAATGAAAAATTTAATACTATTTTAACTGAAACAGCAGAAGAATTTATTCCCAAAGTATCATTTACATACCGGCCGAATGAAAAACCCTGGATGGACAGTGTAATACGTAAACATATGAGACAAAGAGACAGACTTTATCACAAAGCGAAAACAAAGAACACTGACAATCATTGGTTGAATTTTAAAAATAAAAGAAACCAAGTAGTGCAAATGGTTAGGGATGCTAAAAAATCTTATATGAATAAATTGCAAAATAAACTTGCAGATCCAAACCTATCATCCAAACACTGGTATAAAATTGCAAACGATATAACCAAAATGAAAAATAAAAGTAATCCTCCACCCCCTCTAATTCAAAATGGCAATCCAAACATTCACCCTCTTGACAAAGCCCAGGTCTTAAATGACCACTTTGTTAATATTTCAACAATTGATACTGATAAGGAAATAAACGAAAATCTTAACCCTCCAAACTTTTCTCTTGACAATATAATAGTTACAGAACAAGATGTAAAGGATCAGCTGTGTAACCTTAACTCTAGCAAACCAGGAGGACCTGACGAAATTATGCCGCCATTAATTAAACTTTTTAATACAAATTTGGTTAAACCACTTACCATGTTATTCAACAAATCACTGCAATTAGGTCAAGTCCCAAACCAATGGAAAATGGCAAATGTCTCTGCAATCTTCAAAGGTAAAGGCAATGAGAATGATCCCTCTAACTATAGACCCATCTCCATAACAAGTTGCATTGGAAAAATTCTGGAAAAAATAATTTTCAAATATTTGTATAACTATTTGCAAGAAAATGAAATATTAACTAAATATCAATCAGGCTTTCGTCCTAAAGACTCAACAGTGAACCAGTTACTAGAAATTTACCACACAATAATTGAAAATCTAGACAATGAAAAAGACATTAAATTTATTTTTTGTGATGTAAGCAAAGCTTTTGACAAGGTCTGGCATAGAGGATTAATACATAAACTGCAAAAATATGGAATTACTGGGAATATGTTAAACTGGATGAAAAGCTATCTTTCTGGAAGGCAGCAACGTGTAAAAAATGAAGGCTTCTTTTCAACATGGAAAAGCACAAACGCAGGCGTACCACAAGGATCTGTACTGGGCCCTTACCTGTTTTTATTATATATTAATGATATTACTGAGAATATAAAAACAAATATTAGGCTTTTTGCCGATGACACATCACTTTATACAGTTATAGAGAATGATGACTCAATTCACTTATTAAACGAAGATTTGCGTGAAATAGCAAAATGGGCAGATACATGGCTTATCATTTTAAACCCCACTAAAACTAATTCAATGACTTTTTCAAGAAAATTTGAAATTAACTGGCCTGAAGCTAAATTTAATAATGTAACAATTCAAGATGAAAAAACGCATACTCATTTAGGTATAACGTTTTCAGCAGATGCAACCTGGAAAGAACATATCCGAAATATTTACAAAAAAGCAGCCTATCGGTTGAATATAATGAGAATGCTCAAATATGATCTTGATCGGAAATCACTCCATCGCTTTTATATTTCCTTCATTCGACCAACTTTAGAATATGGAAATATATTATGGGATAATTGCACAGATGATCAAGCAAAATTACTCGAGTCAATACAGTTAGATGCAGCCAGAATCATCACAGGGCTAAGAAAAGGCACAAACCATGATGTTCTCTATAAAGAAACAGGTTTATCTAGTTTAGCTTCTAGAAGAAGGAATGCAAAACTCATCCAGTTTTATAAAATATTGAATAATGAATCCCCTACATATATCGATGAAATAGTTAGGTCATTCAATGCCCATAACACAGGATATAATCTTAGAAATTCAAATTTATTAAAACATCCAACACCACGTACAAGATCTTACCAGAAGAGCTTCTTCATTGCAACAACAGATTTATGGAATGACATTGATCAAGAATTAAAGAACTGCACATCCTTATATTCTTTCAAAACTATATTAAAAAATAGAACAGCAAAACCTCCAAAATATTATTCTGAAGGTGAAAGAAGATCTAATATATTTCTATGCCAATTAAGGAACAATAAAAGCCAACTGAATTTTGACCTATGTCATGATCATCTTAATAACTCTTCTCTATGCATCCATTGTCAGACTCCTGAAACCAAGTTGCATTTCCTATTAGAGTGTCCATATTATATAAAACAAAGAGTTGACTTAATTAACTGGCTGATATCTAATCCCCGGATATATGAAGCAATCTCTATTACAGAACATGATCTTTTGTGTGGAAACCCAGCTATTACAGACAGAGACAATGCAGAACTACTTGCTGCCGTATCACGATATATAATAGCTACTAAAAGATTTGACTGAGACCCAATCACACACAATAATTTGGAGTTGAAATATATATCTCTATTTATATTTGTAGATTTAACTGTGATTTTATCTTTAATAATATAATAGATCTAGATCTATCTAACTTTTTCTGCAATTTTATTTGATAACAATTTTATTATGCTAACTTGTTCAGCCTTATTATAATAAATAGACAGGGCCTCTTATTATCTACATGTCCGAGATGTAGTTTACTATAGCCCCATTCATGCGAAAGATAATTATGTCATGACCTACATAATTTTGTACACAAGGTAAGATTCTAAATTTAGAATTATGAACCATAGATTGTCTGAATGACTCAGACACACCCAGTGAACAAATTCGATTACCCATAGCGTTTTTACTGGCTTAAAGTTAGCAGTAAACAGTTATAAATGAATAAAATACTACTCACTTAACCAGGGTCATGGCCTCAATACACTACTTGTCCCTGATCAGGGTCTTTTGGTCAGATCAAAAACAGTAAACCACGCCGACAATCACTTTAGTCACGTGAGAAGATCAATACGGTCTGGTAAAACCGAACACACGAATCATTTTCAAGAAGATAAACCGAACCGAACCGTTTTAAAGATACAAGATACAACAGTGGCGGATTTAGAGGGGGTTCAAGGGGTTCGCTTGAACCCCCCTCTGGACCCACATTATTTCGTTTTCATGGAGAATTTCAAAAGATTTTGTGTGAAATTCGGCAAACGAACCCCCCTTTTCTACATTTGAACCCCCTCTTCAGAAATCCTGGATCCGCCCCTGTACAATATCTTTTATCACCTTGGAACTCCACTTGAATTACCAAATGCTAGTTTCATTTAAACATATATTAATAATCAAATAATAATCGAGGATCTATTAATCAACTAAAATTTAACTGTTGGTATCGATGTTGAAGGGTCCATCTCTCTCTCTCTCTCTCTCTCTCTCTCTCTCTCTCTCTCTCTCTCTCTCTAGCTCTAGCTCTCTCTCTCTCTCATATCTATTTTCCACGCGTATCTACTACACTGTATTACTCTCCCCCCCTCTCTCTCTCTCTCTCTCTCTCTCTCTCTCTCTCTCTCTCTTTCCGTCTCTCTCTCAATAAATGACCAGGAAAATACAAAAAATTGCATACAATAACCATGCTTATATATAGACTTAATGTTATATCATGCACATTATAGTACCGGCGTACGTCCAAGGAGAGGATGCATACAGGCCCTGCCTATATCCAATCCTTTGACGTCTATATATATGCTAATAATTCCTTCACCTTGCTTGATTATGTCGTGCTGAATGTATGTATGTATATAGATATGTCATGAAATTTCTAATAAATAAATAAATAATAAATAAACCAATCTTTTGATTATTTTAACCTTTGATAACGTACACCCTGTTAAGAAATTATAATTTTTTTTTGCGTTTCGCCTATATATATATATATAAGAGCACCCTGTACTCGGAGTGGTATCCGTACCGCGGAGTCCTGTAGATCACGGCAAAAGACGGCGCGAAACGTCCCGTAATTTTTAATCAATACCGACTTCCCCTTGCCGTGTGCGATTTGTAGCTTCCGGAAGTGGAAGTGAGTTAATTCTGTTCGATTTACGTCTTCTGAAACCAGAAGGGGCCTCTTCCGTCAAATCGAACAGGGGTCTTCTGGTTCTAGAAGCTCTTCTGCCTCTTCCGAATTTTGAGTGGAAGACGGAAGACGGAAGAGGTCACGTGACCGCGTTCTTGTCAACAACAATGGCTGCCTCTGCAGCTGGGCCGACTTTCAACGACTTTCACTAGCTCATGCTTCATATACATTTTACTACAAGGATTTAGTGAAAGAAAAAGACATGTTTTCATCATTAATTTCTTTCATAGCTTGTTTACAGAATCGATTGTTGCGGGCGTTCACGAACGCCCGCATATATATACGTTGATGCAAACACACATCAATCCGGAAATGACGGCAATTAGACCGATCCCACTGTTGCTCCCGCATCATCATAAGTCAGTACCTGGCGAAAAACGAGTAGGGAACCAATCATAACGATACATGCTAAGAAAAAAAAATAAGATCGTGAACGAGTTATTTCGGAATTAGACCGAACCCATCATTGTTTCCGCGTCTTCATCCACAAGTCCACAGATGGTGCGACACCGCTCAAAATTTATCACTCCGCCGTACCCCACGAAAATAGTGCATTTGAAAATTTTGCCTAGGTGAGTTTGACACTGTATTACGAGCACATTTATTTGTGTCTGTTTTATATTTAGTATGCACTGCAAAGTATCACTAGTGTACGACATTTGGGTGTACAAAACACGATCTTAAAAGAGACTATTTCTCGTCGGAAGCTTCTGTCTGTAAACTACCCCCTCCTCAAATCTGCACCATTCTAGAGGGTAAAACCCAACCCTAGGGTGGTTGCAAAACGGAATACCGGAAAAACTCAACGGTCAACCCCCCTTTGAACTAGGCTCGTTGGGTAGATGTATGGCTGAGCTATAAGGCAAGGGGGGTCCTTTTGGTCATAGAATGTTTGGTAACAGCTGGGAGTGTCACAAAGTGTGACAATTTGCATTGTGGCCTATGGACAATTTTTGACTGGTGTCACCCCAGATGGCGAATAATGAGTGGGGAACCAAATCAGCTGTTCCAAGAATTGAACATAATGGCTGGCAATTGATTCCATGTGTTAACATTATTATTGTGAAAGATGATAAAAAATAATCCAAAATTACTGTTTTGATTTAAAAAAAGGCCATTTAAAAGTTTTATTTTGAATGGTCAGAAAACCATTGCTATCTTGAAGCCCAATATATTTTGATAAAATGATACTTATTTATTTGGAGTTTTTCTGATGATATTAAAAGCGAAGCATAGTAAGGTCTATCTATGCTGCGAAGATAAAGTTAGCGGAAGCGGGTCAACTCGGCCTGATACCAACTCGGCTCCTGAGTCAACTCGGTCCTGTGTCTACTTGGCCGGGTCAACTCGGTCTGGTATTGTTTAAGGTAATATGATGTTGTGCGTGTTTTTGGCATGCCATAATTTGTCACGACTTGATGGAATGTATAAAAAGAAAATTCTGGGTGAAAGTAATGGAAATACCAATCGATATCGACTGTAACATTAATGTAGTGCGATATACTGCATGCTTAGTTTTTAATCCAGATAATATAAAACACTTTGCTGTCCTCTTTAATTGCACGTCAGTGGATCGACCTCAGACTCAATGACGGTCCCGACTTAAAGGACCGATCCAGCTGACACCACTTTTCCCGTAATTAAGAAGCAATTAAGCTCTAACTTTTATGTAATTTTGCCAATGAAAATTTCCCGATTCTTAATCTTTAACATCGCTGCTCCACTTAAGTTGATATGTGTAACCATGATGAGGATTGCCTGGTGGAAATCTAGGACATATCTGGGTGTTACAGGATATGCCTGTGAACCCACTTAATCTGCCTGGTGTAAGCCATTCTTGGACCATAGCTAGCCTATTGCTGATTCCCAACTTGCATAAAATCAATTATATATTGGAAACACAGGTAACCAGCTGATCCCAATTTTTTGATTGGTCAGTGTTGACCAATAAGAAAATGGAGGGGGCAGCTTTATACATGTTTTCTAAATTGATTGACTGATATTTCCGAATCTCGTCGGGCACAGCCGATTTCAAACCCTCCAATCGAACGGTCTCCCGATGAGCAAAAACTTCCGCTTTGAGCATTTTATCTATCTATCTTCTGATACTGAATCAATCATTTTCTGATCATCACCTCAGGTTTGTGGTGGGCGCTAAATTTTGAATTTAGCTGGAGAAATATTTGGGATGGGCCATTAAAACTATTTGCAAGAAGTAACGTAAGTCAGAGGCATACTAGAATATACCTCTGGAACTAATGTCTATTTCTGTGCCTTAAATTCCTTAGTTGTCATAGATAAAGCCACACCGAATAAATTAATAGATTCTCATCCAAATATTTGAAAATTATGGGGTGGGTGTGTGGATTTTATTTTTTTATTTTGGGGCACCCACTTTGACTGTCTCCAAGGCCTATTACTTTTAAAATTTGATTTGATTTTTGCATTAAAAGACACACATGCAATTAAGAAAATGAAATTTATACATTATCTTTAATAAAAAATGAATTTGGAGGGTTTTGAACAAGGGCGGGTGGGAATGCGAATCTACTAATTTATTTGGTGTGGCCTAAGACAACTGAAGAACGAGACTATTCCATACAGGAATAATCCGCCTAAGGGCATTATATAGGCCAAGTACCTTGTATATTGTAAATCATGTATTTGTGATGCCCGAGTTCTTCATAAGGGGTTAGCAGGGGTCAAATACTTGTCTTTGTCAGGAGACACTATACCCGAGTGAATCTTGTAAAAGAAGGTTAAGGAGGACTGCTCCCTGCAGGCCTCCACGGTTGGCCACTCAAGCTCGTCAAGCATGTCATCAACGCTGCTTCTGTTCCTCCACCAATGCAGGTCCACCTGGCAGCTGTCCTCTACCTTCTCTACCTGGTCAATATCAGTATCATTATAGGAATGCCAAATAGGAGCCGCATACTCAAGCTGGGGCCTAACCAATGATTTGTATGCAACTTCTTTAGTATGCCGAGATGCCAAGACCAAATTGCGTCGAAGAAAGCCCAATGTTTTAGTTGCTTTACATGAAATTTCAGAAACATGTCACCCCATTCAAGATTATCTGCAATTGTTAAACCAAGGTATTTGGCAGACTGAACTGTGATTCTTTATGTTGTATGTTTGGTATGTCGACTTCTGTTGTATACGCTTAATTTGTTTTTAGTTGAAACAAGCCGGATCGCTACCTTCCTGGGAAAGAGCTAGTCATCTTGCTCTTCGTGTGTGTTGTCACATTTTCATGTTCAGGCATCCTGAACCTTCTTTTGAACTATTATGTTTGCCCTTGTTAAGTCTACATCTTTCCCGCTTGGTGTCTGGGTTGTGATTTTAAATTTAATTGCGTCCATTCCTGTGCTCTCTTTTTTACTTGTTCTAATATTTGACTATCCATTTTTTTCTGCACACCAGGAACCAGGAATTAAAGCACATATGTTAGATAGAGTCAGCTTTCATCCTATAACTAGGGCTAAACGCCCGCAAGCTTTATGAAAAAGCTAATACTTGTTTTGATTTAAGAATTATCATGGAGGCCGCCATTCTTGAATCTTGAATCTTGAGTAGAAATTCTGCCAATCCTGGCACACCTCCACACGCTGGAGTAGCGAATAAAAGGATCACTTCTAAAATGGTATTCCACCACCCTATTTACAGTTTATATATGTCTCTATTTACAGGTTATAATCAGTTCATATATGATTTCTAAAAGTTCTGGATAAAAAAACTTAATAAACCCGCTAAGTTGTGTCCTGGATAACCTCCATACCCCTAACCACAAGTCTTTTTCTTTCTGATTCGCTGGGGGACTAAGGCAAGTCTCTTATAGCGTTCACAATGTAACGTATAACAGAGTCTTCTACTGTGAAATTCTATTGTCTCTATTATATGATGGTTACGTTTCGGGGTAGACAAGTATAGAGCACTACAATCTAGCACTATCTGAAGCAAGTCTCTAGGGTGGTTAGCAAGCTGAGGATCATGCAGGCTACTATATAAGCCGTTAATAATGTCCAATATAGACTGTCTAGCACTATGCAAAGCCGGACAACACAACAGAAAATGTTCAGTATTTTCGATGTCAGTCTTACACAATAGACATGTTGGTTCTATCTCGTTCTGGTTGAATGCTGATCTGTTACTTTGCAGAATGTAAGTGCCTGTCACTAGTTTCAGCTTGGTAGTTATCCGTGGAATCTCTCGAGCGTTACCAATCGTACGTATAACAGGATGTCTTCTACCATAGCGAAATTCACCAGCATGTAGATGACGCAGACTAGTATACATCTCCACACTACGACCGATTCTAGTCGTCCAGTTACTGTTGACTTGCTTATTGACTGTTCGTTTCCATGACTCTTTACTTGGAGGATCTTGGAGTAACTCCCGTGGATTTGTCAAGTCATATTTAACACACAATTCTCTAATGGCTATAAACCAACTGTTACTTCTATGCCCTTTAATATTCAGTCGCCTGTATGCTATTCGCTTTTCAACTGCCTCCATGGTGAGCCGGGAGATATTACCGAACAGTATAAGAGCTCTTTTATGAATAGTTGCCTCAATCGGGACTGTCCCTGATAGTATGTAAACCGCTGGATCGGCAGCAGTAACTGGTACTGAAAGTAGTAGCTTAAGATACTTCTTGTAAAACTTCTCCAAGGCATCCAGCTGTTTTCCTTTTGGCAATACCACTTCCATTCCGTAAATCAATATCGGAAGAACATAAGTTAGAAGTAGCTGTATAGTCGTCTCTGGATCTTGCCCATTGTTTCCATGACACCCTGCTGGCATGAGACTATAAAGGGTTCGTCTAGCCTTCTTGATATTTTCTGCCACTGCCGATGACTCTGTGTTAGCGGATCTTAGAACACCAACATGCATACTTTCAGTTACCACTGGCATGGGTTCACCATTGAGAGTCCACACATAGTCATCGTCATCACCATTTGAGTCAACTTTCAGTATCACGCTCTTCACCAGCTGGAAGTCAAACCTTTCCATGGAGCCATAGTCAGCTGAAGTATGTACCAGTGACTGCAAGGGGTCAGGGTCAGAACTCGCTACCGCAACATCATCTGCACAGGCTGGTGCGGCACATCCAATCTCACCAATTGTGGCTCCCTTGTAGATACCATCCAGCCTATCGAGGAGTGTATTACCATATACCTTGTATAAATCCGTGCTCATCACGCCCCCTTGCTTTACGCCCTGGTGAATGTCAAATTCCTCTGAGAACTGTCCATCCCATTTGATGAGGGTTTTAGCGTTTGTGTGAAGACTATTAATGATATTCCAGAGTGCACCATCAATCCCCAGATGATATTCCAGAGTGCACCATCAATCCCCAGATGAATAGTCATTGCGATTTCCTCCTTTTTGAAGAGCTACTCTATCGTTTACTGTTCGATTTGTTTTTGGTCTTCTGTCTTCTTTGGTATCTTCCGTCACGTGATATTCTGCTTCTAGAAGTGTCTAAATCGCACCCGACACCTGTGTAGAAAATGGAATGATCCGTAAACATGACGCCATCGAATTTCGACTGTATGGAAAATCCTCGAGCAAAATTTAAAACTGGAAAATCATCATGTTCGTCATTTTAAAACAAAGCGAATTCAAGTGCGAATCTTGCGACAAACTACTAGACCTAGGTTGGTGTATAGTTTTTCACAAGTTTTTGGTGTTTGATACAAATTTTTGGCAATAAACCGTTATCACAACACAAGAATTACACAGTAAAATCAAAACTGATTAACTTGCATGCTCGTTTCCCTATAGGCAGTTTACACCCTATGGACATTTTGCCTTTGCTCAATAAGGAGATTGTTGATCTGTTTGTAATACCAAAATTAATACCATCCTATATCATGTATATTTTCTCTGTACGTATCCAGAATATATCAACATATTAAATCATTATTCATATCTAAAAGCATCATGCACTTATAGAATACCCCTCCTGTAATAGAAAAAATAAGAGGCCGAGTTGACCCGGCCGAGTTAACCCCAGGCCGAGTTGACTCACGGGCCGAGTTGGTATCAGGCCGAGTTGACCCGCTTCCTAAAAAAATAGAGGTTATCATGAAAGAAAAGATTCAAACCAAATGTGACAAAGTACAAAACCCATTACAAAAGAGGCTTCACACGGAATTCATCTCCGATGAACGCTGGAATGATACAGTCCGTAGTAGAAGAATTCTTGAGGGACAGTAAAGATCGTAACCAAATCGCTCACTTGATCCTGTTAGATGCCAAAAGCAGCGTTTGATATGGTGAATTACGAGCATCTACTCAGGCCGCTGAGGCGTCTCTATCACATTGATATTCAAGGCAAACACTTGTCACTAATCAACAGCCTGCATCAGGAAGCAACTATTGCTGTGAAATGGTTTGGGGGAGCAGTCGTCACCATTCCGCGTGGAGAGAGGGGTCCGTGAAGGCGGAATATTAAACGCGAATATCTATAAAGTGCATCTTAACACTCTCCTAGACAGAATGCAGCACTCCGGACTGGGCGCGGATTGGTAACATCACATGTAATGTCAGTGGATGTGCGGATGACCTGACTGTCAACACAAATGAGACACTCGTAAATTTCGCTGAGGACTTCGCCGGCATGGAGAGATACTGTCTACAAGCAAACAAGAGTGTATGTGTAACTGTTACACCCAGAGTTAATAAGGGAGATGCATGCTGTGATGAGCCTTTCATGATGGATGGAAAAGAAATGAAAAATACCGATTCAGCTGTGCATCTTAGTATATACCGAGCTATACCACACTTTCTAGAACTAGTGAACTGAATGCCGATGAAAATCTGGAAAAAAAGCAGAGGAGTTGTATATAGTCTTATGTCGAGCGGAATGCACGGACATAATGGTCTTGACCCTGAAACAAACCTGCATCTAGTAAAAACCTATGTAACACCTTCTTCTGTACGGACTTGAATCAGTATTACCTAACAATACCCTAATGAATAAGCTTGAAGTTTACCAAAAGAAAATGCTTAAAAAATTAACACTTCCAAAAATACCCCAGATGATTCAGTGTACATGGTATTAGGATTTCTCCAAGTGAAGGTGCAGATCGACAAGAGAATATACCGAGCTACCACACTTTCTAAAACTAGTGAACTGAATGCCGATGAAAATCTGGAAAAAAAGCAGAGGAGTTGTATATAGTCTTATGTCGAGCGGAATGCACGGACATAATGGTCTTGACCCTGAAACAAACCTGCATCTAGTAAAAACCTATGTGACACCTTCTACTGTACGGACTTGAACTAGTATTACCTAACAATACCCTAATGAATAAGCTTGAAGTTTACCAAAAGAAAATGCTTAAAAAATTAACACTTCCAAAAATACCCCAGATGATTCAGTGTACATGGTATTAGGATTTCTCCAAGTGAAGGTGCAGATCGACAAGAGAGTTTTATCCCTGTTTCATAATGTTACTTTACAAGATGATTCTTCAGTTGAAAAACATCTTGCCAAACGCCATTTAACTGTAAAAAGTGATAAAAGCAACAGTTGGTATTTACATGTACATGTCAAAAAGACCAATGAAATATGAACGTAATGACATTCAGAATTACCTAGAAACGCCGCTCAAGAAAACTACATGGAAAAAGACTGTGAAACACAATTAATAGATACTGGGAGAAAGAGTTCAAGACGATTTTTCTTTTCTACAAGAACTTAGAGTACTTAAATATTGAACATTTAAAATATGGAACAGTAACATCCATTATTGAATGTTAATGTACGATTGCCAGCGAAATTGAAATTGATGTGTGCCAGTCTAGTTCTCCAAACTAATAGACAGAAATTCAACAATTCGCAAGTCTACGTGTCTACTATGTCAGAGAGATCAGGAGACTCTTGAACATCCTCGGGTGTTCGGCTCTGGTTGTATTAGATTACCTAACATATTAACGTCTCGTATTTCATATTTCAAGAACTGGACAACGCATCAAAGCTTCAGATAATCGGTTCTCATCAACCAGGAAAAATCTAACAAAAGAAATATCAGAATTCAAGACCTATCTCAACTGGAATTTCACGCGAGACGACTTACGCATGTGCTGCAGGTCAACAGATATAAAGTTCTGGATAAGGATACATCTTAAAAGCTCAGCTGTGTAGATCCTGATGTATATTCGGGTGAAGGATTCTAACTACAACGGACGGTGGACATTAAATATACTGCCCTCTACCCTGTAAATGTTAATAAAGTTAATAAACTGTCACTAAGAAGATTGTAATTCGCACAAACGTGCTGTTCTATATGAATGGAGATACAGAAAACAGGATGCCTCTGAGATAATGCGATTCAGTGACAGATTTCTGTTTAAGCAGTACCGGTGTATTAATGCGCTCAAGGCCCCCCGTGGACCTGTTGTCGTATCCTACAGAACGAAACTGGGTGCTGTTTTTATTTCACTCGGTTAGTTTCTTACAATTGTTATTGGAGCTGTGGAAATATAACCTAAAAGGGAACGGCGATCCGGCTGAGGCTCAAACCTGGCACCCCTCTATTAAACTTTGCTACTAAGCATCTGTAGGGGCCTACCAAGGGTTTTGGGGATCTGGAGTGAAGCCATTTATTTACAGGGATCTGAAGAAGATGGCCATTTATTTTCAGTGAGATGGGAAACAAGCAAAAACTTTTAGGGAGCAGGGATCCTAGGAAAACATTTTATGGAACTGTGGCGAAAGGTCATTTTTCTTTCAGGGAGCAGAGAGCTAAGTCCCCCCGCCCCGGTAGTGTCTTACCATTTGATTGTGTGAAGTACATAACCGTATTTTGTTCTACGGCAAACACTAACAATCGGTGTAGCCGGTCGGGTAAGAACGATCGGCATTAAAGTCAGTCAGAGTATCATCTATTGGCGGTTTTACGTGATAATGAAGAAAATGCGCGAAGTAGACTGCAATAAGTGCTTGTCATCTCTTACAATCCCTGTTTGGCATGAGCTTTAGTAGGCTAGTCAAGGTTTTCTTACGGTGAAAAGTACTTAACTGGTCAGTTCCATCGACTTGCCAAGGAAATTTTATGTACCAAAATTAGGAAATTTTATGTACAAAAAAGAGATCGAAAAATGTCTCACGGGGACCCAACTGTTAATCGTGATTATTGATGCGACGTGGAATGTTAATGCATGCTATTATGAAGTTTCGTATGCGTCGGCGAGATCGTTACGAATGCGACGTTCCACATCCTCTGTCCTTGGAAGTACCACATGTTTTGCTCTCGTGAAAATATACAAAGCCGACTTTACAAAATCGGCGTCCACTATGA